>CM074721.1:42514329-43714329 GCA_037306005.1 Rhinophrynus dorsalis | reverse complement strand
GGGAGTTGCCCAAAACACTCGTAGATAGCAATCTAAAACCTGGGACATTCTTATCTTTGTGCCAACAGGAGCTGCTGGCAGTGAAGTTTACGGACAAAAAAGATGTCTACATGCTCACCACAATGCATGAGGACAGATCTGTGGCAGTCACTGTTCGTGGCAGGACAGGGGTACTGAGAAAGCCAGTCTGCATCAGGGACTATAATAAAAACATGGGGGGAGTTGATCTGTGTCATCAACTAATGCAGCCATACCTCGCAATGGGGAAGTGTAGGGCATGGTATAAAAAAGTTGCCATCTATATGATGCAGACTGCTGTACGTAACTCATTTTTACTTTTCAAGCTGGCAAACCCCAATCAAAAATGTAGCTTTTTACAATACCAGCTACAACTTATTTCCCTATTTTTATTTCAAGGTGCGTCAGAAATAATTCCATTAAGATCCGGGGTAGTACATTTTATTTATAAAATCCCCCCAACTCCCCAAAAGAACAAACCACAGAAGCGCTGCAGGGTTTGCTACAGAAAGGGAATACGGACAGACACCACCACTTACTGTCCTGATTGCCCTTCCAAACCTGGCCTCTGCATTGGTGACTGTTTCAAGGAATACCATTCAGGCACAATGCAGTAGTGCTGTAAAGGTTCTTTTATTATTTGGCCACTTTTTCCCCCTGAAATATCCTGTTTTTTATTTTTCAAAACACATCCCTCCTTAGATCTAACACTATCAAAATGTATCTCTGATAATGGAAACACACATGTTCCCTACTGGGCCTAGTAGCTCCCCCAAAACCTGACAAACCTATGCATATGGGGCATTGCCGTACTCAGACAATGTAACTCACCACTAATGTAAAGCATTTAAAAAATCTGCAAATATCATCTGATTGAAATCCAGAGCAACACTAAAATATAAATGTGAAAAAATGGTGTTTCTCTGCCTTACCGCAGATTTTGGGAGGGATTGGTGATAGAGTGGCAGCGAAAAAATTGATAAGATGCAAATAGAATGAAAGCCAGGGTTGTTTACTCTTCTACAAAATATACTTTTGGGGGTAAAATTAATTGCAGCATTGCCAAACAGACCGAAATGAGACAAGGCACCAGCTGTAAAAATGGCATGTCTGTAAAAGGAAACTAACATGTTCCAACTGGGCCCAGTAGCTCCCCCAAACCCCAACAAATCTATGTATATGGGGTATTGCCATAATTAGATGAAGGAGCCGAACACTAATCAATGCGGTTTATAAAATATTCACCTGTTCTGTGCTTGAAATTCACATCAACATTGAAGGCAAATTGTAAAAAATGCTGAATTTTTTTACTTACGTCACGTTTTCACAGGATTAGTGGTAAAATGGCTGTTTGCAAAATTTGAAAACAGACCTAAAATGAAAGCCTGGGGTGTCTACTTTAAAAAAATATACACTTTTGGGGGGGAAATCTTAAAAAATAGCAGTGTTACACAGCCCAAATGAGAAATGGAACCAGTAACGCAAGCTGTGAAGATTCAAAGTGTGAACCTGGAAACACATATGTTCCAATTTGGGCCCCGTAGCTCCCACAAACCATGAAAAAGCTATGCATATGGGGTATTGCCATACTCAGAAGAAGGAGCCGAACACTAATCAATGCAGTTTATAAAATCTTCACCTCTTCTGTGCTTGAAATTCACATCAACATTGAAGGCAAAGTGTGAAAAATGCTGATTTTTTTTACTTACGTCAAGTTTTCACAGGATTGGTGGTAAAATGGCTGTTTGCAAAATTTGAAAACACACCTAAAATGAAAGCCTGGGGTGTCTACTTTCCAAAAATATACACTGTTGGGGGGAAATCTTAAAAAAGAGCAGTGTTACACAGCTCAACTGAGAAATGGAACCAGTAACGCAAGCTGTGAAGATTCAAAGTGTGAACCTGGAAACGCGCATGTTCCAATTTGGGCCCCATAGCTCTCACAAACCATGAAAAAGCTATGCATATGGGGTATTGCCGTACTCAGAAGAAGGAGCTGAACACTAAACAATGCATTTTTAAAAATCTTCACCTATCATGTGCTTGAAATTCACATCAACATTGTCAAGATTTACTAGTGATTGGTGGTAAACTGGCTGCGTAAAATATTTGAAAACATACATAAAATGAAAGCCTGGGGTGTCTACTTTCCAAAAATATACACATTTGGGGGGAAATCTTAGAGTGGAGCACTGTTATATAGCTCCAAATGAGACATGGCACCAGTGATGCAAGCTGTGAAAATTCAAAGTGTGAAACTGGAAACGCGCATGTTCCAATTTGGGCCCCGTAGCTCCCCCAAACCATGAAAAAGCTATGCATATGGGGTATTGCCTTACTCATAAGAAGGTGCTGAACAGTAAACAATGGATATTTTTAATTTTTCAACTATCCCGTGCTTGATATCAACAGTAATATTGAAATGTAAGTGTGAAAACTGCAAAAAAACAAAATTTTTCCAAAATTTTGAACATATTTTCTGGAAAAATAGCTGCATAAAAAACTTCAAAATTCTCCTGATTATTTACCTTATGTTGTCTAGTTTTCAGAAACATATACCTTTGTGGGACATTTTTGGTTCTGGCACCATCAACTAAGCTATGATGCTCACATGCCAATTGTTGAAAAATTATAAATTGGAAATAATGGAGTCCATCTTGTAATATTTACCTTGTAAATGTGAGGAAGGGATTGAAATACTAGCCATATGGGGTACCCTTGTATTCAGGAGAAGCAAATGAATATACTTAGGGGTATTTTTTTTCATTAACTAATAGTATGCAAATCCTGACAGAAAAATTTAAGCAAAATGTTGTTTTTTTTAAATTTTTTTTCCTCTTTTTTTCTATTTTAATCAAATTAAACAATGAGGTATTCATATAATTGTGGTATCAAAAGAAAGCCCTATTTGTGCTTAAAAAAACAGTATATAATTTGTCTGGGTGTACAAAGGGAATTAAAGAGAAAATATGGTTGAAGAAAGACATAGTCAAAAAAGTTAAAATTGCTCCGGTCCTTAAGTCAAATCTAACTCAGATTTTCCTGGTCCTTAAGGGGTTAAAGGAAAACCAGTAAGGCTTATAATAACACCTGTCTTGCAATGTTATGGCCTGAAAATCCTAATGGCCCCTGCAAATGTTGCCCTTGTGACTTTCTTCAAGAGGCAATGTATCCAATCAGTCCTGGATGTTAGGCTGGTGGAGTCAGATAAGATAAATACTGACACGTTTTTCAGACTGAAGCAGTCTGAATGCACAAATATATTTAACCCTTTAATGACCCAAGAGAAAATAAAGCATTGCAAAGCACAGCATTTCATACCCTTTGTTAAAGGGTTAAAATGACCACACAAAGTGAGCTGAGGTTGGGGTCCTGCTAGCCACTGTCATGTCTACCTGCACTGACTTGACTAGCTGAAGATGTTCTCTTTGGAAATAGGCACAAGTTCAGAGGGGCCATTAGGATTTTCTGGACAAATAATGTAACTAGGGGGTTGTTATTAGATGGTTTTAGTTCTCCTCTAAATATCACAAAATTTGGTCTGACGCTGAATATGGGTAGTAAGTAACATAATTTCCAGCGTTTGTGCTCATGAATGGCATCACAAGCCACACCCCTAGCTGGGAACTTCCAAAATGAACGGACACCGAGATTTTGTAAATATTAACCCTTAAAGTTCCCACAATATAGATTCTCTGCCATATGTCTCTGATCGCTGTAATCGAGATGTGCTCCAATCAGTCCTCAAGGAGCCATTAATATACAACAACTTAAAATACCCCTGGATGATCTCACACAAGACAAGCAGGACTTATCCCTTTGGCTTCCTGGTACAAGTGGCACCAATTTAAAGACTAAAGAAGCAAATAGGAATACATAGGTAGCACTGGACTCTGTATAGCCATACCAGACTATATCCACAAAGTAAACACAGGGGAAATAACCAGGGGAGGGCTGGCCTGGGGGGCAATTGCCCCCTGGGCTGGTGATATATCTAGGCCACTGCACCTCACTAAATCTTCCGATTGCTGCTGTAAACGGAGCTACACTAGTGATAACACAGAGCTTACAATTGAAATTGAGCTACATAAATAATACCACAGAGGTACAATCTAAATGGAGCTAAACTAGTAGCATAAACCAATTTCCTTGTAAGCGCTATAGTATCACTAGGTAAGCGCTATAGTATCACTAGGTAAGTGCTATAGTATCACTAGGTAAGCTCTATAGTATCACTAGGTAAGTGCTATAGTATCACTAGGTAAGCGCTATAGTATCACTAGGTAAGCTCTATAGTATCACTAGGTAAGTGCTATAGTATACCTAGGTAAGCGCTATAGTATCACTAGGTAAGCTCTATAGTATCACTAGGTAAGTGCTATAGTATCACTAGGTAAGCGATATATTGTATCACTAGGTAAGTGCTATAGTATCACTAGGTAAGCGCTATAGTATCACTAGGTAAGTGCTATAGTATCACTAGGTAAGCGCTATAATATCACTAGGTAAGCGCTATAGTATCACTAGGTAAGCTCTATAGTATCACTAGGTAAGCGCTATAGTATCACTAGGTAAGTGCTATAGTATCACTAGGTAAGTGCTATAGTATCACTAGGTAAGCTCTATAGTATCACTAGGTAAGTGCTATAGTATCACAAGATAAGTGCTATAGTATCACTAGGTAAGCTCTATAGTATCACTAGGTAAGCACTATAGTATCACTAGGTAAGCGATATAGTATCACTAGGTAAGTGCTATAGTATCACTAGGTAAGTGCTATAGTATCACTAGGTAAGCTCTATAGTATCACTAGGTAAGTGCTATAGTATCACTAGGTAAGCGCTATAGTATCACTAGGTAAGTGCTATAGTATCACTAGGTAAGCGCTATAGTATCACTAGGTAAGCTCTATAGTATCACTGGGTAAGTGTTATAGTATCACTAGGTAAGCTCTATGGTATCACTAGGTAAGCGCTATAGTATCACTAGGTAAGTGCTATAGTATCACTAGGTAAGCGCTATAGTATCACTAGGTAAGTGCTATAGTATCACTAGGTAAGCTTTACTTAAATTATAAGCTTTGTAGTGGCGCACTAGTGTAGCCCCATTTCAACTGTAAGCTCTGTGGTATCACTTGACTTACATCACAACATTAATGCCAATATTAAAATTAACAAAAGGGAGTGGGCTGGAACGATAAGAGAAATGGGCCGCTTGAATGTATTTGCCCCCTAGGCCACAAATTGCCAGCCCTCCCCTGGAAATAACCTGCACTATCAGGATTATATGAAAATTCCCCAAATTGCCAATGATTTTAATGGAGTATTTCATTCTGTGAGTGCTAGACAGGTCTCCAAAACATTTAATAAAATAGTTTTTATTTGTTCCCAGAGGTGTAGTTGGCTTACCTCCAAAATTGCTCCAATGTCTTTATGTATGTGGACCATTGATTTTGAAAGAATCATAGTTACTTTACAGGATGAGTTAAGCACTAAGGTGGGAAAAAAGGAGAGGGAAACTCTTTGGTTTCTGGGTTATTCATATGGAACCTCCATGTTCAAGCTGGAGATATATTTGTACATAGATTTTAAAGAATAAAATAGGAACTGGAGAGGATTACTCACTGGAGGGACCTCTCTCACTTCAGGGCATCTCCCCCTCTAATGTAGCTGCAGCACAAAATGGCTGCTCCCAGTATTGCAGCTTCACCAACTTCCACATGTCATTAATAAATACAATATAATAAAATGCAATTTCAGCAGAAAACAAAAAATACATGCTTACTTGGTTACACAATATGAGTAGCAGGGGCATAACTAGAAAAACGAATAAGCCCCAGGGTAACTAGTAGGCTGTCCATCCACCTACCATACCTGCCTTAACCAACACGTTTTTCAAAATTCACAATATATTAAGAAAAGAGGGGATGAGAGGAGGGCAAATATGTATCTTTTTAAACTGCCTATAACTTTTGCTTTTTTTGTTTTAATCCTTTGAGTGCCAGCGGGGTATGGAATGCATTGGAAAGCAATGCATTCTGTATCACTATGGCACTCTAATGGTTAAAAGTAGGCTAATAGTTTGAGATTTCTGATTTAGTAATTAGTGGATCTAATATCAACAGAGCTTTGTTCTCTGACTTGATGAGATATAGTTGAATAATTAATTACTCAAAAATCCAGAGAATTACTTCTCTCCACCTTTCTAGCCCACTAAACCCATCAGAGGGGTGGGGCCAAGGTTAGAGAACCTTGTTTTAAGGCATTATGGGAAAATGGAGGGACTCCCTCCCACTGTATTGACTCTTTTTTTGAGACCCAAATCCTCTGTCCCTCTCTTCCACCCTGGTATCCCTCTTTTTAGGAGATCAGACTATGTGGTATGTATATAAGTATCACATTGCTACACAGCAGTAAAACTCACATTAATGTTTGTTTAAATGTCCATATGTTTATAAATTAGTCTATGTAAATAAAATAGTTTGGTTTTTGCACTAAATCATATAATCACTTACTAAAAGAGATGTCATTAGGTCATGTAAAAAACTAAAATATTTAGGTAATGCCCCACCCACCAGTCACAACCCCAGCTACCCCACCTAAAACTAAAGTGTCCCTCTTTGGCCATTTGAAATGTTGGGAGGTATGGTAATATATCACTTTGTGACTGAAAATGTAGAGGTTAAAGTCTTTCTCCCTTAATTAATTTTTTAGCCAACACTTTATTTAAAAGAAAAAGTAACAGAATACAAGTTAAATACATTACAGTAACAATAAGGTATCTAATACACCATCCGGTGTTAGAGACTTATCCAGTAATTGATCATTTTGTGTTGGAGATGTGTCTACAGTACATTTAAGTAGTCTCTTGATTGTCTTGTTTTCCTTAAAGTGCTTAGTCTGTATGGAGTGTTTTCTTCTTTTTTAATTTCAGAGGTAAGAGATGCCACTGTTTGTATGTGGGTCTCACAGATCACCACCCACGTCACTTATGTAGCATGCTAAACAAGAAAACAGAAAAAACAGAGCAATATCTGCCTCTAAGCGTAGTATTTCATGATACTATTAGTTAACCCCCTTTGTGCCCCCTTCTTATATTCACTCACATTAGGTAGAGGCTTTTTCTGCCTCTTAGTGTAATCGCTTACACTGGATCAATTTTTTTGTCACTCCAGGCTTGTGACACCAGAGACTTCTCTTCACTCCTGTAAAGGTGTTATTGTAGTTCCCTTGTAGTTTCCTTGTTGTGGGCCTCATGAATACAGAAAATATGTGGCCTCCCCACTAAGGAACCTTATATTAGTGCCTCAACTCAGAGTGAATGTATCACTAGTGTGTGAGAGAGGGATTAATTTCCATTTTCCATGAGATATAGAGGGTAAAAAGGTTTTATATAGAAAATAGTATCTTTATTGAAAAACGTTTAATAAAAAACTAGGCTGGTGTTTCATACACAATGTGTTTCATTTATTTATTTCATTTTCAATATATTAGTTTTTTAATGTGAGTGAATATAAGAAGGGGGCATAAAGAGGGTTAACTAATAGTATCATGAAATACTACGCTTAGAGGCAGATATTGCGCTATTTTTTTCTGTTTTCTTGTTTAGAATACATTTAATCCTTTGACTGCCAGAAGGGGGAAAAGCAATATGTTGGACACTCCTCTGGCACTCAAAGGGTTAAGGGGAAATAAGCAGAAGACCTTGGAGGAGATACACTATAGTGTGAAAAAGAAGTGATAAAAAGGAGATAGAAAAACAAAAACAAACCTGCGCTGCTCCATACTAGTGATAGGAATATAAACCCTGCAATGAGCCTACTGTATATCTTAAAGTGACAGTAATGTTTCACAAAAACAGCAGCCCCAATTAATCTTCATAGTATTTGAGCCATAGAGAGTGTTATTTCATTACTGTGAACGTTGTAGTTCAAGAGTAATTGAATGATAAAGTTTCCCCCTCCCGCCCCCACTCCATAGATGTGGAATCCAGTCCATAGACGAGACAGTTCACATCAAGGGTCAATATTCTACTGTGAGAACAATGAAAGCCCTGCCCCCTTTGACAGGGTTTTCAGCTTTTTTCCCTTATCTTAATTGAAGATTGTCCCTCTCTGCAATCTACCTGGGCACCTCCCTTCTGATCTGGCTGAGCAGTGTTACATTAGTAAAAGGGGTGGGAGGGGCATATTTTATTATTCAGTTAGTCTTGAACTACAACTCTGACAGAATTGAAATAACACTCTTCAAGGCCCAAATACTATGAAGATTAATTAGAGCTGCTTTTATTATGAAACATTCCTATCCCTTTAAGTTTGCTATAATATTACTAAAAATAATAATAATTAGGGTTTTAGTCGCATACATTGGCCAATATATGTTTAAGCTTGCTTACCCCGCCAAGTTCCCCTATTTAGAGCGAGTCCTACTAACATATACATATGGCAATAAAAACAATTACATTATATAAAGATTTTACTAAGGAAATGTGTCAGCAGGCCCAAAACATTAAAAACAGATTAAAAGCATCTAATAGTGGAGCTATAATGACCCCCCCCCCCATGTAAGGACCTGAACAAATCATAAATAAAGGCAATACCAAGGTTAGACAAGCCAAGCAAACAAAAAGACCATATACTATGCCTTTAAATAACCATTTTCTATATATATCATTTGCTAGGATGCATCGCTCCCTGTGTGTGTAACATGCACGGACACAGAGAGCGATGCCTCCAGTGGCGGTGGACTGAAAAGCAGTGATAGAGTGGCATGCTCTGGGGATCAGCAGAGGTAGGTGGAAAAGCAGCAGTAGAGTGGCACGATCCAGGGATCACCACAATACCGCCGCTGTACCGCCATACGCATAACCTACACCCCGTCAAATGACAGACGTTAACCTAGTAGTGCCATAATTGTCTTTGTTGGAACTGAGAAGAAATACTAGGGTATTAACTGTGAAATTACCGTAAAATCTTGGGTATAATACGCACAACTTTACCCCACTTCACCTTATGTGAAGTCGAGGGTGCGTATTATACACAAGAGTTTTTACAATGAAAAATATAGTGTTAGCAGACCTCTTCCCTCCCTCCCCCGGCGCTCCGCTTTGAAGATAAACCTTACTTTTGTGCAAGTGAACTGCCGAAGAGAAGGCAAAATTTCTTGTACTTGCCGCCCTGCCGCCCGCTTCCTTCAATTGGGCTTACAGGACCTTCCTCCTCCAGCCAATGGTAATGCCTTGTGTATCTTCAAAGCAGAGCGCCGGGGGAGGGAGGGAAGAGGTGTACTAACACTATATTTTTTTTGTAGTAAGGGAGAAAACAAGGGTGAGTATTATACATAGGCACTCTTGTTTTCCCCTAAAATCTTAGGCATAATATACACCTGCGTATTATACACAGGTGCGTAATATACCTGAGATGTTACAGTAAGTGAAGTGCCATGGTGAATAAGCAGCTAGAATGAGAAGGAGCAAGTGTATACAAAACATATAGAAACAACTCACAGCTCTAGAACACCATGTTCTATATGAAAATATATGTTTTATATGAATAAAGTAAATATATATATATATGAATATATATGTTTTATATGCAAAAAGTAAATATTGTGATTAAAGTATGAAGCGCAACAAGGAAAGAGGGGGAATTTCCCAATGTCCCCAAACGTAGGAAAAAATCTAGAAAGGACAGAGAAAGACAAAAACAAACCTGTGCTGCTCCATAGTAGTGATATAAATTATAAACCCTGTAATGAGCCTATATCATAACTGTGTTATAATATTACTAAAAATAATAATAATTAGGGTTTTAGTCTCATATAGGCTCATTAAAGGGGTTATAATTTATATCACTAGTATAGAGCAGCGCAGCTTTGTTTTTGTCTTTCTGTGTCTGTCTAGGTTTTTTCCTACTTTTGGGGTATTGGGAGATCCCCCCTCTCTCCTTGCTGATCTCCATACTTTAATCACAATATTTAATTTTTTTCATATAAAACATGCATTAATCATGGTGTTCTAACTCTGTGAGTTTTTCCTGTTTGTTTTGTATAAAAAGGAGATAACTGCTACAGTGAGATAAACGCCCCAGTTCTTATACACTGCTCCAAAAAATAAAGGGAACACTAAGATTGCACATCCTAGATCTGAATGAATGAACTGACAACAAAATCACACAAAAATTCTCAATGGAAATCAAATTTATCAACCCATGGAGGTCTGGATATGGAGTCACACTCAAAATCAAAATGGAAAACCACACTACAGGCTGATCCAACTTTGATGTGATGTCCTTAAAACAAGTCAAAATGAGGCTCAGTAGTGTGTGTGGCCTCCACGTGCCCGTATGACCTCCCTACAATGCCTGGGCATGTTCCTGATGAGGTTGTGGATGGTCTCCTGAGGGATGTCCTCCGAGACCTGGACTAAAGCATCCGCCAACTCCTGGACAGTCTGTGGTGCAATGTGGCATTGGTAGATGGAGCGAGACATGATGTCCCAGATGTGCTCAATCGGATTAAGGTCTGGGGAACGGGCGGGCCAGTCCATAGCATCAATGCCTTCCTCTTGCAGGAACTGCTGACACACTCCAGCCACATGAGGTCTAGCATTGTCCTGCATTAGGAGGAACCCAGGGCCAACCGCACCAGCATATGGTCTCACAAGGGGTCTGAGGATCTCATCTCGGTACCTAATGGCAGTCAGGCTACCTCTGGCAAGCACATGGAGGGCTGTGCGGCCCCCCAAAGAAATGCCACCCCACACCATTACTGACCCACTGCCAAACCGGTCATGCTGGAGGATGTTGCAGGCAGTAGAACGTTCTCCACGGCATCTCCAGACTCTGTCACATCTGTCACATGTGCTCAGTGTGAACCTGCTTTCATCTGTGAAGAGCACAGGGCGCTAGTGGCGTATTTGCCAATCTTTGTGTTCTCTGGCAAATGCCAAATGTCCTGCACGTTGTTGGGCTGAAAGCACAACCCCCACCTGTGGACGTCGGGCCCTCATACCACCCTCATGGAGTCTTTTTCTGACTGTTTGAGTGGACACATGCAGATTTGTGGCCTGCTGGAGATCATTTTGCAGGGCTCTGGCAGTGCTCCTCCTGCTCCTCCTTGCACAAAGGCGGAGATAGCGGTCCTGCTGCTGGGTTGTTGCCCTCCTACGGCCTCCTCCACATCTCCTGATGTACTGGCCTGTCTCCTGGTAGCGCCTCCATGCTCTGGACACTACGCTGACAGACAGAGCAAACCTTCTTGCCACAGCTCGCATTGATGTGCCATCCTGGATGAGCTGCACTACCTGAGCCACTTGTGTGGGTTGTAGACTCCGTCTCATGCTACCACTAGAGTGAAAGTACCGCCAGCATTCAAAAGTGACCAAAACATCAGCCAGGAAGCATAGGAACTGAGAAGTGGTCTGTGGTCACCACCTGCAGAACCACTCCTTTATTGGGGGTGTCTTGCTAATTGCCTATAATTTCTACCTGTTGTCTGTTCCATTTGCACAACAGCATGTGAAATTGATTGTCAATCAGTGTTGCTTCCTGAGTGGACAGTGTGATTTCACAGAAGTGTGATTGACTTCGAGTTACATTGTGTTGTTTAAGTGTTCCCTTTATTTTTTGGAGCAGTTTATTATTCTATGAAGCGTATGCATTACTTTATCTCAGGCTGGAGAGATGTTAGTATATAGGCCCCAAAGAATAACATAGGGATTAGAGAATTCATCACCCTGGAGAAGTTATTTCCTCTTTATTACATCTTAGTATGGATACAGTTCTCAATAGAATGGGATAGTAGCAGCTGCATCACTATGTGACAGTTTGAATGGTTATAACTTTTGCAGACAACTGCCAGCAGTAGGAGTAACCTTGTTTTACTCAGCAGGGAAACACTATATTAAAACATTTACTTTAGAGTTTAGACCATATCTTTTGATAAATAATACATAACTTGCTAGACAATAAGCCACTGTTGACACATGAAAGGAGAAGAAGGGATATAAAATGTAAATACAGGGCTGGATTTAAATCTCACCTGCCCCTAGACCAATGCACCTATGCTCACACATCCCACTCATCACATGACTACTCTCCTAGTTCCTCCCACTGCTGCCTAGCAACAACAATATTATCTTATAACATAAAAGGGCAAAAAAGTTGTTAACCCCCTGTCTGCTAGGGAGGTCTTCAATGAATTACTTTGCAGTACATTGGAGACCTCTCTACATAGTTGGGAACTTGCCGGGTTTCACCCAGAGACTCCGGATTTAGAGATCCAGGTAGGCTGAGATGAATACATTAAAATTTATTATAATAAAAATTAATACATTTAACTGTGCGGCATGACAGATAATAAGTGTGGCTTCCTGACATTGTATCCGGCCGTATCTCCAACCACAAAAGGTGATGTGACCTCTTTCCTCACCCAGATGAGACAGCCAATTGTTGGCAACGCTGAAGAAGAGTGACGACAACATGGTTATGACATTGGAATTGCAGGGCATGGAGCGGGAGAAGCAGTGAGTGGAGGCAGAGAGTGGTCAGTGAAGCTGGAAGAGAAGACCTTCTCACCACTTCTCCAGTCTCCCCTGAGTCCACTCCAGTCCAGCCAGTGTTGGCTGTTAAGTTCATTCAATATGTCAGAGCCGGAGGAGGAGGATGAAAATAAGTTAGAATGGGGGGGGGGCTTTGAGCCTGTTTAGCAGAGCACTGTGCCCCTGGTGGTTCCTGAAGAAGGGGTCAGATTGCCCCGAAACACGATGAACTAAAGACAAAGTTCCTAAAGAAGGGGTCAGATTGCCCCGAAACGCGTTGAACTAAAGACAAAGTTCCTGAAGAAGGGGTCAGATTGCCCCGAAACGCGTTGAACTAAAGATAATAATAAGAACTATTAACCACCAACCGAACCTACGGATGCATACCTGATAACTAACAACTCCTGACAGACGAGATACACGGAGCAGTAACATCCCCCATAAATATCCACATCAACGCCAGCACGTGTCTCCATCGCATTGCAAAGCACATCGGACGCGACCCAGAAAAAGAAAAGACCACTAGAAAACCAGGGATTGCCTAGCCAAGATCACCCGACATGCAGTTAATACAAGGAAACATCTGGTAAGCAGTTTGCGATAGTCGGGTAGACCTGCTGCCCCTGTATGTAAAGTTATCCCCTCTCGGGTGAAACGTCTGGGTGACTGCTACTTTTGGACACACACTTTCGTATGGGTGGATTTCTGATACTCTGAAAGAATATCACGTCTCTCACAGATTGAGTTGAAGTCGCTACATAGACTCTATAGTAGTATATATCCATATCACCAGTTACATCTAGAACACATTGCACTCATTGAATGGTTACTGTAGTGACTGGGAACTCTTTTCTTTTATTCAGCATTAGTGGCTGATTATTTTAAATTCTTGAGAATTGTTTTTAGCGATCTATATAGATTTTATTTATACTGTCTATTTTATCATTACAGTAATAAAGAGATTGACCTTTTCTTGATACTATATATTTTTTATTGCAAATAATTTTTTCTTTTTACATACTATTCAATTGAGACTACACTTAGATCTCTGGTGCGCTGTCTCCCCATCCTTTTTTTCTTTCCTGTCTGGTGGTGACTTACTGGTTCTTTAAGCTAGAAAGCATGTTAACAAACAGTTGATGTTGAGGCCGGATCACGTATACTCACTGTATATAATGTAGTGGACCAAAAGTACTGGCACTTCTCATTCATTTTTCATGAACAATGAACAGTATCAGTACTTTTGGTCCATTTTCTTTATTTGCACAATATGACATATATGAACGTCATGGAATTCAGGGGTCCCTATGCAACTGCCTGCCAATTGGGGATGTCTGATTCCATTTAAAAAGAAAAAACATGCCCCGTGGTCCTTAAGTGCCAGCCACACGGCTGGTCCTTAAGGGTTTAAACACAGTAGCAATGGTGTCTTTTTTTTTTTTTTTTTCGGAAATCTCAGGGTGACCCATTTCTGACAGTTCCCAGACATGCCTCTCTGACATCAAAGGCCTTAAATGGGAACTCTCACCCCCTGGGCTCACTTATTGTTCCTGTGAAGAAGACTGCACTGCAAGACTCTGAAGTCTCATTGGCCTAGGCACAAAGCCTCCATGGGCATTAGGGTGACCACATGTCCTGGAATGCCCAGGACAGTCACTTAATTGAGGTCTGAGACCTGCATCCTGGCTTACCCCCCACCGGGACAATAAACAGTCCCGGAATTAAGTGAATTTAAATAAAGCTACCAAAGTTTGCCACTCTGCGTCTGCCAGATGACAGCCTCTGGTCCATACGTAAATATACAAATGTGTATAATTTTTTAAATTGTATGGTGATAAGTAAGCCACTTTGCACTCTCGTCGAGTCTTGACAGCAGCAGACTCTCATTGCCTTAGCTAAAACATACACTGTCAGCCAATGACAGTGGATAGTACTGTCACACGGCTCATCTCTCATTGGATGGCTGATACCTGTAAACCAGAGAGGACAGAAGGAAGCGCTATGATGCCTAGATATCCTATATAATAATTCGCTAAATCGTGTGTAATGCCGCGACTTGCGCAGTAGACACTGCTGCACATGCTGCAGTCATGCTTCTGAGCACCCAGCTCTGTATCAGCCGTGGCGCGGGCAGTCTCAGCTGCGCGTGACTGCCCCGCTACCGGGTGTCAGTGGCACTGTGGCCCGTGTAACGGGCTATTCAACTAGTATGATATAATTGAGCAAGCCAGCCAGAGGCTCCCATACCAAGTGCAGTGCTGATGGACTCACAACCAAATGTCTCCGTCACACAAAGACAGGAGTAGAGCAGACAAGTGCAGCTGAGATGAGGAAGATGTGAGAGAGGAGACAGAGCATGCAAGGAAGGAATATGCACTGCTCAGTCCTACTCCTTCCCAGTTTGCCTAGGTGACTTCCTCTTGCTCTTCAAGGAAGCACTGAGCCTGTGATGGTTGCTGCCAGTAAGTCCCTTTTGAAAGGGCAAGTAATCTAAAAAAAAGCTGTAATTGTGTATGCTCAATGCATGGTGGGCAACATGTGGCTTCCCAGCTCTTGTTGGACTGCAAATCCCATCATACTCAGCCAGCCACTCACTCTCTGAAGATGATGGACATGCAATCCAACAGCAGCTATAAGCTATAGGCTCTTCACCTCACTGTACTTTCCACAGAAGTCATTCATCCCTTCAGGAGTATAGGAATTGGTTTCCACACTATCGCACTCTAGCAAATTGTCTGCTGCAGCAACTTGTACTCCAGGGCTGGTTACTTGAGGTACTTTGGGTTTAATGGGTTTGTTCAAGGTGAGCCAGAGATAAACTGACCACATGTCACATTAAATGAGGATGCTTATGAAAATGCCATTCTTCAGGACTGCACTGGAATCAGTGTGTGTTTTCATAAGCATCCTACAATTCAATGGATATGTTGTCACCTTTGGCAGTAACAGCCCTTGTAACAGACTCCAACTTCAGCACTGCTCTGAGGTGAACACAGGTTATGCACTGACATCCAGTGATGTCTACTCGGATGTGCAAGGTCACTGATGTCACGTAACGTGTTTCATAAAAGTGTCCCTGAATGGCAGTAAGAAAACACGGCCACCCTAATGCACATTAGTAAAGAGCTTCCAAGACTGACTAGGGGTGGAATTCAAGAAAGAGAAGAAACTGTCTGTGCTATTTGTGATTGCTCACATTTAGATGCAAGAAACATACTGATGCCTTGGTGCTGAAGAGCACATACTCCTAAATTAAGGGAAAAAGTTAGGGAATGCCCCTAAATTAAACAGGAGAGTTAGCACAGGCTACTGAGTTAATGGCACCGTTAGTGTACGCTCCAAAATTAATGGAAAATTCAACAAACTCTCCTAAATTAACAGAAAAGGTAGCACAGGCTCCTAAATCAACGGCAAAGTAAGCTAGACATCTGATAATGTGTTCTAACTGCTTAATTGAATTAGACACAATCACTAATCATCTCAAGAAACAGCGGATATTGTAGCCAGATCCACTTTTTGAAATGCATTCACTAAAAAAGGGAGTAAACATTTTCTAATTTATAAAAAATGCACAATTAAGTATCATGTCGGCTCTACTCATTTTTCCTTCAAAAGTAGATTGTAAATAGTGATTCTGACATTCCGCCCTAAAGGTGTATGGAGACTGCAGACATCACCAATGACATTGATTGTAAGCTGCCAACTTCTGGCTTGCAAGGGGTTTCTTTTTCTGACCCCCAATGGGCTGACAGGAGCCATAGGATAAGACTTAATAAAACATGAAAATTGCCTTTTATAAGTGGCTAATAAACAGTAATGTATCCTGGTAAATAAACAGCCATCCATAAACAAGTGATACTGCACTAGCCACACCCAGAAGTCTACCTACCATCATGTACACCCAAACTACTCCCCTTAACACCGCTTGTGCCCAGAGGAGGAAAATGGGACATGATGTGGGTGTTTCATGATGTCCCTTCCCTCTATTCCTTGTTCAACCCTTTGAGTACCAGAGGGGTATGCAGAGCATTGTGAATCACTCAAACGGTTAAGTAAATGTAATATGCAAATCATACAGGAAATGATGTAAGTCTATGCCTTTCCCTGTGCAAGCTATGTGGCTGATGTGAGGGGACTGCTGCCATTATAGTAAAATGCTTATGGAGATTGTCCACCAGTCTGCACTGCAATGGTTATACTCTGTAGTGCTTACCCTGAAGTGCAACCACTTATGTTGGAGGCTAAGACAACGGCGCTGCACTGGCAGAGATATAGCTTTGTGCCCCTGTATATTCCTTAATTTGTAACACTGTATTCTTCTGCATTTATTTCTAGCCAACAAGCATTGCTTCCAAGTGACTGGTGTTGAAAGGATGATGCTGAGAGCTCTGGGACAATACTAACGTCATGCACAGGAATCTCTACCCAAGAAAACTCAATGGGAAGGATCTCCTGCCAATAGAGGACTGACTGTTACACGCGCCATGTTTGTCTGTAAATAGTGTTTTTAGTTCTGTTGGTTATTTTGTAAATGGTCTCTGTAATCATTCCAAGAAAATGGTTTGTATTTGACCTCTATGGCAGAAAATGAACTAATAGTAAAGAAAAAAAGAAAACTCAGGTTAGGTACACTGATATAGAAATAGGGGTGCCTATATATCCATATAATAATAGAACAAGAAAAAAAAGGATAATATAACCAGACCCTCCTCAAAAAGTAACTAATCCAAAATTGGAAATTAAATAATAATCAGACTAGTACAATTACATAAATAGCCAATTTATTATAATGCACTTGGAGGGTGAACAGAACACAAACAAAGGGACTGTCACCCCGCCATCCACCCAGTTACCACCCACCCACGTCCCAAAATGTAAAAACAATATCAAACGCTAGATGCCGGCATCTACATCTATCTAAAACATCAAACTGCTGATGATCATCAGAAAAACGTAGAAAAATAATGATGGTCATATAGGAGACAATAATAACTCTCTCAATAATCCAGAGCAACAAAAGCTGAGCAGGGGTAATATATCACCGGAGGAATAGTCACTGTATCGTGATCCAGATCTCAGACTTTATAAAGCATCTATATGAAAACTGCACATTATAATAAAGCCCTCTGATAAGGGGGGAAATTCTGTGCGAATGTCTGAGACTCAGTACAGTAGGGAAATAAAAAGATAACAAAACGACAAAGAATGTTATAAGAAGTTGGAAAAGGATCCCACATTAAATATTCAGAGAGAAATATTTTTAAAACTAAATTATGCAGTATCATGTATTAAATTAACATTTAGCATGCAAGTCACAGTTAATAAAAGTTAACATGTCAACCTCACTGCTATACAGAAGCAATAAACTCCAGTTTTTACATGATTATAAAACTGGAATAATGTTTTTATGTATAGATGAATGATATCGTCTATGACTTTCCTAACCCTTCTCTTGTACTTAGACACACTCATACACACACATACATACACACACACATACACACTCACACACACACACACACATACACACATACACATATACACATACACACATACACACACACATACACACTCACACACACAAACACACACACACACACACACACACACACACATACACATATACACATACACACACACTCACATACACACACTCATACACACACACATATACACATACACTCACACACACACATACACATATACACATACACACACATAAATACACACACACATACACACTCACACACACACACACACACACACACATACACATATACACATACACACACACACACTCACATACACACACACACACATACACACACACACACACACACACACACACACACACACATACTCATATACACATACACACACACACACACACATATACACACACACACATATACACATACACTCACACACACACACTCACACACACACACACTCACATTTCATTACAAATTACTTTCTGTTCATGAGAATACTTTCATTTCTTTGAAGTGAATGTTAAAGTGAGCCTGTCATGCAGAAAACAATTAGTTAATTTTGCAGTGCATAGTATAGGAATCCTATTAAACATGAGCTATTTTTCTACAATAAACAAAACTGGAATATGTAACTATCATCTTAGGTTTTCTCCCTTTCTCCTGTCTGTAGGAGAAGACATTTTATCATTAAATGGGCTGGACTTCCTCCTTCATCAGACCCAGTGATATTGTTTCCTCTCTCATCCATCCAAGATTTGGGTAGTTTAGTCTACAACATCCTGCAGCTTCACCAGGAGTTAGATCATCACTGTCTTGCTGGGAGTAAATCACTGTTTTGATGTTGTTTTCCTTGAACCTTTTGTTAAACATACAAACTTCAAATATCATTTTTTTTACTTAATTCTCCATTTATGTTTGTGTGTAAGTGTATGTGTCACGCTCTCCCCTTGCATAAATACATACCTGTGTGTGTTCCCAGAAACATAAAAATCTAAAAATTACATTGTAACCATAGGTTTGTCTAGGTCACATCAATGACTTGTGGGATGATCTCAGTGAATTCTGTGAGCGACTGAGACAGAGCTGATCTATGGCTGAGGCATAGCAATGAAATGAAGGGAGAGGGAGGGTTTTCAACAAAGTGTTTAAATAACTCTTAATCATTTTGCTATTAAGGACATTATGGTAGATGTCCTCAGAACACTTTACAAAATTGTTAATGATATTTCCTATGATGTACTCTGCAATAATTGGCACTAATGAAGCTCATATCTAAGCCTTTCAGTCTCCTAAAAATTTCAGGGTGGCTTTGTTGCTATGGGGAGAGTCTATATTTTCCCATAGTTCCTCCTTCTGCAAACAATGGTGTACAATAGCATAAGAGTTGAAAGGAAACAACACCTCATTTGAAATGTGTATAATTCTTTACCAGTGAGTGCCATTTCTTTCTGTAATTGTCGCAGCCATTTTAGTACAGGAAGGTCAAATCTGAATAATGTACAAAAACCAACAGCTTTTTGTAACAGTAGTTTCTTACCAATGAGGTGTAATTTCTTTCTGGAATTGAGCTGCTAAGGATAACTGTAGAATATTTTCAAGTTTTCAAAGAATTTGGTACCTTTGAAGGGATAGAGATGTAAAACGGAATACATACTTTTTATTTTAGTACCATCTTCTGGAAACATTTGTGCACTTAGGGCTAGGGGAAGAGAGTGGCCCTTCATTTGATGCAGTAGGTTGTCTTCTATCCAATATATCATGTCTTATCTATGTTTTCTTCTGGTTTGTAGTTCTTAAAAGCATTAATTACAGATATAGCATATTGAATCAAACCAACAAAACTGACATATTGTGGTCTGTGCAGTTTTTCAGTTCTGATGCCACCTATGGTATGTCAGTCCATGCTGATGGGTACCATTTTACTCAAAAGGTGTTTAGCTACATAACCAAATATGTCATCCCATGCTTTTTTACATGCATTCAGTTTATTTGAAAGAGTGTAACTATGAAAAAAGGCTCTTTTTGCTGCTATAGCACAATTTTCTGGAGATTTCATAGCAAACCCACCTTGGGGTAAAAATGCCAGTAACCAGTCTTGAAACTGTAATTATGCGTTCTTTTAAAGAGTATATAGCATGTATGATTACTTGGTTATACATTTTTCTTTTGTGCCTAAAATGCAGAATGGTGGAAAATGGAAAAGAATATATGTTTTTTAATTGCTAATTTTATTCAGTAGACCTATGCATAAAAACATATATTTTTGTGTTTTAGAAAAAGAAATACTAATACTAAGATCAAGAAACATTTGTTAAAGGAACATAATAAAAATACACTCCTGGACGGTTGTTTGAAATTCACTTTACTGAAATTCATATTATAAAAAAAATATGGCTCAAATTTCTTGGTTATGTTAGGGAATAGCCGATTAAACAATTATATATTTTGAAATTGCGGGATCTGCTGACAAAGCTTGTGTATGACATGTGTGGGTTGTTCACAGAAGGATACCTAAAGTTGCCATTTTACTGTAAACTGCAACAAAAGTGTGAAAACATACTTGGCACCCTGCAGAGAAAAATTATATTCAAAATATTATGCTTTTCATTGATATAAAGTTTATAATGTGTAGGAGAACTCTAGCATTTAGGGGTTAAAAGTACACAGGCAAAATTCCCAGTTAAGTGACTATCAGGAGCTGGTACCTGTGTTCAATCACAAATGGGGATGTGGTTCTTATAAAGTAACATGGATGCCCTCTCTGACGCTTGGGAGAGGAGTGTAATTTAAAGGTCTTGTGAGGAAGGCTGTGGTCTGCAGCCCAGATAGTGATCCACTTAACCCGCGGTATTGATGAGAGGCCTCAGCTCCTGTCCCTGAAGATCAGTGCATACAGGCAGTAGCTGGGGGACATGGGACCCTGGAGACTGGGTACCTGAGGCTGAAAGACGGGTTCGAAGTTCACAAGAAAAGTGGATCAACTCTGGCCCAAACCAGGGGCACCATAATAATCAAAACATATTGCAAAGGAATGCACTGGGGAACTTTCTAGCCCCAAGTGTGTAAAGTCCTATTTAAATACATGGAAAATGTTATTTGGCAACTGACTGATCTGCTGTTGGTTTGTCCCAAGATTCCCCATGTCAGCCTAAGAAATACACAAAGAGTTTTACATACTCAGGTCATATGGAGACCAGACGAGTTCCAGTCTATGACATACAGACCTTCTTAACCCTTTGAGTTCCAACACTATGCTCTGCAATGTACGGGTGTCCCACTACAGTGTTCGGCTTTTACAAGCAATTAACCATTTACCTTTTAAGATAACTGATTAAACTGAGCTTTGTAGGTTCTGATACTCATCAAAACCTTCACTACACAGACAGGAGATGATGTTGGCTGTATGTGACACCTTTTCTGCTGCAAGGTCATCAGGAGACAGGAGAGATAACAGGCAAGTGATCTGTTGCAGGGGGAGGCCTAATAGGTTGATGTGAGCCACATCACGGAGCAACAGTGGTTCACAGTTGACCACCAATACTGTGTAGATCTTTCTCACTTCGCTGCTATCTCTTTTAATGGATAAAGCAAGGGTGCGTGACAGGGGCATAATGCAACCACAGAACATACAAAGGGATAAAACAACCCACAGTGCACACGCGCCTCTGTGCATGCTGCTTACTGTGTCCTCTTGTCCCAACAATCTTCTCCTCCTCACCATCTCCTCTTCATTCCACACAACACCCTCTCTTGTGTGTCACGTGGAATTCCTGAGGCCAGGAACAAGCTGGTCAAACCCTCAGATCTTTGTTCTTCAGGCGGCTCTGAGAGGTGCACATTGCCACAACAAATGCAGACTGGAGGATCGGGAGAGGGGACCTCAAGTTCTGCAATGAAAGTCCCCAGTGCCTCACACCTATGACGCTCTTCATTTCTGTAACCCTTTTAGTGCCAGAGAGGTGCTCAACGTGTTGTCTACTCCTCTGGCACGGAAAGGGTTAACAACTTTCAGTGTCACAGACCCAACTCCGCTTAAGTAACAGACACTGCAGCCACTTTTAATAACAATGTCCCTGCAGACCTCACTAGCATTCAAGGACTTAAAGACGCATTTAAGTCAATGTCAATTTGGCGAATGTTTATTTATGTACTTGTTTTGCCCTCGAATTGCTTCTTTACCTCATCCACTAGGCAAGAGGCACTCTCTCTGTGGCGCCGGCCTCTCTGTCCCCTATAGGATCAGAGAAACCTGCTCATGACAGCTTATAGTCTTCAGGAAGGTATGTTGGACACAGATGGAGTAAGTGCTATTGATTAATAAATCATGTCCATTGTACATTTGGACACAAAACTAAAACTGCCACACAAGTGGTTAATGGCTTGTCAATATATTGAAAATATCACAAGCACAACATGATTAAACATGTTATGTAGTACAAGTCAGAGGTGAAGAGACAGAATGAGGGAAAGACCCAAGATGGGACACATTACAGGTCTGTATTCACTTCCTACATTATTTCCTGGATTCTACAGATCCCAATACATTGCAAAGCAATTCTGTTGGACACTTGTGTACCATTCTGGGGGGTTAAATGACCCATTGAATTCAGTGGAAATACAGGGAATTTGAATTGTATCTGTATGACATAAATGTAAAATAGCTTACAGTTTACAAGACACAAAAAAAATATTTTCAATTAACCCTTTAACCCCTTAGGGACCCTTGACGTACCAGGACCATCAAGGGTAAACTTGCTTGAAAGACCCTTGACGGTCCTGGTACGTCACATACTTTTTACTTACAGCGCTCTACCGGGAGCGCTGTAAGTAAAAATAGGGCATGAAATAGACCGCTCCAAGATCGGAGCGATCTGTTTCAAGCCCCATAGTGACGCGCCGATACACGTGACAGGTCACGTGTACCGGCGCCTCAAAGTGCCCCTATGCGGACGTTATGGGACGGAAATGTCCCATAACGTCCGGTCCTTAAGGGGTTAAGGGTTAAATAAAAAATATTGAATTACACAATAAGGAAAATAAACAAAACACAGTCACTGCTGGATATTTCTGTAAGGTAAAGCCGTGGAGATATTTCTGACATCCTAGGGGTTAAAAAAATAACTTGAGGCCATATGATGAAAGCTAAAGAGGAGAAATTCAGCATCAAAGAAATTGCTAGGGGAACATCAAAGCTCCTATACATTTAAATGAGGTCTTTAACACTTTGAGTGCCAGAGAGGTATCCAATGAATGCCTCTCTGCTATTCAAACAGTTAAACACCAATGAATAAAATGGGTTGATATAACTTTATACATCATGTACGTAGAGCTGCACCTGTTACAATTATTACTTATGTCCCTAAATTATCATCATCCTACATCCCTAAATTATCAACCTACATCCCTAAATCATCATCCTACATACCTAAATTATCATCCTACATCCCTAAATTATCATCCTACATCCCTACATCATCATCATCCTACATCCCTAAATTATCATCCTACATCCCTAAATCATCATCCTACATCCCTAAATTATCATCCTACATCCCTACATCATCATCATCCTACATCCCTAAATCATCATCATCCTACATCCTAAATTATCTTCCTACATCCCTAAATCATCATCATCCTACATCCCTAAATTATCATCCTACATCCTAAATCATCTAACATCTCTAAATTATCATTATCCTACATCCTAAATTATCATCATCCAACATCCCTAAATTATCATCCAACATCCCTAAATCATCATCCTACGTACCTATATTATCATCCTACATCCCTAAATTATCATCCTACATCCCTAAATCATCATCATCATAAATCCCTAAATTATCATCCAACATCCCTAAATTATCATCCTACATTAGCATTTTACTGGCTGTCTAAATTGTCCTGTTCAGAGGCCATTTATTAAATATTGTTTATATTGAGAGATAAGAGCTAAAGTCACTTAGGCCTTTGAATTCCAGATGGCTTATACAACACCCCCATGGCACTCAAAGGATTAACCTATTGAGATTACACTTTACTGCTCTCATATTCAGATACACGTATCTTAATAGCCCTGTTACACAGAGGGGTGTATTTATATATATATATATATAGCTATACTAGCAGTGTGACACAGCATATAGCCCTGGCACTCAAAGGGTTAATGTCAGCCTCAGTGACACATATACATATATATATAATGTATATTAAATTACACAATGTACACACAGGAGTGTATATATAATAAGTAACTGTATTAGTTTTATACCTCAGGCAACAACTAGACCTGGCAGTTGATGCATTATGACCACTGTCACTTCACTAAGACTCATTTTAAAATTCTGAATATCTTCATTATATCTTTAGACCTATCAGGCAAAGAGTACAAAGGGGACCAAGCGCCCTCACCTTGGGAAAGAAGAAGGTGAACCATCACAGAAAAGGAGAAGGGCAGAAAGTACGAAGAGAAGTTCCAGCACTATTCAGAAAGTAGAGCACCCCCGAGGAAAAAACAAGGCTGGTTCTGGGGTGATTAAAAAGGACAAAAAAAGAGGCAATGATGAAGATCTGGGTGGAAATGCCCCCAAACGGCAGAGGAGAGACACCCAGAGAACAGAAGAAAGACCTGGTAAGTAGGAGTTCTGAAAATGAGACGAGATATTTTATATTTTGTACCCATAGGCTTACTCCCATAACACAGGCATTATTGTACATATTTCTACTTTTCCTTATGATCATATCCTCATTATAGAACATGGACAATATAAACATAAATGGGGTGTGATTATTTTACCCACCAGGTCTCATTCACTTTTCTACCATCAATACACAAGTAGTATTTCTTATTCAGAATGTGGAAAATAATCTGCCTCAATCTATGAGCAGAGCCATGAAATCAGGTGCATGGCTTATCTCATGGTTTAGGAAATAGCATCCTTGTGGCCTTATGCAGAAACCTAAAGTGCACCATAGGAGACAAATACAACTTTGCCAAATTTCCATGGACTTAAACAAAGATTTTAACTCTCTGAACACTAAAGAGACCTTCAGTGCATTGTGAAGTAATGTCATGGAGACCTTTTTGACATTGGAGGGATAAAAACCTAATATAAATGAATTGGGGTCTTTTGATACAGTTGTTAGGAGACGCTACTGTTCTTCTTTTGATCTCTCCATAAGGCAATCAATGTGTTTAACCCCCTTGAGGACCGGAGGGGTGTGCAATACATTTCTTTTCATTATATTGCTCATTTTTCAGGTCCACAAGGGGTTAATCTGAAGGAAATAATGACAGGTCTAGATATATGAATGAAGGTGGATGTGTGAGTTTTAAAGCCAGGGCGGCTGCTTTGCTTCCATATAACTGTCGTTAGACTACAACCCCTACCAATGAATGGCTCATGATGATGATAATTGTAGTCCAACAACTCAGTCTTAACCCCAATTACTGGAGACTGAGACAATTATAATTCATTGTATGATCACTGAGTAACGAAAGGTGCATGTTATGTGAACTGACCCTCATCTGGTAAGATTCTTAACTAATGAACTTAAATCACTGACTGCTTCGCAATGTGTTGTATGGTCAAGAAAATGCCATTTATTTGAAATTCAGAGGCTGCTCCACATTAATGATAAATAATATATTATTTTTCACCCTACAAGGTTCAACATCTGATTGTCCATTAACGTCCCAATCAAAGACTGTGAGGTCCCTGAGTTTTAAGGACTTTACTTTTTATCGGGAACTCGGGAAAGGCAGCTATGGCATGGTAAGTGATGTTGTCTCCAGATCGTTATAAAGCTTTACATTTAATTAACGATACCAAAATAATACCTGTGTTTTTATTTCATATGACCTCTACCCTTACTCTTAAATACCCCCAATATAACTCTTCTGTGCCCTTCCTCCCCTCTAAACATTAGTTTGTTACTGATCACTGTCTCTTCTTTCCCCATTGACTACAACATTTTCCTCAGCCCCATTCCCCTGCACTATATTTCTGACCCCACCAACTGTTGATTTCTATTCTATGCAGTCCCATTTCTGATGGACCCAGTGCTCACCTTCTGTTCCCCTCCCATATCTAGACCTTTCTTCCATCCAGCTCTATTCCTATGACTTCACTACCCTATTTGTTTCCTCCACCCCATTCCTTACTCTCTTTCCTACTCAGCCCCATTTATGTGACTCCCCCAAACCTATTCTTCTGTCCTCCATCCATACTCTGAACATTCTTCCCCCCAGTCCCATTCCTGGTCTCTGCCCTCTCCAATCATCTGTTACTCTTCCCTGATTCCCTACCCCAGCTCCTCCCCTCCCATATCCCTCACTCCCTTCTCACCATGGTATCTGAGCATGTGAAGCAGGAGTGGGAAACATTTAGCTCATCCACTTACTTATCTAGATTGCATCTCCCATCATACTCATACAACTAATGATTAGCTAAGTGTTTGGAAGTCACAGTCCAACAACATCTACATAGACACAGTTTGCCCACCCTGCCTCATTCTGTGTAAATTGTATTAACAGTCTGGGGCTACTAAGATGAATGTTACTGTTTTTACTGAGACATTGTTTTTAGCCCACAGCAAGGTGGGAAAAACTCTACATGAATTAGGACTGTTCCACTTCTAGCAATGCTTTGCACACCCCTGCAGATCCCCTTCCATTTACCATTTGTGTCCCTAGATGTTAGAGGACGTCAAAATGCATTGCTTGGTCATCATAATCTCTCAATCATCTGAGGGATTAAATGTGTCCCTGCTGATATTATCTCTCCCATGTAGTAAGCAATCTGTAACCCGCCGGTCTCTCTCTGTCTCCTCCAGGTCATGCTAGCTCGCTGCTCCGTCTATACAGAATGGATAGCTGTGAAATTGATCAAAAAGCTCCCCTCTCTCAAACAAAGTATCAAGGTAGAGAGAAGGGTGATGGAGGCTGTGGCTGGGTGCTCATTTTGTACCCAGATCTACACGACCTTCCAGACCCAGGTAACAACAACATGACTTCCCTGATTTAACCCCTTTGTACATTGTACAGTAATGTGTATCAGTACAGAATGACAGAAACGTGAGTGTGTACACTGTATTGTACTAGAATGGATGCACAGTAATATGTATACTAAGGACTGTGATCATGTTGTGTTGACTCTGCTCTTAGACAGTTCTTCATTGTAACCTCTGTCTCTCTCTCTCCCCTTAAATAGGACAAGGTTTGTTTCGTGATGGAATACCTAGCCGGAGGGGACCTATTCCATCTACTGAAGGATGGACCTCTGGATCCTCAAAGAACAAAGTAAGGCCTAAAAATGTGGTACAGAAGATGGGGAGGGGGAATATGGTAACCAGTAAAGTAACAGTACTGAATGGCACATATGGTAGGGAAACACAGGGAGCACCGGCCTGAATGAGGCAACCATGTCCACTGTACCAAGTTGTGGGAGATTATAAGTAGAGTAATGTTTTATTCTCCACATCAGTCTTACTGTACCTGGTACGGAAAACTAATTAGCCTATTACATCACCACCAGGGGGCAGATAATTAAAATAAATCATCAAGGGCCATATGCACAAAAGAAAAGTGGAGAAATTCCGAAGAAAACAATCTGCGCCATCAGGTGGTGGTGGGGGGGGGAGAAATAACACTTCACATAAATGGGGATCTTGCAATATGTTGGAGACCTCTCTAGCATTCAAAGGTTCAAAATCTCCATTTAAACCAGGATTTCTCCCCTAGGCTACAGTTGCTTTTCCCCAGATTTACTCTACTTTTGTGTTGTGCATATGGCCTTTAAATTTCAAACATTTGCTAACATTTCTGCTAGTGTGAGGTACGGACAGATTTTCATGCAAAATAAATAAAATACATTCTGGGTGATGTGCTCACATTAATTAAAGCCGAACAGAGGGAGCTCATACACGAGTTCTGTTTGATAAATTACTCTTTTCTTTGAATTTTCACCTTTCAGATTAATTGCAGCTGAGATCACGTGCGGGATCAAATTCCTGCACAGTAAGGGTATTATCCATCGGTAAGTGATAGTGCTCCCTTATTACCTGTATAATCCATTCTGTCCTATACATCTCTGTTCTCATTGTTCTCTCCTACCTGTCCTATCAAATATCTGGACTTTCCTCTCTGTCCTATCACATCTCTGTTCTCATTGTTCACTGCTTTCTTATCACAGTTCTAGACTTTCCTCTCTGTCCTATCACATCTCTGGACTTTCCTCTCTGTCCTATCACATAACTGTGAGCTTTAAGTGGCCTTTTAGGATTGTGTTGTGCCCCCTGCATTCTATGACTTACAGACAGATGGCACTCACATTCTACCTCTTTACAGAGATCTCAAGCCCTGGAACATCTTTTTGGACAGCGGTGGTCATGCAAAGATCGGGGACTTCGGGCTTGCACTGGAGAACATACACCCTGGCCAAACAGCAACAGGCATAGCAGGAACACGCGGCTACATTGCCCCAGAGGTAAATAACAGACAGGCTCTATTTATAATGTGTGTATTTATGCCCTTGAAAGCTAGGGAGGTCTCTAACGTATTGTAAAGTAATGTGTTGGAGACAGCTCTGGCATTGAAGGGGTTAATAGACAGGGTGAGATCAGTGGATAGGAAGGCTGTATCTTGAGGTGTACACCCGTATCGCCCCCTACAGCTGGGTGGTTCATGTTTCAGTGGTCGCACGCAGAAGAGCATGCGACCATTCAACTGTGTCAGCAGGTCGCCTGTGTTAGCAGTGCTTGACAGCGCGAGATTGTCACGTCTACCAGGTTTTTTGTTTTGCGCACACAGGCCCTTATGTACAAAGGAATACTGAAGAAATTTGGGTGCAAACCAACTATACTGTAAAGAGGAGAAGTAAAACATACCAAAACTCTCAGTGATCCACCTGGAGCCACACAGCAGACTGCAGAGCTCTGTAGCATTCAAGAGGTTGAAATCCCCAATTAATCTAAAGGGTAGTTGGGTCCCCCCCAGGGTGAGCTGGTTTGCTCCAGTATCACTCAACTTTTTGTTTACACACAAAACCCACGGATATTTGTTAACTGAAAGTCCTATTTTTACAGATTTTAGTACCTTTCCATGGGGATAGTGCACTAGTCTAGGAGCTAGGAACGGTGATAGAGAAATAAAGTTATTTCTCCATGATCTCCTGTGAGCTGCGCTGTAGAGCAGTGTGTCAGATCCGCTGCTTTCCCAGCACCCTGAGAACTAGAGGCCCCAGTGCCACCCATAGATCTGTCACTAGCTGTGTCTGCGTGTGTGCGGGTAGGTTACTGCTGCTTTGTACCTGTGTGGGTAGGTTGCTGTGGCTTTGTGCCTGAGTGTGGGTAAATTGCAGTTGCTTTGTGCCTGTTTGTGGGTAGATTGCAAATGATTTGTGCTTGTGTGTATGAGCAAGTTGCAATTGCTTGGTGCTTATGAATGAGTAGGTTGACGTATCTTTGTGTGTGTTGGTAGGTTCCAATAGCTTTGTGCCTTTGAGTGAATTGGTTGCAATTGCTTTGTGCCTGTGTGTGCATAGGTTGCAACATCTTGGCACCTATAAGTGGGTAGGTTGCTGTAGCTTTGCACCTTGTGTGGGTAGGTTACTGTGGCTTTGAGCATTGCATGTGTAGATTGCAGCAGCTTTGTGCCTGTGTGTGGGTAGGTTGCAGCTGCTTTGTGCATGTGTGTGTGGGTAGGTTGCCATTGTTTTGTGCCTGTGTGTGGGTAGGTTGCCTTTTATTTGTGCCTGTGTGTGGGTAGGTTGTCTTTGATTTGTGCACATGTGTCAGTAGGGTGCTGTGACTTTGTGCCTGTGTGTCGGTAGGTAGGCTTTACTTTGTGCCTGTGTGTGGGTAGGTTGTTGTGGCTTTGTGCCTATGTGTAGGTAGGTCATCAAGGCTTTGTGTCTGTTTGTGGGTTGCTGTGGCTTTGTACCTGTGAGTGTGTAGGTTACTGCCTTTTTGTGCTTGTGTGTGGGTAGGTTGCAGTTGATTTGTGTCTGTGTGTAGGTATGTTGCCACTGCTTTGGCCTGTGTGTGGGTAGGATGGGAAATAATATCTCTCTCTCTATTCTTTTGGCAGATGCTGGAGGGCAAAAAATATAATTCGGCCGTGGACTGGTTTTCTCTTGGTGTTATTTTATATAACATGGCAGTTTGCAAGTTTTCAATGACGTCCCCATCCATCCACGAGCTGAGATTCCCAGCATGGGTCAGCGAAAACACCAAGGACCTGATAAAAAAGGTAGGTATGATTAGGTGTATACAGGCCACCACAGAGATCCAATTGAAAATTGCCAGTGTCAGCAGCCTCAAAGGGAGCCCATTGGTCTATTTCCTGGAGGTAAAAAATTCAGGGCTCGCAGTGCGGCTGCACCCATTCGGAGAACACTGAATCGGATAAAAAAAAAAAAAAAAGCCCCGTGTTCCTCAAGTGCCTTAAGGGGTTACGAGAATTTGATTCATATCTTGTAATACAGTTGGTTTGCCCTAGAATTGCTCCTCTTTTACTTACTGTAGGAACTGTACGTACACCAAGTATATATGTCAGTCATACTGTGGATTAGATTCAGCAGCCCTGTACATACCATTAACCCTAGGGCTGCTGGTAGTAATTACAGTTTGTCACAGGCCCCTCCTGTCCTTATCTGCCTTTACAATGTGTTAAACAGGGTCAGATTTCCCACTAGGCAAAGAAGTCAATCTCTTAAAGAGATAAATATTCTGCAGCACCTCAGCTGTGATGGCCACACCCACATTTCAAGTTGTGAGTGTGGTCAGAGCAGTCCCAATGCCCCTGTACCAGACATATGCTCCCGATTTACCAGTTTATATAATTCTGTGACAGGATCGGGGAAAGTGAGGCCCTCCAGCTGCTCCCAGACTACAACGTCATCATTGGCTGGTGGGGAATGATGGGAGTTGTGGACTGGAAGCAGCTGGAGGGCCTCACATTCCCCAGCTCTGCTCTGTACTAGTCATTATTAAACCCTTTGGATGCTGGAAAGGTCTCCTTGCATTGTTAAGGTTGTTGCTGTTTGTCTATTATAGGCTGAAGGGATTTTCTATGCCAGGAAACACCAGATCACCCTGGGGGCAAGAGGGTGTCATGTGAGCAATAGGGGCATGGTGAGGGGTGGGGCTTAGGAGCACCCAGGGCAGGATTTCCCTAGTAGGCAATTGCTTAGAGTGCCAAGTTATCAGGGGAAGAGCCACGGCTGATCTGGCTACAACCATATTCTGAGTAGTAGGGGTGGCCAGGACAACCCCAGATTCTCTCTAAATTATGTGGCATTTTTTTTTACCAGTTTTCAGGCCCCTTTACTGGCCATTATTTAACCCCTCAATGCTAAGGAGGTCTACAATGCAATGTAAAGCAGTACATTAGAGACTTCTCTAGCAGCCAAAGGGTTAAGAGATTTCATTGAACTTGTATGGTATAGGGTAAGAGGATTGTCTGTACCAGGTAACAGTAGTGGGAGCTAGGGGGTGTGGTCTTATGAGTGGGGGTGTGGCCATGGGTGGAGCTAAGGGCACTTTGGGTGCTTTTTGCTTATGGCCCTGGGAGCACCTAACAAGTAAATCTGGTAATAAAACACTACACACACGGCTGAAGGTCTAGAAGTACAAATAGACAGTAAGATACTAAAGGATATTTTTCCTTTCCACAGCTCATGGTCAAAGACCCAGTCAGGCGCCAGATGGTGGCATCTACAATCGAGAGCCACCCATTCTTCAGTACCATCGACTGGGAAGAGCTGCGCCAAGGCCGTTTCCAGTCACAGTCCTCAGTAGTAAGTACATGCACCCAAATCAGTGCCCAGTGAGTCTATGTACAGTTACACTGCCATGCTGAACAGAAGGCATGGGACAGGGTGGAAAACCTGAGGCTACTCTGCTGTTCAGGACTACAATTCTCATCACCTCCAGCAACCAAACAGCTGGAGGGCTTCAAGTTGCCTAACCCTGCAGCAGGACTATGTACAGACTAGACACAATTTTAATGGGGAGCCATCATCTAAAAACAAATTGGAAGATTTTTATAGCTCTTTCAGAGCCAAGTATTTGTATGCTGTTATAGCCATATTAGTTAGAAAATAAGTTTGCTGTTAATTTAGATTTAGAGATTATGCCATGCAGGCATTTCCAGTCTTAGCCTTGTATTAACTCCCCCATCACTATCATTTAACCCTCTCAGTGCTAGGAGAGGCGAACAATGAATTGGTGAGCAGTGTCAGTGAGTGGGAGAGGTAATGTAAGGATACCACAGGAAGTTACTGCACAGCACGTCTCATTAGAATAAAGTATAAATCTAACTCCAAACTGACTTTCCAAATAAAAAAAATGGCTACAGACTATTTTGGCAGCACTGTTATTTGACATTAGCCCTAATGTCATGCGGCTGCACACTGAGATATGTACTATAATATTTGATTGCTTTAGTGCATATTAGCACCCACATTCCACCATTGTTAACCTTTTGAATGCCAGAGGGGTACGCAACGCACTGCACAGCAATGTGTTGCGTACCCCTCTGGCACTCAAAGAGTTAAGAGTTTACTGTGAGCAGTCTCAGAACACCTCCTCTATACCATGCACAGGAACATGGAGTACATTTCTGTTAATTTACTCTGCACCTTGCAATTAGTACATAGCGTTAAACAATGGAAAGGAACACCCCAAAAAGCCCACACACAAGAGGTTTAGAGAGGAGAATCTGCAGTGTAAATAACCTAGTAAATTGGTGTAGAAGTAAGAAATTGGTTCCAGCTCTTAGTTTAGCTCAGAAATGTATTAATAGATCCCCCTCCCTATGTATATAAGGTTCCTTGTTTACATGCGTGTGAATGGATGTGATGATACTGAAGTCACTGTATCTTCTCTCTGCAGGTGCCACAGAAGATCATATTTAAGAGTCCAGAGAAAAGTGTTGCACAGCAGACATTATTTGGATTCTCGTCCATGGGTTGAGGGCTGTGAGCGGGCTCACCCCAGTGCTGGGCCCACAAAAACGTCAACAAGCACCAAGATTCTTACCGTGGAACTGTCACCTCCACTTAATTCTACTTAGTAATAAACACTAAGTTGAATTAGGAAAATGTTGTGTTTACAAGTTTTATTAAGTGAATACTAATACCTCCTAAAATAACCCTCCACACTTACTTTACTGTAGCCATAAAATCCCAATGGTCACTATAAATTTTGTGTTTGCACCTGTGATCAAGACATAACAACTTCAGTCAGTACTGGATGTCATGTCTATGGAGCCCTTTGCTGGTTCACCAGCTATCAGCCTTGAATCAGAAATCAGGAACAAATCTGCTCTCCCTATCAGGAAACAGCGAGACCTTCCTCAGGTGAGGAGAGTTGCTTTCTGAATGAGTCTGTCCTCCAGCAGCCTGCTAACTCTAGGCTACCTATAACAAGAACCTAGGCCCTATTCTAATCTAAAGTCCTGCACTAACAATAGGTCTCTGGGCTTCCACTGAACCTAATTTCCCTAGATGACATGGATAACTTTGTTGCAACAAATAGCACAGAATAGACAGTTCATTGTTTTCTATAGGGGTAGTTCATATAGGTGATTTTTACATTTACAGTCATGTTAAATAATAGACATGTGTTACTGCAACAGCTTGTAAAAAAGTTGCTGTAGTAAAGTTGCTCATGTGAACTAGGCCTAAGCCTCTGACCAACTACAGTGCCAGCTCCCATTACTAAACGCCTGAACTAGTCTGCACAGCCTGTTCCTGAAATAACAAATACAGGGCTCAATTTAAAGAGATCCAACGCTAAAAAAACCATCCAATTATTTTTCAAGCACAGTAAACAATTCAAAGAACTGTTCTATGACGAACTGCCGGCAGAAAATAAAGTATATCGGCCACTAAACTTAGCGGCCATTTCCTCCCATGAAACATAGTACAAGTGGACTATACTGCAATTCAAAAGACTATGTTAGTTGTTAAGATGCACTAAGGGACCCACTTTATCATGGGAAATTCTAGACCAATTTTTTTGGGTGTAGAATTCCTTAGAGTATCTTTTAAGAGCCGACGGAGGAATTGTATGTAAAAACATAGTTGAAAAAAAAAAACAACAGTGGATGTATTGGTATAGGGCCCTAATCCCCAAATCAATACATTCAAAGTACACGCAAAATGTGTCCAAAGTTAGTAGAATTAACCCTGCGAGGGTCAGTGGGGTATAATTAGTTCAATGGCTCTCAAAGGGTTAAACCAACTAAGTAAAGAAGCAACAGCCCAGAAAAAGTAACACTTACCATTAATCTTGATGTCCAGATGAGTTTTCAGCAACCTGGTGAGCTACTGGCCATCTTCTTTCTTATTCTCTCTTCTTTCTGGTCCTTCTGCCTTCCATCTTCACGCCTTGAACCTGTAGAAAAATGGAGATATAAATAAATGTTGCATAAAAAATAACTCACACATCAATGCATAGTTTAACCCCCAGAGGGGGTAAGCAGGTTCCTCCAATCCCCCTCTCGAAGCTCATTGGATGGGATGTGCGTAAGCGCACATCCCAGCCAATTACTGTGAGAGGCTCTGTTCAAATTCCTTCAAAATGGAACAGGCATCAGCCCATAAGGTACAAGGGGGTTGTGCTCATTCTGTCTTCCTCCACCACTGCCTCTGCCACCGCAAACAGTGGCCCAGAAAGAGAAGATAACATCTATGTTTATTTGGAACTAGCAGTATGGCACAGTGTTGGCCAAAATTTTTTTTTATGTCGTAATGTAAATTGTAATGTTAAAGATCCACAAAAAGTCTGGCATTGGCAATATCCCTGTATGCATGGATATATATGGAGATGTGCGTGTGTGTGTCTGTCTGTGGATGGGTAGGTTTGTGTGGGTTTGACTGTACGTAGTATTGCCTTAATGCTGAGTAGTGAAAGTGGGTCTGGAAACACTGAAAAAGCAGCACACATAACTAGAAGGGACATAATCTAAGTGCAGCAACTTATTGTAGAAAAATAAAATAAAATAAGTAAATATGTTGCACTCACAATAGCCCTTCTTGGGCTTTATGCACATCAAACGGTTCTCTCTCCCTAGGTAGTCAATGGACTGCGTCCTTCTACTCTCCTGTAAACGGGTCCGGATGGATCCTGCTGTTGAGTGGAATGATGGTGGATGCGTTATAATCCAGATGTTTACAAAACCACAAGAAGTCTTTCTACACGATGGTCTTATCTAAAGTCATATGTGGTTAATAACTTGCAGGGAACATAAAAATGCTACCGGCTGATGGAGTAAGCCCTTGTGACGAGGTGCGTCTAAGACGTAGTGGAGCCGGTGTACGGGCCTGACAGGGGCAGGGGAAGCTCGCAGGGGGCGTGGAGGAGACCCGGTAAACCAGGGCAATATGCCTAAGCTAGTCCCAAACGTTTTCGTTGACACAGTCTGCTTCTTCAGGGAATGGAGTGAAAGGGTTGGAGGGATCAGGTATTGGGCTATATATAGAGGCAAATAATCCCTAAGGTTAACTATGTAAATGCATCATACATAAAAAGAAACAATGAAAAATGTTAAAAAAAAATAAAATACACAAATACATCTATGTAATAAAAATGAATGAAAACCAATAGAAGTAATAAAAAATGACTAATAAAATGTATTATGTTAAAATAAACTAATCTAATTACGATTGTGTGCATCATTGTTAAATTAAACCTGGTATGTATCCTATTCGGGATAGCCGAACATATTAGTGGTAGATTAACAAAAAAACATGATCTTGATAAATGAACTATAAGTGAATCGAAATGCAAATAAATATGAAAGTAAAAAGTTAACGTATTGAGTAATGAATATGAATCTAAATTAGAAATCCCAATACGAAGTGTATGTGCTAGAACTTGAGAGTGGTGTGAATTAACCATAAGTGATGTGTAAATAAAGAATATAATGCGTGAGAAGGGAGCTGTATATTATTGAAAGTGAAAATAAAAAACGTAAGAAAAAAGGAAACGGGCAACTGTTATATTGCATGTAAATTGGTTTCCTTGAACAATGGTGCAATGTGAATGTGATATAAGAATGATAAAGATGCAGAAAGAAATCCACATTGATAGTACACATGTACAGTTATGAGGCACATGTCAATAACAACTCCTAAGTAACTGGTATGTAATAGTCACAAATGTAATCCATGTCATTAAAAATCTAGAGAACTAAAGTATAGAATCAGAATAAAAGTGAAAATATTCTCTTAGTACATAATTGATGGCAACTATTGGTGTAATAATAAAAACCTATTCGCTATAGAGATAAAAAGAATAAAAAATGGGGAAGGATGTCACAGTCCCCTACATAATAATAAAAATAATAGAAAATGAATGGATAGATAGAAATGTTATGCTTCATTACCATTGACATCAAGTGGTATATGAGTGATACATGACCTATGTAAATTATTGTGTAAAATGGAAAAAAACTGGAAATAAAGAAAGAAGTATGAATCCACTGATAGTATGTATTATATGGGAACTCAAAAATGCGGCCACAAGAATCAAATTGTATCACAGGAAGGCTATGGAATCGAAGTCGACATTGAGTCCCCTTGGATGCAGAGTTTTTAACTCATACATCCAATAGAAGTCTTTTTTAGAAAGAGGTCGACACTCAACATACCGGACAGAAGTCACACAACCCCCTCAAGAAACCCACCCATCATCCACTTCCAACACCCAAACAACACCGACTCATACAGAGGCACCGAACATACAACCGAGGATCAACACAAATCAAACAGAGGAACTTTATCAATCAATATCATCAGAACAAACAATAGTTTATCAAACACCGCAAACACAAATCACCAAATCTCAAAAAACAACTTTATCTGTAGAAGAGGATGTAGAGGAGGGACACACAAAAATAACAAAAATGGAAGTAATACAGTAAAGTCGCAGAGTCCTTCTATATTCAATCTCAGTGAACACACACTCACTGAATCAGAAACACATATTCTAAATAAAGTTTTATCTTTTGCCCCTGCTCAGTCAGCAGAGATTCCGTGGATTCTCGTTCTTGGGCTCAGGGTTGTGAGCTGGATTTCCCCAGTGTTGGAACCAGAAAAAACATCAATGAGCATAACATCAACATTTTTACAGTGGAATTGTCACCTCCACTTACTAATAAACATCAAGTTGAATTAGAAATATGTTGTGTTTTTCAAGTTTTATTAAAGGAATACTAATACCTCCTAAAATAACCCTCCACACTTACTTTAATGTAGCCATAAAATCCCAAAGCTCACTATGAATTTTGTGTTTGCATCTGTGATCAAGACATAACAACTTCAAGTCAGTCCTGGATGTCATGTCTATGGAGCCCTTTGCTGGTTCATCAGCTACCAGACTTGAACCAGAAATCAGGAACAAATCTGCACTCCCTAACAGGAAACAGCGAGACCTTCCTCAGGTGTAGAGAGTTGCTTTCTGAATGAGTCTGACCTCCAACAGCCTGCTAACTCTAGCCTACCAATAACAGGGAACTAGGCCATATTGTAACCTAAAGTCCTGCACTAAAAATAGCTAACTGGGCTACCACTTTGTCTCCCACAGCTGATCCTAACTTCTTTAGTGTACATGAATAATTTTGTTGCAACAAATAGCACAGAATAGAGAGTTCATTGTTTTCTATGGGGTAGTTAACATGGGTGATTTTTACAGTTGCAGTCATGTTAAATATTAACCCCGTGTTACTACAGCCCCGTGTTACTGCAACAGATTGTAATAAAGTTGCTGCAGTAGAGTTGCCCATGTGAACTAGGCCTAAGCCTCTGAACAGCTACATTGCCAGCTCCCATCACTAAGTGCTTGGACTAGTCTGCACAGTCTATTCCTAACCTATCTGAAATACTAGATTTAGGGCTCGATTTAGAGAGGTCTGAAAAAAACATCCAGCGTCAGTTTTTTAAGCACAGTAAGCAATTCAAAGAACTATGCTATGAAGAACTGCTGGTAGAAAGTATATCGGCCTCTAAACTTAGCACCATTTTCCCCCCATTAAAACTAGTACAGACGGACTATACAGCAATTCAGAAGACTGGATTAGGTGCTAAGATTCGCTAAGGGAACCACTTTATTGTGGGAAATCCTAGACACATTTTTTTGTGCGTCGGATTACTTACCGCATCTTGTAAGAACTGAAGCAGGAATTGCATGTAAAAACATTTTTTAAAAAAAAAAAACACTTAGTTTCCAGTGAATGTATTGATATGATGCCCTAAAAATTCAAAGTAAACCTGAAATGTGTCCACAGTAAGTAGAATTAACCCTATGAGCCTCTTTTGAGTCTACATAAAGAACTAGTGTCTTCCACAGACCCAGCAAAGCATCCGATCTGGAAAGCACTCTAGTTACCAAACCAACCCCGTCACCTGCTCCTGGGTAATTATACTGCTCTCTTTATTCTATCACAAGTGAGAGTCAGTCTGAAAGAAATGTGAAAGCTATGAACCAGGGAGTCTGGTGCAAGCTGTAATTTCTTGCTATCAGCCAAGTTTTTGGTTGTTTAATTATTAAATCATATTATACGTGTTTGGTTTTATTTCTGTGAGATTTTAATAAATATCTGAACCTCTTCAGGAACAGAGGGAAGCACAAGGCATTGCAATACAATGCCTTGTGCAACCATCTGGTCCTCAAGGGGTTAAAGCGCTTGTATTTAAAACACTAGAATGAAGAAAGATCAGGCCAGCCGGCCCCATCACTGGTGAAGAAGATAGGGCAGGTTCACTGGGCCTCTCCTCCTGACCCACCGCACATAATCCTGCATTGCCTTTAGGCTCTCATCATCATGTTTATATAGGAAGCTACTGTATATAGTGGGGTCTGTGATATTAAACCTTTGGTACCAGAGGGTTTTGCAATGTATTGCTTTGCAATACGATGCACACCCCTCTGATATTCAAAGGGTTAAGGGCTCTGCTGTGGAAGGAATGGGGAAGCTTTAGGCTGTAATGTTGGCTTCTGAGAGCTCTGATTATGGAAGAGTGTGAGGGTTGTGACGGACTTAAGAGCTCTGAGAAACTGACACATGCCTAACCTCAGACATCTACATAATATTAGGAAACAGAATTGGGACATGGCACATAACGAAGTTTGGCACCTCTCTGGTATTCCAAGGGTTAATAATTTTACAAATATATGACATCTGACACATTATTAACCCTAAACTGCAAGACAGGTGCCAAAATCATGTATTAGGCCCTGGAAGTTGGCACCTAAATGTCTTATTATTTTGTGGCATCACTTATGTAGCCTCATTTTAATTTTTAGCTCTGTGGTATCACTAATGTTGCACCATGTCACTTGTAAGCTCTGAGGTATCACTTGTGTAAACTCCATTTCAGTTTTTAGCTCACTGGTATCACTAGTGTTGTTCCATTTCAATTGTAAGCTCTGTGGTATTACTAACGTAGCCCCATTTCAATTGTAAGCTCTGCAGTATCAATAGAGTCGCTGCGTTTCAAATCTAAGCTCTGTTCTACATATTTAACCCTATGTTTGACAGGTAGGTGCCTAATGCAATTGTTTGCTAACCCCCTGGTAACCAAGGGGTTAAATCATTAATTTTGTTTTGGAAAGAATTCTATAGTACAGCACTGCGGGTACAGACCTCATGAAGATATTGTGGAAAAAGCAAAATAAAGAAAAATAAACTTACTCCACACATGGTGTCCCATATTGGTGTCTAAGAGTAGAGTCTTTCTCCTTCAATACATTTTTTAGCCAAAACTTTATTTAAAAGAAAAAGTAACAGAATACAAATTCAATACATTAAAGTAACAATAATGTATCTAATACACCATCTGGTGTCAGAGACTTATCCAGTAATTGATCATTATGTGTTGGAGATGTGTCTACAATACATTTAATCCTTTGTGTGCTAGAAGGGTGAAAAACAACATTTTGGACACTCCTCTGGCACTCAAAGGGTTAAGGGGAAATAAACAGAAGACATTGGAGGAGATATACTACGGTGTGATAAAGAAATGCTAAAAAGGACACAGAAAGACAAAAACAAAGCTGCGCTGCTCCATAGTAGTGATATAAGTTATAAACCCTGCAATGAGCCTATATCATAAGTGTGTTATAATTTTACTAGAAATAATAATAATTAGGGTTTTAGTCTCATATAGGCTCATTACAGGGGTTATAATTTATATCACTAGTATAGAGCAGCACAGCTTTGTTTTTGTTTTTCTGTGTCCTTCTAGGTTTTTTCCTACTTTTGGGGTATTGGGAGATCCCCCCCTCTCCTTGCTGATCTCCATACTTTAATCACAATATTTAATTTTTTCATATAAAACATGCATTAATCATGGTGTTCTAGCTCTGTGAGTTTTTCCTGTTTGTTTTGTATAAAAAGGAGATAACTGCTCCAGTGAGATAAACGTCCCAGTTCTTATATTATTCTATGCAGCTTATGCATTACTTTATCTCAGGCTGGAGAGATGTTAGGATATAGGCCCCAAAGAATAACAGGGATTAGAGAATTCATCACCCTGGAGAAGTTATTTCCTCTTTATTACATCTTAGTATGGATACAGTTCTCAATAGAATGGGATAGTAGCAGCTGCATCACTATGTGACAGTTTGAATGGTTATAACTTTTGCAGACAACTGCCAGCAGCAGGTGTGACCTTGTTTTACTCAGCAGGGAAACACTATATTAAAACATTTACTTTAGAGTTTAGACCATATCTTTTGATAAATAATACATAACTTTCTAGACAATAAGCCACTGTTGACACATGAAAGGAGAAGAAGGGATATAAAATGTAAATACAGGGCTGGATTTAAATCTCACCTGCCTCTAGACCAATGCACCTATACTCACACATCCCACTCATCACATGACTACTCTCCTAGTTCCTCCCACTGCTGCCTAGCAACAACAATATTATCTTATAACATAAAAGGGCAAAAAAGTTGTTAACCCCCTGTCTGCTAGGGAGGTCTTCAATAAGTTACTTTGCAGTGCATTGGAGATCTCTCTACATAGTTGGGAACTTGCCGGGTATCACCCAGAGACTCTGGATTTAGAGATCCAGGTAGGCTGAGATGAATACATGAAAATCTATTATAATAAAAATTAATACATGTAACTGTGCGGCATGACAGATAATAAGTGTGACTTGCTGACATTGCATCCTGCCGTATCTCCGACCACAAAAGGTGATGTGACCTCCTTCCTCACCCAGATGAGACAGCCAATTGTTGGCAATGCTGAAGAGGAGCGACTACAATGTGGTTATGACGTTGGAATTGCAGGGCATGGAGTGGGAGAAGCAGTGAGTGGAGGCAGGGCGTGGTCAGTGAAGCTGGAAGAGAAGACCTTCTCACCACTTCTCCATTTACTTTATTTGCACAATATGACGTATATGAACGTCATGGAATTCAGGGGTCCCTATGCAACTGCACGCCATTCGGGGACCTCTGATTCCATTTAAAAAGAAAACAATGCCCCGTGGTCCTTAAGTGCCAGCCACACGGCTGGTCCTTAAGGGGTTAAACACGGTAGCAATGGTGTCTTTTTTTTTTTTTCGGAAATCTCAGGGTGAGCCATTTCTGAAAGTTCCCAGGTATGCCTCTCTAACATCAAAGACCTTAAATGGGAACTCTCATCCACAAAGGGAGCAGACCTTCTCATAAAACTAGTGCTGCATTTTGAGATCTGTCAGACCAACTGGGAAGCAGAATGGGGACCATAAATGAGACACCTTGGGCTCCTTTGTTGTTCCTGTGAAGAAGACTGAACTGCAAGACTCTGAAGTCTCATTGGCCTAGGCACACAGCCTCCATGGACATTAGGGTGACCACATGTCCTGGAATGTCCTGGACAATCCCTTAATTGAGGTCTGAGTCCCGCATCCTGGCTTACCCCCCACCGGGACAATAAACAGTCCCAGAATTAAGTGAATTTAAATAAAGCTACCCAAGTTTGACACTCTGTGTCTGCCAGTTGACAGTCTCTGGTCCATACGTTAAGATACAAATGTGTATAATTGTTGAAATTGTATGGTGATAAGTAAGCCACTTTGCACTCTTGTCGAGTCTTGACAGCAACACACTCAGTGCCTTAGCTAAAACATACACTGTCAGCCTATGGGAGAGGATAGTACTGTCACGCTGCTTCTCTCTTATTGGATGGCTGATACCTGTAAACCAGAGGGGACAGAAGGAAGCGCTATGATGCCTAGATATATGATATCATTGAGCAAGCCAGCCAGAGGCTCCCATACCAAGTGCAGTGCTGTTGGACTCACAACCAAATGTCTCCGTCACACAAAGACATGAGTAGAGCAGACAAGTGCAGCTGAGATAAGGAAGATGTGAGAGAGGAGACAGATCATGCAAGGAGGGAACACGCACTGCTCAGTCCTACTCCTTCCCAGTTTGCCTAGTTGACTTCCTCTTGCTCTTCAAGGAAGCACTGAGCCTGGGATGGTTGCTGCCAGTAAGTCCCTTTTGAAAGGAAAAGTAATCTAAAAAAAAGCTGTAATTGTGTATGCTCAATGCATGGTGGGCAACATGTGGCTTCCCAGCTCTTGTTGGACTGCAAATCCCATCATATTTAGCCAGCCATTCACTGTCTGAGGATGATGGACATGCAATACAACAGCAGCTATAAGCTATAGGCTGCACACCCCACTGTACTTTCCACAGAAGTCATTCATCCCTTCAGGAGTATAGGAATTGGTTTCCACGCTGTCACACTCTAGGAAATTGTCTGCTGTAGCAACTTGTAGTCCAGGGCTGGTTACTTGAGGTACTTTGGGTTTAATGGGTTTGTTCAAGTTGAGCCAGAGATAAACTGACCACACATCACTTTAAATGAGGATGCTTATGAAAATGCCATTCTTTGCGACTGCACTGGAATCAGTGTGTGTTTTCATAAGCATCCTACAATTCAATGGATATGTTATCACCTTTGTCAGTAACAGCCCTTGTAACAGACTCCAACTTCAGCACTGCTCTGAGGTGAACACAGGTTATGCACTGACATCCAGTGATGTCTACTCGGATGTGCAAGGTCCTTGATGTCACGTAACGTGTTTCATAAAAGTGTCCCTGAATGGCAGTAAGAAAACACGGCCACCCTAATGCACATTAGTAAAGAGCTTCCAAGACTGACTAGGGGTGGAATTCAAGAAAGAGAAGAAAATGTCTGTGCTATTTGTGATTGCTCACATTTAGATGCAAGAGACATACTGATGCCTTGATGCTGAAGAGCACGTGCTCCTAAATTAAGGGAAAAAGTTAGGGAATGCCCCTAAATTAAACAGGACAGTTAGCACAGGCTACTGAGTTAACGGCACCGTTAGTGTACGCTCCAAAATTAATGGAAAATTCAACAAACTGTCCTAAATTAACAGAAAAGGTAGCACAGGCTTCTAAATTAATGTAAAAGTAAGATAGACATCTGAAAATGTGTTCTAACTGCTTCACTGAATTAGACACAATCACTAATCCTCTCACTAAACAGCGGATATTGTAGCCAGGTCCACTTTTTGAAATGCATTCACTAAAAAAGGGAGTAAACATTTTATAATTCATAAAGATACACAATTAAGTAACATGTTGGCTCTACTCATTTTTCCTTCAAAATTAGATTGTAAATAGTGATTCTGACATTCCGCCCTAAAGGTGTATGGAGACTGCAGACATCACCAATGACATTGATTGTAAGCTGCCAACTTCTGGCTTGCAAGGGGTTTCTTTTTCTGACCCCCAAAGGGCTGTCAGGAGCCATAGGATAAGACTTAGTAAAACATGAAAATTGCCTTTTATAAACATCTAGTAAACAGTTATGTATCCTGGTAAATAAACAGCCACACCCAGAAGTCTACCTACCATCATGTACACCAAAACTACTCCCCCTAATACCGCTTGTGCCCAGAGGAGGAAAATGGGACATGCTGTGGGTGTTTCATGATGTCCCTTCCCTCTATTCCTTGTTCAATCCTTTGAGTATCAGAGGGTTATGCAGAGCATTGTGAATCACTCAATCAGTTAAGTAAATGTAATATACAAAGCATACAGGAAATGATGTAAGTCTATACCTTTCCCTGTGCAAGCTATGGGGCTGATGTGAGGGGACTGCTACCATTATAGTAAAATGCTTAAGGAGATTGTCCACCAGTCTGCACTGCAATGGTTATACTCTGTAGTGCTTACCCTGAAGTGCAACCACTTATGTTGGAGGCTAAGACAATGGAGCTGCACTGGCAGAGATATAGCTTTGTGCCTCTGTATATTCCTTAGTTTGTAACACTGTATTCTTCTGCATTTATTTCTAGACATCAAGCATGGCTTCCAAGTGACTGGTGTTGAAAGAATGATGCTGAGAGCTCTGGGACAATACTAATGTCATGCACAGGAATCTCTACCCGAGAAAACTCAATGGGAAGGATCTCCTGCCAATAGAGGACTGACTGTTACACGCTCCATGTTTGTCTGTAAATAGTGTTTTTAGTTCTGTTTGTTATTTTGTAAATGGTCTCTGTCATCATTCAAAGAAAATGGTTTGTATTTGACCTTTATGGCAGAAAATTAACTAATAGTAAAGAAAAAAAGAAAACTCTGGTTAGGTACACTGATATAGAAATAGGGGTGCCTATATATCCATATAATAATATAACAAGAAAAAAAAAGAGGATAATATAACCAGGCACTCTCCTCCTCAAAAAGTAACTAATCCAAAATTGGAAATTAAGTAATAATCAAACTAGTACAATTACATAAATAGCCAATTTATTATAATGCACTTGGAGGGTGAACAGAACACAAACAAAGGCACTGTCTCCCCACCATCTACACAGTCACCACCCACCCACGTCCCAAAATGTAAAAACAATATCAAACGCTAGATGCCGGCATCTACATCTATCTAAAACATCAAACTGCTGATGATCATCAGAAAAATGTAGAAAAATAGTGATGGTCATATAGTAGACAGTAATAATTCTCCCAAGAATCTAGAGCAACAAAAGCTGAGCAGGGGTAATATGTCACCAGAGGAATAGTCACTGTATCGTGATCCAGTTCTCAGATTTTATAAAGCATCTATATGAAAACTGCAAATACACTGTTTCTTTTTGGCTGTTGTACATCACCACACTTAATCAGACCAGCAACTTTAAGTATCGATACAGTTCAAATGTACTGAGGTGGATACATAGCGGATACATAATAATAGGTTAAGGAACGTTCTCATCGCTTCCTCATAGCATCAACGATTCCTCAGTTGTGTGAATATTTCTTCTTCCTGCTTGTTACCATTATGCGGTCACTTCAGTGGTTAATCAGTCGATGTCTCCAGTCGCAGTGTTAGTAGTTTGATCACTCGCATGTTGTCTTCAATCCTCTGGGATAAACGTCACATCAAGATCTCATCACACATTTCTTCTATGCTGCTTGTAAGATGTTACACGTGCAGCTGCATATAGTCATTAAGACCACAACCACCACCAACGTGTATCGCCCAACTTCAGGGCTTTCTCAAGACATATACATTAAACTAACACTTCTATCACTTATAAACCAAACCGGATGTATCTACATCCAATCAATTTAAAATTCCAGAGACGAGCTGATCTGCCGACCGTTGATTTCAAAACTAATTAACTTTATTGCCACGAGACAAAACTCCCCAGTCCTTCAAGGGATATGTACTTCAAAACATCATCACCATATCTATAACTTGTTAACCCATCCCTAACACCATACAAATTATTATCACTACTCAGTAAACATCCTATTAATCTATAGGTTATCAAAGGATGGATTTAACCATTTTACCTAAACTACGGCTGTATGCATGTATGACCATAGAATAGCTGTATCTTATTAAATCCATTTTGAAAGTCAAAACACAACATATTTTTTGTCATCCATATCCCTCAGACAATGGAAGCTGATCTTGTAACAATATCCCCTAATGACTCACCTACCTCGTCAGCACTTCAGCTCTAATAATACATCAAATGTTCATTTCCCTAGTATCCATATTTATTTCATTCTTATACCTGAGAAACAGCTCAAAGTATGCCCAAGTAATAAGACTCATGTACAATATGAAAACTGTGGTCACCCTATACCGAGGTCCCACAGTTCGCATGATTCGGAAATTCCCAGAAGCCCCTACCTCTCACAGAAACATATGGTATTTTATCTCTTCATTTATTCCCTGTGGGGATAATGCCCCCAGATTGTAAATCCACCTGCATTCTTCCTGTAAAAGGGATTTGTCTCTATCTGCACATTTCAGATCTTTTTTAAGTATAGTAAGACGCATTCCTAATAATTCTGCAGGAGAACCATCATACTTCTCACAGAAATATCTGGCTATGGGACTTTCCAATCTTTTATGTACAAAATCACCCACATGCTCAAGTAGATGGACCTTGAGCTGTCTCTTCGTTTTACCAATGTAAATCTTATCTTATGGGCAAGTAAGCTGGTAAATAACTTCAGTGGATTGACAATTCATAAAACATTTTATAGTACATTGTTGACTACCATCATGATTACAGAAAATTGTCCCTGTTTTTACATATTTAAAGCCTTGCAATGTCCACACCTATGCATACCATTATTTATTCTTTGACCTAACCAATCTTTTTTCTGAGTTCTATTAAATTCAGATCTTACTAATTGATCCTTCAAATTCGTAGATCTCCTTGCCACCATCAATGGCCTGTTACCCACAATATAGCTAAAAAATTGGGTTGTTCATCAGGACATGGCAGTGTTTAACCCCTTAACGACCGGCCGCGCAGGCATGCGGCGGTCACTATAGGAGCACAGAGCTTTTTTTTTTTTTTTTTTAATTCCGGACTCCCAGAACGGCGTGCAGCCGCGGGGGGAGCCCGGAATTCCATGACAGTCATAGTACGTCATGGGTCGTTCACTCAGATCGACACATGATGTACTATGACTGTCAAGGGTCGTTAAGGGGTTAAATAAAATATCTCTCAAGTTATTGCATTGGCTTCCATAGGTAGTAATAAATCTGACTGAATCCTCACCAGACTTCTGCCTCTTATTTTTATTCTCTATCATACCTAAGTGCTTTTTTGTAACATCTTATCAATTTCTTCTTCGTTACCCTCTTTCCATAAACTGAACCACCAATTCAGCAGCTCGCTTTTTGAAATCTCTAGTATTTGAATAATTTCGTCTTAGACACAAAAACTGTGCCCAAGGGATTCCCTGCTTCTGAGATCTCAAATGGTGACTATCATAATGCAGTAGAGTATTACATGCGGTTTCTTTACGAAACGTTTTTGTTCTAATATTATTTTCTTCTTTAAAGGGATAGTAATACTTCGTTTTAACTTTATTTTATTTTGTAGGCATTAAAAAAACATGAAGAATGATATAAGTCTTATCTCTCAAACCTTTATGGTTTAAGAGATATTCACAAACAAAGTATCCTCCCCTGTTCAACCAGATCAGAAGGGAGGTGCCCAGGTAGACTGCAGAGAGGGACAATCTTCAAGTAAGATAAGGGAAAAAGCTGAAAAACTTGTCAAGGTGGGAAGGGCTTTCATTGTTTTCATACAAAGAAAATTGTCCCCTTCTGTTATCTGTCTGGTCATACAACCAGATTCACATCTGAGAAGAGATGGCTTACACTAGGAAAAAGGGGAGGGAGGGGAAACTTTGCTTGCGAATATCTCATAAACCATAAAGGTTTGAGAGATAAGACTTATATCATTCTTCATGTTTTTTTAATGCCTACAAAATAAAATAAAGTTAAAACGAAGTGTTACTATCCCTTTAAAGATACACAAGTCCAAGTATTCCACCTTCCTGTAGCTGCTGTGCTGGGTTAATCTGATATTGAGGGAGTTATGATTCAACCTCCCAATAAATTATCCCAACTCACTGGTTGAACCATTCCATATCATAAAAATGTCATTGATGCAGTGAATCCAGAGTGCCACGTGTGCCTCAAACCCACGATCGCCAAACACCTTGTGCTGCTCCCACCAGCTGAGGTGCAGGCAAGCGTAGGTCGGGGCACACGTGGCTCCCATCGCCACACCTCTGAACTGTTGATAGAAATCCCATAAAATAGGAAGTAGTTATTCATCAGTATAAACAATGACAAGGGTAATATAAACTCATTTTGATGGACAAAATCAATCCCCTTCATGTCCAGGAACCACTTACAGACCCTGATACCACATTCATTAGGAATTGAGGTGTACAGCGACTCCACATCCAGAGTAACTAGAAGGTAGTCTCTGCACACCTCCACACAATAAACCTACAGATATTTTCAGTCACTCCCCCAATACCCGAGACCACTGGTCTTCCAGGTGGGGAGCTCAGGGACTTGTGCACCTTAGGTAACGTATATATGATAGGAACTTTTGGGTGTTCCAAATAAATATATTTGATTTCATTTTCAGTTATCAAATTTTCATCTACTGCATAATTTAGTTTTAAAAATATTTTTCTCTGAATATTTAATGTGGGATCCTTTTCCAACTTCTTATAACATTCTTTGTCGTTTAGTTGTCTTTTTATATCCCTACTGTACTGAGTCTCAGACATTAGCACAGCATTTCCCCCCTTATCAGAGGGCTTTATTATAATGTGCAGTTTTCATATAGATGCTTTATAAAGTCTGAGAACTGGATCACGATACAGTGACTATTCCTCCGGTGATATATTACCCCTGCTCAGCTTTTGTTGCTCTGGATTATTGGGAGAGTTATTATTGTCTACTATATGACCATCACTATTTTTCTACGTTTTTCTGATGATCATCAGCAGTTTGCTGTTTAGATAGATATAGATGCCGGCATCTAGCGTTTGATATTGTTTTTACATTTTGGGACGTGGGTGGGTGGTAACTGGGTGGATGGCGGGGAGACAGTGCCTTTGTTTGTGTTCTGTTCACCCTCCAAGTGCATTATAATAAATTTACTATTTATGTAATTGTACTAGTCTGATTATTATTTAATTTCCAATTTTGGATTAGTTACTTTTTGAGGAGGGGAGTGCCTGGTTATATTATCCTCTTTTTTCTTTTTTTTTCCTTGTTCTAGAAAATGAACTAGTCAGGGTTGCAATCTGTAGTCTGGTTCCTGTTGTAGGGATATTATAATATTTTATTTTAAAACAGGAGGTTTCTTCACCCTTTGAGTGACCTGCATTGGATATCCCTCTGGTACTCAGAGGTTTAAATGATAAGTAAACCCTAAACCTGAACTACCAACAGGGTTGTAATACAGTGATCTGGACAGTGCCGGCCCAAGACATTGTGCTGCCTGGGTCAAGCAATGAAATGCTGCCCCTCCAACCATGTCCTCTAACCTCCGTATTGATAGAGTAGCGTTTTGCTAGTGGGCTACTATATAATAGAGTGTTTATGTGAATATACATCACATGGTATCATCGTTATTCCAATATCATCCTTAACTCCAGGGCTTTGTGGCTCATACTATGGGTGTAGACTTGTGCCAGTTCAGGCTATGTATGTACCATTCCCACGGCTGTCTGGTGAGTGATTTCATGTTGGGGGTCTTCCTAATGGCAAAATATAAATATAGTGCTCTTAGAGGAAGTTTTCCATTCTATCCCCAGCTGAGAATCGCCAACACACCTACATAAGATCAGCCCACTGGCAAAATGTTACTCTATCAATACGGAGGTTACAGGATTTCTCACCCACATTGTTTCTGGATCACGATATTGGGCTTCCCTATCAAGTATATTTCTTGTGAGTATAATCTACGTTATATATTACATCTGAAAATGTGAAGGTTACTCTCAGATGGTGCGCTCTTTCTTCTCTCCTTTTTCTCCACTACTGTGCACACTACACTCAGCCGAGCCCTGACAGACCGAGTCACACTCACAGGACACAGAACAGAAAAGCATTTCCAAAAGAAGGAAATAGCAAGTGTGATCCTTATTCAGCACTCCTCTGTTGTATTCCCTTAACACATTGCAATAATAGCCATAGGCAAAGACAAATTAGATACAAAGATGTGTGATAAGAATTTCACTCATTTAAAATTATACTTTATTATTACTTACATTAAAATTGTATTTGTTAGAAAGTGTCTTATTATCAGCACTTTTGGTGAACAGAGATATACTTATGAAAGTAACTGTATTCAAACAGTTAGTATTGTGTGTGAATAAAGGAACCTCACACTACTTCAATCATCTATTGTTTAGCAGGTGAGTGATATAAACCCACCGTAATTTCAGTGGATATGTAATAGTGTATTAACATCACTTGCACATGAGGTGTGAGATTCTGATGGTATGAGCTGTTAGTGAGTGGAGGGACTCTCATATGAGTTATTGTATGTATTGTAATAATTTTATGTCACCTCTCCCTGGTAATTATCAGCTGGAGTACATTGTGAGTTGCTTCATATCACTTTTCTCTGCCTGACCGACAATTATCAACCAGAGTGTATTCAGAGTAAAGTAATTCTTCTTAATGTTCATCAGATTGTCAAGTATAATATAATGACAAAGTCATCTCAGTACCTAAGTAATTCTGCAAGATGGTGGATGGTAGTAATACTTTAGTTTAAAAAAGTCTAAAAACATCTAATACTGTAGAGATTAACAATAAAAGTAGCATAAACTCACTCCCATCTCTCAAAACTTTCTCATACGTCAGTGCTAGCTGACAGAGGCAGATCCTGGTCCCAGGACCGGCGGAGGCTCTTCAGCAGAGCCGAGATCCCTCTACTTAAAATGAAATAATTCATTGGCTTGGACTACGTGTGCCTGGTTTGCAAGTAGCGCTATCTCGGCTCTGCTGGAGAGCCTCCGCCGGTCCTGGGACCACGATCAGCCTTTGTCTGCTAGAGCGCTGACATATGAGAAAGGGGAGGGGGGACTTTAAATGATACGAACTCACAAACTATAAAATTTTGAGAGAAGGGAGGGAGTTTATTCTACTTCTATTGCTAATCTCTACAATATTAGACACTTTTAAACCAAAGTATTATTATCCCTTTAATGTCTTGAATGCTACAGACTTCTGAGGTGTCTCTAGCACCCAAACAGTTAATTCTACAGATCTCGGAATAATGTTAAAGTGAGCCTGTCATGCAGAAAACAATTAGTTAATTTTGCAGTGCATATTATAGGAAACTATTAAACATGAGCTATTTTTCTGCAATAAACAAAACTGGAATATATAACTATCATGTTAGGTTTTCTCCCTTTCTCCTGTCTGTAGGAGAAGACATTTTATCATTAAATGGGCTGGACTTCCTCCCTCACCAGACCCAGTGATATTGTTTCCTCTCTCATCCATCCAAGGATTGGGTAGTTTAGTCTACAACATCCTGCAGCTTCACCAGGAGTTAGATCATCACTGTCTTGCTGGGAGTTATTCACTGTTTTGATGTTTTTTCCATGAACCTTTTGATAAACATACAAACTTCAAATATCATTTTTTTACTTAATTCTCCATTTATGTTTGTGTGTAAGTGTATGTGTCACACTCTCCCCTTGCATAAATACATACCTGTGTGTGTTCCCAGAAAAATAAAAATCTAAAAATTACATTGTAACCATAGGTTTGTCTAGGTCACATCAATGACTTGTGAGATGTTCTCAGTGAATTCTGTGAGATACTGAGACAGAGCTGATCTATGGCTGAGGCATAGCATTGAAATGAAGGGAGAGGGAGGGTTTTCAACAAAGTGCTTAAATACTGTCACGGTTTGTTATGACTCTCAGACACAAGTTTTAGGTAAAAACACAACTTTATTGAAATGATTAAAATTATCACTTAGAATGGCAATTACATACATATATACCAAGAGTGAATGGCAATGACAATATACAGACCCTACCGGTCCTGTCAATATACCGGACAGGACAGTCTGGGACAATGGAATAATGGCTCTACCGGCCTTGCCAATACCGGGTAAGGCAACCTGCAGATGGAATAGCGTCAAGGTTCTACCGGCCTTACCTAAATACCGGGCAAGGCAGCCCCAATAAATACACTGTGTAGGCTCTACCGGCCTTGCCAGGACCGGGTAAGGCAACCTCAGATGGAATGCGGTGCAAGGTTCTACCAGCCTTACCAATACTGGGCAAGGCAGCCCAGTAACCTGCGGTGTAGGCTCTACAGGCCTTGCCAATACCGGGTAAGGCAACCTCAAGAGGAATGCGGAGCAAGGTTCTACCGGCCTTACCAATACCAGGCAAGGCAGCCCAGTGGTACCAATAGCTGACGGATGATAATGACAGTATTGACTAAGACCTTAGGAGCAAACCAGTGTCCGCACACAGGGACCAACAAGGGAATCGGATGCCCACTATGCTCTGGAGCAAACCAGTGTCCGTACACTGGGACCAACAACTGAATTGTGTAGCCGATAGGCTTTGAAGCAAACCAGTGTCCGCACACTGGACCAACAAGTGAATCGTATAGCCGCAAGACTTTGGAGCCGACCAGCGTCCGCACGTTGGGACCAACAACTGAATCGGGTAGCCACAAGGCTTCGGAGCTAACCAGTGTCCGCACACTGGACCTACAAGTGAATCGTATAGCCGATAGGCTTTGGAGCAAACCAGTGTCCGCACACTGGACCAACAAGGAATCGTATAGCCGCAAGGCTTTGAAGTAAACCAGCGTCCGCACGCTGGGACCAACAACTGAATCATGTAGCCGCAAGGCTGTGGAGCAAACCAGTGTCCGCACGCTGGGACCAACAACTGAATCATGTAGCCGCAAGGCTTTGGAGCAAACCAGCGTCCGCACGCTGGGACCAACAACTGAATCGTGTAGCCGCAAGGCTGTGGAGCAAACCAGCTTCCGCACACTGGAACCAACAACTGAATCGTGTAGCCGCAAGGCTGTGGAGCAAACCATTGTCCGCACACTGGACCAACAAGTGAATCGTATAGCCGCTAGCCTTTGGAGCAAACCAGCGTCCGTATGCTGGGACTGACAAGCAATGTCGCCGACGCGACCAAGCAGAAGGTCGCCAGAATCACAGGAGACAGGCCAGGAGATGACAAGAGCCAGCAGAACGATCGGTCAGGTCAGGAAACAGCAGTGAAGATAGTCAGCAAAAACTGCAACCCCAGAGGACTAGGCCGGAACCAGGACTGGAACAACTCAGCATACAGGAGGTACTGGAACAGCTGCAATCAGGAACTCAGGAAAAGAGGGCCAACTATCACTGGACATAGTGATAGCGATAAAGGTCAGAAACAACACGAAAGGGCACCCAAAAGGTGCCCAATCCAGGTTTAAATAGGCAATATGAGGCGGGCTAAAGGCAGGCAGCCAATGGAAGCCCCCTACTGGTGATAGACAAGGAAATGCAGCAATCACGGGCACCGTGATAAATACCTCTTAATCATTTTGCTATTAAGGACATTATGGAAGATATCCTCAGAACACTTTCCATAATTGTTAAGGATATTTCCCAGGATGTACTCTGCAATAGTTGGCTCTAATGAAGCACGTATCTCAGCCTTTCTGTCTCCTAAAAATTTCAGGGTGGCTTTGTTGGTATGGGGAGAGTCTGTATTTTCCCATAGTGCCCCCTTTTGCAAACACTGGTGTACAATAGCATAAGAGTTGAAAGGAAGCAACACCTCATTTGAAATGTGTATAATTATTTACCAGTTAGTGCCATTTCTTTCTGTAAGTATCGCAGCCACTTTAGTACAGGAAGGTCAAATCTGAATAATGTACAAAAACCAACAGCTTTTTGTAACAGTAGTTTCTTACCAATGAGGTGTAATTTCCTTCTGGAATTCAGCTGCTAAGGATAACTGTATAATATTTTCAAGTTTTCAAAGAATTTGGTACCTTTGAAGGGATAGAGATGTAAACGGAATACATACTTTTTATTTTAGTACCATCTTCTGGAAACATTTGTGCACATAGGGCTAGGGATAGAGAGTGGCCCCTCATTTGATGCAGTAGGTTGTCTTCTATCCAATATATCATGTCTTATCTACCTTTTCTTCTTGTTTGTCCTTCTTAAAAGCATTAATTGCAGGTATGTCATATTGAATCAAACCAACAAAACTGACAGATTGTGGTCTGTTCATTTTTGCAGTTCTGGCGCACCCTATAGTATGTCAGCCCATGCTGATGGGTTCCATCTTACTCAAAAGGTGTTTAGCTTCATAACCAAATATGTCATCCCATGGTTTTTTACATGCATTCAGTTTATTTGAAAGAGTGTAACTATGAAAAAAGGCTCTTTTTGCTGCTATAGCACAATTTTCTAGAGATTTCATAGCAAACCCACCTTGGGGTAAAAATGCCAGTAACCAGTCTTGAAACTGTAATTATGCGTTCTTTTAAAGAGTATATAGCATGTATGATTACTTGGTTATACATTTTTCTTTTGTGCCTAAAATGCAGAATGGTGGAAAATGGAAAAGAAGAATATATGGTTTTTAATTGCTAATTTTATTCAGTAGACCTATGCATAAAAACATATATTTTTGTGTTTTAGAAAAAGAAAATAGGATTTTAGTCTTACCTGTTAAATCCTTTTCACTTAGTCCATACATGTTACTGGTACATTACATTACATTGTTAGGTGATCCACCCCTTTAAGTAGGCAGGAACATTTTTCTAAATGTATGCAGGGGGTGGAGCCTCCCCTCCCTCTTAAGCTGCCCTCAGCCAGAAAAAGCCAGAATGATTTGAGACACTAATACTGACCAGAGATAAGAAGGAAAAAGAACACTCCTGTGAGCATGCCCCAAAGGTCTCCCACTGAATGCCACAGGAGAGCCAAGCATGGTCCCTTGACAGGGTGGGAGACCAGTAACCTGTATGGACTAAGTGAAAAGGATTTAACAGGTAAGACTAAAATCCTATTTTCACTGTCGTCTAGTGATGAGCGAGCGTGCTCGGCCGATGCTCGGATCGGCTCGAGCATCGCTCTGCTCGGCACATGGCGGTACTCGTCGAGTACCGCCATGTGCTCTCCCACCATGTTCGGGTGGCGGGGATCTGTGCCGGAAGAGGCACAGATCCGAAGACGCTCCGCTGGACCACCAGGGACTGGAGGTACGGGGGCATTGCGGAGATGAAGGGGGCATTGCGGAGATGAAGGGGGCATTGCGGAGATGAAGGGGGACATTGTGGAAGAGGGGCATAGACTCTATGCCCCTCTTCCACAATGTCCCCCTTCATCTCCGCTATGCCCCTCTTCCACAATGTCCCCCTTCATCTCCGCTATGCCCCTCTTCCACAATGTGCCCCTTCATCTCCGCTATGCCCCTCTTCCACAATGTCCCCCTTCATCTCCTCTATGCCATAGAGGAGATGAAGGGGGACATTGTGGAAGAGGGGCATAGCGGAGATGAAGGGGCACATTGTGGAAGAGGGGCATAGCGGAGATGAAGGGGGACATTGCGGAGATGAAGGGGGCATTCGGAGATGAAGGGGGCATAGCGGAGATGAAGGGGGCATTGACCAGGCACCCTCCCCTCATCAGAGCAGGGGGTGCCTGGTGTCGCCCCATTGACTTGAATGGGGCTCGGGTGCTCGGCCGAGCACTCGAGCCTCAGGGGGTGCTCGGTCAGAGCACCCGAGCACCCGAGCATCGGGGTGCTCGCTCAACACTACTGTCGTCCAATACAGGTTACTGGTACATTGGGATGTACAAACATTGAGCGTTCCCAGAGGCGGGAAGAAGGCAAGGACCAAGCGCAAGGCCCCAAAGTCACCCGAACCCCTATGAACCAATTAATCATAGAGCCCAACAACAGAAGTGTCAACGGACACCAACCAGGGGTAAAAACGAACCCCCTGAACTATCACAGCACACTGAACTAGAGCCAACAGGGCTCAACAGTAAGGAAGCACTGAGAACCTCAGAAGAAGAAGATTCTAGACAGGCAAGACTGCCTCCAGGACCTTTCTCCCAAAGCTGGCATCAGCCGAGGCCAGTACATCTACAAGATAGTGCTTCGAGAATGTGTGCACAGAGGACCAAGTGGCCGCCCGGCACAGTTGATCAGCAGACGCTTGATTTTAATAGGCCCAAGAGGCCCCAATTGATCTGGTGGAATGAGCAGTAACCCTAAAGGGAACGTGCTTATTCCGCAACTTGTAGGCTTCATGAATGGTAGATTTTATCCAAGATGCAATAGTCACATTGGATGACAGTCTCCCTGCCCTAGGCCCCTCAGGAATGATAAACAGAGCGTCAGACTTCCTGATAGATTCATTGCGATGAACATAAAACTTGAGACAACGCACGACATCCAACAAATGAAGATCCCTCTCCTTGTCAGATGAAGGGTTAGGGCAGAAAGAGGGCACTACAATCTCTTGATTGATGTGAAATTCGGAGACAACCTTGGGTAAAAACTCCTTGGAAGTGCGAAGCACAGTCTTATCCTTGTGGAACACCAGGTTAGGAGGTTTACAAGACAGGGCTTGTAACTCCGCCAACCGGCGAACTGATACAATAGCCAAAAGAAAGGCCATTTTCCAGGTCAAAAGACGTAAAGGAATGGAAGCCAAAGATTCAAACGGGGGTCTCTGAAGAACCCCCAGCACTGAGGAGCTGGACTCTTGAAAGTAGGCCGAACATGAGCCACACCTTGGAAGAAAACTTTAACATCAGGAAGAACGGCAATGTGTTCCTGGAAAATGACAGACAGAGCAGAAGTCTGAACCTTGAGAGAACTCAGGCTGAGTTCCTTCTCAACACCATCCTGCAAAAAGGCCAGGACCGTGGAAAGATGGAAATCAAGTGATAGATCCTTATCAGCACACCATGCAACAAAAGTTGACCAAATTCGATGATAGATCTTGGAGGACACAGGCTTGCGAGCCCTAAGCATCGTAGACACCACAGAAGAGGAAAACCCCTTCTTCTTCAGAATTGAGGATTCAACCTCCAAGCCGTCAAATGGAGATGCTGGACATCCTCCTTCCACAGGTAGCCCTGAAGCAGCAGATCTGGACGGGCAGGGAGCGGAAAGGGATCCGCCACTGACATGACCAGCAGGTCCGGATACCAGGACTGACGAGGCCAGTTCGGAGTGATTAGGATGTCAGGTCAACGCTCCACCTTCAGCTTCTGGATGACTCTGATCAACAGAGGGAGAGGAGGGAAGATGCAGGCTAGGGAGAATTCCCAAGGGATTGACAATGCGTCCACCGCCAGAGCAAGTGGGTCCCTCCACCGAGAGCAAAACACTGGGACCTTTCTGTTGTGTCTGGTAGCCATCAGATCCACTACAGGTACCCCCCACATCTGGGTTAGAAGGTGAAGCACCTCTGGATGAAGAGCCCACTCTCCGCTGTTGACTGTGTGACGACTGAGGAAGCCTGCCATGACGTTGTCTACGCCTGGAATGTGTACCGCTGAAATTACGGGAACATGTGCCTCCGCCCAAGATAAAATGGCCTTGACCTCTAACCATGCGGCGAGACTTCTTGTGCCGCCTTGTCTGTTGATGTAGGCCACTACGGTGGCGTTGTCGGACTCCACTCTGACTGGACAACCCTCCAGCTGAGATTCCCAGTGTCTCAGGGCAAGAAAGATGGCACGAAGTTCCAGAACATTGATGGAGAGGAGAGATTCTTCCAGTTCCCATTTCCCCTGAGTACTGAAACGACCCAACACTGCCCCCCAACCCCGGAGGCTGGCATTCATCGTGACTGTGGTCCAATAGGAAATCTGAAAGGACCTCCCTTTCAGGAGATGAGACAGGTCCAACCACCATTCCAAGCTCAGCTTGACATGAGGAGGCAGAGAGACTGACAGATGCAGATGATCTGGATGATTCTTGCACGTCTGAATGACGAACCTCTGAAGTTCCCTGGTATGAGCCATAGCAAATGGCACTGCCTCTATTGTGGAAATGAACTTTCCCACCAGAGAAGTCAACTTCGGCACTGGAACCTTCTCGAGATCCAGGATCTTGGATACAGGGAGAACAATCTGATGAGCCACTTCTTCCAGTAAAAACACCATGCACTGTTGAGTGTCGAACAGGAGACCCAAGAAAAGGATCTGTTGAGATGGGATCAAGTCTGACTTGTCGAGATTCACAATCCACCCGTGGCGATTGAGTGTCTGTATGCACGTCTGAACCTGCTGGTGAAGGATCTCCGCAGATGAAGCTTTCAGGAGTAAATCGTCCATGTAGGGAGTCACTCTGATGCCATCCCGATGAAGCACAGCTATCAAAGCCCCCAAGACTCTTTGAAAAACCTGAGGAGCTCAAGTCAGCCCAAAGGGAAGAGCCGAAAATTGAAAATGGCCCCTGTGTCAGGCAAACCTGAGATACCGCCTCCTTTCCAGATGAATAGGGATGTGCAGATATGCATCCTGGAGGTCCAGAGAAGCAAGGAACTCCCCTGGAGACATAGCGGCTATCACAGTACGCAGGGATTCCTGACGATAGTGGGTACTCACAACAAAGGAATTGAGATCCTTGAGGTCCAGAATAGGACGGGCGCCCCTGTCCTTTTTGGCCACCACGAACAGGTTGGAATAAAATCCTGAACCTGTGTCCTCTGTAGGAACCAATTCCAGGACTTCTTTGTCCAAAAGATCCTGAATAGCGTCGTCGAACAGACGTCTTTTTGTAGGCTCCTGAGAAGGACGAGTAAAATGGAACTGAAAGGGAGGAAGGGAAGAGAAAGGGATCCTGTATCCCTCTGATACCACCTGAATATCCCAAGGGTCCGCCACTGACTCCTCCCAAACCCGACGAAAGATGTGGAGACGTCCACCTACAGCCGGATGCGGACCCGGGTTCGGTGAGTCATGCAGAAGCAGTCTTGGAGGTCTTGGCTTTAGGGGTAACTTTGGGCTTCCAGGACTGTTTGGGCTTGGAGGAGGAGCGCGCAGAGGACGGACCCGCCTGGGAAGCTGAGCGTGTCTCAGTTTGGAAGGAACGAAAGGACCGATTGCGTTTGGCTGGAAATTTCTTTTTGAAGACTGATGGTAAAAGAGTACTTTTACCTCCAGTAACCTCACTAATCATTTCCTTAAGCTCAGATCCAAACAGTGAAGTCCCTTGGAAGGGCAAAGAAAGCAAGGCTTTCTTAGAAGCGGTGTCAGCAGACCAAATTTTTAGACAAAGAGCTTGTCTAGCCACCACAGATGAAGTGGAGGCCCTCGCCATCATGCGCACAGCATCAAAAGCAGCGTCAGAAACATAATTCTGAGCTTCGGATATATTAGCAAGAAGTTGTAACTGCTCAGACACTGGCGCATCCTGGCGAACCGCCTCAGTAAGCTGTTCAGTCCAGACCGCAATGGCCCGGTTAACCCACGACACTGCAAAGGTTGGACGCATGGCAGTGCCAGTGGAGGCAAAAATAGACTTAAGACAAGTTTCTAACTTTTTATCCGTCCAATCTTGTAGGTCAGAAGCATCAGAGACAGCCAAGGCAGTAGATTTAGACAACCTAGAAACTGGAGCATCCACCTTAGGAGGATGAACCCATTTAGCCAGTTTAGTCTCAGGAAAAGGATAAAGTTTAGCAAACTTTTTTGATACAGAAGAAGATTTATCAGGATTTCTCCATGCATCAGAGACTAAACGTGCAAGAGTAGGATTAGTAGGAAAACATATAACAGTCTTAGAAGGTTTCTGAAACACATCCGTTGGGTCATGAGTAGATTTCTGACTCAAGGGAAGGTTGAGGGTGGTTAGCACAGCCCTGATCAAACCCTCAGCAGAGAGTTCAGGGTCACATTCATAAGGGTCACCAATGGACCTGGTAGACTCAATAACAGTGCCCTCATCAACATCAGAGTCCTGCAACAATTCTTCCTCAGAAGAATCAGACACATCAGGAGCACCCTGTGGCTTGGGCAGGGCGGTCCTGATAGTGGAGGGGGTCTGCCAAACCTGAAGAGCCCCCTGAACCTGAGAGGGAAAGAGCTGAAGAGTGGATCTGAGATCCCTAGTTGCAGCCTTGAACTCTTTCACCCAAGTTGGCTCAATGGCGTGACTGGAAAGCCCTGGGTTGCTGCCATGGCCTTCCACACATTTTGGGCATAAATGACCAGAAAATTCTCTAGGTAGCCCAGAGTGACAAGAGGAGCAAAACGCAATGGGGGAAACTGACACCCCAGCCTCCTTAGTCTTGGGTCTAGCCCCTGACTCCAGTGGAGTAGACATGCTCACAGCGTCAGATATACTCTACTGACAAGAATCGCCCAATTGAAGTGTGAAAGATTAAATATTCACCCCAGAAATGCTTAAAATTAAACTTATCTGGCAAGCGAAGGGTTAATCTGCGGAGGAGAGAGAGAAGGCTTTTCCTTGCGTAGTATACTCGCTGAGAAGAACTCACAAAATGGCTGCCGCGACGGGAGCCAATCAGAAAACGGGTGCGAAACAAGTGCTCATGGGAAATGTAGTTCTTCTCAAAAGTACCTCAAAACAGAGCCCGAGGCCCCCCCAATACCCCCAACACACCGAATCATGCAACCGGATGATAGAGCAAGGGAAGACCAAAAATTTGAGCCCACACTGAAGTCGCTGTGACAAGCGGTTCCAGAGATACGTCCCACACTGTGTAAACCCATAGAGAGTAAAGGAGCAATGGCGTATATGCGGGAAAAGCGCGCTTAAAGGCGTGGAACATAAACTTTTAATAACGTTACCCTGACAGGAAAAAGTTACCAAACACATAGCAAACACATGTAAATATCACGGTGCCCGTGATTGCTGCATTTCCTTGTCTGTCACCAGTAGGGGGCTTCTATTGGCTGTCTGCATATAGCCCGCCTCATATTGCCTATTTAAACCTGGATTGGGCACCCTTTGAGTGCCCTTTCGTGTTGTTTCTGACCTTTTGCTATCACTATGTCCAGTGATAGTTGGGCCTCTGTTCCAGTGTTCCTGATTTCAACTGTTCCAGTGTCTCCTGCATGCTGAGTTGTTGCAGTCCTGGTTCGGGCCTAGTACTCTGGTGATGCAGTTCCTGCTGAACTTCTTCTCTGCTGTTTCCTGACCTGACTGATCGCTACTGGTTCCTGTCATCTCATCGCCTGTCTCCTGTATCCTGGCGACCTTCTGCCTGGTCGCGTCGGCGACATTGCTTGTTAGTCCCAGCGTGCGGACGCTGGTTTGCTCCAAAGCCTTGCGGCTACACGATTCAGTTGTTAGTCCAGTGTGCGGACACTGGTTCGCTCCCAAGCCTGTCGGCTACACTATTCAGTGGTTGGTCCCAGCGTGCGGACGCTGGTTTGCTCCAAAAGCCTTGCGGCTATATGATTCACTTGTTACTCCAGTGTGCGGACACTGGTTTGCTCCAAAGCCTATAGGCTATACGATTCAGTGTTGGTCCCAGCGTGCGGACGCTGGTTTGCTCCAAAGCCTTGCGGCTATATGATTCACTTGTTACTCCAGTGTGCGGACACTGGTTTGCTCCAAAGCCTATCGGCTATACGATTCAGTAGTTGGTCCCAGCGTGCGGACGCTGGTTTGCTCCAAAGCCTTGCGGCTATATGATTCACTTGTTACTCCAGTGTGAGGACATTGGTTTGCTCCTAAGCCTCGCGGCTATACGATTCCCCTGTTGGTCTCAGTGTGCGGACACTGGGTTGCTTACGATCCTGTCATTCTGCCATTATCATCCGACTGCTATTGATAACTCTGGGCTGCCCTGCCCGGTATTGGTAAGGCCGGTTGAACCTTTTGCCACATTCCATCTCAGGTTGCCTTACCCGGTATTGGCAGGGCCGGTAGAGCCTACACTGTGTACTTATTGGGGCTGCCTTGCCCGGTAATTAGGTAAGGCCGGTAGAACCGTTATGCTATTCCATCTGCAGGTTGCCTTACCCGGTATTGGCAAGGCCGGTAGAGCCTAATATTCAATTATCTCAGACTGTCCTGTCCGGTATATTGACAGGACCGGTAGAGTCTGCCTTCTGTCTTTGCTATTACTCATGATTTATATATGTATGTGATTGCCATCCTAAGTGATCAATTTAATTATTTCAATAAAATTGATTTTTACCTAAGACTTGTGTCTGAGAGTCATAACAAACCGTGACAGTAAAACATGAAAAAACAATATCCCAATGAGGAAAACAGCAGGGAAAAGGTTAAAACCCACATAAACTGCTCCAAAACCCAGGGAATACACACAGACATTGCATAAATACAGTGCAATATAAAAAAAACACCCAGTGAGTGCTGGAGTGCATAATGAGAACTCCCAAATACAAGCCCAATGAAGGGACACTGTGGGACAAGTGGACCTTCAGCACTCAAAGGGTGGCTCACCTTTCTGCAGGACTTCTGTCTTCAGGTAACCATGTGAAAAGGGAATTAACCAAAGGAAAATCCCCACCAGGGAAGCTACTTGAATCAAGTTGTTCCCTCATCAGGGCATAAGGTCCACCAGAAAATCCCTGGAAGCTGCACTAGCCACTTTGGAGAGGGCAATTGTCAGCCATGGTCAGCCGCCTAATGGTGGTATTCCATATTTGAAGAAAACAATAAAAAAACTAAAGTTGATTGAGAGATGTTCTCCACCTGATGTGCACAGCACGCAGGAACAAATCATTCTGAATGAGGGCAGCTTAAGAGGGAGGGGAGGCTCCACCCCCTGCATACATTTAGAGAAATGTTCCTGCCTACTTAAAGGGGCGGATCGCCTCCCAATGTAATGTAATGTACCAGTAACCTGTATTGGAAGACAGTGAAATACTAATACTAAGATCAAGAAACATTTGTTAGAGGAACATAATAAAAATACACTACTGGATAGTTGACATTCACTTTACTGGAATTTATATTATAAAAAAATATGGCTCAAATTTCTTGGTTATTTTAGGGAAGAGCCAAATAAACAATTATATATTTTGAAAGAGCAGGGTCTGCTGACAAAGCTTGTGGATGACATGTGTGGGTTGTTCACAGAAGGATACCAAGTTGTCTTTTACTGTAAACTGCAACAAAAGTGTGAAAACATACTTGGCACCCTGCAAAGGTAAATGATATTCAAAATATTATGCTCTTTTCATTGATACAAAGGATTTAGGGGTTAAAAGTACACAGCCAAAATTCCCAGTTAAGTGACTATCAGGAGCTGGTACCTGTGTTCAGTCACAAATGGGGATGTGGTTCTTATCCAGTAACATGGATGCCCTCTCTGAGGCTTGGGAGAGGAGTGTAATTTAAGGGTCTTGTGAGGTAGGCTGTGGTCTGCAGCCCAGATAGTGATCCACTTAACCCACGGTATTGATGAGAGGCCTCGGCTCCTGTACCTGAAGATCAGTGCACTCTGGCAGTAGTTGGGGGACATGGAACCTTGGACACTGGGTACCCGAGGTGGACTGATGGGCCCGAAGTTCACAAGAAAAGTGGAGCAATTCTGGCCCAAACCAAGGGCACCATAATAATCAAAACGTATAGCAAAGGAATGCACTAGGGACCTTTCTAGCCCCAAGTGTGTAAAGCCCTATTTAAATACATGGAAAATGTTATTTGGCCACTGACTGATCTGCTGTTGGTTTGTCCCAAGATTCCCCATGTCAGCCTAAGAAATACACAAGAGTTTTACATACTCAGGTCATATGGAGACCAGACGAGTTCCAGTCTATGACATACAGACCTTCTTAACCCTTTGAGTTCCAACCCTATCCTCTGCAATGTGCGGGTGTCTCACTATAGTGTCCTGCTTTTACAAGCAATTAACCATTTCCATTTTAGGATAACTGATTTCACTGAGCTTTGTAGGTTCTGATACTCATCAAAACCTTCGCTACACAGACAGGAGATGATGTGGGCTGTATGTGACACCTTTTCTGCTGCTAGGTCATCAGGAGACAGGAGAGATAACAGGCGAGTGATCTGTTGCAGGGGGAGGTCTAATAGGTTGATGTGAGCCGCATTGCGGAGCACCTCTGGTTCACACTTGCCCATTGATACTGTGTAGATCTTTCTCACTTCGCTGCTATCTCTTTTCAGTGGATAAAGCAAGGGTGTGTGACAGGGACATAGTGCAACCACAGAACATACAAAGGGATAAAACAACCCACAGTGCACACGCGCCTCTGTGCATGCTGCTTACTGTGTCCCAACAAATTCTCCTCCTCACTATCTCCTCTTCATTCCACACAACACCCTCTCTTGTGCGCCACGTGGAATTCCTGAGGCCAGGAACAAGCTAATCAAACCCTCAGATCTTTGTTCTTCAGGCGGCTCTGAGAGGTGCACATTGCCACAACAAACGCAGACTGGAGGATCGGGAGAGGGGACCTCAAGTTCTGCAATGAAAGTCCCCAGTGTCTCACACCTATGACGCTCTTCATTTCTGTAACCCTTTCAGTGCCAGAGAGGTGCTCAACGTGTTGTCTACTCCTCTGGCACTGAAAGGGTTAACAACTTTCAATGCCACAGACCCAACTGCGCTCCAGCAACAGACACTGCAGCCACTTTTAATAACAATCTCCCTGCAGACCTCACTAGCGTTTAAGGGTTAAAGCCGCATTTAAATCAAAGTCAATTTGGCGAATGTTTATTTATGTACTTGTTTTGCCCTCGAATTGCCTCTTTACCTCATCCACTAGGCAAGAGGCACTCTCTCTGTGGCGCTGGCCTCTCTGTCCCCTATAGGATCAGAGAAACCTGCTCGTGAGAGCTTATAGTATAGACAAAGGTAGGCTGGACACAGAAGGGGTAAGTGCTATTGATTAATAAATCATGTCCATTGACACCATGGGGGGTACATTTGGACACAAAACTAAAACTGTTACACAAGTGGTTAATGGCTTGTCGATATATTGAAAATATCACAAGCACAACATGATTAAACATGTTATGTAGTACAAGTCAGAGGTGAAGAGACAGAATGAGGAAAAGACCCAAGATGGGACACATTACAGGTCTGTATTCACTTCCTACATTATTTCCTGGATTCTACAGATCCCAATACATTGCAAAGCAATTCAGTTGGACACTTGTGTACCATTCCAGGGGTTAAATGACCCATTGAATTCAGTGGAAATACAGGGAATTTTAATTCTATCTGTATGACATAAACGTAAAATAGGAAAAGGGAAAACAACAGCTTACAGTTTTCAAGACACTAAAAAAATATATATTTTCAATTAACCCTTTAAATACCACAGGAATGTGCAATGCATTGCACATACGTCTGATCCTTAAAGGGTTAAATAAAAAAATATTGAATTACACAACAAGGAAAATAAAGAAAACACAGTCACTGCTGGACATTTCTGTAAGGTAAAGCCGTGGAGATATTTCTGACATCCTAGGGGTTAAAAAAGAACTTGGGGCCATATGATGAAAGCTAAAGAGGAGAAATTCAGCATCAAAGAAATTGCCGGGGGAACATCAAAACTCCAATACATTTAAATGAGGTCTTTAACACTTTGAATGCCAGAGAGGTATCAAATTAATGCCTCTCTGCTATTCAAACAGTTAAACACCAATCAATAAAATGGGTTGATATAACTTTAAATATCATGCACTTAGAGCTGCACCTGTTAAAAATATCCTAAATCCCTAAATCATCATCTGAAATCCCTAAATTATCATCCTACATTAGCATTTTACCTGTTTTCTAAATTGTCCTGATCAGAGGCCATTTATTGAATATTGTTTATATTGAGAGATAAGAGCTAAAGTCACTTAGCCCTTTGAATGTCAGATGGCTTATACAACACCCCTCTGGTACTCAAAGGGTTAACCTATTGAGATTGCAGTTTACAGCTCTCATATTCAAATACACTTATCTTAACAGCCCTGTTACACAGAGGGGTGTATTTACATGTATACAGCTATACTAGCAGTGTGGGACAGCATACACCCTTCTGGCACTCAAAGGGTTAATGTCAGCCTCAGTGACACATATATATAATGTATATTAAATTATGCACTGTACACACAGGAGTGTATATATAATAAGTAACTATATTAGTTATATATCTCAGGCAACAACTAGACCTGGCAGTTGATGCATTATGACATCACAGTCAGTAGTGTCTTCATGGAACACTATCACTTCAATAAGATGCATTTTAAAATTCTGAACATCTTCATTATATCTTTAGACCTATCAGGCTACCTACAGGTGCAGATTAGGTGTGACTACAAGTCTACTTTGTTATTTGTGATTTACACAACTACACTACTAGTGCAGTAAAAAAGCGCTATTAGGAGAGAGGCCGCAAAAGGCAGTTGGAGACATGGGCCTCCAGAGGCAAGGGGGTGCTGGATGGGCTGGCCTTGGGTTCATATTATGGCTAATCCCCCCCCTGGGAAAATTTATGGAGATGCCCAATACCACCAAGAAGACTGAACATCAACAGTTAAACAACGCACAGAGTCCCCCAGCAAAGAGTGCAAAGGGGACCAAGCGCCCTCACCTTGGGAAAAAAGAAGGTGAACCGGCGCAGAAAAGGAGAAGGGAAGAAAGTGCAAAGAGAAGTTCCAGCACTAATTATGAGCAAATAGAGCATCACAGCAGAAAAAACAAGGATGGTTCTGTGAAGATTAAAAAGGCCATAAAAAGAGGCAATGAAGATGATCTGGGTGGAAATGCCCCCAAACGGCAGAGGAGAGACACCCAGAAAACAGAAGAAAGACCTGGTAAGTAGGAGTTCTGAAAATGAGAGGAGATATTTTATATCTTGTACCCATAGGATTACTCCTATAACACAGGCATTATTGTACATATTTCTACTTTTCCTTATGATCATATCCTCATTATAGAACATGGACAATATAAACATAAATGGGGTGTGATTATTTTACCCACCAGGTCTCATTCACTTTTCTACCATCAATACACAAGTAGTATTTCTTATTCAGAACCTGGAAAATAATCTGCCTCAATCTATGAGCAGAGCCATGAAATCAGGTGCATGGCTTATCTCATGGTTTAGGAAATAGCATCCTTGTGGCCTTATGCAGAAACCTAAAGTGCACCATAGGAGACAAATACAACTTTGCCAAATTTCCATGGATTTAAACAAGCATTTTAACTCTCTGAACACTAAAGACGTCTTCAGTGCATTGTGAAGTAATGTCATGGAGACCTTTTTGACATTGGAGGGATTAAAACCACATTGAAATGAATTGGGGTCTTTTGATACAGTTGTTAGGAGACACGACTGTTCTTCTTTTGATCTCTCCATAAGGCAATCAATGTGTTTAACCTCCTTGAGGATGGATGAGCAATCTATTTCTTTTCAATATATTGCTCATTTTTCAGGTCCACAAGTGGTTAATCTGAAGGAAATAATGACAGGTCTAGAAATATGAATGAAGGTAGATATGTGAGTTTTAAAGCCAGGGTGGCTGCTTTGCTTCCATATACCTGTCTTTGGACTACAACTACTACCAATGAATGGCTTACAAAGATGATAATTGTAGTCCATCAACAACGTTAGTGGCACCCAACTCAGTCCTCACTCCAATTACTAGAAACCGAGACAATTATAATTCATTGTATGTTCACTGAGTAACAAAAGGTACAACCTATGTGAACTGACCCTCATCTAGTAATATTCTTTACTAATAAACTTAAATCACTGACTGCTTCACAATGTGTTGTAGGGTCAAGAAAATGCCATTTATTTGTAAATCACAGACTGCTCTAAATTAATGATAAATAATATATTTTTTTCACCCCATAAGGTTCAACATCTGACACAAAGTTGAACACCGTGAGGTCTCTAAGTCTTGATGACTTTATGTTTTATGAGAAACTCGGGGAAGGAGGATTCGGCAAGGTAAGTGATGTCCTCTCCATATCAGCTAAAAAAGCTTTACATTTAATTATTTAACAATAGCAAAATAATACCTTCTTTTCATATGACCCCTACCCTTACTCTTAAATACCCCTATACATCTATTCTGTGCCCCTCCTCCCCTCTAAACAGTAATTTGTTAATGATTCAAGTAGCCCCTACACACCAATTTTCCCTATTAACTACAATATTTCTCCCTTCCTCAACCCCATTACCGTGACCCATACTATTTTTTCTGACCCCACCAACTGTTGACTCTTCTATGCAGCCCCATTTCTGATGGACTCAGTCCTCCCCTTCTGTTCCCCTCCCATATCTAAACCTTTCTTCCATCCAGCTCTATTCCTATGACTTCACTTCCCTATTTGTTTCCTCCACCCCATTCTTTGACCTCTTTCCCACCCAGCCCCATTTATGTGACTCACTCAGACCTATGTTTCTGTCCTTGATCCATAGTCACATTCCTGTTGTCTGCCCTCTTGATTCATCTTCTGCCCTTCCCTTATTCCCCACCCCAGCTCCTCCCCTCCCATGTCCCTCACTCCCTTCTCACTATAGTATCTGAGCATGTGAAGCAGGAGCGGGAAACATATACCTTATCCACTTACTTAACTAAATTGCAACTCCCATCATACTCATAAGTAATGATTAGCTGAGTTCTGGGAGTCACAGACCAACAACAGCTAGATAGACACAGGCTGCCCACCCTGCCTCAGTCTGTGTAAAATCTATGAATAGTCTGGGGCTACAAAGCTGAATGTTACTTACTTGTTCCTGAGACATTGCTCTTGGCACACAGTAAGGTGGGACTAATTCTCTATAAATCAAGACTATTCCACCTCTAGCAATGGTTTGCACAATCCTTTAGTTCTCAAGGGGTTAAACATAAAATGGTGCTCAACTTGCATTTACCATTTGTGTCCCTGGGTGTTAAAGAAGTCAAAATGCACTGCTTGATCATAAATTCCCAATCATCTGAGGGATTAAATGTGTCCTTGCTGATATTTGCTCCCCCATGCAGTATACAACCTGTAACCCACAGACCTCTCTCCTCCAGGTCATGCTAGCTCGCTGCACCGCCGCTACCAAATGGTTGGCAGTGAAAATCATGAAAAAAATGATCCTCATTCAAGATAACAGCGTGGAGTCCATCATGGTAGAGCGCAGGGTGATGGAGGCTGTGGCTGGGTGCTCATTTTGTACTCAGATGTATGCGACTTTCCAGAGCCAGGTAACAACACCATGACTTCCCTGTATTAACCCCTTTGTACATTGTACAGTGATGTGTATCAGTACAGAATGACACAAACCTGAGAGTGTGTACCGTGTATTGTACTAGAACGGATGCACAGTAATATGTATACTAAGGACTGTGATCATGTTGTGTTGACTCTGCTCTAAGACAGTTCTTCATTGTAACGTCTGTCTCTCTGTCTCCCCTGGAACAGGACCATGTCTTCTTTGTGATGGAATACCTGGCTGGAGGAGACCTATTTAATCTACTGGTAGATAGACGACTGGATCCTCAAAGAATACCGTAAGGCCTAAAAATGTGAAGCATATGGGGCAGAAGGTAGAGAGGGGTGATACATCTCTCCACCCATCCCACTGTCTGTTGGAGTACCTTAAGGTTCAGTCCTGGGACCCTTGCTCTTCTCAATCTACACTGCATCCCTTGGAAAATGAATAAACTCCTTCGGGTTTCACCATCATCTCTATGCTGATGACACTCAAATATATCTTTCCTCCCTTGACCTCTCTCCTTCCCTCCTGTCCTGAGTATCTGACTGTCTGTCTGCTGTGTCTTCTTGGATGTCTTCCCTTCAACTCAAACTTAACCTTGGCAAAACTGAACTAATTATCTTCCCTCTCTCCACAACCAGCCTTACCTCAGATATTACCCTCACCATTAACAACGCTACCATCACACCAACCCCTACAGCTCGTTGCCTGGGGGGTCACCTTTGACTCTGCCCTATTCTTCATTCCTCAAATCCAGTCAATCTCCAAATCATGCTGCCTCCACCTCCGCAACATCTCTAGAATCTGACCCTTTCTCTCACAAGACACTTCCAAAATTCTAATCCAGACACTCATCATGTCCCATCTTGACTACTGTAATGCGTTACTAAATGGCCTTCCTCTCAACTGATTAACCCCACTACAGTCCATAATTAACTCTGCTGCAAGACTAATCTACATCACTCATCACTTCTCTGACACCAAACCCCACTGTCAATCCCTACACTGGCTCCTATTAGCATACAGAAAAAACTCAAAATTCTTGTGCTAACTTATAGAGCCCTCACTAACACCGCACCACCCTATATTTTATCTATGATTTCCAAATACACTCCCTCGCGCCATCTTCGCTCTGCACATGACCTTCTGCTCTCCACAGCTCTTATCACATCCTCCCACTCCCGCCTACAATACTTCTCCCATGCTGCACTTCAAAGCTAGAACTCCCTCCCCCTCCCAATCAGACTCTCCCCCAGCCTTTAAATCTTCAGACGCTCCTTGAAAACTCACCTCTTCAGGGAAGCCTATCAACTGCTTCCATAAAAATTATCACCAAGAACCACCCCTTGGCTGGACCACTGCACTGAACAGCACTTCTCTCTCCCACCCACTGACCTGCAGTTCATGTGGCAGGAGGCACTTACACCCAATAGCATTTACTCCTTCTGTGTCAGACCTACCTTCCTCTAGACTGTAAGCTCTCATGAGCAGGGCCCCCTGATCCTTCTACTCTCCACATTGATTGTACTATTTAATACCTCTGTATGTCTAATCCCAATTGTACAGCACTACGGAATTAGTTGGTGCTATATAAATAAATAATAATAATAAATACTTACCTCCCAACATTTCAAATAGCCAAAGAGGGACATTTCTGTTGTAGGTGGTGTGAATGGTGGATGGGGAACTACCAAAAATGTTTAGGTTATTTCTAGACCTATTGGCACCTCTTTGTGTAACTCATAAATGATTTAGCACAAGACCAAATTATTTTATTTACACAGATTAATGTATAAACACAAATACTGAAGATTAACAACACAGTTATGTGAGTTTTATTGCTGTGGAGTAATGTAATATACACTACTCATTCTGCTCTCCTAAAAAGAGGGCCAATAGGGTAACAAGAGGGACAGAGGGATTTGGGTCTCAGTAGAGTAATAGGACTGAATGGCACTTAGGGTAGGGAAATGCCAGGGAGTACCAACCTGAATGAGGCAACCATGTCCACTGTACCAAGTTGTGGGAGATTATAAGTAGAGTAGTGTTTTATTCTCCACATAATTCAAGTTATATCACTTATTGTGCCTGGCACTGAACACTAATTAGCCTATTACATCACCACCAGGGGGCAGAGAATTAAAATAAATCATTTAAGGGCCATATGCACAAAACAAAAGTGGATACATTCTGAAGAAAACCATCAAGTGGGTGGGGAGAAATAACACTTCACATAAATGGGGATCTGGCAATATGTTGGAGACCTCTCTAGTATTCAAAAAGATACAATTTCCATTTAAACCAGGACTTTTGAAAATGTTTATTTCTCCCCTAAGCTACTGTTCTTTGGCCACAGAATTACTCTACTTTTGTGTTGTGCATATGGCCTTTAAATATCAAACATTTGCTGGCATTTCTGCTAGTGTGAGGTACAGACAGATTTTCATGTAAAATAAATAAAATAAATTCTGGGTGATGCGCTCACATTACTTAAAGCCGAACTGAGGAAGCTCAAACATGATTTCTCTTTGATAAATTACTATTTTCTTTGAATTTTCCCCTTTCAAGTTGTTAAATCATTGTTTCTTCTGTCCATTAGATTAATTGCAGCCGAAATCACGTGTGGGATCAAATTCCTGCACAGTAAGGGTATCATCCATCGGTAAGTGATAGTGCTCCCTTATTACCTGTATAATCCATTCTGTCCTATCACATCTCTGTTCTCATTGCTCAGTGCTTTCCTATCACAGTTCTGCTCCCTTAGTGCTTTCTTCCCTGTCCTATCACAGTGCTGCTGTCTCTTTGCTCTCTTACTTGTCCTATCAGATATCTGCTCTCTTCTCCCTGTCCTATCACAGTCTGCTCTCTACTCTGTGTAATATAATAGTTCTGCTCTCTTTGCACTCTCTTCTCTGTCATACAACAGCTCTTTTGCACTCTCTTCTCTGTCCTGTCACAGCTCTGCTCTTTGTACAGTCTCCTTTCTGTCCTCTTAAAGCCTGTCTCTCTCTCTTTCTCTGTGCTCTCCTCTGTGTCCTATCACAGCTCTGTTCTTTCTTCACTCCCCGCTCTATCCTACCATAGCTCATCTTCCTCCTCTTTGTCCTTTCACATCTCTGTACTCTGCTCTGCAGCCTATCTTGTTGCTGCTTTCTCTCTGCACTCTCCTCTATCTTATCACAACTCTGCTCTCTTATCTCTGTCTTACCCCAGTTTTGCTCTCTCTGCACTTTTCTTTCTGTCCTATCACAGCTCTGGGCTTTCCTCTCTCTCCTATCACATAACTGCATAGAGCTGTAAGTGGCCTTTTAGGATTATGTTGTGCCCCCTGCATTCTATGACTTACAGACAGATGGCACTCACATTCTACCTCTTTACAGAGATCTCAAGCCAGAGAACATCTTTTTGGACAGTGCTGGTCACGCAAAGATCGGTGACTTCGGGCTTGCACTGGAGAACATGCACCCTGGCCAAACAGCAACAGAGATAGTAGGAACAGATGGCTACATAGCCCCAGAGGTAAATAACAGACAGGTTCTATTTATAATGTGTGTATTTAACCCCTTAAGGACCCATGACGGTCCTGCACCATCATCGGTTGTTATACCCTTAACGACCCATGACGCTGCTGGACCGTCATGGGTTAAATGATAGCAGCGTGCCTCCATGCACGCTGCTATCATTAATTCCAGGTTGAGACTGAGCGCTCCGAGACCGGGGCATTCAGTCTCAGCCCTTCTGCCGGTTCATGCGATCGCTGTATCAGCGATCACATGTAACGGCATTCTGAGACAGAGGTAAGCACAAAATGAATGCTTACCTCTGTGTGTCTCCTCTTTTTCTGTCTCTTTTGCTATCAAATTAAGGGAGAGAGAAGTAAAAAAGGAGACACCTAGTGGTCAAATAAAATCCAGCAGCTGGGGGTTTTAACCCCTTCACTGGTGGTGTTGGAGGCTGGCTAAATGCAGGTCAATTTTTTTTTTTTTTAAACACAAAACACACTTTTTTTTTTCAAAAAAGTATTTTATTTAAAAAAATATATACATCTTAATAAACAAAACTGGGAGCGTGATTGTTGTGGAGCCATGTAATACACTTATACACACCGCTGAATGTCAGGGATACAAAAGTGACAAAATAGGGTGGGAAAAAAGGGACATGGGGATTTTCACCCAGGGGGACAGTGGCCACTTTAAACTTTGCATTTTGTAGGTATGACTGACCGGTCATACCTTTCATGCAGTCTCCATAACAATGTAACCCTTTGTGCCCAATTGATCCCAAGAGAAAAAACAAAAATGGTGTTTTTTTTCTGAACATTTTTTTTAACTTTTTTTTAAATTTTAATAAAGTAAATGGTGGGTTATCCATATAAGTGGGGTATCAAAGGAGAGCCCTATTTGTGCTTAAAAAAACAGTATATAATATATAGGGGTGGAAAAAAAGACTTAGAGGGAAAACGCTGTTGAACAAAGACATAGTCAAATAGGTCAGAACTGCTCCGGTCCTTAAGGGAAAACAACCTCAGATTTTCCCGGTCATTAAGGGGTTAAGCCCTTGAAATCTAGGGAGGTCTTTATTGTATAACAAAGTAATGTGTGAGATGTCTCTGGCAGACAAGGGGTTAATAGACAGGGTGAGATCAATGGATCGGAGGGCCGACTTTTGAGGTGTACACCTGTATCGCCCCCTACAGATGGGTTACAGATTTATTTCGGATCTCCTCAGTTCATCAGCCTCAATATATTGGATAACCCTTTAGCATTCAATGGGTTAAGTGTCCTATTTATATCAATGGAGATTTGGGGAATTTTTATTTGTCCCCTACAGTGCGATTGGTTTGTCCCACATATGTTGTTTTGCTCAGACAGGGCCTTATGTAGAAAGGAAAACTGAAGTAATTTGGGGGTAAACCAACTGCACCATAGGGGAGAAATAAAAAAATCCCAAAACTTTCAGTGATCCACATGGAGCCACACAGCAGACTGCAGAGCTCTGTTACACTCAAGAGGTTGAAATCCCCATTTAAACCAAAGGGTAGTAGGATCCCCCCCATGGTGAGTTGGTTTGCTTCAGTATTAGTCCAGTTTTCTTTTGTCCATAAAATCCACGGATATTTGTGAACTGAAAGTCCTGTTTTTCTGGTTCCCAGTACCTTTCTCTGGAGATAGTGCACTAGCCTGGGAACTAGGCCTGTGTGTTGGTAGGTTGTCTTTGCTTTGTGCCTGTGTGTCAGTAGGTTGCAGTGACTTTGTGCCTGTGTGTTGGTAGGTTGTAGTGACTTTGTGCCTGTGTGTCGGTATGTTGCCTTTGCTTTGTGCCTGTGTGTCAGTAGGTTGCAGTGACTTTGTGCTAGTGTGTCGGTAGGTTGTAGTGACTTTGTGCCTGTGTGTTGGTATATTGCCTTTGCTTTGTGTCTGTGTGTCGGTATGTTGCCTTTGCTTTGTGCCTGTGTGTGGATAGGTTGCAGTGACTTTGTGCCTATGTGTTGGTAGGTTGCAGTGACTTTGTGCCTGTGTGTCGGTAGGTTGTAGTGACTTTGTGCCTGTGTGTTGGTAGGTTGCCTTTGCTTTGTGCCTATGTGTCAGTAGGTTGCAGTGACTTTGTGCCTGTGTGTCAGTAGGTTGTAGTGACTTTGTGCCTGTGTGTTTGTATGTTGCCTATGCGTTGTGGCTGTGTGTGTGGGTAGGTTGACGTGTCTTTGTGCCTGTGTATGTGTAGGTTACAGTTGCTTTGTGCCTGCGTGTGGATAGGTTGCAAATACTTGGAACCTATAAGTGGGTAGGTTGCAACAGTGTGGTTCCTATGAGTGGGTAGGTTGTCATGGTTTTGTGCCTTGTGTGGGTAGTCTACTATGGCTTTGTGACTGTGTGGGTAGGTTGCTGCAGTTTTGCACTTCATTTAGGTATGTTACCATTGTTTTGTTTGCCACTGCTTTGTGCTTGTGTGTGGGTAGACTGTTATAGCTTTGTGTCTGTAAGTGGGTAGGTTGCCACAGATTTGTGCTTGTGCGTAGGTAGGTTGCTGTGATTTTGTGCATGTGTGTGGGTAGGATGGGAAATAATCTCTCTCTTTATTCTTTTGGCAGATGCTGAAGGGCAAAAAATATGATTCAGCGGTGGACTGGTATTCATTTGGAGCCATTTTATACAACATGGTGACCAATGAGTTTCCCGTGGACTCCCTATCCATCCGCCAGCTGAAATTCCCAGCAGGGGTCAACAGAAACACCAAGGACCTGATCAAAAAGGTAGGTATGAGCAGGGGTATACAGGCCAGCATTGAGATCCAGTTGAAAATACCAATGTCAGCAGCCTCATAGAGAGCCCATTGGTCTATTTCCTGGAGGTAAAAATGCTGGGCCAATGGTATAAGGGCATTCAGTATAATCTTACTGGTCTCCCAGTAACTACGTCATCACAATGGGACCATTTGCAGTAACTAAAAGTAAAGTAATTCCAGGAAGAAACCCCTGCACCATAGGGGACAATAATCCTTCACATTTTTTTGCAATGCTTTAGAGACTCTCTAGCCACAAGGGAAGTTATGCACCAAGGCCTGATAAAAAGGTGGTAACGTGGAGATAACTCTTGTAGTGATATCCAGTTCCTATGTTATTCTATAGAGCAGTGATTCTCAACCAGGGTGCTGTGGCACTTCCTATGAAGACTAATGAAAATGGACTCTTAATAAAGACTAATAGAAATTCTTTTGCACAATATGTTTAGTTTTGCTACTATGATTGTAAGACCTAATAATAACTGTATATTTATATATTGTACCCTTCATTATGCCCTTGATAAAGTACATTAAATATGTTAGGGGTACCCCGAATATTCTAGATTATGTGTTAGGGGTGCCCCGAACAAACAAGATTGAGAACCACTGCTATAGAGCCTATGCACTAAGATCATCAAAGTCGGAGAAATCATAGTGCATTGGCTCCATAGAATAACATAGGATGTGGATATCACTGGAGAAGTTAAAGAGATAAATATTCTGCAGCACCTCAGCTGTGATGGCCACACCCACATTTCGAGTTGTGAGTGTGGTCAGAGCAGTCCCAATGCCCCTGTACCAGACACGCTCCTGATTTGTGTTGTCTGGATCATTTACCAGTTTATATAATTCCAGGGGCGGATTGTAGGGGAATACCAGCCCGGGCTCCCCCCCCTCCGGTGCACCCTGAAAGAATTGCAAATAAATTACAAGTACTGTACAGCGCCGCACATCTCTCTCTCTCTCCTCCACTAACTTACTTTAGTGCCCTCATTCTGCATTCACGACAAAGTGGAGCGGAGAGGGAGAGAGATGGCCAGCGCTGTACAGCACTTGTGTTTTATTTGCAGTTCTTTCAGTGCGCACCGGAGGGGGAGAGAGAGAGTCTGTACTCAAGACAAAGTGGATCGCAACTTTTTAAAAGTGAGCCAATATAGTGGCGCATCAGGGGATGCCCGATTCCCCGATAGGACAATCCGCCCATGCATAATTCTGTGACAGCATCGGGGAAAGTGAGGCCCTCCAGCTGCTCCCAGACTACAACTTCATCATTGACTGGTGGGGAATTATGGGAGTTGTGGACCGGAATCTGCCTCACGTTCCCCAGCTCTGCTCTGTACAAGTCATTATTAAACCCTTTGGATGCTGGAAAGGTCTCATTGCATTATTAAGGTTGTTGCTGTTTGTCTATTATAGGCTGAAGGGATTTTCTATGCCAGGAAACACTAGATCACCCTGGGTGCAGAGGGTCTCATGTGAGCAATAGGGGCATGGTGAGGGGTGGGGCTTAGGAGCACCCAGGGCAGGATTTCCCAGTAGGCAATTGCTTAGAGTGCCATGTTATCAGGGGAAGAGCCACGGCTGATCTGGCCACAACCATATTCTGAGTAGTAGGGGTGGCCAGGACAACCCCAGATCTGCTAAATTACTGTGGCCTTTTTATTTACCAGTTTACAGACCCCTTTACTGGCCATTATTTAACCCCATTGATGCTAAGGAGGTCTACAACACAATGTAAAGCAGTACATTGGAGAGCTCTCTAGCAGCCAAAGGGTTAAGAGATTTCATTGAACTTGTATGTTATAGGGTAAGAGTATTGTCTGTACCAGGTAACAGTAGTTGGGGCTAGGGGGTGGGGTCTTATGAGTGGGGGTGTGGCCATGGGTGGAGCTAAGGGCACTTTGGGTGCTTTTTGCTTATGGCTCTGGGAGCACCTAACAAGTAAATCTGATAATAAAACACTACACACACATGGCTGAAGGTCTAGAAGTACAAATAGACAGTAAGATACTAAAGGATATTTTTCCGTTCCACAGCTCATGGTCAAAGACCCAGTCAGGCGCCAGATGGTGGCATCTACAATCGAGAGCCACCCATTCTTCAGTACCATCGACTGGGAAGAGCTGCGCCAAGGCCGTTTCCAGTCACAGTCCTCAGTAGTAAGTACATGCACCTGAATCAGTGCCCAGTGAGTCTATGTACAGTTACACTGCCATGCTGAACAGAAGGCATGGGACAGGGTGGAAAACCTGAGGCTACTCTGCTGTTCAGGACTACAATTCTCATCACCTCCAGCAAACAAACAGCTGGAGGGCCTCAAGTTGCCTAACCCTGCAGCAGGACTATGTACAGACTAGACACAATTTTAATGGGGAGCCATCATCTAAAAACAAATTGGAAGATTTTTAAAGTACTTTCAGAGCAACTTGTATGTTGTTATAGCCATATTACTTAGAAAATACGTAAACTGTTTAATTATATTTAAAGATTATGCCATGCAGACATTACCAGTCTTAGCCTTGCATTAACTCCCCCATCACTAACATTTAATCCTTCAGTGCTAGGAGATGTGGGCAATGAATTGGTGAGCAGTGTCAGTGAGTGGGAGAGGTAATGTAAAGCTGCCACAGGAAGTTACTGCACAGCATGTCTTCATTAGAATCCAACTTCAGACATAGGGCTTGATTTAAAGGGATAGTAATGTTTCATAATAAAAGCAGCTCCAATTAATCTTCATAGTATTTGGGCCATGGGGAGTTTTATTTCAGTACTGTCAGAGTTGTAATGCAAGAGTAAATGAATGATAAATTATTCCCCTCCCGCCCCTTTTACTGATGTAACACTGCTCAGCTCAGAGCAGCAGGATGGTGTCCAAATGGATTGCAGAGAGGGACAATCTTCAATTAACATAAGGGAACAACCTGAAACACCTGTAAATGGGGGCAGGGCTTTCATTGTTCTCGCAGTAAGTAGATTGTCCTTTGTTGTGAGTTGTCTGGTCTGTGTACCAGATTCCACATCTGCAGGGAGGTGATTACATTAGGTAAAAGGGGCGGTAAAAGGGGCAGGAGGGGAAACTTTATCATTCAATTACTCTTGAACTTCAACTCTGACAGTACTGAAATAACAATCTCAATGGCTCAAATACCATGCAGATTAATTGGAGCTGCTGTTTTTGTGAAACATTACTATCCCTTTAAAGGATTGCATAAAAGGGCCAAACTGAGTACCGACCGACATTACAAAATATAAGTCTGTATTTAAAGACCCTACCAGCTAAAAGGGGAATGGACTTTAGGCCAAAGAAAATGTCTTGTGGCCAAACGTCCGTTTTGTTCATTAAGTTCCCAAAACACCAATAAACAGAAATTGGAAACTTCACGGTAAAAAGCTAACTATCGGTGCCTGACATACTACCAACCACCGATCATTAACTTCTGTTTGTTACACTGACCTGTTATCCACTGTCTGTCTCCTTCTGTACTCTCTTCTGTCTTCTCTTCATTCTTCTGGCTGTCAAATAAAACATAAGAGTAGGAATACGTTTGCAGAAATATCCTGAACAATAATACATAGTTTAACCCCTTGAGTGCCAGAGGCATACGCAAAGCATTGCAAAGCAATGTGTTGCATAACTCTCTGAGGTTTAAAGGGTTAAACCTTGCATTAGCGCCCGCTTCAATTTAAATATGCCTCCATTACAATATGTCCAACTTGGTCAAATACATTGTCATAATACATAATAATGCCATTAAAAAACACTTTGCTTTATCTCATTTGTCTTTGCTGCTGTGTGCGGCTGCAGAAGCGGCGGCGACAGTAATTTGTAGCACACCCCCATTCCCGTCACTCACGGGCCAATGCCCGTTCCACATTGAGGGAATTTGAACTGAGACTGCCTTTATATATGATCAGTCTCTGTTCAAATTCCTTCACAGCCATTGGCTGGGATGTGCATAAGCACATCCCAGCCAATGGCTGTGAAGGACCATGTATTTGAACAAATTGGACATATTGTAATGGAGGCATATTTATATTGAACCGGGCACTAATACAAGGTTTAAGCCTTTGAGCTCCAGAGAGGTATGCAATGCATTGTTTTGCAATACGTTGCATACCCATCTAGCACTCAAGAGGTTAAACTATGAATAAATGCCCAGAATATTCAGCAAGAGTATGCATACTCTTATGTTTCCTTTACAGCTAGAAGAATGAAGAGAAGACAGAAAATACAAGACAGAAGAAAGAAGGGAAGAAAGAAGGACAGAAGATGATAAGGGTGCTGAGGACCCCGCTGGACATCAGGATTAATGGTGTTACTTTTAATGGGTTGTTACTTTGTAACTTGGTTGGGTTAACCCTATGAATGCCGATGTGGTAATCATATCCCACTGGCACTCATACGGTTAATTCTACTGACTTTGGACACATTTTAGGTACTTTGGATGTATTGATATGGGTCTTAGGGCCCAATATCAAAACATCCACTGGTGACAGGTTTTTTTTGCCTTTTAATAGCTGTGTCGGCTGACTAAAGATCCAATAAGAGACTTTAGTTAAAAAAAAAACAAGGTCTTAAATTTTATGTTCTAAAGTGAGTCCCTTAATGAATCTTTATGTCTAACGCAGTTTAGTAAATGGCAATTTGTGGTGTTTTTTTTTCCATTGGGATAAAACTCATCTAATTGTAATGGCCAGCAGGGTTTTTTTAGCACTGGTCATTAAATCGCTTACCGTGCTTGGAAAATTGCAGTCACTTGGTTTTTTTCTTGTCGACTGCCTTTAAATCAAACCCTTAGTGTCTAAATAAAAAAATGGCTAAAACAACATACAAATTTGCCAGCACTGTCATTTGACATTAGCCCTAATTCATGTGGCTGCACACTGGGTTATGTACTATAATGTTTCATGGTTTTAGTGCACACACACTCCACTATTGTTAAGAGTTTACTGTGAGCAGTCCCACAACACCTCCCCTATACCATGCACTGGAATATGGAGTAAAGCTCTGTTAATTTACTCTGCGTCTTGCAATTAGTACATAGCATTAAACAAAGGAAAGGAACACCCCAAAAAGCCTACACACTTCACCCGGTTCCCTTCCCATGGCACATGAGGATTAGAGAGGAGAATTTACAGTGTAAATAGCTTAGTAAATTGGTGTACCACTAAGAAACTGATTACAGCTCTTAGTTTAACTAGTAAATGTATTACAACATCCCCCTCCCTTTGTATATAAGGTTCCTTTGTTTACAAGAATGTGAATGGATGTGATGATACTGAAGTCACGGTGTCTTCTCTCTGTAGGTGCCACAGAAGACCAAATTTGAGAGGCCAGATACAAGTTTTGTTTTATCCACGGATGAAATGGAGCCACACATCTCTCCAGAAGATCAGCAGAAATTCCGTGGATTCTCGTTCTTGGGCTCAGGGCTGTGAGCTGGATCTCCCCAGTGTTGGGCCCAGAAAAACATCAACGAGCATAACATCAGCATTTTTACAGTGGAACTGTCACCTCCACTTAATTCTAATTAATAATAAATACCAAGTTGAATTGGAAATATGTTGTGTTTTTCAGTTTTTATTAAGGGAATACTAATACCTCCTAAAATAACCTTCCACACTTACTTTACTGTAGCCATAAAATCCCAGTGCTCATTATAAATTTTGTGTTTGCACCTGTGAGCAAGACATAACAACTTCAGTCAGTCCTGGATGTCATGTCTATGGAGCCCTTTGCTGGTTCATCAGCTACCAGACTTGAACCAGAAATCAGAAACAAATCTGCGCTCCCTAACAGGAAACAGCGAGACCTTCCTCTAGCCTACCAATAACAGGGAACTAGGCCCTATTCTAACCTAAAGTCCTGCACTAAAAATAGCTAACTGGGCTACCACTTTGTCTCCCACAGCTGATCCTAACTTCTCTAGTTTACATGAATAACTTTGTTGCAACAAATAGCACAGAATAGAGAGTTCATTGTTTTCTATGGGGTAGTTCACATGGGTGATTTTTACAGTTGCAGTCATGTTAAATAATAGCCCCGTGTTACTACAGCCCCGTGTTACTGCTACAGATTGTAATAAAGTTGCTGCAGTAGAGTTGCCCATGTGAACTAGGCCTAAGCCTCTGAACAACTACATTGCCAGCTCCCATCACTAAGTGCTTGGACTAGTCTGCGCAGCCTATTCCTAACCTATCTGAAATACTAGATTTAGGGCTCGATTTAGAGAGATCTGAAGAAAAACATCCAGCGTCAGTGTTTTAAGCACAGTAAGCAATTCAAGGATCTGTGCTATGAAGAAATGCTGGTAGAAAGTATATCGGCCTCTAAACTTAGCACCATTTCCCCCCCATTAAACACAGTACAGACGGACTACACAGCAATTCAGAAGACTGGATTAGGTGCTAAGATTCGCTAAGGGAACCACTTTATTGTGGGAAATCCTAGACACATTTTTTTGTGCGTCAGATTACTTACCGCATCTTTTAAGAACCGAAGCAGGAATTGCATGTAAAAACATTAAAAAAAAAAAAAAAAATTAATTTCCAGTGAATGTATTGATATGATGCCCTAAAAATTCAAAGTACACCTGGAATGTGCCCAAAGTGAGTAGAATTAACCCTATGAGCCTCTTTTAATTGATTTGCAATTGGCATATGGCGTATCACACATGGTCAGGGCCAGATTTATAAACAGGCACACGAGGCATGTGCCTAGGGTGCCATATTTTTAGGGTGCCTGCCAATGGCCCTGTCATTCCCATTTGGGGATGGAGTCCCTCTAAATGTAATGTAATGCAGCATCTCTGAGGACGTTTGGCTTCTGTGCGTCGCGCTGTCTGGGCCATCTCCGTGAGTCTCTACTTGCCTCTCAACTAGGGATTAACATATGGGGAATGACAGGTTCAGTACGGTGTATTGTGCTGCTGTCCATACAGAGCAGAGTCTACATGAAGCACTAGCGCCTCCCACAGACCCAGCAAAGCATCCGATCTGGAAAGCACTCTAGTTACCAAACCAACCCCGTCACCTGCTCCTGGGTAATTATACTGCTCTCTTTATTCTGTCACAAGTGAGAGTCAGTCTGAAAGAAATGTGAAAGCTATGAACCAGGGAGTCTGGTGCAAGCTGTAATTTCTTCCTATCAGCCAAGTTCTTGGTTGTTTAATTATTAAATCATATTATACGTGTTTGGTTTTATTTCTGTGATATTTTAATAAATATCCGAACCTCTTGAGGAACAGAGGGGAGCACAAGGCATTGCAAAGCAATGCCTTGTGCAACCATCTGGTCCTCAAGGGGTTAAAAAGCTTGTATTTAAAACACTAGAATGAAGAAAGATCAGGCCAGCCGGCCCCATCACTGGTGAAGAAGATAGGGCAGGTTCACTGGGCCTCTCCTCCTGACCCACCGCACATAATTCTGCATTGCCTTTAGGCTCTCATCATCATATTCATAGGAAGCTACTGTATATAGTGGGGTCTGTGATATTAACCTTTGGTACCAGAGCGTTTTGCAATGCATTGCTTTGCAATACGATGCGCACCACTTTGATATTCAAAGGGTTAAGGGCTCTGCTGTGGAAGGAAGGGGGAAGCTTTAGGCTGTAATGGTGGCTTCTGAGAGCTCTGATTATGGAAGAGTGTGAGGGTTGTGACGGACTTAAGAGCTCTGAGAAACTGACACATGCCTAACCTCAGACATCTACATAATATAGGAAACAGAATAGGGACATGGCACATAACGAAGTTTGGCACCTCTCTGGCATTCCAAGGGTTAATAATGTTACAAACATATGACATCTGACACATTATTAACCCTAAACTGCAAGACAGGTGCCAAAATCATACATCAGGCCCTGGAAGTTGGCACCTAAAGGTCTTATTATTTTGTGGCATCACTTATGTAGCCTCATTTTAATTTTTAGCTCTGTGGTATCACTAATGTTGCACCATGTCACTTGTAAGCTCTGAGGTATCACTTGTGTAGCACAATTTCAATTTTTAGCTCACTGGTATCACTAGTGTTGCTCCATTTAAATTGTAAGCTCTGTGGTATTACTAACGTAGCCCCATTTCAATTGTAAGCTCTGCAGTATCAATAGAGTCACTGCGTTTCAAATCTAAGCTCTGTTCTACATATTTAAAATATTTAACCCTATGTTTGACAGGTAGGTGCCAAATGCAATTGTTTGCTAACCCCCTGGTAACCAAGGGGTTAAATCATTAATTTTGTTTTGGAAAGAATTCTATAGTACAGCACTGTGGGTACAGACCTCATGAAGATATTGTGGAAAAAGAAAATTAAAGTAAAATAAACTTACTCCACACATGGAGTCACATACTGGTGTCTAAGAGAAGAGTCTTTCTCATTCAATACATTTTTTTAGCCAAAACTTTATTTAAAAAGAAAAAGTAACAGAATACAAATTCAATACATTAAAGTAACAATAATGTATCTAATACACCATCTGGTGTCAGAGACTTATCCAGTAATTGATCATTATGTGTTGGAGATGTGTCTACAATACATTTAATCCTTTGAGTGCCAGAAAGGTGAAAAACAATATTTTGGACACTCCTCTGGCACTCAAAGAGTTAAGGGGAAATAAACAGAAGACCTTGGAGGAGATATACTACGGTGTGATAAAGAAGTGCTAAAAAGGACACAGAAAGACAAAAACAAAGCTGCGCTGCTCCATACTAGTGATATAAGTTATAAACCCTGCAATGAGCCTATATCATAAGTGTGTTATAATTTTACTAAAAATAATAATAATTAGGGTTTTAGTCTCATATAGGCTCATTACAGGGGTTATAATTTATATCACTAGTATAGAGCAGCGCAGCTTTGTTTTTGTCTTTCTGTGTCCTTCTAGGTTTTTTCCTACTTTTGGGGTATTGGGAGATCCCCCTCTCTCCTTGCTGATCTCCATACTTTAATCACAATATTTATTTTTTTCATATAAAACATGCATTAATCATGGTGTTCTAGCTCTGTGAGTTTTTTCTGTTTGTTTTGTATAAAAAGGAGATAACTGCTCCAGTGAGATAAACGCCCCAGTTCTTATATTATTCTATGCAGTTTATGCTTTACTTTATCTCAGGCTGGAGAGATGTTAGTATATAGGCCCCAAAGAATAACAGGGATTAGAGAATTCATCACCCTGGAGAAGTTATTTCCTCTTTATTACATCTTAGTATGGATACAGTTCTCAATAGAATGGGATAGTAGCAGCTGCATCACTATGTGACAGTTTGAATGGTTATAACTTTTGCAGACAACTGCCAGCAGTAGGAGTAACCTTGTTTTAATCAGCAGGTAAACACTATATTAAAACATTTACTTTAGAGTTTAGACCATATCTTTTGATAAATAATACATAACTTGCTAGACAATAAGCCACTGTTGACACTTGAAAGGAGAAGAAGGGATATAAAATGTAAATACAGGGCTGGATTTAAATCTCACCTGTCCTAGACCAATGCACCTATGCTCACACATCCCACTCATCACATGACTACTCTCCCCCTGCTGCCTAGCAACAACAATATTATCTTATAACATAAAAGGGCAAAAAAGTTGTTAACCCCCTGTCTGCTAGGGAGCTCTTCAATGAATTACTTTGCAGTGCATTGGAGATCTCTCTACATAGTTGGGAACTTGTCGGGTATCACCCAGAGACTCTGGATGTAGAGATCCAGGTAGGCTGAGATGAATACATGAAAATCTATTATAATAAAAATTAATACATGTAACTGTGCGGCATGACAGATAATAAGTGTGACTTGCTGACATTGCATCCTGCCGTATCTCCAACCACAAAAGGTGATGTGACCTCCTTCCTCACCCAGATGAGCCAGCCAATTGTTGGCAATGCTGAAAAGGAGCGACGACAACGTGTTTATGACGTTGGAATTGCAGGGCATGGAGTGGGAGAAGCAGTGAGTGGAGGTAAAGCGTGGTTAGTGAAGCTGGAAGAGAAGACCTTCTCACCACCTCTCCAGTCTCCCCTGACTCCACTCCAGTCCAGTCAGTGTTGGCTGGTAAGTTCATTCAATATGTCAGAGCCGTAGGAGGAGGATGAAAATAAGTTAGAAATGGGAGGCTTTCAGCATGTTTGAGCTAAACATGGGGACAGCCTGTTTAGCAGAACCCTGTGCCCCTGTCTGGTGGTGGCTTACTGGTTATTTAAGCTAGGCAACATGTTAACAAACAGTTGATGTTGAGGCCAGGTCACATATACTCACTGTATATAATGTAGTGGATCAAAAGTACTGGCACTGTTCATTCATTCTTCATGAATAATGAACAGTATCAGTACTTTTGGTCCATTTACTTTATTTGCACAATATGACATATATGAACGTCATGGAATTCAGTGGTCCCTATGCGACTGTATGCCGTTCGGGGACCTCTGATTCCATTTAAAAAGAAAAATATGCCCCGTGGTCCTTCAGTGCCAGTCACATGGCTGGTCCTTAAGGGGTTAAACATGGTAGCAATGGTGTTTTTTTTCGGAAATCTCAGGGTGAGCCATTTCTGAAAGTTTCCAGGTATGCCTCTAACATCAAAGGCCTTAAATGGGAACTCTCATCCACAAAGGGAGCAGACCTTCTCATGAAACTGGTGTTGCATTTTGAGATCTGTCAGACCAACTGGGAAGCAGAATGGGGACCATAAATGAGACCCCTTGGGCTCCTTTGTTCTTCCTGTAAAGAAGACTGAACTGCAAGACTCTGAAGTCTCATTGGCCTAGGCACACAGCCTCCATAGACATTAGGTTGACCACATGTCCTGGAATGCCCTGGACAGTCCGTTAATTGAGGTCTGAGTCGCGCATCCTGGCTTACCCCCCACCGGGACAATAAATAGTCCCAGAATTAAGTGAATTTAAATAAAGCTATCCACGTTTGCCACTCTGCTTCTGCCAGCTGACAGCCTCTGGTCCATACGTAAAGATACAGATGTGTATAATTGTTGAAATTGTATGGTGATAAGTAAGCCACTTTGCACTCTCGTCGAGTCTTGACAGCAGCAGACACTCAGTGCCTTAGCTAAAACATACACTGTCAGCCAATGAGAGAGGATAGTGCTGTCACGCTGCTCATATCTCATTGGATGGCTGATACCTATAAACCAGAGGGGACAGAAGGAAGCGCTATGATGCCTAGATATATGATATAATTGAGCAAGCCAGCCAGAGGCTCCCATACCAAGTGCAGTGCTGTTGGACTCACAACCAAATGTCTCTGTCACACAAAGACAGGAGTAGAGCAGACAAGTGCAGCTGAGATAAGGAAGATGTGAGAGAGGAGACAGATCATGCAAGGAGGGAACATGCACTGCTCAGTCCTACTCCTTCCCAGTTTGCCTAGTTGACTTCCTCTTGCTCTTCAAGGAAGCACTGAGCCTGGGATGGTTGCTGCCAGTAAGTCCCTTTTGAAAGGGCAAGTAATCTAAAAAAAAGCTGTAATTGTGTATGCTCAATGCATGGTGGGCAACATGTGGCTTCCCAGCTCTTGTTGCACTGCAAATCCCATCATACTCAGCCAGCCATTCACTGTCTGAGGATGATGGACATGCAATCCAACAGCAGCTATAAGCTATAGGCAGCTCACCCCACTGTACTTTCCACAGAAGTCATTCATCCCTTCAGGAGTATAGGAATTGGTTTCCACGCTATCGCACTCTAGCAAATTGTCTGTTGCAGCAGCTTGTACTCCAGGGCTGGTTACTTGAGGTACTTTGGGTTTAATGGGTTTGTTCAAGGTGAGCCAGAGATAAACTGACCACATATCACTTTAAATGAGGATGCTTATGAAAATGCCATTCTTCAGGACTGCACTGGAATCAGTGTGTGTTTTCATAAGCATCCTACAATTCAATGGATATGTTGTCACCTTTGGCAGTGACAGCCCTTGTAACAGACTCCAACTTCAGCACTGCTCTGAGGTGAACACAGGTTATGCACTGACATCCAGTGATGTCTACTCGGATGTGCAAGGTCCTTGATGTCACCTAACGTGTTTCATAAAAGTGTTCCTGAATGGCAGTAAGAAAACACGGCCACCCTAATGCACATTAGTAAAGAGCTTCCAAGACTGACTAGGGGTGGAATTCAAGAAAGAGAAGAAAATGTCTGTGCTATTTGTGATTGCTCACATTTAGATGCAAGAAACATACTGATGCCTTGGTGCTGAAGAGCATGTGCTCCTAAATTAAGGGAAAAAGTTAGGGAATGCCCCTAAATTAAACAGGACAGTTAGCACAGGCTACTGAGTTAACGTCACCGTTAGTGGACACTCCAAAATTAATGGAAAATTCAACAAACTGTCCTAAATTAACAGAAAAGGTAGCACAGGCTCCTAAATTAATGTAAAAGTAAGCTAGACATCAGAAAATGTGTTCTAACTGCTTCACTGAATTAGACACAATCACTAATCCTCTCACTAAACAGCGGATATTGTAGCCAGGTCCACTTTTTGGAATGCATTCACTAAAAAGGGAGTAAACATTTTCTAATTCATAAAGATACACAATTAAGTAACATGTCGGCTCTACTCATTTTTCCTTCAAAAGTAGATTGTAAATAGTGATTCTGACATTCCGCCCTAAAGGTGTATGGAGACTGCAGACATCACCAATGACATTGATTGTAAGCTGCCAACTTCTGGCTTGCAAGGGGTTTCTTTTCTGACCCCCAATGGGCTGACCGGAGCCATAGGATAAGACTTAATAAAACATGAAAATTGCCTTTTATAAGTGGCTAATAAACAGTAATGTATCCTGGTAAATAAACAGCCATCCATAAACAAGTTGTACTGCACTAGCCACACCCAGAAGTCTACCTACCATCATGTACACCCAAACTACTCCCCTTAACACAGCTTGTGCCCAGAGGAGGAAAATGGGACATGATGTGGGTGTTTCATGATGTCCCTTCCCTCTATTCCTTGTTCAACCCAGGCACGTGCACACATAGACACCAATGGGGGCTTGAGCACCTGCCCTTTTTGTCCAAAGCGCCCTTGTGCCCTTTTAACAAAAAAAATAAATAAATAAATAATTATGAGAAGTGACTTTTTTTCATTTGAGCCCCTGCCCCCCAAAATGTCTGTGCACATCCCTGGTTCAACCCTTTGAGTACCAGAGGGGTATGCAGAGCATTGTGAATCACTCAAAGAGTTAAGTAAATGTAATATACAAAGCATACAGGAAATGATGTAAGGCTATACCTTTCCCTGTGCAAGCTATGGGGCTGATGTGAGGGGATTGCTGCCATTATAGTAAAATGCTTATGGAGATTGTCCACCAATCTGCACTGCAATGGTTATATTCTGTAGCACCTACGCTGAAGTGTAACTACTTATGCTGGAAGCTAAGACAACGGAGCTGCACTGGCAGAGATATAGCTTTGTGCCCCTGTATATTCCTTAATTTATAACACTGTATTCTTCTGCATTTATTTCTAGACATTAGTGATGAGCGAGCACCCCAATGCTCGGGTGTTCGGGTGCTCTGACCGAGCACCCCCGGAGGCTCGAGTGCTCGGCCGAGCACCCGAGCCCCATTGAAGTCAATGGGAGGACTCGAGCATTACACCAGGCACCCCCTGCTCTGATGAGGGGAGGGTGCCTGGTCCATAGGAAAAGGGCAGAAAATGATGGAAACACCACAGAAATGGTTCAGGGACAGCATAGGGAGGATGTCTGGATGCATCTTGGACTCCAACATCGCTGCTGGGAACGATCTTTCGCCCGTAGTACGCCATTTTTACAGACTGACCGTAAAACACACAAAAAGGAAAATAAAAACGACTTTAGGCGAAAAATTGTTACCAAACAGTATTTGCTGTATATTTACTTGTATATCATCTGCAAATTCTCCCAAAAATTTCCTCGATTTTTCTGAACTGAGGCCATGATTAAGAGGGAAACGTGCGCAGAGGCAAATTCTCCCAAAAATTTCCTTGATTTTTCTGAACTGAGGCCATGATTAAGAGGGAAACGTGCGCAGAGGCAAATTCTCCCAAAAATGTCCTCGATTTTTCTGAACTGGGGCCATGATTAAGAGGGAAACGTGCGCTGAGCCGACCATCTAAAACATTATGGGTGAGGGTCTGCTGCGGAGCTGACCATCCTAAACATTATATGCGAAGGCCCGCTAGTGAGCTGACGCTATAAAACATTATATGAGAGGGCCCGCTAGAGAGCTGACCCAATAAAACATTATATGAGAAGGCCCGCTGGTGAGCTGACCTATAAAAAAATTGTCAAACAGCGCCTGCTGGTGAGCTGGCCCTATATAAAAATTATATCACAGGGCCCGCTGGTGAGCTGGCCCTATATAAAAATTATATCACAGGGCCCGCTGGTGAGCTGGCCCTATATAAAAATTATATCACAGGGCATATGGAAGAGGAGGAGGAGGATGAGAAGATTAAGAGTCAACCATATACCCGTTTTTTGGGTGTAAGGGGTGAATGGGAATACAGAGTATTCCCATCATTGTAAATAACATATATAAAGTGAGTTTATGTTCCCCCAGGGCTTTCCTCCAGTGGAGTGGAGAAGTCAGGGGAAATCCAGGCCTTGTTCATTTTTATAAGTGTCAACCTATCAGCATTGTCGGTGGAAAGGCGGATACGCTTATCTGTTATGATGCCACCAGCAGCACTAAATACCCGCTCAGACAGAACGCTGGCGGCAGGGCAGGCCAGCACCTCCAAGGCGTAGAGTGCCAGTTCATACCACGTGTCCAGCTTGGACACCCAGTAGTTGTAAGGCACAGAGGGATCATTGAGGATGCTGACACGGTCTGCTACGTACTCCTTCACCATCTTCCAAAACTTTTCCCTCCTTGTGACACTAGGCTGCGCATCAGGGTGAGGGTGCTGGCGGGGTGTCATGAAGGTGTCCCACGCCTTGGAGAGTGTTGCCCTGCCTTTGTCGGAACTGCTGTGTGCTCCCCTTTTCTCCCCTTCTCGGTTGGCCAAGGTAGCACGTACTATGCCGCCAGCGTTGTCAGATGGAAAATTTTGGAGCAATTTTTCAACAAGAACCTTCTGGTATTGCACCATTTTGCTTGTCCTCTCCACCGGAGGAATGAGAGATGAGAAATTCTCTTTGTAGCGGGGGTCCAGAAGGGTGAACACCCAGTAATCCGTGTTGTCTAAAATGCGTATAACGCGTGGGTCACGGGAAAGGCAGCCTAACATAAAGTCAGCCATGTGTGCCAGAGTACCAACAGTCAAGATTTCGCTGTCCTCACCAGGAGGATGACTCTCAATCTCCTCATCCTCTTCCTCCTCTTCTGCCCACCCACACTGAAGAGATGGAACTAAAGTTCCATGGCTACCCTCTGTAGCGGAGGCAACCGTGTCTTCCTCCTCCTCCTCCTCCTCCAATTGTCGCTGAGAAGACGAAGTGAGGGTGCTCTGGCTATCACCTTGTGTAAGCTCTTCCTCCCGCATTTCCACCTCTTCCACATGCAAAGCGTCAGTTTTAATTGTGAGCAGCGAGCGTTTCAGTAGACACAGAAGTGGGATGGTTACACTGATAATAGCGTTATCGCCGCTCACCATCTGTGTCGATTCCTCAAAATTGCGTAAAACCTCACAGAGGTCTGACATCCATTCCCACTCCTCACTTCTGATTACAGGAAGTTGAACGGAGAGGCGACGACCGTGTAACAGCTGGTACTCCACTACTGCCCTCTGCTGCTCACAAAGCCGGGCCAACATGTGGAAGGTGGAGTTCCAGCGCGTGCTCACGTCACACAGCAGCCGGTGAGCTGGCAATTGTAAGCGCTGCTGCAGCTAAAACAGGCCGGCTGAAGCTGTAGATGACTTACGGAAATGTGCACACACGCGGCGCACCTTGGTCAAGAGATCATGCACATTGGGGTAGGTTTTTAGAAATCGCTGAACCACTAAATTAAATACATGCGCTAGGCATGGTACGTGTGTGAGCTTGCCGAGCTCCAAAGCCGCCACCAAGTTACGCCCATTATCACACACAACCATGCCTGGTTGCAGGTTGAGTGGCGAGAGCCACTGCTCGGTCTGGTGACTAATCCCCTGCAACAGCTCTGAGGCCGTGTGCTGTTTGTCCCCAAGGCAGATCAGCTTCAGCACGGCCTGTTGACGCTTCCCCACTGCAGTGCTACACTGCTTCCAGGTACCGGCTGATGGGGGAGTGGCGCTGCGTGCAGAGAATTCGGAGGTGGAAATGGAGGAGGAGGAGCCAATAACGTAGGTGCTGGCGGAAACCCTGATGGAGGTAGGGCCCGCAATCCTCGGCGTGGGTAGCACCCGTGCCATCCCAGGGTCCGAGTCGCTCCCAGCCTCCACGACATTCACCCAGTGTGCCGTCAGGGAAATGTAGCGTCCCTGGCCACAAGCACTTGTCCATGTGTCAGTCGTTAAGTGGACCTTCCCAGTAACTGCGTTGGTCAGGGCACGGGTGATGTTACGGGACACATGGTGGTGTAATGCGGGGATGGCACACCGGGAAAAGTAGTGGCGGCTGGGGACCGCGTACCGAGGGACAGCTGCTGCCATCAGGCTGCGGAAGGACTCAGTCTCCACAAGCCTAAATGGCAGCATTTCGATGGCCAGTAATTTGGAAAGGTGTGAGGTTAGTGCTATGGCCTGTGGGTGGGTGGCTGGGTATTTTCGCTTGCGCTCAAATGCCTGGGGTAACGACATTTGGACGCTGCGCTGGGACAGGGAAGTGGATGTGGTCGCTGATGGTGCTTCAGATGGTACAGGTGCAGGGCGGGAGGTATGCGGGCCTGCGCCATCGACAGTCGATTGGCCGGCACCGAAAACAGGTGAAGAGGAGGCAGTGGTGTGGCCTGCAGACACAGATGGGCGATCCAGGCGTTCCTCCCACTTACTACGGTGCTTGGATGCCATGTGTCGGATCATGCTGGTGGTGGTGAGGTTTCTAGTGTTCATGCCTCGGCTCATTCTGGTGTGGCACAGGTTGCAAACTACAATTCTTTTGTCGTCCGCACTTTCCTTAAAAAAACGCCATACCGCGGAACACCTACCCCTTGGCAAGGTAGATTTACGCAAGGGGGTGCTCCGTGGAACATTTGCAGGCCGGTTTGGTGCGGTCCGCCTTCTTTCTGTAGCCACACCACTGCCTCTTCCAGCCTGTTGCGGTGCTGCAGATGGCTCACCCTCAGGACTGCTGTCATCGCTCGGCTCTACACCTTCCCAGGTGGGGTCAGTCACCTCATCGTCCACCAAGTCCTCCTCCACTTCCTCACTCTGATCATCCTCCTCATGTCTTGATCCCACCACATACTCAGTCATTGACAACTGTATATCATCCTCCTCAACAAGGTCTTGAGACAGTAATAGTGGTTGATTTAATGGCAACTGTGTCTCATCATCATCATCATCATCCACTACTTCCTTTGACCTTAAATGCCGTTCACATCTGTCATCTTCTTGTGATTGGGTACCCTCTAGAGGTTGTGAATCAGGGCACAAGATGTCATGTTCCTCTGCAAGCGTGCTTGGAGAGAGGGTCAAATGAAGGATTGGTGATGAGACGAGCTCCTCACTATATCCCAGTGTGCGATCACTTCTTTGACCAGACCGTGTATGGTGGGAGGAAGGATGATCAGAGTGAGGATTATGTTGACCAGACTCTTGGCTACTGAGAGTGGACTTGGTGGAAGACAGGGTGGTGCTTAACCGACTGGAAGCAGTATCAGCTGACATCCAACCGACCACCTGTTCGCAGTGGTCGGACCTCGAGAGTGATGTCCTGCGATGCCCTGTAAAATGAGACATGAAGCTAGGTATGGTGGATGTCTTTCTTTCTTGTGCTCTGGCACCAGGCACAGTTTCTCCGCGTCCTGACCCGCGCCCTGAACTATCAGGATCACGTCCACTTCCCCGTCCCTTTTTACCCGCCTTCTTCATATTACACGGAATATGTGCTGCAAATCTGCAACTGTGCAGAGTACACAGAATATGCTGCTAAACTGCGGCGAAGCACACTGAATGGAATATGTGACTTTGATATTTTAGTTTGAAGACTTAACAGTATTTCTTCCTATTCTGCAACTGTGCAGAGTACACAGAATGTGCTGCTAAACTGCGGTGACGCACACTGAATGGAATATGTGACTTTGATATTTTAGTTTGAAGACTTAACAGTATTTCTTCCTATTCTGCAACTGTGCAGAGTACACAGAATATGCTGCTAAACTGCGGCGAAGCACACTGAATGGAATATGTGACTTTGATATTTTAGTTTGAAGACTTAACAGTATTTCTTCCTATTCTGCAACTGTGCAGAGTACACAGAATATGCTGCTAAACTGCGGCGAAGCACACTGAATGGAATATGTGACTTTGATATTTTAGTTTGAAGACTTAACAGTATTTCTTCCTATTCTGCAACTGTGCAGAGTACACAGAATGTGCTGCTAAACTGCGGTGATGCACACTGAATGGAATATGTGACTTTGATATTTTAGTTTGAAGACTTAACAGTATTTCTTCCTATTCTGCAACTGTGCAGAGTACACAGAATATGCTGCTAAACTGCGGCGAAGCACACTGAATGGAATATGTGACTTTGATATTTTAGTTTGAAGACTTAACAGTATTTCTTCCTATTCTGCAACTCTGCACAGTACACAGAATGTGCTGCTAAACTGCGGCGAAGCACACTGAATGGAATATGTGACTTTGATATTTTAGTTTGAAGACTTAACAGTATTTCTTCCTATTCTGCAACTGTGCAGAGTACACAGAATGTGCTGCTAAACTGCGGTGACGCACACTGAATGGAATATGTGACTTTGATATTTTAGTTTGAAGACTTAACAGTATTTCTTCCTATTCTGCAACTGTGCAGAGTACACAGAATATGCTGCTAAACTGCGGCGAAGCACACTGAATGGAATATGTGACTTTGATATTTTAGTTTGAAGACTTAACAGTATTTCTTCCTATTCTGCAACTCTGCACAGTACACAGAATGTGCTGCTAAACTGCGGCGAAGCACACTGAATGGAATATGTGACTTTGATATTTTAGTTTGAAGACTTAACAGTATTTCTTCCTATTCTGCAACTCTGCACAGTACACAGAATGTGCTGCTAAACTGCGGCGAAGCACACTGAATGGAATATGTGACTTTGATATTTTAGCTTGAAGACTTAACAGTATTTCTTCCTATTCTGCAACTCTACACAGTACACAGAATGTGCTGCTAAACTGCGGTGACGCACACTGAATGGAATATGTGACTTTGATATTTTAGTTTGAAGACTTAACAGTATTTCTTCCTATTCTGCAACTCTGCACAGTACACAGAATGTGCTGCTAAACTGCGGCGAAGCATACTGAATGGAATATGTGACTTTGATATTTTACAGTTTGAAGACTTAACAGAATGTTCTCTAATCTGCAACTTTGCACACTAAACAGAATGTGCTCTAATCTGCAACTTTGCACACTAAACAGAATGTGCTCTAATCTGCAACTTTGCACACTAAACAGAATGTGCTCTAATCTGCAACTTTGCACACTAAACAGAATATATGAATTTTTTTTTTTTTTTTGTTTTTTTCCCCCCACACAAAATAAACTGCTGCCCCCACACACAGTAGTCCTAAAAAGGACTTTTGGGTCTTTTTTTTCACAAATTTGCTTGTCTTCTCCCTACACTGACTTTCCCTTCCTATCCTCATCTCTCCCTGGCTAAGACTGAGCCGAACAGCCAACCACGGGTTCTGGCCAGCCAATCAGTGTAATGCCAGCAGCCAACATGGCTGCTGGCATTACACTGATGTCAGAGCCTCCCTGCACGTTTATTGGCTGAGCAGCAGCCGCGAAACGTGCGGGGAGGAGACCCGAACATGGCGGGTGAGCACATGCGGTACTCATACGAGTACCGCCATGTGCCGAGCAGAGCGATGCTCGAGCCGATCCGAGCATCGGCCGAGCATGCTCGCTCAACACTACTAGACATCAAGCTTGGCTTCCAAGTGACTGGTGTTGAAAGGATGATGCTGGGGCAATACTAACGTCATGCACAGGAATCTCTACCCGAGAAAACTTAATGGGAAGGATCTCCTGCCAATAGAGGACTGACTGTTACACGCGCCATGTTTGTCTGTAAATAGTGTTTTTAGTTCTGTTTGTTATTTTGTAAATGGTCTCTGTAATCATTCCAAGAAAATGGTTTGTATTTGACCTTTATGGCAGAAAATTAACTAATAGTAAAGAAAAAAAGAAAACTCTGTTTAGGCAAACTGATATAGAAATAGGGAGAAAACCGTGTATATCATACACGGGGTGCCTATATATCCATATAATAATAGAAAAAAAAAAAAGAAAAAGGATAATATAACCAGACAATCCCCTCCTCAAAAAGTAACTAATCCAAAAATGGAAATTAAAAAATAATCAAACTAGTACAATTACATAAATATCCAATTTATAATAATGTACTTGGACGGTGAACAGAACACAAGCAAAGGCACTGTCTCCCCGCCATCTACACAGTCACCACCCACCCACGTCCCAAAATGTAAAAACAATATCAAACGCTAGATGCCGGCATCTACATCTATCTAAAACATCAAACTGCTGATGATCATCAGAAAAATGTAGAAAAATAGTGATGGTCATATAGTAGACAGTAATAATTCTCCCAAGAATCCAGAGCAACAAAAGCTGAGCAGGGGTAATATGTCACCAGAGGAATAGTCACTGTATCATGATCCAGTTCTCAGATTTTATAAAGCATCTATATGAAAACTGCAAATACACTGTTTCTTTTTGGCTGTTGTACATCACCACACTTAATCAGACCAGCAACTTCAAGTTTCGATAAAGTTCAAATGTAATGAGGTGGATACATAGCGGATACATAATAACAGGTTAAGGAACGTTCTCATAGCTTCCTCATAGCATCAACGATTCCTCAGTTGTGTGAATATTTCTTCTTCCTGCTTGTTACCATTATGCGGTCACTTCAGTGGTTAATCAGCCGATGTCTCCAGTCGCAGTGTTAGTAGTTTGATTACTCGCATGTTGTCTTCAATCCTCTGGGATAAACGTCACATCAAGATCTCATCACAAATTTCTTCTAAGCTGCTTGTAAGATGTTACACGTGCAGCTGCATATAGTCATTAAGACCACAACCACCACCAACGTGTTTTGCCCAAATTCAGGGCTTTCTCAAGACATATACATAAACTAACACTTCTATCACTTATAAACCAAACCGGATGTATCTACATCCAATCAATTTAAAATTTCAGAGATGAGCTTGATCTGCCGATTGTTGATTTCAAAACTAATTAACTTTATTGCCATGAGAGAAAACTCCCCAGTCCTTAAAGGGATATTTACTTCAAAAAATCATCACCATTTCTATCACTTGTTAACCCATCCCTAACACCTTAAAAATTATTATCACTACTCAGTAGACATCATATCGAACTTTAGGTTTTCAAAGGATGGATTCAACCATTTTACCTAAACTATATCTGTATGCATGTATGACCATAGAATAACTGTAACTTATTAAAACCATTTTGAAAGTCAAAAACATATTTTTTGTCATCCATATGCCTCAGACAATGGAAGTTGATCTCGTAACAATATTGCCAAATCAATCACCTAACTCGTCAGCACTTCAGCTCTATTAATATATCAAATGTTTAATTCCCTAGTATCCATATTTATTTCATTCTTATACCTGAGAAACAGCTCAAAGTATGCCCAAGTAATAAGACTCATGTACAATATGAAAACTGTGGTCACCCTATACCGAGGTCCCACAGTTCTCATGATTCAGAAATTCCCAGAAGCCCCTACCTCTCATAGAAACATATGGTATTTTATCTCTTCATTTAATCCCTGTGGGGATAACGCCCCCAGATTATACATCCACCTGCATTCTTCCGGTAAAAGGGATTTGTCTCTATCCCCACGTTTCAGATCTTTTTTAAGTATAGTAAGACGCATTCCTAATAATTCTGCAGGAGAACCATCATACTTCCCACAGAAATATCTGGCTATGGGACTTTCCAATCTTTTATGTACAAAATCACCCACATGCTCAAGTAGATAGACCTTGAGCTGTCTCTTCGTTTTACCAATGTATATCTTATCTTATGGGCAAGGAAGTTGGTAAATAACTTCAGTGGATTGGCAATTCATAAAACATTTTATAGTACATTGTTGACTACCATCATGATTACAGAAAATTGTCCCTGTTTTTACATATTTAAAGCTTTGCAATGTCCACACCTATGCATACCATTATTTATTCTTTGACCTAACCAATCTTTTTTCTGAGTTCTATTAAATTCAGATCTTACTAATTGATCCTTCAAATTCATGGATCTCCTTGCCACCATCAATGGCCTATCACCCACAAAATTCCTAAAAGTGGGGTTGTTCATCAGGACATTCCAGTGTTTAAATAAAATATCCCTCAAGTTATTGCATTGGCTTCCATAGGTAATAATAAATCTGACTGAATCCTCACCAAAGGTCTGCCTCTTAGTTTTATTCTCTATCATACCTAAGTGCTTTTTTGTAACATCTTATCAATTTCTTCCTTCTGATCCCTCTTTCCATAAACTGAACCACCAATTCATCAGCTCGCTTTTTGAAATCCCTAGTATTTAAATAATTTCGTCTTAGACACAAAAACTGTGCCCAAGGGATTCCCTGCTTCTGAGATCTCAAATGGTGACTATCATAATGCAGTAGGGTATTACATGCGGTTTCTTTACAGAACGTTTATGTTTTAATATTATTTTCTTCTTTAAAGATACACAAGTCCAAATATTCCACCTCCCAGTAGCTGCTATGCTGGGTTAATTTGATACCGAGGTAGTTATGATTCAACCTCCCAATAAATTATCCCAACTCACTGGCTGAACCATTCCATATCATAAAAATGTCATCGATGCAGTGAATCCAGAGTGCCACGTGTGCCTCAAATACACACTCTCCCCAAACACCTTGTGCTGCTCCCACCAGCTGAGGTGCAGGCAAGCGTAGGTCGGGGCACACGTGGCTCCCATCGCCACACCTCTGCACTGTTGATAGAAAATCCCATAAAATAGGAAGTAGTTATTCATCAGTATAAACAATGACAAGGCTAATATAAACTCATTTTGATGGACAAAATCAATCCCCTTCATGTCTAGGAACCACTTACAGGCCCTGATACCACATTCATTAGGAATTGAGGTGTACAGCGATCCACATCCAGAGTAACTAGAAGGGTGTCTCTGCATACTTCCACACTGTCAAAACGCCACAATATATCCCTGGTATCCTGGACAAATGAGGGCAGGGTAGGGACAAAAAACGTCATTTTAAGATCAATAAACCTACAGATATTTTCAGTCACTCCCCCAATACCCGAGACCACTGGTCTTCCAGGTGGGGAGCTCGGGGACTTGTGCACCTTAGGTAACGTATATATGATAGGAACTTTTGGGTGTTCCACATAAATATATTTGAACTCATTTTTAGTTATCAAATTTTCATCTACTGCATAATTTAGTTTTAAAAATATTTCTCTCTGAATATTTAATGTGGTTCTTTTCCAACTTCTTATAACATTCTTTGTCGTTTAGTTGTCTTTTTATTTCCCTAATGTATGGAGTCTCAGACATTAGCACAGAATTTCCCCCCCTCATCAGAGGGCTTTATTATAATGTGCAGTTTTCATATAGATGCTTTATAAAATCTGAGAACTGGATCATGATACAGTGACTATTCCTCCGGTGATATATTACCCCTGCTCAGCTTTTGTTGCTCTGTATTATTGGGAGAGTTATTATTGTCTACTATATGACCATCACTATTTTTCTACGTTTTTCTGATGATCATCAGCAGTTTGCTGTTTTAGATAGATGTAGATGCCGGCATCTAGCGTTTGATATTGTTTTTACATTTTGGGACGTGGGTGGATGGTAACTGGGTGGATGGTGGGGAGACAGTGCCTTTGCTTGTGTTCTGTTCACCCTCCAAGTGCATTATAATAAATTGGCTATTTATGTAATTGTACTAGTCTGATTATTATTTAATTTCCAATTTCGGATTAGTTACTTTTTAAGGAGGGGAGTGCCTGGTTATATTATCCTTCTTTTTCGTGTTTTTTCCTTGTTCTAGAAAATGAACTAGTCAGGGTTGCAATTTGTAGTCTGGTTCCTGTTGTAGGGATATTATAATATTTTATTTTAAAACAGGAGGTTTCTTCACCCTTTGAGTGACCTGCATTGGATATCCCTCTGGCAGTCAGAGGTTTAAATGATAAGTAAACCCTAAACCTGAACTATCAACAGGGTTGTAATACAGAGATCTGGACAGTGCCGGCCCAAGACATTGTGCTGCCTGGGTCAAACAATGAAATGCTGTCCCCCAACCATGTCCTCTAACCTCCGTATTGATAAAGTATCATTTTGCTAGTGGGCTACTATAAAATAGAGTGTTTATGTGAATATACATCACATGGTATCATCGTTATTCCAATATCATCCTTAACTCCAGGGCTTTGTGGCTCATACTATGGGTGTAGACTTGTGCCAGGTCAGGCTATGTACGTACCATTCCCACGGCTGTCTGGTGAGTGATTTCATGTTGGGGGTCTTCCTAATGGCAAAATATAAATATAGTGCTCTTAGAGGAAGTTTTCCATTCTATCCCCAGTTGAGAATCGCCAACACACCTACATAAGATCAGCCCACTGGCAAAATGTTACTCTATCAATACGGAGGTTACAGGATTTCTCACCCACATTGTTTCTGGATCACGATATTGGGCTTCCCTATCAAGTATATTTCTTGTGAGTATAATCTACATTATATATTACATCTGAAAATGTGAAGGTTACTCTCAGATGGTGCGCGCTTTCTTCTCTCCTTTTTCTCCACTACTGTGCACACTACACTCAGCTGAGCCCTGACAGACCGAGTCACACTCACAGGACACAGAACAGAAAAGCTTTTCCAAAAGAAGGAAATATCAAGTGTGATCCTTATTCAGCACTCCTCTGTTGTATTCCCTTAACACATGGCAATAATAGCTATAGGCAAAGACAAATTAGATACAAAGATGTGTGATAAGAATTTCACTCATTTAAAATTATACTTTATTATTACTTATATTAAAATTGTATTTGTTAGAAAGTGTCTTATTATCAGCACTTTTGGTGAACAGAGATATACTTATGAAAGTAACTGTATTCAAACAGTTAGTATTGTGTGTGAATAAAGGAACCTCACACTAGTTCAATCATCTATTGTTTAGCAGGTGAGTGATATAAACCCACCGTAATTTCAGTGGATATATAATAGTGTATTAACATCACTTGCACATGAGGTGTGAGATTCTGATGGTATGAGCTGTTAGTGAGTGGAGGGACTCTCATATGAGTTATTGTATGTATTGTAATAATTTTATGTCACCTCTCCCTGGTAATTATCAGCTGGAGTACATTCTGAGTTGCTTCATATCACTTTTCTCTGCCTGACCGACAATTATCAACCAGAGTGTATTCAGAGTAAAGTAATTCTTCTTAATGTTCATCAGATTGTCAAGTATAATATAATGACAAAGTCATCTCAGTATCAAAGTAATTCTGCAAGATGGTAGAGGTTCGTTATGCAGATCCTAAATGGGTCTCTTGACTAGAATTAACATTATCCTCCTTCCCTGTCATGTATTACTCCCTGGACCTTATTGATTGGAAGGTTTTTAAAAGGAAATCCCGGTCTTAGAAGTAATTAGCAGGTTCCAATTAATCTCTCAGCGTTCTCTTGGAAATGTTTAGAACACTGATACCATTTGAGTATTTCTTTCTGATATCAGATATGTGAACATTGGGATTCCCCAAATGGAGTATAAGTTCAAATAGATTATTAAGCAGGGATATGGTGGAGGTGTAAATTTATGTTACAATGCGAGTTGCTATCTTACTATAAACAAGCCTTTCATTATTTCAGATATTTAGGCAATTTGTATCTGATTATCAGTTTTCTGTGCTAGGGTGATAGTCTCAAAAATTATGTAGCACAATGTTATTTCTCCTACCCTTGAGGATCTGTGTAACAATTAAATCGCTCGTCTATAAATACATTTTATGGATGTCTACTCGGTATCGAGAGAAGCTCTGCAATGCAGAGGAGATTCGCTTTCAAAATAGTCAAGTCAGTCTAATCAGTATAGATATTGTTGATATACATGTGTAAACTTGTATATGTTTGACATGTAATTTAGAATACTGTGCGATGTAACCAAGATTCGCATCTCAATTAGATTGGCGGGAGTAAATAGGATCCCTCATAAATAATGCAATGCGCTTGTAGAGAATAGTATAGAGTTGATTTCCAGTTTTAAATAAATACATTCTGTACCGGTTCCACACTCACAGCAGGTGTACAGGAGGCTGATAACAGGAGCAGAAGGGACTCAAAACTCTTTGTACCGGTGTGTGGGGGGTGACGTGGGACACAGACCTGGTGGGTGACTGGGGTACAAAATAACATACTTTGGGCGGCAAATTGCCGTCCCTGTCAAAGTGCCACCTGGGTCCATGGACCCACCAGGGACCCATGTTTGGGCCAGCCCGGATTTGGAAGGAGACCACTGATGCTATCTCGGTTTCTTGCTAATGCATCATGAAGGACAGTTGCCTATTCTGTTCAGTGCAGTTCCCAGCAGACACCTGGTGCATTGGGCCTGGCACCCTGACACATCAGGTCTACTGGGAATGTGCATGCAAACCTGGATTTTGTGGTGAGAGCCTCAGGTTTCCACTTTGGTTCCAGCTGAGAGTGCCAGTATTTCACCCCCAGATCAGCTGATAGGAGGTGATTTGGGGCTATACAGAGCAGTACCAGGATTTGTACTAAGTCTACTCCAACTGGATCAGACCTCATCAAATGTGATTATTGCCCTTTAATGAGAAGGCTGTGTGTCCCTGACTCCCACTATGCTAATCTGGTATCACAGGGGTTAAAAGAGAAATATACCATAAGAATAAGTGGCTCATTTTTTTTTTTTTTGCACATTGAGATACTTAATTAGGTTTTGTTTTGTACAAAAGTCAAGTATATCTAGCTATAAATATTATGCTTATATATTTATACTAGTTAAAGAGCCCATTACATGGGCCACAGTGCCACTGCCAACCGGTTGCGGGGCAGTCATGCACAGTAGAGACGCTGCTGATACACTGCCAGCCGGTCGCAGTGCAGTCATGCTCAGTACAGACTGCCCACGACAGCTCCCCGCTCTGTATCAGCCCCGTCATGGGCAGTCTCTACTGCACATGACTACAGCACCCACAGCTGTCTCTACTGCGCATGACTGCATCGTTACACACTTTCTAGTGAATTATTATATAGGATATAAAAATCTAAGTTATTCTAGTTCAGTGTCAGGGGGTGTGACTGGAACACACTGATTGGTTGAAGAAGAGGCACAGCTGCCCATCTGTTTATACCCCCCAACATTACATGGCCTAGCACCCTGCCTCCTCAACCAAACACTTACAAAAACCCATCAGACCTCATGGTGATGCCAACAGATACTGATCTCTCAGCTGGGAGATCAATAGAGACAACGCAGAGGAGAAGGAAAGCTCCCCTACTTCCATTCTTCAAGAGGTGGGTAGGAGTGGGTGCAATCAGGAAACCCTCTTGTGTCAATTAGGGAGGCTTTCCTTCACTGACGTGACAGGGTTTGCTAATCCCGCCCACTCCAACCTTTGTATCCAAGTAGAATTGAAGCAGGGGAGCTGAATCGACCGGGAGATCAGTAGCTGGGGGGCATCGGGAGTGGTCTGACTTCAAATACAAGTTAACCATTCGAGTGCCACAAAGGTATACCATTGGATACCGCTCTGGAACTCAAATGGTTAAAAAGATAATAATAATAATAATAATAATAATAAAATAATTCCCCTCCCAGCTAAACCATGACACACACCTGCTAGTTAATATATTTGAAGTCCACCTCTAGTGCACAATAAACAATGGCCTTCAATACTCACACTAATGTTTATCACACTGTAATGTGAGACAAGTAACAGTACAATAACACAGAGACCAAATGTAAATAAAACAATAGAAATAACTGACTGCTGTTTGAAGGACGCCTACCTAGGTAAATCCTTCTGATAAACAAATTGAGATCCACTTATTATTGGGTATCGTTCCCCTTTAATACAAACCAAGTCACTCATCTGATCCCCGTAGGGTCAGGGAACTGTCTCCTCTTCCTCTATCTTTATAGGGGATGGGTAATATGGGGTCTGAGCAGGAACAAACGTCCCTCATGTTCAAACCCAAATCTGTGCTTTGCTCACACTCAGTAGTAATATTGGTTCTTATCTATGAAAGCAAACTTGATCAATTATGGGCCAAAACAAATATACCATAGGGGACAAATAAGCCTCCCCAAACTGTTCATTGATACAAATGGGGCATTTACCTTATTGAATGCTAGTGGTGTTTCAGTGATGTAACTAGTCATTTCAGGGCCTCAGTGCAAACAATTGTAGGCTCCTTAACACTAGGGTGACCACATTTCCAATCTGCCATTCTGGGACATGTGGTCACCCTGATTGTTATTAACTTACACTTACTCTGTCAGGAGGAAGTCACTGTCAGCGCTGTCGTCTGCCAGCCGGCGGGAGCCACTCAGTCAGCCGCTGGAGTCGGGACTCAGTCAGAGTCTGCAGACTTTCAGACACTGCAGCGTGCGCTGTTCACTCTTCCAAGCTCTCTCCTATTCTGTAGCAACTTTCCGCATCTACTCTGCCTCACTGCTCCCAGACACAGTCACTCTCTGGCTCTGCTCACTCATACTACTCACTCACTCACATCACTCATGACAGCATGCGTGCGAGTGCGTACCTGACTTCACACGCACACAGACCAGCCAGCCAATGGCCATTGGAAGAGGAACATTGTGCAAATCCTCTCCCTTCATTGATTGGCTGGTGTGGTGGTGCGTGCTTCGTGCATGGGCTGTGACTGAGCTCAGCTTACCTGACAGAACCCTGCAGAACAGGGTGCACAGAACAGGGCTGATACTGAGACTCTGATTCCGGGACTCTTTATTGTCCAGGGCAGGTATGATTCGGGACGCGGGACACAGGGCAAAATTAAGGGACGGTCCCGGGCATTCCGGGACACGTGGTCACCCTACTTAACACAAGTGCACAGTTTATTGGTTTGGTTACATGTATAGCTATAGATACACAGTTATTTATGAATATAGATACACAGAATACTTACAGGGCATAGAAAACACTCACGTGATATTATCAATGAGGCGATGTAAGCTACAACTGTATTTGGTATCTGGTATTTGGTCTTGGTTTATGGCCTAAGTTCTGGCCAATATGTTAAGCAGTTAAGCTTGCATTGTAAAAGTCCTGTGTGCATTTTCTGCCCCCTGTAATATATAATTTTTGCCATAATATGTGACATTTTTTACTCAAATGAAGATGACCTTTGCATAGCAGATTTGACTGTATAAGGAACAGAACTGAAGAAAGTGTCCCACTGACAGCAGTGATTTGGTGCTGGACTCTAAGCTCTCATAAGCAAGTCCTTCTCTCTGTTTGAATGGCTTCTTATCTGTGTGCACTAATGTTAGTATTTATTACTCCTTAAAGGCATAGTAATACTTTGGCTTAAAAACGTCTAATATTGTAGAGATTAACAATAGAAGTAGAATAAACTCCCTCCCATCTCTCAAAACTTTGTCATACGTCAGCGCTCTAGCTGACAGAGGCAGATCCTGGTCCCAGGACCGGCGGAGGCTCTTCAGCAGAGCCGAGATACCTCTACTTAAAATGAAATAATTCATTGGATTGGACTTCGTGTGCCCGGTTTGCAAGTAGCGCTATCTCGGCTCTGCTGGAGAGCCTCCGCCGGTCCTGGGACCACGATCAGCCTCTGTCTGCTAGAGCGCTGACATATGAGAAAGGGGAGGGGGACTTTAAATGATACGAACTCACAAACTATAAAATTTTGAGAGATGGGAGGGAGTTTATTCTACTTCTATTGCTAATCTCTACAATATTAGACACTTTTAAACCAAAGTATTATTATCCCTTTAATATCTTGAATGCTACAGACTTCTGAGGTGTCTCTAACACCCAAAGAGTTAATTGTACTGATCCCGGAATAATGTTAAAGTGAGCCTGTCATGCAGAAAACAATTAGTTAATTTTGCAGTGCATGGTATAGGAATCCTATTAAACATGAGCTATTTTTCTGCAATAAACAAAACTGGAATATGTAACTATCATCTTAGGTTTTCTCCCTTTCTCCTGTCTGTAGGAGAAGACATTTTTATCATTAAATGGGCTGGACTTCCTCCCTCACCAGACCCAGTGATATTGTTTCCTCTCTCATCCATCCAAGGATTGGGTAGTTTAGTCTACAACATCCTGCAGCTTCACCAGGAGTTAGATCATCACTGCCTTGCTGGGAGTTATTCATTGTTTTGATGTTTTTTTCCTTGAACCTTTTGTTAAACATACAAACTTCAAATATCATTTTTTTTACTTAATTCTCCATTTATGTTTGTGTGTAAGTGTATGTGTCACTCTCTCCCCTTGCATAAATACATACCTGTGTGTGTTCCCAGAAACATAAAAATATAAAAATTACATTGTAACCATAGGTTTGTCTAGGTCACATCAATGACTTGTGGGATGATCTCAGTGAATTCTGTGAGATACTGAGACAGAGCTGATCTATGGCTGAGGAATAGCATTGAAATGAAGGGAGAGGGAGGGTTTTCAACAAAGTGTTTAAATAACTCTTAATCATTTTGCTGTTAAGGACATTATGGGAGATGTCCTCAGAACACTTTCCAAAATTGTTAAGGATATTTCCCAGGATGTACTCTGCAATAGTTGGCTCTAATGAAGCTCATATCTCAGTCTGTCTGTCTCCCAAATATTTCAGGGTGGCTTTGTTGGTATGGGGAGAGTCTATATTTTACCATAGTGCCCCCTTTTGCAAACACTGGTGTACAATAGCATAAGAGTTGAAAGGAAACAACACCTCATTTGTAATGTGTATAATTCTTTACCAGTGAGTGCCATTTCTTTCTGTAATTATCGCAGCCATTTTAGTACAGGAAGGTCAAATCTGAATAATGTACAATAACCAACAGCTTTTTATAACAGTAGTTTCTTACTAATGAGGTGTCATTTCTTTCTGGAATTCGGCTGCTAAGGATAACTGTATAATATTTTCAAGTTTTCAAAGAATTTGGTACATTTGAAGGGTACGGAATACATAAGTTTTATTTTAGTACCATCTTCTGAAAACATTTGCGCACTTAGGGCTAGGGGAAGAGAGTGGCCCTTCATTTGATGCAGTAGGTTGTCTTCTATCCAATATATCATGTCTTATCTACCTTTTCTTCTTGTTTGTCGTTCTTAAAAGCATTAATTGCAGGTATGTCATATTGAATCAAACCAACAAAACTGACAGATTATGATCTGTTCATTTTTGCAGTTCTGGCGCACCCTATAGTATGTCAGCCCATGCTGATGGGTACCATTTTACTCAAAAGGTGTTTAGCTACATATCCAAATATGTCACCCCATGCTTTTTTACATGCATTCAGTTTATTTGAAAGAGTGTAACTATGAAAAAAGGCTCTTTTTGCTGCTATAGCACAATTTTCTGGAGACTTCATACCAAAACCCACCTTGGGGTAAAAATGCCAGTAACCAGTCTTGAAACTGTAATTATGCATTCCTTTAAAGACTATATAGCATGTATGATTACTTGGTTATACATTTTTCTTTTGTGCCTAAAATGTAGAATGGTGGAAAATGGAAAAGAAGAATATATGTTTTTTAATTGCTAATTTTATTCAGTAGACCTATGCATAAAAATTTACATTTTTGTGTTTTACAAAAAGAAATACTAATACTAAGGTCAAGAAGCATTTGTTAGAGGAACATAATAAAAATACACTACTGGATAGTTGTTCGACATTCACTTTACTGGAATTTATATTCTAAAAAAATATGGCTCAACTTTGTTGGTTATGTTAGGGAATAGCCAAATAAACAATTATATATTTTGAAAGTGCAGGGTGTGCTGACAAAGCTTGTGGATGACATGTGTGGGTTGTTCACAGAAGGATACCTAAAGTTGTCATTTTGCTGTAAACTGCAACAAAAGTGTAAAAACATACTTGGTACACTGCAAAGGTAAATGATATTCAAAATATTATGCTATTTTCATTGATACAAAGTTTATAATGTGTAGGAGAACTCTCTAGCATTTACGGGTTAAAAGTACACAGCCAAAATTCTCAGTTAAGTGACTATCAGGAGCTGGTAGCTGTGTTTAATCACAAATGGGGATGTGGTTCTTATCCAGTAACATGGATGCCCTCTCTGAGGCTTGGGAGAGGAGTGTAATTTAAGGTCTTGTGAGGTAGGCTGTGGTCTGCAGCCCAGACAGTGATCTACTTAACCCACGGTATTGATGAGAGGCCTCAGCTCCTGTACCTAAAGATCAGTGCACACAGGCAGTAGCTGGGGGACATGGGACCCTGGAGACTGGGCACCTGAGGCTGACTGATGGGTCCAAAGTTCACAAGAAAAGTGCATCAACTCTGGCACAAACCAAGGGCACCATAATAATCAAAATGTATAGCAAAGGAATGCACTGGGGAACTTTCTAGCCCCAAGTGTGCAAAGTCCTATTTAAATACATGGAAAATGTTATTTGGCCACTGACTGAGCTGCTGTTGGTTTGTCCCAAGATTCCCCATGTCAGCCTAAGAAATACACAAAGAGTTTTACATAATCAGATTATAGGGAGACCAGACGAGTTCCAGTCTATGACATACAGACCTTCTTAACCCTTTGAGTTCCAACACTATGCTCAGCAACGTGCGGGTGTCCCACTACGGTGTTCGGCTTTTACAAGCAATTAACCATTTCCCTTTTAGGATAACTGATTTCACTGAGCTTTGTAGGTTCTTATACTCATCAAAACCTTCACTACACAGACAGGAGATGATGTGGGCTGTATGTGACACCTTTTCTGCTGCTAGGTCATCAGGAGACAGGAGAGATAACAGGCGAGTGATCTGTTGCTGGGGGAGGTCTAATAGGTTGATGTGAGTTGCATTACGGAGCACCTCTGGTTCACACTTGCCCATTGATACTGTGTAGATCTTTCTCACTTCACTGCTATCTCTTTTAATGGATAAAGCAAGGGTGTGTGACAGGGGTATAGTGCAACCACAGAACATACAAAGGGATAAAACAACCCACAGTTCACACGAGCCTCTGTGCATGCTGCTTACTGTGTCCTCTTGTCCCAACAATCTTCTCCTCCTCACTATCTCCTCTTCATTCCACACAACACCCTCTCTTGTGCGCCACGTGGAATTCCTGAGGCCAGGAACAAGCTGATCAAACCCTCAGATCTTTGTTCTTCAGGCGGCTCTGAGAGGTGCACATTGCCACAACAAACGCAGACTGGAGGATCGGGAGAGGGGACCTCAAGTTCTGCAATGAAAGTCCCCAGTGTCTCACACCTATGATGCTCTTCATTTCTGTAACCCTTTCAGTGCCAGAGAGGTGCTCAACATGTTGTCTACTCCTCTGGCACTGAAAGGGTTAACAACTTCCAGTGCCACTGACTCAACTGCGCTCCAGCAACAGACACTGCAGCCACTTTTAATAACTATCTCCCTGCAGACCTCACTAGCATTCAAGGGCTTAAAGCCGCATTTAAATCAAAGTCAATTTGGCGAATGTTTATTTATGTACTTGTTTTGCCCTCGAATTGCCTCTTTACCTCATCCACTAGGCAAGAGGCACTCTCTCTGTGGCGCCAGCCTCTCTGTCCCCTATAGGATCAGAGAAACCTGCTTGTGAGAGCTTATAGTCTAGAGGAAGGTCCACTGACACCATGGGGGGTACATTTGGACACAAAACTAAAACTGTCACACAAGTGGTTAATGGCTTGTCAATATATTGAAAATATCACAAGCACAATATAATTAAACATGTTACATAGTACAAGTCAGAGGTGAAGAGACAGAATGAGGGAAAGACCCAAGATGGGACACATTACAGGTCTGTATTCACTTCCTACATTATTTCCTGGATGCTACAGATCCCAATACATTGCAATTCAGTGGAAATACAGGGAATTTTAATTGTATCTGTATGACATAGATGTAAAATAGGAAAATGGAAAAAGCTTACAGTTTTCAAGAGACTAACAAAAATATTTTGAATTAACCCTTTAAATACCATAGGAATGTGCAATGCATTGCACATACCTCTAATCCTTAAAGGGTTAAATAAAAAAATATTGAATTACACAATAAGGAAAATAAACAAAACACAATCACTGCTGGACATTTCTATAAGGTAAAGCTGTGGAGATAGTTCTGACATTCTGGGGGTTAAAAAAAAAACTTTTGGCAATATGATGAAAGCTAAAGAGGAGAAATTCAGCATCAAAGAAATTGCTGGGGGAACATCAAAACTCCTAGACATTTAAATGAGGTCTTTAACACTTTGAGTGCCAGAGAGGTATCCAATGAATGCCTCTCTGCTGTTCAAACAGTTAAACACCAATCAATAAAATGGGTTGATATAACTTTATACATCATGTACTTAGAGCTGCACCTGTTAAAAATATCCTAAATCCCTAAATCATCATCCTAAATCCCTAAATTAACACCCTACATTAGCATTTTACCCGTTTTCTAAACTGTCCTGATCAGAGGCCACTTATTGACTGTTGTTTATATTGAGAGATAAGAGCTAAAGTCACTTAGGCCTTTGAATGTCAGATGGTTTATAGAACACCCATCTGCTACTCAAAGGGTTAACCTATTGAGATTGCAGTTTACAGCTCTCATATTCAAATACACTTATCTTAACAGCCCTGTTACACAGAGGGGTGTATTTATATATATATAGCTATACTAGCAGTGTGGGACAGCATACACCCTTCTGGCACTCAAAGGGTTCATGTCAGCCTCAGTGACACATATATATATAATGTATATTAAAATACACACTGTACACACAGGAGTGTATATATAATAAGTAACTGTATTTATTTTATAACTCAGGCAACAACTAGACCTGGCAGTTGATGCATTAAGATTTCATGGTAAGTAGTGCTTTCATGGAACACTATCACTTAACCGAGATGCATTTTAAAATTCTGAACATCTTCATTATATCTTTAGACCTATCAGGCTACCTACAGGTGCAGATTAGGTGTGACTACAAGTCTACTTTGTTATTTGTGATTTATGCAACTACACTACTAGTGCAGTAAAAAGCGCTAGAAGGAGAGAGGCCAAAAAAGGCAGTTGGAGACATGGGCCTCCAGAGGCAAGGGGGTGCTGGATGGGCTGGCCTTGGGTTCATATTATGGCTTATCCCCCCCCTGGGAAAATTTATGGAGATGCCCAATACCACCAAGAAGACTGAACATCAACAGTTAAATAACGCACAGAATCCCCCAGCAAAGAGTACAAAAGGAAATAAGCGCCCTCACCTTGGGAAAGAAGAAGGTGAACCATCACAGAAAAGGAGAAGGGCAGAAAGTACAAAGAGAAGTTCCAGCACTATTCAGAAAGTAGAGCACCCCAGAGGAAAAAACAAAGCTGGTTCTGGGGTGATTAAAAAGGCCAAAAAAAGAGGAAATGATGAAGATCTGGGTGGAAATGCCCCCAAACGGCAGAGGCGAGACACCCACAGAACAGAAGAAAGACCTGGTAAGTAGAAGTTCTGAAAATGAGAGGAGATATTTTATATCTTGTACCCATAGGATTACTCCCATAACACAGGCATTATTGTACATATTTCTACTTTTCCTTATGATCATATCCTCATTATAGAACATGGACAATATAAACATAAATGGGGTGTGATTATTTTACCCACCAGGTCTCATTCACTTTTCTACCATCAATACACAAGTAGTATTTCTTATTCAGAACCTGGAAAATAATCTGCCTCAATCTATGAGCAGAGCCATGAAATCAGGTGCATGGCTTATCTCATGGTTTAGGAAACAGCATCCTTGTGGCCTTATGCAGAAACCTAAAGTGCACCATAGGAGACAAATACAACTTTGATAAACTATCATGGATTTAAACAAGGATTTTAACTCTCTGAACACTAAAGAGACCTTCAGTGCACTGTGAAGTAATGTCATGGAGACCTTTTTGACATTGGAGGGATAAAAACCTAATATAAATGAATGGGGGTCTTTTGATACAGTTGTTATGAGACACGACTGTTCTTCTTTTGATCTCTCCATAAGGCAATCAATGTGTTTAACACCCTTGAGGACTGGATGGATGAGCAATCCATTTCTTCCAATATATTGCTCATTTTTCAGGTCCACAAGGGGTTAATCTGAAGGAAATAATGACAGGTCTAGATATATGAATGAAGGTGGATGTGTGAGTTATAAAGCCAGGGTGGCTGCTTTGCTTACATATACCTGTCTTTGGACTACAACTACTACCATTGGATGGCTCACAAGGATGATAAATGTAGTCGAACAACATCGTTAGTGGCACCCAACTCAGTCCTCACTCCAATTACTAGAAACCGAGACAATTATAATTCATTGTATGTTCACTGAGTAACAAAAGGTACAACCTATGTGAACTGACCCTCATCTAGTAAGATTCTTTACTAATAAACTTAAATCACTGACTGCTTCACAATGTGTTGTAGGGTCAAGAAAATGCCATTTCTTTGTAAATCACAGACTGTTCTAAATTAATGATAAATAATATATATTTTTCACCCCATAAGGTTGAACATCTGACACAAAATCGAACACTGTGAGGTCTCTAAGTCTTCATGACTTTATGTTTTATCGGAAACTCGGGGAAGGAGGATTCGGTAAGGTAAGTGATGTCCTCTCCAGATCAGCTAAAAAAGCTTTACATTTCATTATTTAACAATAGCAAAATAATACCTTCTTTTCATATGATCCCTACCCTTACTCTTAAATACCCCTATACATATATTCTGTGCCCCTCCTCCCCTCTAAAAAATAATTTGTTAATGATTCCTGTAGCCCCTACACACCAATTTTCCCAATTAACTGCAATATTTCTCCCTTCCTCAACCACATTACCGTGACCCACACTATTTATTCTGACCCCACCAACTGTTGCCTCTTCTATGCAGCTCCATTTCTGATGGACTCAGTCCTCACCTTCTGTTCCCCTCCCATATCTAGACCTTTCTTCCATCCAGCTCTATTCCTATGACTTCACTTCCCTATTTGTTTCCTCCACCCCATTCTTTGACCTCTTTCCCACCCAGCCCCATTTATGTGACTCACTCAGACCTATGTTTCTGTCTTTGATCCATAGTCCCATCCCTGTGTTCTGCCCTCTCCAATCATCTGTTACTCTTCCCTGATTCCCCACCCCAGCTCCTCCCCTCCCATGTCTCTCACTCCCTTCTCACTATGGTATCTGAGCATGTGAAGCAGGAGCGGGAAACATATACCACATCCACTTACTTAACTAAATTGCAACTCCCATAATACTCATAAATAATGATTAGCTGAGTTTTGGGAGTCACAGACCAACAACAGCTAGATAGACACAGGCTGCCCACCCTGCCTAAGTCTGTGTAAAATCTATGAACAGTCTGGGGCTACTAAGCTGAATGTTACTTACTTGTTCCTGAGACATTGCTCTTGGCACACAGTAAGGTGGGAGTAATTCTCTATAAATCAAGACTGTTCCACCTCTAGCAACGCTTTGCACAGTCCTTTAGTTCTCAAGGGGTTAAACATAAAATAGTGCTCAACTTTAGTGATGAGCGAGCACCCCAATGCTCGGGTGTTCGGGTGCTCTGACCGAGCACCCCCTGAGGCTCGAGTGCTCGGCCGAGCACCCGAGCCCCATTGAAGTCAATGGGAGGACTCGAGCATTACACCAGGCACCCCCTGCTCTGATGAGGGGAGGGTGCCTGGTCCATAGGAAAATGGCAGAAAAGGATGGAAACACCACAGAAATGGTTCAGGGACAGCATAGGGAGGATGTCTGGATGCATCTTGGACTCCAACATCGCTGCTGGGAACGATCTTTCGCCCGTAGTACGCCATTTTTACAGACTGACCATAAAACACACAAAAAGGAAAATAAAAACGACTTTAGGCGAAAAATTGTTACCAAACAATATTTGCTGTATATTTACTTGTATATCATCTGCAAATTCTCCCAAAAATTTCCTTGATTTTCTGAAGTGAGGCCATGATTAAGAGGGAAACGTGCGCAGAGGCAAATTCTCCCAAAAATTTCCTTGATTTTCAGAACTGAGGCCATGATTAAGAGGGAAACGTGCGCAGAGGCAAATTCTCCCAAAAATTTCCTTGATTTTCAGAACTGAGGCCATGATTAAGAGGGAAACGTGCGCAGAGGCAAATTCTCCCACAAATTTCCTTGATTTTCAGAACTGAGGCCATGATTAAGAGGGAAACGTGCGCAGAGGCAAATTCTCCCAAAAATTTCCTTGATTTTCAGAACTGAGGCCATGATTAAGAGGGAAATGTGCGCAGAGCCAAATTCTCCCAAAAATTTCCTTGATTTTCAGAACTGAGGCCATGATTAAGAGGGAAACGTGAACTGAGCTGACCATCTAAAACATTATGGGTGAGGGTCTGCTGCAGAGCTCACCATCCTAAACATTATATGCGAAGGCCCGCTAGTGAGCTGACGCTATAAAACATTATATGAGAGGGCCCGCTAGAGAGCTGACCCAATAAAACATTATATGAGAAGGCCCGCTGGTGAGCTGACCTATATAAAAATTGTCAAACAGGGCCCGCTGGTGAGCTGGCCCTATATAAAAATTATATCACAGGGCCTGCTGGTGAGCTGGCCCTATATAAAAATTATATCACAGGGCCCGCTGGTGAGCTGGCCCTATATAAAAATTATATCCCAGGGCATATGGAAGAGGAGGAGGAGGATGAGAAGATTAAGAGTCAACCATATACCCGTTTTTTGGGTGGAAGGGGTGAATGGGAATACAGAGTATTCCCATCATTGTAAATAACATATATAAAGTGAGTTTATGTTCCCCCGGGGCTTTCCTCCAGTGGAGTGGAGAAGTCAGGGGAAATCCAGGCCTTGTTCATTTTTATAAGTGTCAACCTATCAGCATTGTCGGTGGAAAGGCGGATACGCTTATCTGTTATGATGCCACCAGCAGCACTAAATACCCGCTCAGACAGAACGCTGGCGGCAGGGCAGGCCAGCACCTCCAAGGCGTAGAGTGCCAGTTCATACCACGTGTCCAGCTTGGACACCCAGTAGTTGTAAGGCACAGAGGGATCATTGAGGACGCTGACACGGTCTGCTACGTACTCCTTCACCATCTTCCAAAACTTTTCCCTCCTTGTGACACTAGGCTGCGCATCAGGGTGAGGGTGCTGGCGGGGTGTCATGAAGGTGTCCCACGCCTTGGAGAGTGTTGCCCTGCCTTTCTCGGAACTGCTGTGTGCTCCCCTTTTCTCCCCTTCTCTGTTGGCCAAGGTAGCACGTACTCTGCCGCCAGCGTTGTCAGATGGAAAATTTTGGAGCAATTTTTCAACAAGAACCTTCTGGTATTGCACCATTTTGCTTGTCCTCTCCACCGGAGGAATGAGAGATGAGAAATTCTCTTTGTAGCGGGGGTCCAGAAGGGTGAACACCCAGTAATCCGTGTTGTTTAAAATGCGTATAACGCGTGGGTCACGGGAAAGGCAGCCTAACATAAAGTCAGCCATGTGTGCCAGAGTACCAACAGTCAAGATTTTGCTGTCCTCACCAGGAGGATGACTCTCAATATCCTCATCCTCTTCCTCCTCTTCTGCCCACCCACGCTGAAGAGATGGAACTAAAGTTCCATGGCTACCCTCTGTAGCGGAGGCAACCGTGTCTTCCTCCTCCTCCTCCTCCTCCTCCGCCTCCTCCAATTCTCGCTGAGAAGACGAAGTGAGGGTGCTCTGGCTATCACCTTGTGTAAGCTCTTCCTCCCCCATTTCCACCTCTTCCACATGCAAAGCGTCGGTTTTAATTGTGAGCAGCGAGCGTTTCAGTAGACACAGAAGTGGGATGGTGACACTGATAATAGCGTTATCGCCGCTCACCATCTGTGTCGATTCCTCAAAATTGCGTAAAACCTCGCAGAGGTCTGACATCCATTCCCACTCCTCACTTCTGATTACAGGAAGTTGAACGGAGAGGCGACGACCGTGTAACAGCTGGTACTCCACTACTGCCCTCTGCTGCTCACAAAGCCGGGCCAACATGTGGAAGGTGGAGTTCCAGCGCGTGCTCACGTCACACAGCAGCCGGTGAGCTGGCAATTGTAAGCGCTGCTGCAGCTTCAACAGGCCGGCCGAAGCTGTAGATGACTTACGGAAATGTGCACACACGCGGCGCACCTTGGTCAAGAGATCATGCACATTGGGGTAGGTTTTTAGAAATCGCTGCACCACTAAATTAAATACATGCGCTAGGCATGGTACGTGTGTGAGCTTGCCGAGCTCCAAAGCCGCCACCAAGTTACGCCCATTATCACACACAACCATGCCTGGTTGCAGGTTGAGTGGCGAGAGCCACTGCTCGGTCTGGTGACTAATCCCCTGCAACAGCTCTGAGGCCGTGTGCTGTTTGTCCCCAAGGCAGATCAGCTTCAGCACGGCCTGTTGACGCTTCCCCACTGCAGTGCTACACTGCTTCCAGCTACTGGCTGATGGGGGAGTGGCGCTGCGTGTAGAGAATTCGGAGGTGGAAACGGAGGAGGAGGAGCCAATAACGTAGGTGCTGGCAGAAACCCTGATGGAGGTAGGGCCCGCAATCCTCGGCGTGGGTAGCACCCGTGCCATCCCAGGGTCCGAGTCGCTCCCAGCCTCCACGACATTCACCCAGTGTGCCGTCAGGGAAATGTAGCGTCCCTGGCCACAAGCACTTGTCCATATGTCAGTCGTTAAGTGGACCTTCCCAGTAACTGCGTTGGTCAGGGCACGGGTGATGTTACGGGACACATGGTGGTGTAATGCGGGGATGGCACACCGGGAAAAGTAGTGGCGGCTGGGGACCGCGTACCGAGGGACAGCTGCTGCCATCAGGCTGCGGAAGGACTCAGTGTCCACAAGCCTAAAAGGCAGCATTTCGATGGCCAGTAATTTGGAAAGGTGTGAGGTTAGTGCTATGGCCTGTGGGTGGGTGGCTGGGTACTTTCTCTTGCGCTCAAATGCCTGGGGTAACGACATTTGGACGCTGCGCTGGGACAGGGAAGTGGATGTGGTCGCTGATGATGCTTCAGATGCTACAGGTGCAGGGCGGGAGGTATGCGGGCCTGCGCCTTCAACAGGCGATTGGCCGGCACCGAAAACAGGGGAAGAGGAGGCAGTGGTGTGGCCTGCAGACACAGATGGGCGATCCAGGCGTTCCTCCCACTTACTACGGTGCTTGGATGCCATGTGTCGGATCATGCTGGTGGTGGTGAGGTTTCTAGTGTTCATGCCTCGGCTCATTCTGGTGTGGCACAGGTTGCAAACTACAATTCTTTTGTCGTCCGCACTTTCCTTAAAAAAACGCCATACCGCGGAACACCTACCCTTTGGCAAGGTAGATTTACGCAAGGGGGTGCTCCGTGGAACATTTGCGGGCCGGTTTGGTGCGGTCCGCCTTCTTTCTGTAGCCACACCACTGCCTCTTCCAGCCTGTTGCGGTGCTGCAGATGGCTCACCCTCAGGACTGCTGTCATCGCTCGGCTCTACACCTTCCCAGGTGGGGTCAGTCACCTCATCGTCCACCAAGTCCTTCTCCACTTCCTCACTCTGATCATCCTCCTCAAGTCTTGATCCCACCACATACTCAGTCATTGACAACTGTATAACATTCTCCTCAACAAGGTCTTGAGACGGAAATAGTGGTTGATTTAATGGCAACTGTGTCTCATCATCATCATCATCATCCACTACTTCCTTTGACCTTAAATGCCGTTCACATCTGTCATCTTCTTGTGATTGGGTAGCCTCTAGAGGTTGTGAATCAGGGCACAAGATGTCATGTTCCTCTGCAAGCGTGCTTGGAGAGAGGGTCAAATGAAGGATTGGTGATGAGACGAGCTCCTCACTATATCCCAGTGTGGGATCACTTCTTTGACCAGACCGTGTATGGTGGGAGGAAGGATGATCAGAGTGAGGATTATGTTGACCAGACTCTTGGCTACTGAGAGTGGACTTGGTGGAAGACAGGGTGGTGCTTAACCGACTGGAAACAGTATCAGCTGTCATCCAACCGACCACCTGTTCGCAGTGGTCGGACCTCGAGAGTGATGTCCTGCGACGCCCTGTAAAATTAGACATGAAGCTAGGTATGGTGGATGTCTTTCTTTCTTGTGCTCTGGCACCAGGCACAGTTTCTCCGCGTCCTGACCCGCGCCCTGAACTATCAGGATCACGTCCACTTCCCCATCCCTTTTTACCCGCCTTCTTCATCTTACACGGAATATGTGACTTTAATATTTGAGTTTGAAAACTTAACAGTATTTCTTACTATTCTGCAACTGTGCAGAGTACACAGAATAGGCTGCTAAACTGCGGTGACACACACTGAATGGAAAATGTGACTTTAATATTTGAGTTTGAAAACTTAACAGTATTTCTTCCTAGTCTGCAACGGTGCAGAGTACACAGAATAGGCTGCTAAACGGCGGTGACACACACTGAATGGAATATGTGACTTTAATATTTGAGTTTGAAAACTTAACAGTATTTCTTCCTAGTCTGCAACGGTGCAGAGTACACAGAATAGGCTGCTAAACGGCGGTGACACACACTGAATGGAATATGTGACTTTAATATTTGAGTTTGAAAACTTAACAGTATTTCTTCCTATTCTGCAACTGTGCAGAGTACACAGAATAGGCTGCTAAACTGCGGTGACACACACTGAATGGAATATGTGACTTTAATATTTGAGTTTGAAAACTTAACAGTATTTCTTCCTAGTCTGCAACTGTGCAGAGTACACAGAATAGGCTGCTAAACGGCGGTGACACACACTGAATGGAATATGTGACTTTAATATTTGAGTTTGAAAACTTAACAGTATTTCTTCCTAGTCTGCAACTGTGCAGAGTACACAGAATAGGCTGCTAAACGGCGGTGACACACACTGAATGGAATATGTGACTTTAATATTTGAGTTTGAAATCTTAACAGTATTTCTTCCTAGTCTGCAACTGTGCAGAGTACACAGAATAGGCTGCTAAACTGCGGTGACGAACACAGAATGGAATATGTGACTTTAATATTTGAGTTTGAAAACTTAACAGTATTTCTTCCTAGTCTGCAACTGTGCAGAGTACACAGAATAGGCTGCTAAATGGCGGTGACACACACTGAATGGAATATGTGACTTTAATATTTGAGTTTGAAAACTTAACAGTATTTCTTCCTAGTCTGCAACTGTGCAGAGTACACAGAATAGGCTGCTAAACGGCGGTGACACACACTGAATGGAATATGTGACTTTAATATTTGAGTTTGAAAACTTAACAGTATTTCTTCCTAGTCTGCAACTGTGCAGAGTACACAGAATAGGCTGCTAAACTGCGGTGACGAACACAGAATGGAATATGTGACTTTAATATTTGAGTTTGAAAACTTAACAGTATTTCTTCCTAGTCTGCAACTGTGCAGAGTACACAGAATAGGCTGCTAAACGGCGGTGACACACACTGAATGGAATATGTGACTTTAATATTTGAGTTTGAAAACTTAACAGTATTTCTTCCTAGTCTGCAACGGTGCAGAGTACACAGAATAGGCTGCTAAACGGCGGTGACACACACTGAATGGAATATGTGACTTTAATATTTGAGTTTGAAAACTTAACAGTATTTCTTCCTAGTCTGCAACGGTGCAGAGTACACAGAATAGGCTGCTAAACTGCGGTGACACACACTGAATGGAATATGTGACTTTAATATTTGAGTTTGAAAACTTAACAGTATTTCTTCCTAGTCTGCAACTGTGCAGAGTACACAGAATAGGCTGCTAAACGGCGGTGACACACACTGAATGGAATATGTGACTTTAATATTTGAGTTTGAAAACTTAACAGTATTTCTTCCTAGTCTGCAACTGTGCAGAGTACACAGAATAGGCTGCTAAACGGCGGTGACACACACTGAATGGAATATGTGACTTTAATATTTGAGTTTGAAAACTTAACAGTATTTCTTCCTAGTCTGCAACGGTGCAGAGTACACAGAATAGGCTGCTAAACGGCGGTGACACACACTGAATGGAATATGTGACTTTAATATTTGAGTTTGAAAACTTAACAGTATTTCTTCCTAGTCTGCAACTGTGCAGAGTACACAGAATAGGCTGCTAAACGGCGGTGACACACACTGAATGGAATATGTGACTTTAATATTTGAGTTTGAAAACTTAACAGTATTTCTTCCTAGTCTGCAACTGTGCAGAGTACACAGAATAGGCTGCTAAACTGCGGTGACGAACACAGAATGGAATATGTGACTTTAATATTTGAGTTTGAAAACTTAACAGTATTTCTTCCTAGTCTGCAACTGTGCAGAGTACACAGAATAGGCTGCTAAACGGCGGTGACACACACTGAATGGAATATGTGACTTTAATATTTGAGTTTGAAAACTTAACAGTATTTCTTCCTAGTCTGCAACGGTGCAGAGTACACAGAATAGGCTGCTAAACGGCGGTGACACACACTGAATGGAATATGTGACTTTAATATTTGAGTTTGAAAACTTAACAGTATTTCTTCCTAGTCTGCAACGGTGCAGAGTACACAGAATAGGCTGCTAAACTGCGGTGACACACACTGAATGGAATATGTGACTTTAATATTTGAGTTTGAAAACTTAACAGTATTTCTTCCTAGTCTGCAACTGTGCAGAGTACACAGAATAGGCTGCTAAACGGCGGTGACACACACTGAATGGAATATGTGACTTTAATATTTGAGTTTGAAAACTTAACAGTATTTCTTCCTAGTCTGCAACTGTGCAGAGTACACAGAATAGGCTGCTAAACGGCGGTGACACACACTGAATGGAATATGTGACTTTAATATTTGAGTTTGAAAACTTAACAGTATTTCTTCCTAGTCTGCAACGGTGCAGAGTACACAGAATAGGCGCTAAACGGCGGTGACACACACTGAATGGAATATGTGACTTTAATATTTGAGTTTGAAAACTTAACAGTATTTCTTCCTAGTCTGCAACGGTGCAGAGTACACAGAATAGGCTGCTAAACGGCGGTGACACACACTGAATGGAATATGTGACTTTAATATTTTAGTTTGAAGACTTAACAGTATTTCTTCCTATTCTGCAACTCTGCACAGTACACAGAATGTGCTGCTACACTGCGGCGAAGCACACTGAATGGAATATGTGACTTTGATATTTTAGTTTGAAGACTTAACAGTATTTCTTCCTATTCTGCAACTCTGCACAGTACACAGAATGTGCTGCTACACTGCGGCGAAGCACACTGAATGGAATATGTGACTTTGATATTTTAGTTTGAAGACTTAACAGTATTTCTTCCTATTCTGCAACTCTGCACAGTACACAGAATGTGCTGCTAAACTGCGGCGAAGCACACTGAATGGAATATGTGACTTTGATATTTTAGTTTGAAGACTTAACAGTATTTCTTCCTATTCTGCAACTCTGCACAGTACACAGAATGTGCTGCTACACTGCGGCGAAGCACACTGAATGGAATATGTGACTTTGATATTTTAGTTTGAAGACTTAACAGTATTTCTTCCTATTCTGCAACTCTGCACAGTACACAGAATGTGCTGCTAAACTGCGGCGAAGCACACTGAATGGAATATGTGACTTTGATATTTTAGTTTGAAGACTTAACAGTATTTCTTCCTATTCTGCAACTCTGCACAGTACACAGAATGTGCTGTTAAACTGCGGCGAAGCACACTGAATGGAATATGTGACTTTGATATTTTAGTTTGAAGACTTAACAGTATTTCTTCCTATTCTGCAACTCTGCACAGTACACAGAATGTGCTGCTAAACTGCGGCGACGCACACTGAATGGAATATGTGACTTTGATATTTTAGTTTGAAGACTTAACAGAATGTGCTCTAATCTGCAACTTTGCACACTAAACAGAATGTGCTCTAATCTGCAACTTTGCACACTAAACAGAATGTGCTCTAATCTGCAACTTTGCACACTAAACAGAATGTGCTCTAATCTGCAACTGTGCACACTAAACAGAATGTGCTCTAATCTGCAACTTTGCACACTAAACAGAATATATATATTTTTTTTTTTTTTCCCCCCACACAAAATAACCTGCTGGCCCCACACACAGTAGTCCTAAAAAGGACTTTTGGTTCTTTTTTTTCACAATTTTGCTTGTTTTCCTCCCTACACTGCCTTTCCCTTCCTATCCTCAGCTCTCCCTGGCTAAGACTGAGCCGAACCCGATGGTCAGGTGCTATACAGCACCCGACCACGGGTTCTGGCCAGCCAATCAGTGTAATGCCAGCAGCCAATATGGCTGCTGGCATTACACCGATGTCAGAGCCTCCCTGCACGTTTATTGGCTGCGCAGCAGCCGCAAAACGTGCGGGGAGGAGACCCGAACATGGCGGGCGAGCACATGCGGTACTCGTACGAGTACCGCCATGTGCCGAGCAGAGCGATGCTCGAGCCGATCCGAGCATCGGCCGAGCATGCTCGCTCAACACTACTCAACTTATATTTCCCATTTGTGTCCCTGGGTCTTAAAGAAGTCAAAATGCATTGCTTGGTCATAAATTCCCAATCATCTGAGGGATTAAATGTGTCCTTGCTGATATTTGCTCCCCCATGCAGTATACAACCTGTAACCCACAGACCTCTCTCCTCCAGGTCATGCTAGCTCGCTGCACCGCCGCTACCAAATGGTTGGCAGTGAAAATCATCAAAAAAATAATACTCATTCTCGAAGATAGCGTGGAGTCCATCATGGTAGAGAGAAGGGTGATGGAGGCTGTGGCTGGGTGCTCATTTTGTACCCAGATGTATGCGACTTTCCAGACCGAGGTAACAACAACATGGTTTCCCTGTAATAACCCCTTTGTACATTGTACAGTAATGTGTATCAGTGACTCTGCTCTTAGACAGTTCTTCATTGTAACCTCTGTCTCTCTGTCTCCCCTGACACAGGACCATATTTTCTTTGTGATGGAATACCTGGCTGGAGGGGACCTATTCAATCTAGTGGTAGATGGACGATTGGATCCTCAAAGAATACCGTAAGGCCTAAAAATGTGAAGCAGATAGGGACAGAATATGGAGAGGGGGATACATACCTCCCAACATTTCAAATACCCAAAGAGGGACATTTCTGTTGTAGGTGGTGTGAATGGTGGGTGGGGAACTACCAAGAATTTTTAGGTTATTTCTAGACCTACTGGCACCTCTTCGTGTAACTCATAAATGATTTAGCACAAGACCAAATTATTTTATTTACACAGATTAATTTATAAACACAAATACTGAAGATTAACAACACAGTTATGTGAGTTTTAGTGCTGTGGAGTAATGTAATACACACTACTCATTCTTCTGTCCTAAAAAAAGGGCCAATAGGGTAACAAGAGGGACAGAGGAATTTGGGTCTCAGTAGAGTAATAGGACTGAATTGCACTTAGGGTAGGGAAATGCCAGGGAGTACCAACCTGAATGAGGCAACCATGCCCCTGTACCAACTTGTGGGAGATTATAACTAATGTTTTATTCTACACATAATTCAGTTATATCAGTTTTACTGTGCCTCACACTGAAAACTAATTAGCCTATTACATCACCACCAGGGGGCAGAGAATTAAAATAAATCATTTAAGGGCCATATGCAGAAAAGTGGATACATTCTGAAGAAAACCATCAAGGGGGTGTGGAGAAATAACACTTCACATAAATGGGGATCTGGCAATATGTTGGAGACCTCTCTAATATTCAAAAAGTAAAAATTTCCATTTAAACCAGGACTTTTGAAAATGTTTATTTCTCTCCTAGGCTACTGTTGTTTGGCCACAGAATTACTCTGTTTTTGTGTTGTGCATATGGCCTTTAAATATCGAACATTTGCTGGCATTTCTGCTAGTTTGAGGTACAGACAGATTTTCATGTCAAATAAATAAAATACATTCTGGATGATGCGCTCACATTAATTAAAGCCGAACAGAGGAAGCTCAAACATGATTTCTCTTTGATAAATTCCTATTTTCTTTGAATTTTCCCCTTTCAAGTTATTAAATCATTGTTTCTTCTGTCCATTAGATTAATTGCAGCCGAGATCACGTGTGGGATCAAATTCCTGCACAGTAAGGGTATTATCCATCGGTAAGTGATAGTGCTCCCTTCTTATCTGTATAATCCATTTTGTCCTATCACATCTCTGTTCTCATTGCTCACTGCTTTCCTATCACAGTTCTGCTCCCTTAGTGCTTTCTTCCCTGTCCTATCACAGTGCTGCTGTCTCTTTGCTCTCTTACTTGTCCTATCAGATATCTGCTCTCTTCTCCCTGTCCTATCACAGTCTGCTCTCTATTCTGTGTAATATAATAGTTCTACTCTCTTTGCACTCTCTTCTCTGTCCTGTCACAGCTCTGCTCTTTCTACAGTCTCCTTTCTGTCCTCTTAAAGCCTGTGTCTCTCTCTCTTTCTCTGTGCTCTCCTCTGTGTCCTATCACAGCTCTGTTTTTCTTCACTCCCCACTCTATCCTACCATAGCTCATCTTCCACCTCTTTGTCCTTTCACATCTCTGCACTCTGCTCTGCAGCATATCTTGTTGCTGCTTTCTCTCTGCAATCTCCTCTATCTTATCACAACTCTGCTCTCTTATCTCTGTCTTATCCCAGTTTTGCTCTCTCTGCACTTTTCTTTCTGTCCTATCACAGCTCTGGGCTTTCCTCTCTGTCCTATCACATAACTGCATAGAGCTGTAAGAGGTCTTTCAGGATTATGTTGTGCCCCCTGCATTCTATGACTTACAGACAGATGGCGCTCACATTCTACCTCTTTACAGAGATCTCAAGCCTGAGAACATCTTTTTGGACAGCGCAGGTCATGCAAAGATCGGTGACTTCGGGCTTGCACTGGAGAACATGCACCCTGGACAAACAGCAACAGAGATAGTAGGAACAGACGGCTACATAGCCCCAGAGGTAAATAACATACAGGCTCTATTTATAATGTGTGTATTTAAGCCCTTGAAATCTAGGGAGGTCTTTATCGTATAGCAAAGTAATGTGTGTAATGTCTCTGGCATGCAAGGGGTTAATAGACAGGGTGAGATCAGTGGATAGGAAGGCAGTCTTTTTTTTTTAGGTGTACACCTGTATTGCCCCCTACAGCTGGGTTATGTACTTTAGTCAGAAGGGCCACATCTTTATTGTTATCTGTTATGTAGACTTGGAGCCACATGAACAAAACAAAGTGGAGAAATACCTGAAGAAAACCATCATAACGGGGAAATGACACATTCCTATTGGTGTAACCGTGATTATTATCCTCTGGAATACTATCGAGGTCTCCAATACGCTGAGGAGATAAGATGATAAGGATGAACTCTGGGGCAAACCAAGTACATCGTAGGGGACAGATACAATATCCACTGAGTTAAATGGGACTCAAAAACCCTTGAATTCTAGACATGTCACAAACTCATCGATTCACATTACATTGGAGACATCTCTGGCATTCAAGAGGTTAAAAGTCCCAGTGAAACCAATAGGAAATTGGGGAATTTGTCTCCTATGGTGAGTTGGTTTCCTCCAGATTTATTCCGGATCTCCTCAGTTCATCGGCCTCAATATATTGGATAACCCTTTAGCATTCAATGGGTTAAGTGTCATATTTATATCAAAGGAGATTTGGGGAATAGTTATTCATCTCCTACAGTGCGATTGGTTTGTCCCACATATTTTGTTTTGCGCACACAGGGCCTTATGTACAAAGGATAACTGAAGTAATTTGGGGGCAAACCAACTGCACCATAGGGGAGAAATAAAAAATCCCAAAACTTTCAGTGATCCACATGGAGCCACACAGCAGACTGCAGAGTTCTGTTACATTCAAGAGGTTGAAATCCCCATTTAAACCAAAGGGTAGTAGGATCCCCCCCCTGGTGAGTTGGTTTGCGCCAGTATTAGTCCAATTTTCTTTTGTCCATAAAACCCACGGATATTTGTGAACTGAAAGTCCTATTTTACTGATTCCCAGTACCTTTCCCTGGAGACAGTGCACTAGCCTGGGAAGTAGGCCTGTGTGTGGGTAGGTTGCTTTTGCTTTGTGCCTGTGTGTGGGTAGGTTGCAGTGACTTTGTGTCTGCGTGTCAGTAGGTTGTAGTGACTTTGTGCCTGTGTGTTGGTATATTGCCTTTGCTTTGTGCCTTTGTGTGCGTAGGTTGACATGTCTTTCTGCCTGTGTTGGTAGGTTGCAGTGACTTTGTGCCTGTGTGTTGGTAGGTTGCAGTGACTTTGTGTCTGTGTGTCGGTAGGTTGCAGTGACTTTGTGCCTGTATGTGGGTAGGTTGCAGTGACTTTGTGCCTGTGCGTTGGTATGTTACCTTAGCTTTGTGGCTGTGTGTGGGTAGGTTGACGTGTCTTTGTGCCTGTGTATGTGTAGGTTCCAGATGCTTTGTGCCTGTGTGTGGATAGGTTGGAAATACTTGGAACCTATGAGTGGGTAGGTTGTTGTGGTTTTGTGCCTTGTGTGGATAGACTACCATGGCTTTGTGACTGTGTAGGTAGGTTGCTGCAGTTTTGCACTTAATTAGGTATTTTACCATTGTTTTGTTTGCCACTGCTTTGTGCCTGTGGGTGGGTAGGTTGTCATGGCTTTGTTCCTGTAAGTGGATAGGTTTCCACAGATTTGTGCTTGTTGTTGGGTAGGTTGCCACTGATTTGTGTCTGTGTGTAAGTAGGTTGCTGTGATTTTGTGCATGTGTGTGGGTAGGATGGGAAATAATCTCTCTCTATATTCTTTTGGCAGATGCTGTAGGGCAAAAAATATGATTCGGCTGTGGACTGGTATTCATTTGGAGTCATTTTATACAACATGGTGACCAATGACTTTCCCATGGACTCCCCATCCAGCCGCCAGCTGAGATTCCCAGCATGGGTCAACAAAAGCACCAAGGACCTGATCAAAAAGGTAGATATGAGCAGGGATATACAGAAGACTGAATATCAACAGTTAAATAACGCACAGAGTCCCCCAGCAAAGAGTACAAAAGGAACCAAGCGCCCTCACCTTGGGAAAGAAGAAGGTGAACCATCACAGAAAAGGAGAAGGGCAGAAAGTGCAAAGAGAAGTTCCAGCACTATTCAGAAAGTAGAGCACTCCAGAGGAAAAAACAAGGCTGGTTCTGGGGTGATTAAAAAGGCCATAAAAAGAGGCAATGAAGATGATCTGGGTGGAAATGCCCCCAAACGACAGAGGAGAGACACCCAGAGAACAGAAGAAAGACCTGGTAAGTAGAAGTTCTGAAAATGAGAGGAGATATTTTATATCTTGTACCCATAGGATTACTCCTATAACACAGGCATTATTGTACATATTTCTACTTTTCCATATGATCATATCCTCATTATAGAACATGGACAATATAAACATAAATGGGGTGTGATTATTTTACCCACCAGGTCTCATTCACTTTTCTACCATCAATACACAAGTAGTATTTCTTATTTAGAACCTGGAAAATAATCTGCCTCAATCTATGAGCAGAGCCATGAAATCAGGTGCATGGCTTATCTCATGGTTTAGGAAATAGCATCCTTGTGGCCTTATGGAGAAACCTAAAGTGCACCATAGGAGACAAATACAACTTTGCTAAACTATCATGGATTTAAACAAGGATTTTAACTCTCTAAACACTAAAGAGACCTTCAGTGCATTGTGAAGTAATGTCATGGAGACCTTTTTGACATTGGAGCGATAAAAACCTAATATAAATGAATGGGGGTCTTTTGATACAGTTGTTATGAGACACAACTGTTCTTCTTTTGATCTCTCCATAAGGCAATCAATGTGTTTAACCCTCTTGAGGACTGGATGGATGAGCAATCCATTTCTTCCAATATATTGCTCATTTTTCAGGTCCACAAGGGGTTAATCTGAAGGAAATAATGACAGGTCTAGATATATGAATGAAGGTGGATGTGTGAGTTATAAAGCCAGGGTGGCTGCTTTGCTTACATATAACTGTTGTTGGACTATAACTACTACCATTGGATGGCTCACAAAGATGATAATTGTAGTCCAACAACAGCGTTAATGGCACCCAACTCAGTCCTCACTCCAATTACTAGAAACCGAGACAATTATAATTCATTGTATGTTCACCGAGTAACAAAAGGTACAACCTATGTGAACTGACCCTCATCTAGTAAGATTCTTTACTAATAAACTTAAATCACTGACTGCTTCACAATGTGTTGTAGGGTCAAGAAAATGCCCTTTATTTGTAAATCACAGACTGCTCTAAATTAATGATAAATAATATATATTTTTCACCCCATAAGGTTGAACATCTGACACAAAGTTGAACACTGTGAGGTCTCTAAGTCTTCATGACTTTATGTTTTATCGGAAACTCGGGGAAGGAGGATTCGGTAAGGTAAGTGATGTCCTCTCCAGATCAGCTGAAAAAGCTTTACATTTAATTATTTAACAATAGCAAAATAATACCTCCTTTTCATATGATCCCTACCCTTACTCTTAAATACCCCTATACATCTATTCTGTGCCCCTCCTCCCCTCTAAAAAATAATTTGTTAATGATTCCTGTAGCCCCTACACACCAATTTTCCCAATTAACTGCAATATTTCTCCCTTCCTCAACCCCATTACCGTGACCCATACTATTTATTCTGACTCCCACCAACTGTTGACTCTTCTATGCAGCTCCATTTCTGATGGACTCAGTCATCACCTTCTGTTCCCCTCCCATATCTAGACCTTTCTTCCATCCAGCTCTATTCCTATGACTTAACTTCCCTATTTGTTTCCTCCACCCCATTCTTTGACCTCTTTCCCACCCAGCCCCATTTATGTGACTCACTCAGACCTATGTTTCTGTCTTTGATCCATAGTCCCATCCCTGTGTTCTGCCCTCTCCAATCATCTGTTACTCTTCCCTGATTCCCCACCCCAGCTCCTCCCCTCCCATGTCTCTCACTCCCTTCTCACTATGGTATCTGAGCATGTGAAGCAGGAGCGGGAAACATATACCACATCCACTTACTTAACTAAATTGCAACTCCCATAATACTCATAAATAATGATTAGCTGAGTTTTGGGAGTCACAGACCAACAACAGCTAGATAGACACAGGCTGCCCACCCTGCCTCAGTCTGTGTAAAATCTATGAACAGTCTGGGGCTACTAAACTGAATGTTACTTACTTGTTCCTGAGACATTGCTCTTGGCACACAGTAAGGTGGGAGTAATTCTCTATAAATCAAGACTGTTCCACCTCTAGCAACGCTTTGCACAGTCCTTTAGTTCTCAAGGGGTTAAACATAAAATAGTGCTCAACTTGTATTTCCCATTTGTGTCCCTGGGTCTTAAAGAAGTCAAAATGCATTGCTTGGTCATAAATTCCCAATCATCTGAGGGATTAAATGTGTCCTTGCTGATATTTGCTCCCCCATGCAGTATACAACCTGTAACCCACAGACCTCTCTCCTCCAGGTCATGCTAGCTCGCTGCACCGCCGCTACCAAATGGTTGGCAGTGAAAATCATCAAAAAAATAATACTCATTCTCGAAGATAGCGTGGAGTCCATCATGGTAGAGAGAAGGGTGATGGAGGCTGTGGCTGGGTGCTCATTTTGTACCCAGATGTATGCGACTTTCCAGACAGAGGAAACAACAACATGGTTTCCCTGTAATAACCCCTTTGTACATTGTACAGTAATGTGTATCAGTGACTCTGCTCTTAGACAGTTCTTCATTGTAACCTCTGTCTCTCTGTCTCCCCTGACACAGGACCATATTTTCTTTGTGATGGAATACCTGGCTGGAGGGGACCTATTCAATCTAGTGGTAGATGGACGACTGGATCCTCAAAGAATACCGTAAGGCCTAAAAATGTGAAGCAGATAGGGACAGAACATGGAGAGGGGGATACATACCTCCCAACATTTCAAATACCCAAAGAGGGACATTTCTGTTGTAGGTGGTGTGAATGGTGGGTGGGGAACTACCAAGAATTTTTAGGTTATTTCTAGACCTACTGGCACCTCTTCGTGTAACTCATAAATGATTTAGCACAAGACCAAATTATTTTATTTACACAGATTAATTTATAAACACAAATACTGAAGATTAACAACACAGTTATGTGAGTTTTAGTGCTGTGGAGTAATGTAATACACACTACTCATTCTTCTCTCCTAAAAAGAGGGCCAATAGGGTAACAAGAGGGACAGAGGGATTTGGGTCTCAGTAGAGTAATAGGACTGAATTGCACTTAGGGTAGGGAAATGCCAGGGAGTACCAACCTGAATGAGGCAACCATGCCCCTGTACCAACTTGTGGGAGATTATAACTAATGTTTTATTCTACACATAATTCAGTTATATCAGTTTTACTGTGCCTCACACTGAAAACTAATTAGCCTATTACATCACCACCAGGGGGCAGAGAATTAAAATAAATTATTTAAGGGCCATATGCAGAAAAGTGGATAAATTCTGGAGAAAACCATCAAGGGGGTGTGGAGAAATAACACTTCACATAAATGGGGATCTGGCAATATGGTGGAGACCTCTCTAATATTCAAAAAGTAATAATTTCCATTTAAACCAGGACTTTTGAAAATGTTTATTTCTCTCCTAGGCTACTGTTGTTTGGCCACAGAATTACTCTGTTTTTGTGTTGTGCATATGGCCTTTAAATATCGAACATTTGCTGGCATTTCTGCTAGTTTGAGGTACAGACAGATTTTCATGTCAAATAAATAAAATACATTCTGGGTGATGCGCTCACATTAATTAAAGCCGAACAGAGGAAGCTCAAACATGATTTCTCTTTGATAAATTACTATTTTCTTTGAATTTTCCCCTTTCAAGTTGTTAAATCATTGTTTCTTCTGTCCATTAGATTAATTGCAGCCGAGATCACGTGTGGGATCAAATTCCTGCACAGTAAGGGTATCATCCATCGGTAAGTGATAGTGCTCCCTTATTACCTGTATAATCCATTCTGTCCTATCACATCTCTGTTCTCATTGCTCACTGCTTTCCTATCACAGTTCTGCTCCCTCAGTGCTTTCTTCCCTGTCCTATCACAGTGCTGCTGTCTCTTTGCTCTCTTACTTGTCCTATCAGATATCTGCTCTCTTCTCCCTGTCCTATCACAGTCTGCTCTCTACTCTGTGTACTATAATAGTTCTGCTCTCTTTGCACTCTCTTCTCTGTCATACAACAGCTCTTTTGTACTCTCTTCTCTGTCCTGTCACAGCTCTGCTCTTTGTACAGTCTCCTTTCTGTCCTCTTAAAGCCTGTTTCTCTCTCTTTCTCTGTGCTCTCCTCTGTGTCCTATCACAGCTCTGTTCTTTCTTCACTCCCCACTCTATCCTACCGTAGCTCATCTTTCACCTCTTTGTCCTTTCACATCTCTGTACTCTGCTCTGCAGCATATCTTGTTGCTGCTTTCTCTCTGCAATCTCCTCTATCTTATCACAACTCTGCTCTCTTATCTCTATCTTATCCCAGTTTTGCTCTCTCTGCACTTTTCTTTCTGTCCTATCACAGCTCTGGGCTTTCCTCTCTGTCCTATCACATAACTGCATAGAGCTGTAAGTGGTCTTTTAGGATTATGTTGTGCCCCCTGCATTCTATGACTTACAGACAGATGGCACTCACATTCTACCTCTTTACAGAGATCTCAAGCCTGAGAACATCTTTTTGGACAGTGCTGGTCATGCAAAGATCGGTGACTTCGGGCTTGCACTGGAGAACATGCACTCTGGCCAAACAGCAACAGAGATAGTAGGAACAGACGGCTACATAGCCCCAGAGGTAAATAACATACAGGGTCTATTTATAACGTGTGTATTTAAGCCCTTGAAATCTAGGGAGGTCTTTATCGTATAGCAAAGTAATGTGTGAAATGTCTCTGGCATGCAAGGGGTTAATAGACAGGGTGAGATCAGTGGATAGGAAGGCAGTCTTTTTTTTTAGGTGTACACCTGTATTGCCCCCTACAGCTGGGTTATGTACTTTAGTCAGAAGGGCCACATCTTTATTGTTATCTGTTATGTAGACTTGGAGCCACATGAACAAAACAAAGTGGAGAAATACCCAAAGAAAACCATCATAGCGGGGAAATGACACATTCCCATTGGTGTAACCGTGATTATTATCCTCTGGAATACTATCGAGGTCTCCAATACGCTGAGGAGATAAGATGATAAGGATGAACTCTGGGGTAAACCAAGTACATCGGAGGGGACAGATACAATATCCACTGAGTTAAATGGGACTCAAAAACCCTTGAATTCTAGACACGTCACAAACTCATCGATTCACATTACATTGGAGACATCTCTGGCATTCAAGAGGTTAAAAGTCCCAGTGAAACCAATAGGAAATTGGGGAATTTGTCTCCTATGGTGTGTTGGTTTCCTCCAGATTTATTCCGGATCTCCTCAGTTCATCGGCCTCAATATATTGGATAACCCTTTAGCATTCAATGGGTTAAGTGTCATATTTATATCAAAGGAGATTTGGGGAATAGTTATTCATCTCCTACAGTGCGATTGGTTTGTCCCACATATTTTGTTTTGCGCACACAGGGCCTTATGTACAAAGGATAACTGAAGTAATTTGGGGGCAAACCAACTGCACCATAGCGGAGAAATAAAAAATCCCAAAACTTTCAGTGATCCACATGGAGCCACACAGCAGACTGCAGAGTTCTGTTACATTCAAGAGGTTGAAATCCCCTTTTAAACCAAAGGGTAGAAAGATCCCCCCCTGGTGAGTTGGTTTGCGCCAGTATTAGTCCAATTTTCTTTTGTCCATAAAACCCACGGATATTTGTGAACTGAAAGTCCTATTTTACTGATTCCCAGTACCTTTCCCTGGAGACAGTGCACTAGCCTGGGAAGTAGGCCTGTGTGTGGGTAGGTTGCTTTTGCATTGTGCCTGTGTGTGCGTAGGTTGACATGTCTTTCTGCCTGTGTTGGTAGGTTGCAGTGACTTTGTGCCTGTGTGTTGGTAGGTTGCAGTGACTTTGTGTCTGTGTGTCTGTAGGTTGCAGTGACTTTGTGCCTGTGTGTGGGTAGGTTGCAGTGACTTTGTGCCTGTGCGTTGGTATGTTACCTTAGCTTTGTGGCTGTGTGTGGGTAGGTTGACGTGTTTTTGTGCCTGTGTATGTGTAGGTTCCAGTTGCTTTGTGCCTGTGTGTGGATAGGTTGGAAATACTTGGAACCTATGAGTGGGTAGGTTGTTATGGTTTTGTGCCTTGTGTGGATAGACTACCATGGCTTTGTGACTGTGTAGGTAGGTTGCTGCAGTTTTGCACTTAATTTAGGTATTTTACCATTGTTTTGTTTGCCACTGCTTTGTGCCTGTGGGTGGGTAGGTTGTCATGGCTTTGTTCCTGTAAGTGGGTAGGTTGCCACAGATTTGTGCTTGTTGTTGGGTAGGTTGCCACTGATTTGTGTCTGTGTGTAAGTAGGTTGCTGTGATTTTGTGCATGTGTGTGGGTAGGATGGGAAATAATCTCTCTCTATATTCTTTTGGCAGATGCTGAAGGGCAAAAAATATGATTCGGCTGTGGACTGGTATTCATTTGGAGTCATTTTATACAACATGGTGACCAATGACTTTCCCATGGACTCCCCATCCAGCCGCCAGCTGAGATTCCCAGCATGGGTCAACAAAAACACCAAGGACCTGATCAAAAAGGTAGGTATGAGCAGGGATATACAAAAGACTGAACATCAACAGTTAAATAACGCACAGAGTCCCCACAAAGAGTACAAAAGGAACAAAGCGCCCTCACCTTGGGAAAGAAGAAGGTGAACCATCACAGAAAAGGAGAAGGACAGAAAGTGCAAAGAGAAGTTCCAGCACTATTCAGAAAGCAGAGCACCCCAGAGGAAAAAACAAGGCTGGTTCTGGGGTGATTAAAAAGGCCATAAAAAGAGGCAATGAAGATGATATGGGTGGAAATGCCTCCAAATGACAGCGGAGAGACACCCAGAGAACAGAAGAAAGACCTGGTAAGTAGGAGTTCTGAAAATGAGAGGAGATATTTTATATCTTGTACCCATAGGATTACTCCTATAACACAGGCATTATTGTACATATTTCTACTTTTCCATATGATCATATCCTCATTATAGAACATGGACAATATAAACATAAATGGGGTGTGATTATTTTACCCACCAGGTCTCATTCACTTTTCTACCATCAATACACAAGTAGTATTTCTTATTCAGAACCTGGAAAATAATCTGCCTCAATCTATGAGCAGCGCCATGAAATCAGGTGCATGGCTTATCTCATGGTTTAGGAAATAGCATCCTTGTGGCCTTATGCAGAAACCTAAAGTGCACCATAGGAGACAAATACAACTTTGCTAAACTATCATGGATTTAAACAAAGATTTTATCTCTCTGAACACTAAAGAGACCTTCAGTGCACTGTGAAGTAATGTCATGGAGACCTTTTTGACATTGGAGGGATAAAAAACTAATATAAATGAATGGGGGTCTTTTGATACAGTTGTTATGAGACACGACTGTTCTTCTTTTGATCTCGCCATAAGGCAATCAGTGTGTTTAACCCCCTTGAGGACTGGATGGATGAGCAATCCATTTCTTCCAATATATTGCTTATTTTTCAGGTCCACAAGGGGTTAATCTGAAGGTAATAATGACAGGTCTAGATATATGAATGAAGGTGGATGTGTGAGTTATAAAGCCAGGGTGGCTGCTTTGCTTCCATATACCTGTTGTTGGACTATAACTACTACCATTGGATGGCTCACAAAGATGATAATTGTAGTCCAACAACAGCGTTAATGGCACCCAACTCAGTCCTCACTCCAATTACTAGAAACCGAGACAATTATAATTCATTGTATGTTCACTGAGTAACAAAAGGTACAACCTATGTGAACTGACCCTCATCTAGTAAGATTCTTTACTAATAAACTTAAATCACTGACTGCTTCACAATGTGCTGTAGGGTCAAGAAAATGCCATTTATCTGTAAATCACAGACTGCTCTAAATTAATGATAAATAATATATATTTTTCACCCCATAAGGTTGAACATCTGACACAAAATCGAACACTGTGAGGTCTCTAAGTCTTCATGACTTTATGTTTTATCGGAAACTCGGGGAAGGAGGATTCGGTAAGGTAAGTGATGTCCTCTCCAGATCAGCTAAAAAAGCTTTACATTTCATTATTTAACAATAGCAAAATAATACCTTCTTTTCATATGATCCCTACCCTTACTCTTAAATACCCCTATACATCTATTCTGTGCCCCTCCTCCCCTCTAAAAAATAATTTGTTAATGATTCCTGTCGCCCCTACACACCAATTTTCCCAATTAACTGCAATATTTCTCCCTTCCTCAACCCCATTACCGTGACCCATACTATTTATTCTGACTCCCACCAACTGTTGACTCTTCTATGCAGCTCCATTTCTGATGGACTCAGTCATCACCTTCTGTTCCCCTCCCATATCTAGACCTTTCTTCCATCCAGCTCTATTCCTATGACTTCACTTCCCTATTTGTTTCCTCCACCCCATTCTTTGACCTCTTTCCCACCCAGCCCCATTTATGTGACTCACTCAGACCTATGTTTCTGTCTTTGATCCATAGTCCCATCCCTGTGTTCTGCCCTCTCCAATCATCTGTTACTCTTCCCTGATTCCCCACCCCAGCTCCTCCCCTCCCATGTCTCTCACTCCCTTCTCACTATGGTATCTGAGCATGTGAAGCAGGAGCGGGAAACATATACCACATCCACTTACTTAACTAAATTCCAACTCCCATAATACTCATAAATAATGATTAGCTGAGTTTTGGGAGTCACAGACCAACAACAGCTAGATAGACACAGGCTGCCCACCCTGCCTCAGTCTGTGTAAAATCTATGAATAGTCTGGGGCTACTAAGCTGAATGTTACTTACTTGTTCCTGAGACATTGCTCTTGGCACACAGTAAGGTGGGAGTAATTCTCTATAAATCAAGACTGTTCCACCTCTAGCAACGCTTTGCACAGTCCTTTAGTTCTCAAGGGGTTAAACATAAAATAGTGCTCAACTTGTATTTCCCATTTGTGTCCCTGGGTCTTAAAGAAGTCAAAATGCATTGCTTGGTCATAAATTCCCAATCATCTGAGGGATTAAATGTGTCCTTCCTGATATTTGCTCCCCCATGCAGTATACAACCTGTAACCCACAGACCTCTCTCCTCCAGGTCATGCTAGCTCGCTGCACCGCCGCTACCAAATGGTTGGCAGTGAAAATCATCAAAAAAATAATCCTCATTCTCGAAGATAGCGTGGAGTCCATCATGGTAGAGAGAAGGGTGATGGAGGCTGTGGCTGGGTGCTCATTTTGTACCCAGATATATGCGACTTTCCAGACCGAGGTAACAACAACATGGTTTCCCTGTAATAACCCCTTTGTACATTGTACAGTGATGTGTATCAGTGACTCTGCTCTTAGACAGTTCTTCATTGTAACCTCTGTCTCTCTGTCTCCCCTGACACAGGACCATATTTTCTTTGTGATGGAATACCTGGCTGGAGGGGACCTATTCGATGTAGTGGTAGATGGACGACTGGATCCTCAAAGAATACCGTAAGGCCTAAAAATGTGAAGCAGATAGGGACAGAACATGGAGAGGGGGATACATACCTCCCAACATTTCAAATACCTAAAGAGGGACATTTCTGTTGTAGGTGGTGTGAATGGTGGGTGGGGAACTACCAAGAATTTTTAGGTTATTTCTAGACCTACTGGCACCTCTTCGTGTAACTCATAAATGATTTAGCACAAGACCAAATTATTTTATTTACACAGATTAATTTATAAACACAAATACTGAAGATTAACAACACAGTTATGTGAGTTTTAGTGCTGTGGAGTAATGTAATACACGCTACTCATTCTTCTCTCCTAAAAAGAGGGCCAATAGGGTAACAAGAGGGACAGAGGGATTTGGGTCTCAGTAGAGTAATAGGACTGAATTGCACTTAGGGTAGGGAAATGCCAGGGAGTACCAACCTGAATGAGGCAACCATGCCCCTGTACCAACTTGTGGGAGATTATAACTAATGTTTTATTCTACACATAATTCAGTTATATCAGTTTTACTGTGCCTCACACTGAAAACTAATTAGCCTATTACATCACCACCAGGGGGCAGAGAATTAAAATAAATCATTTAAGGGCCATAAGCAGACAAGTGGATAAATTCTGAAGAAAACCATCAAGGGGGTGTGGAGAAATAACACTTCACATAAATGGGGATCTGGCAATATGTTGGAGACCTCTCTAATATTCAAAAAGTAAAAATTTCCATTTAAACCAGGACTTTTGAAAATGTTTATTTCTCTCCTAGGCTACTGTTGTTTGGCCACAGAATTACTCTGTTTTTGTGTTGTGCATATGGCCTTTAAATATCGAACATTTGCTGGCATTTCTGCTAGTTTGAGGTACAGACAGATTTTCATGTCAAATAAATAAAATACATTCTGGGTGATGCGCTCACATTAATTAAAGCCGAACAGAGGAACCTCAAACATGATTTCTCTTTGATAAATTACTATTTTCTTTGAATTTTACCCTTTCAAGTTGTTAAATCATTGTTTCTTCTGTCCATTAGATTAATTGCAGCCGAGATCACGTGTGGGATCAAATTCCTGCACAGTAAGGGTATCATCCATCGGTAAGTGATAGTGCTCCCTTCTTATCTGTATAATCCATTCTGTCCTATCACATCTCTGTTCTCATTGCTCACTGCTTTCCTATCACAGTTCTGCTCCCTCAGTGCTTTCTTCCCTGTCCTATCACAGTGCTGCTGTCTCTTTGCTCTCTTACTTGTCCTATCAGATATCTGCTCTCTTCTCCCTGTCCTATCACAGTCTGCTCTCTACTCTCTGTGCTATAATAGTTCTGCTTTCTTTGCACTCTCTTCTCTATCATACAACAGCTCTTTTGTACTCTCTTCTCTGTCCTGTCACAGCTCTGCTCTTTGTACAGTCTCCTTTCTGTCCTCTTAAAGCCTGTCTCTCTCTCTTTCTCTGTGCTCTCCTCTGTGTCCTATCACAGCTCTGTTCTTTCTTCACTCCCCACTCTATCCTACCATAGCTCATCTTCCACCTCTTTGTCCTTTCACATCTCTGCACTCTGCTCTGCAGCATATCTTGTTGCTGCTTTCTCTCTGCACTCTCCTCTATCTTATCACAACTCTGCTCTCTTATCTCTGTCTTATCCCAGTTTTGCTCTCTCTGCACTTTTCTTTCTGTCCTATCACAGCTCTGGGCTTTCCTCTCTGTCCTATCACATAACTGCATAGAGCTGTAAGTGGTCTTTTAGGATTATGTTGTGCCCCCTGCATTCTATGACTTACAGACAGATGGCGCTCACATTCTACCTCTTCACAGAGATCTCAAGCCTGAGAACATCTTTTTGGACAGCGCAGGTCATGCAAAGATCGGTGACTTCGGGCTTGCACTGGAGAACATGCACCCTGGCCAAACAGCAACAGAGATAGTAGGAACAGACGGCTACATAGCCCCAGAGGTAAATAAAATACAGGCTCTATTTATAATGTGTGTATTTAAGCCCTTGAAATCTAGGGAGGTCTTTATCGTATAGCAAAGTAATGTGTGAAATGTCTCTGGCATGCAAGGGGTTAATAGACAGGGTGAGATCAGTGGATAGGAAGGCAGTCTTTTTTTTTTAGGTGTACACCTGTATTGCCCCCTACAGCTGGGTTATGTACTTTAGTCAGAAGGGCCACATCTTTATTGTTATCTGTTATATAGACTTGGAGTCACATGAACAAAACAAAGTGGAGAAATACCTGAAGAAAACCATCATAACGGGGAAATGACACATTCCTATTGGTGTAACCGTGATTATTATCCTCTGGAATACTATCGAGGTCTCCAATACGCTGAGGAGATAAGATGATAAGGATGAACTCTGGGGCAAACCAAGTACATCGTAGGGGACAGATACAATATCCACTGAGTTAAATGGGACTCAAAAACCCTTGAGTTCTAGACATGTCACAAACTCATCGATTCACATTACATTGGAGACATCTCTGGCATTCAAGAGGTTAAAAGTCCCAGTGAAACCAATAGGAAATTGGGGAATTTGTCTCCTATGGTGTGTTGGTTTCCTCCAGATTTATTCCGGATCTCCTCAGTTCATCGGCCTCAATATATTGGATAACCCTTTAGCATTCAATGGGTTAAGTGTCATATTTATATCAAAGGAGATTTGGGGAATAGTTATTCATCTCCTACAGTGCGATTGGTTTGTCCCACATATTTTGTTTTACGCACACAGGGCCTTATGTACAAAGGATAACTGAAGTAATTTGGGGGCAAACCAACTGCACCATAGGGGAGAAATAAAAAATCCCAAAACTTTCAGTGATCCACATGGAGCCACACAGCAGACTGCAGAGTTCTGTTACATTCAAGAGGTTGAAATCCCCATTTAAACCAAAGGGTAGTAGGATCCCCCCCTGGTGAGTTGGTTTGCGCCAGTATTAGTCCAATTTTCTTTTGTCCATAAAACCCACGGATATTTGTGAACTGAAAGTCCTATTTTACTGATTCCTAGTACCTTTCCCTGGAGACAGTGCACTAGCCTGGGAAGTAGGCCTGTGTGTGGGTAGGTTGCTTTTGCTTTGTGCCTGTGTGTGGGTAGGTTGCAGTGACTTTGTGTCTGTGTGTCAGTAGGTTGTAGTGACTTTGTGCCTGTGTGTTGGTATATTGCCTTTGCTTTGTGCCTGTGTGTGCGTAGGTTGACATGTCTTTCTGCCTGTGTTGGTAGGTTGCTTTTGCTTTGTGCCTGCGTGTTGGTAGGTTGCAGTGACTTTGTGCCTGTGTGTTGGTAGGTTGCAGTGACTTTGTGTCTGTGTGTCGGTAGGTTGCAGTGACTTTGTGCCTGTGTGTGGGTAGGTTGAAGTGACTCTCTGCCTGTGTTGGTAGGTTGCAGTGACTTTGTGTCTGTGTGTCGGTAGGTTGCAGTGACTTTGTGCCTGTGTGTTGGTAGGTTGCAGTGACTTCGTGCCTGTGCGTTGGTATGTTACCTTAGCTTTGTGGCTGTGTGTGGGTAGGTTGACGTGTCTTTGTGCCTGTGTATGTGTAGGTTCCAGTTGCTTTGTGCCTGTGTGTGGATAGGTTGGAAATACTTGGAACCTATGAGTGGGTAGGTTGTTGTGGTTTTGTGCCTTGTGTGGATAGACTACCATGGCTTTGTGACTGTGTAGGTAGGTTGCTGCAGTTTTGCACTTAATTTAGGTATTTTACCATTGTTTTGTTTGCCACTGCTTTGTGCCTGTGGGTGGGTAGGTTGTCATGGCTTTGTTCCTGTAAGTGGGTAGGTTGCCACAGATTTGTGCTTGTTGTTGGGTAGGTTGCCACTGATTTGTGCCTGTGTGTAAGTAGGTTGCTGTGATTTTGTGCATGTGTGTGGGTAGGATGGGAAATAATCTCTCTCTATATTCTTTTGGCAGATGCTGAAGGGCAAAAAATATGATTCGGCTGTGGACTGGTATTCATTTGGAGTCATTTTATACAACATGGTGACCAATGACTTTCCCATGGACTCCCCATCCAGCCGCCAGCTGAGATTCCCAGCATGGGTCAACAAAAACACCAAGGACCTGATCAAAAAGCTAGGTATGAGCAGGGATATACAGGCCAGCATAGAGATCCAGTTGAAAATACCAATGTCAGCAGCCTCATAGAGAGCCCATTGGTCTATTTCCTGGAGGTAAAAATGCTGGGCCAATGGTATTAGGGCATTCAGTATAATCTTGCTGGTCTCCCAGTAACTACATCATCACAATGGGACCATTTGCAGTAAATAAAAGTAAAGTAATTCCAGGAAGAAACTCCTGCACCACAGGGGACAATAATCCTTCACATTTCTTTGCAATGTATTGGAGACTCTCTAGCCACAAGGGAAGTTATGCACAGGGGAGGGCTGGCCTGGGGGGCAGGGGGGAAATTGCCCCCTGGGCCGGCCATATGTCTGGGCCAGTGGGTCACTGCTTCACTTAATATCCATCTTGTTGCTATAAGTGGAGCTATACTACTGATGCCACAGAGCTTACAATTGAAACAGAGCTACACAAATGATATCGCAAAGTTACAATCCAAATGAAACTCCTTTACCTTGTAAGCTCTATAGTATCATTAGTGTAGCTTTGCTTACATTGTAAGCTCTGTAGTATCAGCCCATTTCAACTGTGAGCTTTGTGGTATTGCTTTGTTTCATGATATTAATGTCACTTTTAAAATTAACAAAAGGAGTTGGGCTGGGACAGTGGTTGAAACAATAGTATAAATGGGCCACTTGATCGTATTTGCCCTCCAGGTCACAAGTTGCCAGCTCTCCCCTGGTTATGCACCAAGGCCTGATAAAAAGGTGATAACGTGGAGATAACTCATGTAGTGATATCCAGTTCCTATGTTATTCTATAGAGCAGTGATTCTCAACCAGGGTGCTGTGGCACTTCGGTGTGCCACGGACATCATCTTATGGTGCCCCACATTTCCTATGAAGACTAATAAAAATGGACTCTTAATAAAGACTAATAGAAATTGTTCTGCACAATATGTTTAGTTTTGTTACTGTGATTGTAAGACCTAATAATAACTGTATATTTATATATTGTACCCTTCATTATGCCCTTGATAAAGTACATTAAATATGTTAGGGGGACCCCGAATATTCTACATTATGTGTTAGGGGTGCCCCGAACAAATAGGATTGAGACCCACTGCTATAGAGCCTATGCACTAAGATCATCAAAGTCGGAGAAATCATTGTGCATTGGCTCCATAGAATAACATAAGACGTGGATATCACTGGAGAAGTCATCTCCACTTTAACACTCCTTGATCACAACTTAATGCATATCCCCCAGGGTATTAGAAACCTCCATTTAAATCTATGGGAATTTGATTCATATCTTGTAATAAAGTTGGTTTACCCTAGAATTGCTCCTATTTTACTTAGTGTAGGAATTGTATTTACACCATGTATATGTATTAGTCAAACTGTGGATTAGAATCAGAAGCCTTTTACATACCATTAACTCTCGGGCTGCTGGTAGTAATTACAGTTTGTCACATGACACTCCTGTCCTTATCTGCATTTACAATGTGTTAAACAGGGTCAGATTTCCCACAAGGCAAAGAAGTCAATCTCTTAAAGAGATAAATATTCTGCAGCACCTCAGCTGTGATGGCCACACCCACATTTCAAGTTGTGAGTGTGCTCAGAGCAGTCCCAATGCCCCTGTACCAGACACGCTCCTGATTTGTGTTGTCTGGATCATTTACCAGTTTACATAATTCTGTGACAGGATCGGGGAAAGTGAGACCCTCCAGCTGCTCCCAGACTACAACATCATCATTGGCTGGCGGAGAATGATGGGAGTTGTGGACTGGAAGCAGCTGGAGGGCCTCATGTTGCCCAACCCTGCTCTGTACTAGTCATTATTAAACCCTTTGGATGCTGGAAAGGTCTCATTGCATTATTAAGGTTGTTGCTGTTTGTCTATTGTAGGCTGAAGGGATTTTCTATGCCAGGAAACACTAGATCACCCTGGGTGCAGAGGGTGTCATGTGAGCAATAGGGGCATGGTGAGGGGTGGGGCTTAGGAGCACCCAGGGCAGGATTTCCCAGTAGGCAATTGCTTAGGGTGCCATGTTATCAGGGGAAGAGCCACGGCTGATCTGGTCACAACCATATTCTGAGAAGTAGGGGTGGCCATGACAACCCCAGATCTGCTAAATTACTGTGACCTTTTTAGTTACCATTTTACAGACCCCATTACTGGCCATTATTTAACCCAATTAATGCTAAGGAGGTCTACAACACAATGTAAAGCAGTACATTGGAGAGTTCTCTAGCAGCCAAAGGGTTAAGGGATTTCATTGAACTTGTATTTTATAAGGTAAGTGGATTTTTGTACCAGGTAACAGTAGTGGGAGCTAGGGGGTGGGGTCTTATGAGTGGGGGTGTGGCCATGGGTGGAGCTAAGGGCACTTTGGGTGCTTTTTGCTTATGGCTCTGGGAGCACCTAACAAGTAAATCTGGTAATAAAACACTACACACACATGGCTGAAGGTCTAGAAGTACAAATAGACAGTAAGATACTAAAGGATATTTTTCCGTTCCACAGCTCATGGTCAAAGACCCAGTCAGGCGCCAGATGGTGGCATCTACAATTGAGAGCCACCCATTCTTCAGTACCATCGACTGGGAGGAACTGCGCCAAGGCCGTTTCCAGTCACAGTCCCCAGTAGTAAGTACATGCACCTGAATCAGTGCCCAGTGAGTCTATGTACAGTTACACTGCCATGCTGAACAGAAGGCATGGGACAGGGTGGAAAACCTGAGGCTACTCTGCTGTTCAGGACTTCAATTCTCATCACCTCCAGCCACCAAACAGCTGGAGGGCCTCAAGTTTCCTAACCCTGCAGCAGGACTATGTACAGACTAGACACAATTTTAATGGGGAACCATCATCTAAAAACAAATTGGAAGATTTTTAAAGTACTTTCAGAGCAACTTGTATGTTGTTATAGCCATATTACTTAGAAAATATGTAAACTGTTTAATTATATTTAAAGATTATGCCATGCAGACATTACCAGTCTTAGCCTTGCATTAACTCCCCCATCACTAACATTTAACCCTTCAGTGCTAGGAGATGTGGGCAATGAATTGGTGAGCAGTGTCAGTGAGTGGGAGAGGTAATGTAAAGCTACCACAGGAAGTTACTGCACAGCACGTCTTCATTAGAATCCAACTTCAGACATAGGGCTTGATTTAAAGGGATAGTAATGTTTCATATTAAAAGCAGCTCCAATTAATCTTCATAGTATTTGGGCCATGGAGAGTTTTATTTCAGTACTGTCAGAGTTGTAATTCAAGAGTAAATGAATGATAAATTATTCCCCTCCCTCCCCTTTTACTGATGTAACACTGCTCAGCTCAGAGCAGCAGGAGGGTGTCCAAATGGATTGCAGAGAGGGACAATCTTCAATTAACATAAGGGAAAAACCTGAAACACCTGTAAATGGGAGCAGGGCTTTCATTGTTCTCACAGTAAGTAGATTGCCCTTTGCTGTGAGCTGTCTGGTCTGTGTACCAAATTCCATTTCTAAGGGGAGGTAATTACATTAGGTAAAAGGGGCAGTAAAAGGGGCAGGAGGGGGAAAATTTATCATTCAATTACTCTTGAACTACAACTCTCACAGTATTGAAATAACAGTCTCTATGGCTCAAATACTATACAGATTAATTGGAGCTGCTGGTTTTGTGAAACATTACTATACCTTTAAAGGATTGCATAAAAGAATGCGGCAGAGCCAAACTGAGTACCGACCGACATTATAAAATATAAGTCTGTATTTAAAGACCCTACCAGCTAAAAGGGGAATGGACGTTAGGCCACAGAAAAGGTCTTGTGGCCAAACGTCCGTATTGTGCATTAAGTTCTCAAAACACCAATAAACAGAGGCAATACTGGGAACTTCACAGTAACAAAGCTAACTATCGGTGCCTGACATACTACCACCCACCGATTATTAAAGGGATAGTAATGTTTCATAATAAAAGCAGCTCCAATTAATCTTCATAGTATTTGGGCCATGGAGAGTGTTATTTCAATACTGTCAGAGTTGTAGTTCCAGAGTAATTAAATGACAAAGTGTCCCCCTCCCTCCCCTTTTACTGATGTCTCACTGTTCAGCCAGGGCAGAAGGGAGGTGCCCAGGTAGACTGCAGAGAGGGACAATCTTCAATTAAGATAAGGGAAAAACCTGAAAAGCTTGTCAAGGGGGGCAGGGATTTCATTGTTTTCATAGGAATAAGAGTGTCCCCTTCTGTTATCTGTCTGGTTTATGGACTGCATTCCACATCTGAGAAGAGATGGCTTACACTAGGTAAAAGGGGCGGGAGGGGGAAACTTTGCTTGTGAATATCTCATAAACCATAAAGGTTTGAGAGAATAAACTTATATCATTCTTCATGTTTTTTTAATGCCTACAAAATAAAATAAAGTTAAAACGAAATATTACTATCAACGAGCATAACATCAACATTTTTACAGTGGAACTGTCACCTCCACTTAATTCTAATTAATAATAAATACCAAGTTGAATTAGAAATATGTTGTGTTTTTCAAGTTTTATTAAGGGAATACTAATACATCCTAAAGTAACCCTCCACAATTACTTTACTGTAGCCATAAAATCCCAATGCTCATTATGAATTTTGTGTTTGCACCTGTGATCAAGACATAACAACTTCAGTCAGTCCTGGATGTCATGTCTATGGAGCCCTTTGCTGGTTCATCAGCTATCAGACTTGAACCAGAAATCAGGAACAAATCTGCGCTCTCTAACAGGAAACAGCGAGACCTTCCTCTAGCCTACCAATAACAGGGAACTAGGCCCTATTCTAACCTAAAGTCCTGCACTAAAAATAGCTAACTGGGCTACCACTTTGTCTCCCACAGCTGATCCTAACTTCTCTAGTTTACATGAATAACTTTGTTGCAACAAATAGCACAGAATAGAGAGTTCATTGTTTTCTATGGGGTAGTTCACATGGGTGATTTTTACAGTTGCAGTCATGTTAAATATTAACCCCGTGTTACTGCAACAGATTGTAATAAAGTTGCTGCAGTAGAGTTGCCCATGTGAACTAGGCCTAAGCCTCTGAACAACTACATTGCCAGCTCCCATCACTAAGTGCTTGGACTAGTCTGCACAGCCTATTCCTAACCTATCTGAAATAATAGATACAGGGCTCGATTTAGAGAGGTCTGAAAAAAACATCCAGCGTCAGTGTTTTAAGCACAGTAAGCAATTCAAGGATCTGTGCTATGAAGAACTGCTGGTAGAAAGTATATCGGCCTCTAAACTTAGCACCATTTTCCCCCCATTAAACACAGTACAGACGGACTACACAACAATTCAGAAGACTGGATTAGGTGCTAAGATTCGCTAAGGGAACCACTTTATTGTGGGAAATCCTAGACCCTTTTTTTGTGCGTCGGATTACTTACCGCATCTTTTAAGAACCGAAGCAGGAATTGCATGTAAACCTGAAATGTGTCCAAAGTAAGTAGAATTAACCCTATGAGCCTCTTTTAATTGAATTGCAATTGTATGGCATATGGCGTATCACACATGGTCAGGGCCAGATTTATAAATAGGCACACGAGGCATGTGCCTAGGGTGCCATATTTGTAGGGGTGCCAGCCGATGGCCCTGTCATGCCCATTTGGGGATGGAGCCCCCAGAAAAGTTATGCAATGCAGCATCGGTGTATTGTGCTGCTGTCCATACAGAGCAGAGTCTACATGAAGAACTAGTGTCTTCCACAGACCCAGCAAAGCATCCGATCTGGAAAGCACTCTAGTTACCAAACCAACCCCGTCACCTGCTCCTGGGTAATTATACTGCTCTCTTTATTCTGTCACAAGTGAGAGTCAGTCTGAAAGAAATGTGAAAGCTATGAACCAGGGAGTCTGGTGCAAGCTGTAATTTCTTCCTATCAGCCAACTTCTTGGTTGTTTAATTATTAAATTATATTATACGTGTTTGGTTTTATTTCTGTGATATTTTAATAAATATCTGAACCTCTTGAGGAATAGAGGGAAGCACAAGGCATTGCTTTGCAATGCCTCGTGCAACCATCTGGTCCTCAAGGGGTTAAAACGCTTGTATTTAAAACACTAGAATGAAGAAAGATCAGGCCAGCCAGCCCCATCACTGGTGAAGAAGATAGGGCAGGTTCACTGGGCCTCTCCTCCTGACCCACCGCACATAATTCTGCATTGCCTTTAGGCTCTCATCATCATATTCATAGGAAGCTACTGTATATAGTGGGGTCTGTGATATTAACCTTTGGTACCAGAGGGTTTTGCAATGCATTGCTTTGCAATACAATGCACACCCCTCTGATATTCAAAGGGTTAAGGGCTCTGCTGTGGAAGGAAGGGGGAAGCTTTAGGCTGTAATGGTGGCTTCTGAGAGCTCTGATTATGGAAGAGTGTGAGGGTTGTGACGGACTTAAGAGCTCTGAGAAACTGACACATGCCTAACCTCAGACATCTACATAACATTAGGAAACAGAATAGGGACATGGCACATAACGAAGATTGCCACCTCTCTGGCATTCCAAGGGTTAATAATGTTACAAACATATGACATCTGACATATTATTAACCCTAAACTGCAAGACAGGTGCCAAAATCATATATTAGCCCCTGGAAGTTGGCACCTAAAGGTCTTATTATTTTGTGGCATCACTTATGTAGCCTCATTTTAATTTTTAGCTCTGTGGTATCACTAATGTTGCTCTGTTTCACTTGTAAGCTCTGAGGTATCACTTGTGTAGCCCCATTTCAATCTCCATTTAAATTGTAAGCTCTGTGGTATTACTAACGTAGCCCCATTTCAATTGTAAGCTCAGCAGTATCAATAGAGTCGCTGCATTTCAAATCTAAGCTCTGTTCTACATTTTTAATATATTTAACAATATGTTTGACAGGTAGGTGCCTAATGCAATGGTTTGCTAACCCCCCTGGTAACCAAGGGGTTAAATCATTAATTTTGTTTAGGAAAGAATTCTATAGTACAGCACTGCGGGTACAGACCTCATGAAGATATTATGGAAAAATAAAAATAAACTTACTCCGCACATGGAGTCACATATTGGTGTCTAAGAGTAGAGCAGCCTGTGTGAGAATACAAATAACTGATCAGTGGGTGGAGTGTGAGGGGAAAACTAGGACATGTGTAGTTACTTAATTGTTAAGTGCCCTGCCGCGTAGTAGAGGAACCTTTACCCAACTGTCCATTTGTCCCTCATTTGTATGGGTATCACAGGTTGAACATGACAGACCTGTGTCTTTTTTCAACCTAGTTTACTATGCAGATAGGATTGTTTCTGGTTGATGGGTGAGTATAGGTGCATAGGTGACTGAAGAGCAACGAGAACATTGATAGGGGTCTCCAGGCTATAGTAGGTTAAGTGGGAAGTAATCATTAAGGTTAGGACATACTTATAATGGCATACCTTGGCGATGTGGGAAGCTTAGCATTTTATGTGAGACTTAACCTTGTCATTTACAAAATAAATATCTCCAGAACCCACATGCAAAGAGGCCTTCACATTCATTACTAATCATTGTCTATGCATTTAAGGAATGTTTATTTGTCCCTTATATTGTAATTGCTTTGCTCCAAAATTACTCCAGATTTTCTTAAAGTCAGAATACTTTTAAAGTCAGAATAAAATCAATATTTTACATGTTTGCTGTGAAGAATAAATCTAAAATGGTTTGGGCCCTAAAACAGAGTGTGGTTAAATGAGGGTGTGTGGCTAGGGGTAGGGCCAAGGCGTGGCTATGGGCACCAGAGGGTGCTGTGTCTAGGGGTTCTTGAGATGTAAATCTGGCCCTGAGTACACAACCACTTCTCTGGAAAACTACCAGACTACCTGAGCAGTATGCTCACTCCAGCTCTCCATACTAACTATAACCTCCGCTCCGCTGCTAACAACTCGCTGCGTGTACCACAATACAAGAAAGAAGCAGGAAGATCTGCCTTCTCCATCAGAGCTCCAAAGACCTGGAACAATCTGCCTGAAATAATCAAATCTGGTCCCAGCCTAAAATCCTTAAAAGTAAATGCTTCTTTATATCTAAAAACAGTGTGTAACTGTATATAATTTTAATATTCAATATGTATGTATATTTATATGTGTATGTATATATAATAACATGTTATGTATAATGTTTCTCAATTTGTGTAAATATGTAACCCTTTACGGAAAACTATCCAGGACAAACTTGAAAATGAGAGAAATCTCAATGTATTCTTCCTGGTAAAACATTTTCTAAATAAATAAATAAAAATAAATCTGTAGACACTGGGCAATCCTATATAATAATTCGCTAAGTTGTGTGTAACGCCCGACATGCGCATTAGACACTGCTGCTCGTGCGGCAGTTATGCGCAGTACAGACTGCCCGCGCCACGGCTGATACAGAGGTGGGCGCGTCCAGCTCTGTATCAGCAGTGGTGTGGGCAGTCTCTTCTGCGCGTGACTGCCCCGCGACCGGCTGCCAGAGGCACTGTGGCCCATGTAATGGGCTGTTCAACTAGTATGATCATACTTGCTCATTCCTATCATTTCACACTGAGCCTTTAAGATGCAACAACTGTCTTCAACACACACAGTACAAGCAGGACTTCACCCTCTGCCTTTCTAATAGAAAACGCCCCAATTTAGAGACAATTGAAACAATTATTTGGTGCAGATCAGATAGTTAGTACATAGGTGACCAATATGAAGCCCTCCATCTACTGCCAGATTAATATTTCCATTACCCCTGCCAGGAGTTATAGTCCGGGAAGGCCTCATGTTGTCCAGCCTTCAGACTGATAACACTTGACGCTCTTCACTATGGAAGTTTGGACATTAACCTGATATTTGGGTCAAACCACTGAGTCTTAGGGTGGAACCCAGATAGTTCCCAAGTTATCCTCATTACTTAAACTTCCACTAGAATGCCTTAACCAGCAGTTGCCTGAGATATAAACCTCAACCTGATATTAAATACATATTTGTATATTTTTAACACTTTGGATGCCAGGTGGGTGTTGGACACCCCTGTGGCAATTAAAGGGTGAACTGTTGCATGGTTGCCTTCTGACATCCAATCTCTTTTGTTAAATGAATTGGACATTGTTGGTTAACTCCTTGGATGCTAGAGAGCTTTGCAATGCATTGGAGACCTCCAGCAGCAAAGTCACGATTATGAAATCAGGGTGATTCTTGGAAGAGCAGGTTCAAGATCCTTAAAAATGTCAGTAACAATTGCATTTTTCCCTACAAGATCAAGGGACACGGGCAACAGAAACGTTTTAACCTCTGACACTCCTAACTGAAGGTGATTGGAGGAAAGCTCTGATTTAGACTATTTGCTAGTGCCCTTTTGATAATTCAGCAGCTGGAGATTAACCCTTTGAGTGCCAGAGGGATACAAAACGCACTGCAAAGCACTCAAAGGGTTAAGAATGAATGTGTCCTATTGCATGGGCCTCTAGAAGTCTGTTAAACTGACTGATTCAAGGCAGAGCAAGATAATGTGATTGAACTTCTGTGACAATTCCCAGTGCCCTCCTGTTCACATGATGCTCTAGCCTCACTATAAGATGAACCTAGGCCCTATTCTAACCTAAAGTCCTGCAATAACAATGGCTAACTGGGCTATCATTTTGTCTCCCACAGCTGAGCCTAACTTCCCTAGATTACATGAATAACTTTGTTACAACAAATAGCACAGAATAGAGAGTTCATGGTTTTCTATCGGGTAGTTAACATGGGTGATTTTTACAGTTGCAGCCATGTTAAGTAATAGCCCATGTTACTGCAACACCTTGCTAGAAAGATGCTGCAGTAAAGCTGCCCATGTGAACTAGGCCTAAGCCGCTGGCAAACTACCATGCCAGCTCCCATCACTAAGTGCCTGGACATTTCTCCATAAGTGACTAATTAATCATATTCTTTCAAGCAGATTTATTCTTAAAGGGATACTTAAAATTTACTAATCCCCATATTGTAGGCATAAAAAAAAGAAAATAATTGCCCCCTGTGTCATTTCTCAAATTTTTTTTGGTTTGAGAGATAATCGCTTGCAAAGTTCCCCCCTCCCTTGCCGTACCCTGAAGTCAGAGTACTCGCTGTGAACACATATATAGCATCTGTGAATGTTACCACATTTTGTTTAATGTAGGAGAAAGGCGTGTTTTAGCATTTGTTTTCCTTTAATTATGTATTATTAGGGAAATCACATATATGGCATACTTGTGGTTGAGGTGACTGAATTTGCCCATCACTAAATTAATGATTTGCAATAGAGTAGATACCATAATCTCCCAAAGTTAAAGGGGCCATATTACCTAAAAACAACTTTGGTGACTCACTTATGTGTTTATTATCCATTTTTTGTTTACGAAGCAAATTTTTATTTATTTAGATACTAGCAATATTGGCATGACGTTGCCCGTGCGGTTACTAAAACAATGGCTGCTTTAATGTCTGACGTTGAATTATCAGTGCTTAGCCCTTTCAGCTCCAAAAAGGTGTGTAGCGCATCAGTGAACTTGTTTGTGTGTGTGTACACGTGTGTGCATGATCATGAGTAAGGGTGTTTGAGCAACAGCATTTCAGAGCAAGCACGCAAGTGTGAGCGACAGCATGTTGTATGAATGAAAACTTGTGTGTTTTATGTGTGTTGCATATAGTGTTTTGCATATAGTTCATTCCGTATAGCATATTGCCCAATAGCATTGTGTGTATTGTGTATACCATTTTGTCTGTTGCATATAGCGTATAGAATATTGCGTTTTGCCTACTGAGTATAGCAGTTTTCCTATTGCATATAGCGTTTGAATACAGCATCTCGTTTATAGCATCTGGTGTACAGAGTCTGGTATCAGTGTATATAGCGATTTGCATATAGCATTTGGTGTATTTCTTATAGCAAATATCACATATTGTTTTGAAAAAGTTCGCAGAGCGCTCATAGCGTTTGGTGAATTGTGTATAGCATTTGGTGTATAGCATTTGGCTAATTTCGTATAATCTTTGGCTTATAGCATTTGGCAAATTGCATATGGTGTTTGGCGTATAGCGTTTGGCTAATTGCCTATAGTGTATAGGATTCAGCAAATTGCATATATCATACTATGTATCGTATATAGCGTTTGGCGAAGTGCATAGGTTATGGGTTTTGGGGAATTCTCTATAGCGTTTGACGAATTGCGTATAGCGTTTGTCGTTTGTCGCATGGAGTATAACATTTGGTGTATTGTGCATATAGTTGTGTATTGTATGTATAACATTTGGCGTATTGAGCTTAGCATTTGCTGTATAGTATATATATATCGTGTATGTGTGTGTGTGTGTATATGGTGTGTATTTTGAGTGTTTCTGTGTGTATATGGTGTGTGTGTATTGTGTGTCGCTTGTGTTCACTGCAGCCCCTGCACCTCCTTGCAGGACAGGCAGTATAGAGGAGATTTGAATAACTCTTCCTTACTGCCGACACTGGGTGTGTTTGCCAGGCATGCAGAAGCCTTCTTTATATATATATATATATATATATATATATATATATATATATATATATATAGATAGATAGATAGATTAAGCTACTTAAGGCTATACAGGCACTTTGTTTTAGCCCTGCATTACTTCCCCACTCATTGACATGTAACCCTTGCAGTGCTAGGGAAGGTGGAAAATGTTGCTAAGAAGTGTGGGAGGAGTAGAATGTAGGAGGTAATTCTGGGATAAGACAGGAAGTGTCTGCACAGCATACCTTAACTAACCTAATCTTAATCATAAATTCTTAATTATTCAAAAAATCATTTTCTACATAAGGAGCACTAATATAGCAGAAAGGTGATATTGTAAGAGCCCTTTCAAAATCATCAATAGTTTTTAAGTGAAAGTGTCCCTTTAAGGTACTGTTACCCAACCCAGAAATAAGTGATATTCAACATATATTATAAAACAATACTATGGCCACTTAACACTTAGAGTGCCAGAGAGGTATCCAATGCAATTTGTTGATAACTCTCTGGCACTCAAAAGGTTAAATTACATCTGTCACATGCCAGCTGTAAGCCTCATTACTGGTCTCAATTTAAGTAGTGTATTCCTTGCACTTTTTGTTTTTCAGAGTAATGGTTTCAGAGCTGTCTGCTTTAGTAGTTAGGGGCCCATTAACATCAGCAGTAGGGCACAGTTTTCGTAATTATTTGCTCGCCTTTTCTGCATTTGCCTTATTCTTCCACCAAAAGGGTGGAATAAAGTAATGGACGTAGGACAATCATGCAAATCCTCTCAAGATGTATGTATGTTTTTTGCTTTGAATGAAGAGCAATGTGTTGCGTTCCCCACTGGCACTCAAAGGGTTAAAGGAATGCATTGAGGTAGGGTAGTAAATAATTAAATCTGTGTGTCTCAGCTCAGTTTGACACTAGCTACATATGTGGATTTTGTTTCCATAATATATCACATTTGTATTGCTTCATATGGCCCAATATCCATAGAACAGAAGAAAATAACTAAAGTCAGTAGCATCGCTGAATTCAGACACCTAACATCAAAGAGTATCTCCAGCACTGATTCATAGAACAGTCGTTGTGTACCCCCTGGAACTCAAAGGGTTAAATATGTGAAGCAGTAACTCCAATGTTAACTGTAACTGATCTGGAAATGATAATTTCTTAACATATGTCGCTATTCACAAGGGAGTTTGAATTTTGTCCAAAGAGAAAACAATAGAAAAGTAATTATTTGCAAGAGAACTGGATTTACATCCATGTTTACTTGGTTCTTTGAGGCATATTTGTATTGAAAAATATATCAGTTCTGGGAGAAATTATATATAGCTGATGAGGCTGAAAAAATACATTTGTTCATCAAGTTGGATCATAAATCCAGCCCCATAATCCCTTTTGACCTGGAGGAAGGCAAAAAACATTGAAGCCATCTCCTTCCTGACTCTGAATGGCAGTAAGATAGTTCCCTGGATCAACAACCTATCTGCATTGTCAACTGTCATAATTTGAAACCAACTGTCATAATCTGAAGCAGCCAACTGTCATAATCTGAAGCAACTGTCATAATAACAAAACTCACAAAAAGTGGAAGGTTTATTTGCCAGCCATGCGTATGTGGCCTCTGTAATCCTATATTATAATTCGCTAAGGATGTTTGTCAGAAGCCATCATGCACAGTAGAGACGGCTGCGTGCGCTGCAGTCATGCACCATACAGACTGCCCACGCCACGGCTGATACAGAGCTGGGTGCTCCGAATTCAGACCGGAGCCCTCTCTGCGCACCTTTCTTTTTCGCTCTGTATCAGCTGCGGCGCAGGTGGTCAGTACTGCGCATGACTTCAGCGCCGCCAGTGTTGGCCCATGTGCACGGGCTTTAAAACTAGTCAAGTAAATAGTTCTCCACAAATGATTCTTTTATTTATAATTTGATGAAATGATCAAAGCTACAGTGCTGGGTGCTGTCACCTTGTCTTTGCAGTAATCTGAAATGAGTCAGATCTGAGTGCACTAGCTGATATTTTTTATCTTAAAGGAGAAGTAAACTTTTTTTATGAAAAAATATATTTCTTAGGGATTTTCCTATTGAGTAAAATAAGGGTACTCCCACTGCCAAGAGATTTATATTATCAGAGTTATTACAGTTTAAACCCATGATTTTTTACATTAGCAGTGCCCTCTAGTGGTCAAATCAGTCTTTCTTTTAGAATGTAATGGAGAGAAAAGTCAGACACATACAGTTCTCCATAGAATATGATAGAAACTGCCTGTCATTCCTGTCAGAAGTAACAGGAAGTAAACACAGTAAATTCACTTCCTGGTTATTTGAAGTGTTATACATTCTGACTAAAACATCTGACAGCAGTGGGAGTGACCTTGTTTTATTCAGCAGGGTATGCTCTATAAAATATGTGTTTTCATAAAAAAAAAAAAGTTCATTACTTCTTTAACCCCTTAGCGACCCTTGGCGTACCAGGACCGTCAAGGGTAAATTTGTTCCAAGGACCCTTGACGGTCCCGGTACGTCAAGGGTTAAACTCTCCTATCGCGGCAGCACAGAGCGATGGGAGAGCGCGGGCTGCTTGTTACTAAGTGTCCCGGTACCGGGACACTTAGTAACAACCAGTAGAAAGTTTGTTGCAACATGCGATTCGCTTGATGAGTGAATCACATGTTGCAAACGCTGATTGACAGGGACAGTATTTGTAAATACTGTCCCTGTCATATATCTCTGCCTCCCTCCATCTTGCACACTGCTGAGGTGGAGAGAGACAGAGAGAGATCGTGCCAGAGAGAGATTGTGCCTGTTGGTGAAGAAAAGTTGTGAAAAATTTATAAAATTAACTATTTGATCACTGTTCTACAGTGATCAATAAGTTCCCCCCTCCCATCTGATCACTTTTAAAGTGATCAATATACTGCAGATCAGTGTTTGCTGATCTGTGGGACACCCCCCACCCCCCTTGTATTCTTGAATTTTTTTTGAAATTTTTTTACATTTTCTTTTAAATAAAAATTGATTTAAAATATAGTTTAGGTAGGTAGATGGGTAGGTTTAGTGTAGACTTGCCTTAGGGAAAGGTTTAGGGACAGATTTAGGTTTAGGGGAAAAAAAAAAAAAAAAAAAAAAAAAAATATATATATATATATATATATATATATATATATATATATGTATAGTTTAGATAGGTTGTTTACTTGGGTTAGGTAGGTTCAGGATATATGTAGGTTAGGGTAAGTTTTAGGGTTAGAGTTAGGTTTAGGGATAGCGATAGTGCGAGAAAAAAACATTTTTAGTGGGCAAAATGCAGCGCAGGTATAGCGTTGAAGAGGCATATGCCTTTTTGGCGTCTGACTCAGAGGCAACAGACACTGCGTCAGATTTTGATATAGAGCAGTTTACAGAAAGTGAGAGCACCTCTAGTGATGACGCTGGGCCTTCTGTCAAGAAAAGACACACTGCCCCAAGAGCTGCCCCAAGAGCTGCCCTGGCAACTGCCCCAGCACCTGCCAAAAATCCTGCCAAAAATTCTGCCAAAAGACTTTCCAAAATACCTGCCAAAAGAAATGCCCCAAGTGCTACCCCAAGAGCTGCCCCGGCAATTGCCCCAGCACCTGCCAAAAGATCTGGCCAAAGAAATGACCCAACACCTGCCACTCCTGATCATAATGAATGGGTATCCCCAATCAATTTATGCCCACAAATCCCAGAATTTACAGGCACCCCAGGGATTCAAATTGATGTGGAAGGATTTACCCATGATGATTTTTTTGATTTAATTTTGGGGGAAGACATTTTAGGTGAAATTATGTCCTAAACCAACTTGTATGCAGCCCAGTATACTGCCACCAATCCTACAGCTTTTGTAGTTAAGGAAGAAATATGGAAACCTATAGACATTATAGAATTTAAACAATTCTGGGCCATAATAATGGCAATGGGTATAATAAAAAAAGCCAAGTATCCGATCCTACTGGAGCAAAAACCCCATATGTGATACTCCTACATTCCCCAAGACTATGACCAGGTCCAGATTTGAAATCATTTTGCACTTTATGCATTTTAGCGATAATACCCTGTGCCCCCCAAAAGAACACCCCCAGTATGATAGACTATACAAAATTCGTCCCCTAATAAGCCATTTACAGAAAAAGTTTGCCCAAGTGTATATGCCCCAAAAAGAAATTAGTGTAGATGAATCCCTAATGAAATATAAAGGCAGGTTAGGGTTCAAGCAATACATCCCCTCCAAGAGTTTGGTGTAAAATTTTATAAATTGTGCGAAAGTGCCACAGGCTACACCCAGGCTTTTAGAATTTATGAGGGCAAGGACAGCCAACTTGATCCTCCAGGGTGCCCCGAATTTATGGGAACAAGTGGGAAAATAGTTTGGGATTTAATTTACCCCTTATTAAATAAAGGCTATCAATTATTCGTTCATAATTATTACACCAGCCCCCTTTTATTTAAGTCTCTGTTTTGTTTTGACACAGTGGCCTGTGGCACTGTCAGGTGCAATTGCAGGGAGTTGCCTAAAACACTCGTAGATAGCAATCTAAAACCTTGGACATCCTTATCTTTGTGCCAACAGGAGCTGCTGGCAGTGAAGTTTAGGGACAAAAAAGATGTCTACATGCTGACCACAATGCATGAGGACAGATCTGTGGCAGTCACTGTTGTTGGCAGGACAGGGGTACTGAGAAAGCCAGTCTGCATCAGGGACTATAATAAAAACATGGGGGGAGTTGATCTGTGTCATCAACTAATGCAGCCATACCTCGCAGTGTGGAAGTGTAGGGCATGGTATAAAAAAGTTGCCATCTATATGATGCAGATGCTGTACATAACTCATTTTTACTTTTCAAGCTGGCAAACCCCAATCAAAAATGTAGCTTTTTACAAAACCAGCTACAACTTATTTCCCTATTTCTATTTCAAGGTGCGTCAGAAATAATTCCTCCAAGATCCGGGGTAGTACATTTTATTTATAAAATCCCCCCAACTCCCCAAAAAGAACAAACCACAGAAGCGCTGCAGGGTTTGCTACAGAAAGGGAATACGGACAGACACCACCACTTACTGTCCTGATTGCCCTTCCAAACCTGGCCTCTGCCTTGGTGACTGTTTCAAGGAATACCATTCAGGCACAATGAAGTAGTGCTGTAAATGTTCTTTTATTATTTGGCCACTTTTTCCCCCTGAAATATCCTGTTTTTTATTTTTCAAAACACATCCCTCCTTAGATCTAACACTATCAAAATGTATCTCTGTTAATGGAAACACACATGTTCCCTACTAGGCCTAGTAGTTCCCCCAAAACCTGACAAACCTATGCATATGGGGCATTGCCATACTCAGACAATGTAACTCACCACTAATGTAAAGCATTTAAAAAATCTGCAAATATCATCTGATTGAAATCCAGAGCAACACTAAAATAAAAATGTGAAAAAATGGTGTTTCTCTGCCTTACTGCAGATTTTGGGAGGGATTGGTGATAGAGTGGCAGGGAAAAAATTGATAAGATGCAAATAGAATGAAAGCCAGGGTTGTTTACTCTTCTGCAAAATATACTTTTGGGGGTAAAATTAATTGCAGCATTGCCAAACAGACCGAAATGAGACAAGGCACCAGCTGAAAAAATGGCATGTCTGTAAAAGGAAACTAAAATGTTCCAACTGGGCCCAGTAGCTCCCCCAAACCCCAACAAATCTATGTATATGGGGTATTGCCGTAATTAGATGAAGGAGCCGAACACTAATCAATGCAGTTTATAAAATATTCACCTGTTCTGTGCTTGAAATTCACATCAACATTGAAGGCAAAGTGTAAAAAATGCTGAATTTTTTTACTTATGTCAAGTTTTCACAGGACTGGTGGTAAAATGGTTGTTTGCACACCTAAAATGAAAGCCTGGGGTGTCTACTTTCCAAAAATATACACTTTTGGGGGGAAATCTTAAAAAAGAGCAGTGTTACACAGCCCAAATGAGAAATGGAACCAGTAACGCAAGCTGTGAAGATTCAAAGTGTGAACCTGGAAACGCGCATGTTCCAATTTGGGCCCCGTAGCTCTCACAAACCATGAAAAAGCTATGCATATGGGGTATTGCCGTACTCAGAAGAAGGAGCTGAACACTAAACAATGAATTTTTAAAAATTTTCACCTATCATGTGCTTGAAATTCACATCAACATTGTCAAGATTTACTAGTGATTGGTGGTAAACAGGCTGCGTAAAAAATTTGAAAACATACATAAAATGAAAGCCTGGGGTGTCTACTTTCCAAAAATATACACATATGGGGGGGAAATCTTAGAGTGGAGCACTGTTATACAGCCCCAAATGAGACATGGCACCAGTGATGCAAGCTGTGAAAATTCAAAGTGTGAAACTGGAAACGCGCATGTTCCAATTTGGGCCCCATAGCTCCCCCAAACCTTGAGAAACCTATGCATATGGGGAACTGCTGTACTCATAAGAAGGTGCTGAATAGTAAACAATGGATATTTTTAATTTTTCAACTATCCCGTGCTTGATATCAACAGTAATATTGAAATGTAAGTGTGAAAACTTCAAAAAAACTAAATTTTTCCAAAATTTTGAAAATTTTTTCTGGAAAAATAGCTGCATAAAAACTTCAAAATTCTCCTGATTATTTACCTTATGTTGTCTAGTTTTCAGAAACATATACCTTTGTGGGACATTTTTGGTTCTGGCACCATCAACTAAGCTATGATGCTCACATGCCAATTGTTGAAAAATTATAAATTGGAAATAATGGCGTCCATCTTGTAATATTTACCTTGTAAATGTGAGGAAGGGATTGAAATGCTAGCCATATGGGGTACCCTTGTATTCAGGAGAAGCAAATGAATATACTTAGGGGTATTTTTTTTCATTAACTAATAGTATGCAAATCCTGACAGAAAAATGTAAGCAAAATGTTGTTGTTTTTTTAATTTTTTTCCTCTTTTTTTCTATTTTAATCAAACTAAACAATGAGGTATTCATATAATTGTGGTATCAAAAGAAAGCCCTATTTGTGCTTAAAAAAACAGTATATAATTTGTCTGGGTATACAAAGGGAATTAAAGAGAAAATATGGTTGAACAAAGACATAGTCAAAAAAGTTAAAATTGCTTAAGTCAAATCTAAGTCAGATTTTCCCGGTCCTTAAGGGGTTAAAGTAAAACCAGTAAGGCTTATAATAACACCTGTCTTGCAATGTTATGGCCTGAAAATCCTAAGGGCCCCTGCAAATGTTGCCCTTGTGACTTTCTTCAAGAGGCAATGTCTTCATCAGTCCTGGATGTTAGGCTGGTGGAGTCAGATAAGATAAATACTGACACGTTTTTCAGACTGAAGCAGTCTGAATGCACAAATATATTTAACCCTTTAATGACCCGAGAGAAAATAAAGCATTGCAAAGCACAGCATTTCATACCCTTTGTTAAAGGGTTAAAATGACCACACGAAGTGAGCTGAGGTTGGGGTCCTGCTAGCAACTGTCATGTCTACTGCACTGACTTGACTAGCTGAAGATGTTCTCTTTGGAAATAGGCACAAGTTCAGAGGGGCCATTAGGATTTTCTGGACAAATAATGTAACTAGGGGGTTGTTATTAAATGGTTTTAGTTCTCCTCTAAATATCACAAAATTTGGTCTGAAGCTGCATATGGGTAGTAAGTAACATAATTTCCGGAGTTTGTGCTCATGAATGGCATCACAAGCCACACCCCTAGCTGGGAACTTCCAAAATGAACGGACACTGAGATTTTGTAATTATTAACCCTTAAAGTTCCCACAATATAGATTTTCTGCCAATATGTCTCTGATCGCTGTAATCGAGATGTGCTCCAATCAGTCCTCAAGGAGCCATTAATATACAACAACTTAAAATACCCCTGGATGATCTCACACAAGACAAGCGGACTTCTCCCTCTGGCTTCCTGGTACAAGTGGCACCAATTTAAAGACTAAAGAAGCAATTAGAAATACATAGGTAGCACTGGACTCCGTATAGCCATACCAGACTATATCCACAAAGTAAACACAGGGGAAATAACCAGGGGATGGCTGGCCTGGGGGGCAATTGCACCCTAGGCTGGTGATATATCTAGGCCACTGCACATCACTAAATCTTCCGATTGCTGCTGTAAACAGAGCTACACTAGTGATAACACAGAGCTTACAATTGAAATTGAGCTACATAAATGCTACCACAGAGGTACAATCTAAATGGAGCTAAACTAGTAGCATAAACCAATTTCCTTGTAAGCGCTACAGTATCACTAGGTAAGTGCTATAGTATCACTAGGTAAGTGCTATAGTATCACAAGGTAAGCTCTATAGTATCACTAGGTAAGTGCTATAGTATCACTAGGTAAGCTCTATAGTATCACTAGGTAAGCGCTATAGTATCACTAGGTAAGTGCTATAGTATCACTAGGTAAGCTCTATAGTATCACTAGGTAAGCGCTATAGTATCACTAGGTAAGCGCTATAGTATCACTAGGTAAGTGCTATAGTATCACTAGGTAAGCTCTATAGTATCACTAGGTAAGTGTTATGGTATCACTAGGTAAGCTCTATAGTATCACTAGGTAAGCTCTATAGTATCACTAGGTAAGCGCTATAGTATCACTAGGTAAGTGCTATAGTATCACTAGGTAAGCGCTATAGTATCACTAGGTAAGCTCTATAGTATCACTAGGTAAGATCTATAGTATCACTAGGTAAGCGCTATAGTATCACTATGTAAGTGCTATAGTATCACTAGGTAAGCTCTATAGTATCACTAGGTAAGTGTTATAGTATCACTAGGTAAGCTCTATAGTATCACTAGGTAAGCTCTATAGTATCACTAGGTAAGCGCTATAGTATCACTAGGTAAGTGCTATAGTACCACTAGGTAAGCGCTATAGTATCACTAGGTAAGCTCTATAGTATCACTAGGTAAGATCTATAGTATCACTAGGTAAGCGCTATAGTATCACTAGGTAAGTGCTATAGTATCACTAGGTAAGCGCTATAGTATCGCTAGGTAAGCGCTATAGTATCACTAGGTAAGAGCTATAGTATCATTAGGTAAGTGCTATAGTATCACTAGGTAAGCTCTATAGTATCACTAGGTAAGTGCTATAGTATCACTAGGTAAGTGCTATAGTATCACTAGGTAAGCGCTATAGTATCACTAGGTAAGCGCTTTAGTATCACTAGGTAAGTGCTATAGTATCACTAGGTAAGCTTTACTTAAATTATAAGCTTTGTAGTGGCGCACTAGTGTAGCCCCATTTCAACTGTAAGCTCTGTGGTATCATTTGACTTACATTACAACATTAATGCCAATTTTAAAATTAACAAAGGGAGTGGGCTGGAACGATAATAGAAATGGGCCGCTTGAATGTATTTGCCCCCTAGGCCACAAATTGCCAGCCCTCCCCTGGAAATAACCTGCACTATCAGGATTATATGAAAATTCCCCAAATTGCTAATGATTTTAATGGAGTATTTCATTCTGTGAGTGCGAGACAGGTCTCCAAAACATTTAATAAAACAGTTTTTATTTGTTCCCAGAGGTGTAGTTGGCTTACCTCCAAAATTGCTCCAATGTCTTTATGTATGTGGACCATTGATTGTAAAAGAATCATAGTTACTTTACAGGATGAGTTAAGCACTAAGGTGGGAAAAAAGGAGAGGGAAACTCTTTGGTTTCTGGGTTATTCATATGGAGCCTCCATGTTCAAGCTGGAGATATATTTGTACATAGATTTTAAAGAATAAAATAGGAACTGGAGAGGATTACTCACTGGAGGGACCTCTCTCACTTCAGGGCATCTCCCCCTCTAATGTAGTTGCAGCACAAAATGGCTGCTCCCAGTATTGCAGCTTCACCAACTTCCACATGTTATTAATAAATATAATATAATAAAATGCAATTTCAGCAGAAAACAAAAAATACATGCTTACTTGGTTACACAATATGAGTAGCAGGGGCATAACTAGAAATGAATAAGCCCCAGGGAACTATTAGGATGTCCACCCACCTACCATACCTGCCTTAACCAACACGTTTTTCAAAATTCACAATATATTAAGAAAAGAGGGGATGAGAGGAGGGCAAATATGTATCTTTTTAAACTGCCTATAACTTTTGCTTTTTTTGTTTTAACCCTTTGAGTGCCAGCGGGGTGTGGAATGCATTGGAAAGCAATGCATTCTATATCACTATGGCACTCAAATGGTTAAAAGCAGGCTAATAGTTTGAGATTTCTGATTTAATAATTAGTGGATCTAATATCAACAGAGCTTTGTTCTCTGACTTGATGAGATGTAGCTGCATAATTAATTACTCAAAAATCCAGAGAATTACTTCTCTCCACCTTTCTAGCCCACTAAACCCATCAGAGGGGTGGGGCCAAGGTTAGAGAATCTTGTTTTAAGGCATTGTGGGAAAATGGAGGGACTCCCTCCCACTGTATTGACTCTTTTTTTGAGACCCAAATCCCTCTGTCCCTCTCTTCCACCCTGGTATCCCTCTTTTTTAGGAGATCAGACTACGTGGTGTGTATATAAGTATCACATTGCTACACAGCAGTAAAACTCACATTAATGTTTGTTTAAATGTCCATATATGTGTTTATATATTAGTCTATGTAAATAAAATAGTTTGGTTTTGCACTAAATCATATAATCACTTACTAAAAGAGATGTCATTAGGTCATGAAAAAAACTAAAATATTTTGGTAATGCCCCACCCACCAGTCACACCCCCAGCTACCCCACCTAAAACTAAAGTGTCCCTCTTTGGCCATTTGAAATGTTGGGAGGTATGGTAATATATCACTTTGTGACTGAAAATGTAGAGGTTAAAGTCTTTGTCCCTTAATTAATTTTTTAGCCAACACTTTATTTAAAAAGAAAAAGTAACAGAATACAAGTTAAATACATTACAGTAACAATAAGGTATCTAATACACCATCCGGTGTCAGAGACTTATCCAGTAATTGATCATTTTGTGTTGGAGATGTGTCTACAGTACATTTAAGTAGTCTCTTGATTGTCTTGTTTTCCTTAAAGCGCTTAGTCTGTATGGAGTGATCTCTTCTTTTTTAATTTCAGAGGTAAGAGATGCCGCTGTTTGTATGTAGGTCTCACAGATCACCACCCACGTCACTTATGTAGCATGCTAAACAAGAAAACAGTAAAAACAGCGCAATATCTGCCTCTAAGCATAGTATTTCATGACACTATTAGTTAACCCTCTCTATGCCCCCTTCTTATATTCACTCACATTAGATAGAGGCTTTTCCTGCCTCTTAGTGTAATTTATTACACTGGATCAATTTTTTCGTCACTCCAGGCTTGTGACACCAGAGACTTGTCTTCACTCCTGTAAAGGTGTTATTGTAGTTCCCTTGTAGTTTCCTTGTTGTGGGCCTCATAAATACAGATAATATGTGGCCTCCCCACTAAGGAACCTTATATTAGTGCCTCAACTCAGAGTGAATGTATCACTAGTATGTGAGAGAGGGATTAATTTCCATATTCCATGAGGTATAGAGGGTAAAAAGGTTTTATATAGAAAATAGTATTTATTGAAAAACATTTAATAAAAAACTAGGCTGGTGTTTCATACACTGTGTTCAGGTGTGTTTCATTTATTTATTTATTTCATTTTCAATATATTAGTTTTTTAATGTGAGTGAATATAAGAAGGGGGCACAAAGAGGGTTAACTAATAGTATCATGAAATACTACGCTTAGAGGCAGATATTGCGCTATTTTTTTCTGTTTTCTTGTTTAGAATACATTTAATTCTTTGAGTGCCAGAAGGGGGAAAAAACAAAATGTTAGACACTCCTCTGGCACTCAAAGGGTTAAGGGGAAATAAGCAGAAGACCTTGGAGGAGATACACTATGGTGTGATAAAGAAGTGATAAAAAGGAGATAGAAAAACAAAAACAAACCTGCGCTGCTCCATACTAGTGATAGGAATATAAACCCTGCAATGAGCCTACTGTATATCTTAAAGCGATAGTAATGTTTCACAAAAACAGTAGCCCCAATTAATCTTCATAGTATTTGAGCCATAGAGAGTGTTATTTCATTACTGTGAACGTTGTAGTTCAAGAGTAATTGAATGATAACGTTTCCCCCTCCCGCCCCCACTCCATAGATATGGAATCCAGTCCATAGACGAGACAGTTCACATCAAGGGTCAATATTCTGCTGTGAGAACAATGAAAGCCCTGCCCCCTTTGACAGGTTTTTCAGCTTTTTTCCCTTATCTTAATTGAAGATTGTCCCTCTCTGCAATCTACCTGGGCACCTCCCTTCTGATCTGGCTGAGCAGTGTTACATTAGTAAAAGGGGTGGGAGGGACATATTTTATTATTCAATTAGTCTTGAACTACAACTCTGACAGAATTGAAATAACACTCTCCAAGGCCCAAATACTATGAAGATTAATTAGAGCTGCTTTTATTATGAAACATTCCTATCCCTTTAAGTTTGCTATAATATTACTAAAAATAATAATAATTAGGGTTTTAGTTGCATACATTGGCCAATATATGTTTAAGCTTGCTTACCCCGCAAAGTTCCCCTATTTAGAGCGAGTCCTACTAACATATACATATGGCAATAAAAACAATTAAATTATATAAAGATTTTTCTAAGGAAATGTGTCAGCAGGCCCAAAACATTAAAAACAGATTAAAAGCACCTAATAGTGGAGCTATAATGACCCCCCCCCATGTAAGGACCTGAACAAATCATAAATAAAGGCAATACCAAGGTTAGACAAGCCAAGCAAACAAGAAGACCATATACTATGCCTTTAAATAACCCTTTTCTATATATATCATTTGCTAGGATGCATCGCTCCCTGTGTGTGTAACATACACGGACACAGAGAGCGATGCCTCCAGTGGCGGTGGACTGAAAAGCAGTGATAGAGTGGCATGCTGTGGGGATCAGCAGCGGTAGGTGGAAAAGCAGCAGTAGAGTGGCACGATCCGGGGATCACCACAATAAGCCGCTGTACCGCCATACGCATAACCTACACCCCGTCAAATGACAGACGTTAACCTAGTAGTGCCATAAATTTCTTTGTTGGAACTGAGAAGAAATACTAGGGTATTAACTGTGAAATGACTGTAAAATCTTGGGTATAATACGCACAACTTTACCCCACTTCACCTTATGTGAAGTGGGGGTGCGTATTATATACAAGAGTTTTTACAATGAAAAATATAGTGTTAGCAGACCTCTTCCCTCCCAACCCCGGCGCTCCGCTTTGAAGATAAACCTTACTTTTGTGCAAGTGAACTGCCGAAGAGAAGGCAAAATTTCTTGTACTTGCCGCCCTGCCGCCCGCTTCCTTCAATTGGGCTTACAGGACCTTCCTCCTCCAGCCAATGGTAATGCCTTGTTTATCTTCAAAGCAGAGCGCCGGGGGAGGGAGGGAAGAGGTCTACTAACACTATATTTTTTTTGTAGTAAGGGAGAAAACAAGGGTGAGTATTATACATAGGCACTCTTGTTTTCCCCTAAAATCTTAGGCATAATATACACCTGCGTATTATACACAGGTACGTATTATACCTGAGATGTTACAGTAAGTGAAGTGCCATGGTGAATAAGCAGCTAGAATGAGAAGGAGCAAGTGTATACAAAACATATAGAAACAACTCACAGCTCTAGAACACCATGTTCTATATGAAAATATATGTTTTATATGAATAAAGTAAATATATATATGAATATATATGTTTTATATGCAAAAAGTAAATATTGTGATTAAAGTATGGAGCGCAACAAGGAAAGAGGGGGAATTTCCCAATGTCCCCAAACGTAGGAAAAAATCTAAAAGGACAGAGAAAGACAAAAACAAAGCTGCGCTGCTCCATACTAGTGATATAAATTATAAACCCTGTTATGAGCCTATATCATAAGTGTTATAATATTACTAAAAATAATAATAATTAGGGTTTTAGTCTCATATAGGCTCATTAAAGGGGTTATAATTTATATCACTAGTATAGAGCAGCGCAGCTTTGTTTTTGTCTTTCTGTGTCCTTCTAGGTTTTTTCCTACTTTTGGGGTATTGGGAGATCCCCCTCTCTCCTTGCTGATCTCCATACTTTAATCACAATATTTAATTTTTTCATATAAAACATGCATTAATCATGGTGTTCTAACTCTGTGAGTTTTTCCTGTTTGTTTTGTATAAAAAGGAGATAACTGCTACAGTGAGATAAACGCCCCAGTTCTTATACACTGCTCCAAAAAATAAAGGGAACACTAAGATTGCACATCCTAGATCTGAATGAATGAACTGACAACAAAATCACACAAAAATTCTCAATGGAAATCAAATTTATCAACCCATGGAGGTCTGGATATGAAGTCACACTCAAAATCAATATGGAAAACCACACTACAGGCTGATCCTACTTTGATGTAATGTCCTTAAAACAAGTCAAAATGAGGCTCAGTAGTGTGTGTGGCCTCCACGTGCCCGTATGACCTCCCTACAATGCCTGGGCATGCTCCTGATGAGGTTGTGGATGGTCTCCTGAGGGATGTCCTCCGAGACCTGGACTAAAGCATCCGCCAACTCCTGGACAGTCTGTGGTGCAATGTGGCGTTGGTAGATGGAGCGAGACATGATGTCCCAGATGTGCTCAATCAGATTCAGGTCTGGGGAATGGGCGGGCCAGTCCATAGCATCAATGCCTTCCTCTTGCAGGAACTACTGACACACTCCAGCCACATGAGGTCTAGCATTGTCCTGCATTAGGAGGAACCCAGGGCCAACCGCACCAGCATATGGTCTCACAAGGGGTCTGAGGATCTCATCTCGGTACCTAATGGCAGTCAGGCTACCTCTGGCAAGCACATGGAGGGCTGTGCGGCCCCCCAATGAAATGCCACCCCACACCATTACTGACCCACCGCCAAACCGGTCATGCTGGAGGATGTTGCAGGCAGCAGAACGTTCTCCACGGCATCTTCAGACTCTGTCACATCTGTCACATGTGCTCAGTGTGAACCTGCTTTCATCTGTGAAGAGCACAGGGCGGTAGTGGCGTATTTGCCAATCTTGGTGTTCTCTGGCAAATGCCAAACGTCCTGCACGGTGTTGGGCTGTAAGCACAACCCCCACCTGTGGACGTCGGGCCCTTATCCCACCCTCATGGAGTCTTTTTCTGACTGTTTGAGTGGACACATGCAGATTTGTGGCCTGCTGGAGATCATTTTGCAGGGCTCTGGCAGTGCTCCTCCTGCTCCTCCTTGCACAAAGGCGGAGATAACGGTCCTGCTGCTGGGTTGTTGCCCTCCTACGGCCTCCTCCACATCTCCTGATGTACTGGCCTGTCTCCTGGTAGTGCCTCCATGCTCTGGACACTACGCTGACAGACAGAGCAAACCTTCTTGCCAGAGCTCGCATTGATGTGCCATCCTGGATGAGCTGCACTACCTGAGCCACTTGTGTGGGTTGTAGACTCCGTCTCATGCTACCACTAGAGTGAAAGTACCGCCAGCATTCAAAAGTGACCAAAACATCAGCCAGGAAGCATAGGAACTGAGAAGTGGTCTGTGGTCACCACCTGCAGAACCACTCCTTTATTGGGGGTGTCTTGCTAATTGCCTATAATTTCTACCTGTTGTCTGTTCCATTTGCACAACAACATGTGAAATTGATTGTCAATCAGTGTTGCTTCCTGAGTGGACAGTGTGATTTCACAGAAGTGTGATTGACTTCGAGTTACATTGTGTTCTTTAAGTGTTCCCTTTATTTTTTGGAGCAGTTTATTATTCTATGAAGCGTATGCATTACTTTATCTCAGGCTGGAGAGATGTTAGTATATAGGCCCCAAAGAATAACAGGGATTAGAGAATTCATCACCCTGGAGAAATTATTTCCTCTTTATCACATCTTAGTAGGGATACAGTTCTCAATAGAATGGGATAGTAGCAGCTGCATCACTATGTGACAGTGTGAATGGTTATAACTTTTGCAGACAACTGCCAGCAGTAGGAGTAACCTTGTTTTACTCACCAGGGAAACACTATATTAAAATGTTTGCTTTAGAGTTTAGACCATATCTTTTGATAAATAATACATAACTTGCTAGACAATAAGCCACTGTTGACACATGAAAGGAGAAGAAGGGATATATAAAATGTAAATACAGGGCTGGATTTAAATCTCACCTGCCTCTAGACCAATGCACCTATGCTCACACATCCCACTCATCACATGACTACTCTCCTAGTTCCTCCCACTGCTGCCTAGCAACAACAATATTATCTTATAACATAAAAGGGCAAAAACGTTGTTAACCCCCTGTCTGCTAGGGAGGTCTTCAATAAGTTACTTTGCAGTGCATTGGAGACCTCTCTACATAGTTGGGAACTTGCCGGGTTTCACCCAGAGACTCCGGATTTAGAGATCCAGGTAGGCTGAGATGAATACATTAAAATTTATTATAATAAAAATTAATACATGTAACTGTGCGGCATGATAGATAATAAGTGTGGCTTGCTGACATTGCATCCGGCCGTATCTCCAACCACAAAAGGTGATGTGACCTCCTTCCTCACCCAGATGAGACAGCCAATTGTTGGCAACGCTGAAGAAGAGCGGCGACAACGTGGTTATGACACTGGAATTGCAGGGTATGGAGTGGGAGAAGCAGTGAGTGGAGGCAGAACGTGGTCAGTGAAGCTGGAAGAGAAGACCTTCTCACAACTTCTCCAGTCTCCCCTGAGTCCACTCCAGTCCAGCCATTGTTGGCTGTTAAGTTCATTCAATATGTCAGAGCCGGAGGAGGAGGATGAAAATAAGTTAGAATGGGGGGGGGCTTTGAGCATGTTTGAGCTAAACAGGGGCCTGTTTAGCAGAGCCCTGTGCCCCTGTCTGGTGGTTCCTGAAGAAGGGGTCAGATTGCCCTGAAACACGATGAAATAAAAACAAAGTTCCTAAAGAAGGGGTCAGATTGCCCCGAAACGCGTTGAACTAAAGACGATAATAAGAACTATTAACCACCAACCGAACCTACGGATGCATACCTGATAACTAACAACTCCTGACAGACGAGATACACGGAGCAGTAACATCCCCCATACATATCCACATCAACACCAGCATGTGTCTCCATCGCATTGCAAAGCACATCGGACGCGACCCAGGAAAAGAAGAAAAGACCACTAGAAAACCAGGGATTGCCTAGCCAAGATCACCCGACATGCAGTTAATACAAGGAAACATCTGGTAAGCAGTTTGCAATAGTCGGGTAGACATGCTGCCCCTGTATGTAAAGTTATCCCCTCTCGGGTGAAACATCTGGGTGACTGCTACTTTTGGACACACACTTGCGTATGGGTGGATTTCTGATACTCTGAAAGAATATCACGTCTCTCACAGATTGAGTTGAAGTCGCTACATAGACTCTATAGTAGTATATATCCATATCACCGGTTACATCTAGAACACATTGCACTCATTGAATGGTTACAATAGTGACTGGGAACTCTTTTCTTTTATTCAGCATTAGGGGCTGATTATTTTAAATTCTTGAGAATTGTTTTTAGCGATCTATATAGATTTTATTTATACTGTCTATTTTATCATTACAGTAGCAAAGAGATTGACCTTTTCTTGATACTATATATTTTTTATTGCAAATAATTTTTTCTTTTTACATACTATTCAATTGAGACTACATCTCTGGTGCGCTGTCTCCCCATCCTTTTTTTCTTTCCTGTCTGGTGGTGGCTTACTGGTTCTTTAAGCTAGAAAGCATGTTAACAAACAGTTGATGTTGAGGCCAGGTCACATATACTCACTGTATATAATGTAGTGGACCAAAAGTACTGGCACTGTTTATTCATTCTTCATGAATAATGAACAGTATCAGTACTTTTGGTCCATTTACTTTATTTGCACAATATGACATATATGAACGTCATGGAATTCAGGGGTCCCTATGCGACTGCATGCCAATTGGGGACGTCTGATTCCATTTAAAAAGAAAAAACATGCCCCGTGGTCCTAAAGTGCCAGCCACACGGCTGGTCCTTAAGGGTTTAAACACAGTAGCAATGGTGTCTTTTTTTTTTTTTTTTCGGAAATCTCAGGGTGACCCATTTCTGACAGTTCCCAGGCATGCCTCTCTGACATCAAAGGCCTTAAATGGGAACTCTCACCCCCTCGGCTCACTTATTGTTCCTTTGAAGAAGACTGCACTGCAAGACTCTGAAGTCTCATTGGCCTAGGCACACAGCCTCCATGGACATTAGGGTGACCACATTTCCTGGAATGCCCAGGACAGTCCGTTAATTGAGGTCTGAGTCCTGCATCCTGGCTTACCCCCCCACCGGGAAAATAAACAGTCCCGGAATTAAGTGAATTTAAATAAAGCTACCAAAGTTTGCCACTCTGCTTCTGCCAGCTGACAGCCTCTGGTCCATACGTAAAGATACAGATGTGTATAATTTTTGAAATTGTATGGTGATAAGTAAGCCACTTTGCACTCTCGTCGAATCTTGACAGCAGCAGACACTCAGTGCCTTAGCTAAAACATACACTGTCAGCCAACGACAGTGGATAGTACTGTCACACTGCTCATCTCTCATTGGATGGCTGATACCTGTAAACCAGAGAGGACAGAAGGAAGCGCTATGATGCCTAGATATCCTATATAATAATTCGCTAAATCGTGTTTAACGCCGCGACATGCGCAGTAGACACTGCTGCACATGCTGCAGTCATGCTTCTGAGCACCCAGCTCTGTATCAGCCGTGGCGCGGGCAGTCTCTGCTGCGCATGACTGCCCCGCGACCGGGTGGCAGTGGCACTGTGGCCCGTGTAACGGGCTGTTCAACTAGTATGATATAATTGAGCAAGCCAGCCAGAGGCTCCCATACCAAGTGCAGTGCTGTTGGACTCACAACCAAATGTCTCCGTCACACAAAGACAGGAGTAGAGCAGACAAGTGCAGCTGAGATAAGGAAGATGTGAGAGAGGAGACAGATCATGCAAGGAAGGAACATGCACTGCTCAGTCCTACTCCTTCCCAGTTTGCCTAGGTGACTTCCTCTTGCTCTTCAAGGAAGCACTGAGCCTGTGATGGTTGCTGCCAGTAAGTCCCTTTTGAAAGGGCAAGTAAACTAAAAAAAAGCTGTAATTGTGTATGCTCAATGCATGGTGGGCAACATGTGGCTTCCCAGCTGTTGTTGGACTACAAATCCCATCATACTCAGCCAGCCATTCACTGTCTGAGGATGATGGACATACAATCCAATAACAGCTATAAGCTATAGGCTCTTCACCCCACTGTACTTTCCATAGAAGTCTTTCATCCATTCAGGAGTATAGGAATTGGTTTCCACGCTATCGCACTCTAGCAAATTGTCTGCTGCAGCAACTTGCAGTCCAGGGCTGGTTACTTGAGGTACTTTGGGTTTAATGGGTTTGTTCAAGGTGAGCCAGAGATAAACTGACCACATATCACTTTAAATGAGGATGCTTATGAAAATGCCATTCTTCAGGACTGCACTGGAATCAGTGTGTGTTTTCATAAGCATCCTACAATTCAATGGATATGTTGTCACCTTTGGCAGTGACAGCCCTTGTAACAGACTCCAACTTCAGCACTGCTCTGAGGTGAACACAGGTTATGCACTGACATCCAGTGATGTCTACTCGGATGTGCAAGGTCACTGATGTCACCTAACGTGTTTCATAAAAGTGTCTCTGAATGGCAGTAAGAAAACACGGCCACCCTAATGCACATTAGTAAAGGGCTTCCAAGACTGACTAGGGGTGGAATTCAAGAAAGAGAAGAAAATGTCTGTGCTATTTGTGATTGCTCACATTTAGATGCAAGAAACATACTGATGCCTTGGTGCTGAAGAGCACGTGCTCCTAAATTAAGGGAAAAAGTTAGGGAATGCCCCTAAATTAAACAGGAGAGTTAGCTCAGGCTATTGAGTTAACGTCACCGTTAGTGGACACTCCAAAATTAATGAAAAATTCAACAAACGCTCCTAAATTAACAGAAAAGGTAGCACAGGCTCCTAAATTAACGGCAAAGTAAGCATCTGAAAATGTGTGCTAACTGCTTAATTGAATTAGACACAATCACTAATCCTCACACGAAACAGCGGATATTGTAGCCAGATCCACTTTTTGAAATGCATTCACTAAAAAAGGGAGTAAACATTTTCTAATTCATAAAAAATGCACAATTAAGTAACGTGTCGGCTCTACTCATTTTTCCTTCAAAAGTAGATTGTAAATAGTGTTTCTGACATTCCGCCCTAAAGGTGTATGGAGACTGCAGACACCACCAATGACATTGAATGTAAGCTGCCAACTTCTGGCTTGCAAGGGGTTTCTTTTTCTGACCCCCAAAGGGCTGACAGGAGCCATAGGATAAGACTTAATAAAACATGAAAATTGCCTTTTATAAGTGTCTAGTAAACATTTATGTATTCTGGTAAATAAACAGCCATCCATAAACAAGTGGTACTGCACTAGCCATACCCAAAAGTCTACCTACCATCATGTACACCCAAACTACTCCCCTTAACACCGCTTGTGCCCAGAGGAGGAAAATGGGACATGCTGTGTGTGTTTCATGATGTCCCATGCAAATCATACAGGAAATGACGTAAGTCTATGCATTTCCCTGTGCAAGCTATGGGGCTGATGTGAGGGGACTGCCGCCATTATAGTAAAATGCTTATGGAGATTGTCCACAAGTCTGCACTGCAATGGTTATACGCTGTAGTGCTTACCCTGATGTGCAACCACTTATGTTGGAGGCTAAGACAACGGAGCTGCACTGGCAGAGATATAGCTTTGTGCCCCTGTATATTCCTTAATTTGCAACACTGTATCCTTCTGCATTTATTTCTAGCCAACAAGCATGGCTTCCAAGTGACTGGTGTTGAAAGGATGATGCTGAGAGCTCTGGGGCAATACTAACGTCATGCACAGGAATCTCTACCTGAGAAAACTCAATGGGAAGGATCTCCTGCTAATAGAGGACTGACTGTTACACGTGCCATGTTTGTCTGTAAATAGTGTTTTTAGTTCTGTTTATTTTGTAAATGGTCTCTGTCATCATTCCAAGAAAATGGTTTGTATTTGACCTCTATGGCAGAAAATGAACTAATAGTAAAGAAAAAAAGAAAACTATGGTTAGGCACACTGATATAGAAATAGGGGTGCCTATATATCAATATAATAATAGAACAAGAAAAAAAAGAGGATAATATAACCAGGCACTCCCCTCCTCAAAAAGTAACTAATCCAAAATTGGAAATTAAGTAATAATAAAACTAGTACAATTACATAAATAGCCAATTTATTATAATGCACTTGGAGGGTGAACAGAACACAAACAAAGGCACTGTCTCCCCACCATCCAACCAGTCGCCACCCACCCACGTCCCAAAATGTAAAAACAATATCAAACGCTAGATGCCGGCATCTATATCTATCTAAAACAGCAAACTGCTGATGATCATCAGAAAAATGTAGAAAAATAGTGATGGTCATATAGGAGACAATAATAACTCTCTCAATAATCTAGAGCAACAAAAGCTGAGCAGGGGTAATATATCACCGGAGGAATAGTCACTGTATCATGATCCAGTTCTCAGATTTTATAAAGCATCGATATGAAAACTGCACATTATAATAAAGCCCTCTGATGAGGGGGGAAATTCTGTGCTAATGTCTGAGACTCAGTACAGTAGGGATATAAAAAGACAACTAAACAATAAAGAATGTTATAAGAAGTTGGAAAAGATCCCACATTAAATATTCAGAGAGAAATATTTTTAAAACTAAATTATGCAGAATCATGTATTAAATTAACATTTAGCATGCAAGTCACAGTTAATAAAAGTTAACATGTCAACCTCACTGCTATACAGAAGCAATAAACTGCAGTTTTTACATGATTATAAAACTGGAATAATGTTTTTATGTATAGATGAATGATATCGTCTATGACTTTCCTAACCCTTCTCTTGTACTTAGACACACTCATACACACACACATACATACACACACACATACACACTCACACACACACACACACACACACACACACACACACACACATACACACACACACACACACACACACATACACACACTCATACACACACATATACACATACACTCACACACACACACACACACACACATATACACACACACATACATATACACATACACTCACACACACACACACACACATATACACACACACACACATAAACACATATACACACACACACACACACATACACACACACACACACACACACACATACACACACTCATACACACACATATACACATACACTCACACACACACACACACACACACATATACACACACACATACATATACACATACACTCACACACACACGCACACACACACACATATACACACACACACATAAACACATACACACACACACACACACACACACACACACACACACACACACACACACACACATATACACATATACATACTCACAGTTCATTACAAATGACTTTCGGTTCATGAGAATACTTTCACTTCTTTGAAGTGAATGTTAAAGTGAGCTTGTCATGCAGAAATCAATTAGTTAATTTTGCAGTGCATAGTATAGGAATCCTATTAAACATGAGCTATTTTTCTGCAATAAACAGAACTGGAATATGTAACTATCATCTTAGGTTTTCTCCCTTTCTCCTGTCTGTAGGAGAAGACATTTTATCATTAAATGGGCTGGACTTCCTCCCTCACCAGACCCAGTGATATTGTTTCCTCTCTCATCCATGCAAGGATTGGGTAGTTTAGTCTACAACATCCTGCAGCTTCACCAGGAGTTAGATCATCACTGCCTTGCTGGGAGTTATTCATTGTTTTGATGTTGTTTTCCTTGAACCTTTTGTTAAACATACAAACTTCAAATATCACTTTTTTTACTTAATTCTCCATTTATGTTTGTGTGTAAGTGTATGTGTCACTCTCTCCCCTTGCATAAATACATACCTGTGTGTGTTCCCAGAAAAATAAAAATCTAAAAATTACATTGTAACCATAGGTTTGTCTAGGTCACATCAATGACTTGTGGGATGATCTCAGTGAATTCTGTGAGATACTGAGACAGAGCTGATCTATGGCTGAGGTATAGCATTGAAATGAAGGGAGAGGGAGGGTTTTCAACAAAGTGTTTAAATAACTCTTAATCATTTTGCTATTAAGGACATTATGGAAGATGTCCTCAGAACACTTTACAAAATTGTTAAGGATATTTCCTATGATGTACTCTGCAATAATTGGCTCTAATGAAGCTCATATCTAATCCTTTCAGTCTCCTAAAAATTTCAGGGTGGCTTTGTTGCTATTGGGAGAGTCTACATTTTCCCATAGTGCCTCCGTCTGCAAACACTGGTGTACAATAGCATAAGAGTTGAAAGGAAACAACACCTCATTTGAAATGTGTATAATTCTTTACCAGTGAGTGCCATTTCTTTCTGTAATTGTCGCAGCCATTTTAGTACAGGAAGGTCAAATCTGAATAATGTACAAAAACCAACAGCTTTTTGTAACAGTAGTTTCTTACCAATGAGGTGTAATTTCTTTCTGGAATTGAGCTGCTAAGGATAACTGTAGAATATTTTCAAGTTTTCAAAGAATTTGGTACCTTTGAAGGGATAGAGATGTAAAACGGAATACATACTTTTTATTTTAGTACCATCTTCTGGAAACATTTGTGCACTTAGGGCTAGGGGAAGAGAGTGGCCCCTCATTTGATGCAGTAGGTTGTCTTCTATCCAATATATCATGTCTTATCTACGTTTTCTTCTGGTTTGTAGTTCTTAAAAGCATTAATTGCAGATATAGCATATTGAATCAAACCAACAAAACTGACATATTGTGGTCTGTGCAGTTTTTCAGTTCTGATGCCCCCTATGGTATGTCAGTCCATGCTGATGGGCATCATTTTACTCAAAAGGTGTTTAGCTACATAACCAAATATGTCATCCCATGCTTTTTTACATGCATTCAGTTTATTTGAAAGAGTGTAACTATAAAAAAAGGCTCTTTTTGCTGCTATAGCACAATTTTCTGGAGATTTCAGAGCAAACCCACCTTGGGGTAAAAATGCCAGTAACCAGTCTTGAAACTGGAATTATGCATTCTTTTAAAGAGTATATAGCATGTATGATTACTTGGTTATACATTTTTCTTTTGTGCCTAAAATGCAGAATGGTGGAAAATGGAAAAGAATATATGTTTTTTAATTGCTAATTTTATTCAGTAGACCTATGCATAAAAACATATATTTTTGTGTTTTAGAAAAAGAAATACTAATACTAAGATCAAGAAACATTTGTTAAAGGAACATAATAAAAATACACTCCTGGACGGTTGTTTGAAATTCACTTTACTGAAATTTATATTATAAAAAAAATATGGCTCAAATTTCTTGGTTATGTTAGGGAATAGCCGATTAAACAATTATATATTTTGAAAGTGCGGGATCTGCTGACAAAGCTTGTGTATGACATGTGTGGGTTGTTCACAGAAGGATACCTAAAATTGCCATTTTACTGTAAACTGCAACAAAAGTGTGAAAACATACTTGGCACCCTGCAGAGAAAAATTATATTCAAAATATTATGCTTTTCATTGATATAAAGTTTATAATGTGTAGGAGAACTCTAGCATTTAGGGGTTAAAAGTACACAGGCAAAATTCCCAGTTAAGTGACTATCAGGAGCTGGTACCTGTGTTCAATCACAAATGGGGATGTGGTTCTTATAAAGTAACATGGATGCCCTCTCTGACGCTTGGGAGAGGAGTGTAATTTAAAGGTCTTGTGAGGAAGGCTGTGGTCTGCAGCCCAGACAGTGATCCACTTAACCCACGGTATTAATGAGAGGCCTCAGCTCCTGTCCCTGAAGATCAGTGCATACAGGCAGTAGCTGGGGGACATGGGACCCTGGAGACTGGGTACCTGAGGCTGAAAGATGGGTTCGAAGTTCACAAGAAAAGTGAATCAACTCTGGCCCAAACCAGGGGCACCATAATAATAAAAACATATTGCAAAGGAATGCACTGGGGTACTTTCTAGCCCCAAGTGTGTAAAGTCCTATTTAAATACATGGAAAATGTTATTTGGCAACTGACTGATCTGCTGTTGGTTTGTCCCAAGATTCCCCATGTCAGCCTAAGAAATACACAAAGAGTTTTACATACTCAGGTCATATGGAGACCAGACGAGTTCCAGTCTATGACATACAGACCTTCTTAACCCTTTGAGTTCCAACACTATGCTCTGCAATGTACGGGTGTCCCACTACAGTGTTCGGCTTTTACAAGCAATTAACCATTTACCTTTTAAGATAACTGATTATACTGAGCTTTGTAGGTTCTGATACTCATCAAAATCTTCACTACACAGACAGGAGATGATGTGGGCTGTATGTGACACCTTTCTGCTGCTAGGTCATCAGGAGACAGGAGAGATAACAGGCGAGTGATCTGTTGCAGGGGGAGGTCTAATAGGTTGATGTGAGCTGCATTGCGGAGCACCTCTGGTTCACACTTGCCCATTGATACTGTGTAGATCTTTCTCACTTCACTGCTATCTCTTTTCAATGGATAAAGCAAGGGTGCGTGACAGGAGTATAGTGCAACCACAGAACATACAAAGGGATAAAACAACCCACAGTGCACACGCGCATGCTGCTTACTGTGTCCTCTTGTCCCAACAAATTCTCCTCCTCACTATCTCCTCTTCATTCCACACAACACCCTCTCTTGTGCGCCACGTGGAATTCCTGAGGCCAGGAACAAGCTGGTCAAACCCTCAGATCTTTGTTCTTCAGGCGGCTCTGAGAGGTGCACATTGCCACAACAAGCGCAGACTGGAGGATCGGGAGAGGGGACCTCAAGTTCTGTAATGAAAGTCCCCAGTGTCTCACACCTATGACGCTCTTCATTTCTGTAACCCTTTCAGTGCCAGAGAGGTGCTCAACGTGTTGTCTACTCCTCTGGCACGGAAAGGGTTAACAACTTTCAGTGTCACAGACCCAACTCCGCTTAAGTAACAGACACTGCAGCCACTTTTAATAACAATCTCCCTGCAGACCTCACTAGCATTCAAGGACTTAAAGACGCATTTAAGTCAATGTCAAATTTGGCGAATGTTTATTTATGTACTTGCTTTGCCCTCGAATTGCCTCTTTATCTCATCCACTAGGCAAGAGGCACTCTCTCTGTGGCGCCGACCTCTCTGTCCCCTATAGGATCAGAGAAACCTGCTCGTGAGAGCTTATAGTCTTCAGGAAGGTATGTTGGACACAGATGGAGTAAGTGCTATTGATTAATAAATCATGTCCATTGTACATTTGGACACAAAACTAAAACTGCCACACAAATGGTTAATGGCTTGTCAATACATTGGAAATATCACAAGCACAACATGATTAAACATGTTATGTAGTACAAGTCAGAGGTGAAGAGACAGAATGAGGGAAAGACCTAAGATGGGACACATTACAGGTCTGTATTCACTTCCTACATTATTTCCTGGATTCTACAGATCCCAATACATTGCAAAGCAATTCTGTTGGACACTTGTGTACCATTCCAGGGGTTAAATGACCCATTGAATTCAGTGGAAATACAGGAAATTTGAATTGTATCTGTATGACATAAATGTAAAATAGCTTACAGTTTACAAGACACAAAAAAAATATTTTCAATTAACCCTTTAAGGGTTAAATAAAAAATATTGAATTACACAATAAGGAAAATAAACAAAACACAGTCACTGCTGGATATTTCTGTAAGGTAAAGCCGTGGAGATATTTCTGACATCCTAGGGGTTAAAAAAAAACTTGAGGCCATATGATGAAACCTAAAGAGGAGAAATTCAGCATCAAAGAAATTGCTAGGGGAACATCAAAGCTCCTATACATTTAAATGAGGTCTTTAACACTTTGAGTGCCAGAGAGGTATCCGATGAATGCCTCTCTGCTATTCAAACAGTTAAACACCAATGAATAAAATGGGTTGATATAACTTTATACATCATGTACTTAGAGCTGCACCTGTTAAAATTATTACTTATGTCCCTAAATTATCATCATCCTATATCCCTAAATTATCATCCTACATCCCTAAATCATCATCATCCTACATCCCTAAATTATCATCCTACATCCCTACATCATCATCATCCTACATCCCTAAATCATCATCATCCTACATCCTAAATTATCTTCCTACATCCCTAAATCATCATCATCCTACATCCTAAATCATCTAACATCTCTAAATTATCATTATCCTACATCCTAAATTATTATCATCCAACATCCCTAAATTATCATCCAACATCCCTAAATCGTCATCATCCTACGTCCCTATATTATCATCCTACATCCCTAAATCATCATCATCCTAAATCCCTAAATTATCATCATCCTAAATCCCTAAATTATCATCCAACATCCCTAAATTATCATCCTACATTAGCATTTTACTGGCTGTCTAAATTGTCCTGTTCAGAGGCCATTTATTAAATATTGTTTATATTGAGAGATAAGAGCTAAAGTCACTTAGGCCTTTGAATGCCAGATGGCTTATACAACACCCCTATGGCACTCAAAGGGTTAACCTATTGAGATTACACTTTACTGCTCTCATATTCAGATACACGTATTTTAATAGCCCTGTTACACAGAGGGGTGTATTTATATATATATATACAGCTATACTAGCAGTGTGACACAGCATACACCCCTGGCACTCAAAGGGTTAATGTCAGCCTCAGTGACACATATACATATATATATAATGTATATTAAATTACACAATGTACACACAGGAGTGTATATATAATAAGTAACTGTATTAGTTTTATACCTCGGGCAACAACTAGACCTGGCAGTTGATGCATTATGACCACTGTCACTTCACTAAGACGCATTTTAAAATTCTGAATATCTTCATTATATCTTTAGACCTATCAGGCAAAGAGTGCAAAGGGGACCAAGCGCCCTCACCTTGGGAAAGAAGAAGGTGAACCATCACAGAAAAGGAGAAGGGCAGAAAGTACGAAGAGAAGTTCCAGCACTATTCAGAAAGTAGAGCACCCCAGAGGAAAAAACAAGGCTGGTTCTGGGGTGATTAAAAAGGCCATAAAAAGAGGCGATGAAGAAGATCTGGGTGGAAATGCCCCCAAACGGCAGCGGAGAGACACCCAGAGAACAGAAGAAAGACCTGGTAAGTAGGAGTTCTGAAAATGAGAGGAGATATTTTATATCTTGTACCCATAGGATTACTCCTATAACACAGGCATTATTGTACATATTTCTACTTTTCCTTATGATCATATCCTCATTATAGAACATGGACAATATAAACATAAATGGGGTGTGATTATTTTACCCACCAGGTCTCATTCACTTTTCTACCATCAATACACAAGTAGTATTTCTTATTCAGAACCTGGAAAATAATCTGCCTCAATCTATGAGCAGAGCCATGAAATCAGGTGCATGGCTTATCTCATGGTTTAGGAAATAGCATCCTTGTGGCCTTATGCAGAAACCTAAAGTGCACCATAGGAGACAAATACAACTTTGCCAAATTTCCATGGATTTAAACAAAGATTTTAACTCTCTGACCACTAAAGAGACCTTCAGTGCATTGTGAAGTAATGTCATGGAGACCTTTTTGACATTGGAGGGATAAAAACCTAATATAAATGAATGGGGGTCTTTTGATACAGTTGTTATGAGACATGACTGTTCTTCTTTTGATCTCTCCATAAGGCAATTAATGTGTTTAACCCCCTTGAGGACTGGATGGGTAGGCAATCCATTTCTTTCCAATATATTGCTCATTTTTCAGGTCCACAAGGGGTTAATCTGAAGGAAATAATGACAGGTCTAGAAATATGAATGAAGGTGGATGTGTGAGTTATAAAGCCAGGGTGGCTGCTTTGCTTCCATATAACTGTCGTTAGACTACAACCCCTACCAATGAATGGCTCACAATGATGATAATTGTAGCCCAACAACAGCTTTAGTGGCACCCAACTCAGTCTTAACCCCAATTACTGGAGACTGAGACAATTATAATTCATTGTATGATCACTGAGTAACGAAAGGTGCATGTTATGTGAACTGACCCTCATCTGGTAAGATTCTTAACTAATGAACTTAAATCACTGACTACTTCGCAATGTGTTGTATAGTCAAGAAAATGCCATTTATTTGAAATTCAGAGGCTGCTCCACATTAATGATAAATAATATATTATTTTTCACCCTACAAGGTTCAACATCTGATTGCCCATTAACGTCCCAATCAAAGACTGTGAGGTCCCTGAGTTTTAAGGACTTTACTTTTTATGGGGAACTCGGGAAAGGCAGCTATGGCATGGTAAGTGATGTCGTCTCCAGATCGTTATAAAGCTTTACATTTAATTAACGATACCAAAATAATACCTGTGTCTTTATTTCATATGACCTCTACCCTTACTCTTAAATACCCCCAATATAACTCTTCTGTGCCCTTCCTCCCCTCTAAACATTAGTTTGTTACTGATCACTGTCTCTTCTTTCCCCATTGACTACAACATTTTCCTCAGCCCCATTCCCCTGCACTATATTTCTGACCCCACCAACTGTTGATCTCTATTCTATGCAGTCCCATTTCTGATGGACCCAGTGCTCACCCTCTGTTCCCCTGCCATATCTAGACCTTTCTTCCATCCAGCTCTATTCCTATGACTTCACTACCCTATTTGTTTCCTCCACCCCATTCCTTACTCTCTTTCCTACTCAGCCCCATTTATGTGACTCCCCCAAACCTATTCTTCTGTCCTCCATCCATACTTTGAACATTCTTCCCCCCAGCCCCATTCCTGGTCTCTGCCATCTCGAATCATCTGTTACTCTTCCCTGATTCCCTACCCCAGCTCCTCCCCTCCCATATCCCTCACTCCCTTCTCACTATAGTATCTGAGCATGTGAAGCAGGAGTGGGAAACATTTAGTTCATCCACTTACTTATCTAGATTGCATCTCCCATCATACTCATACAACTAATGATTAGCTAAGTGTTTTGGAAGTCACAGTCCAACAACATATACATAGACACAGTCTGCCCACCCTGCCTCATTCTGTGTAAATTGTATTAACAGTCTGGGGCTACTAAGATGAATGTTACTGTTTTTACTGAGACATTGTTTTTAGCCCACAGCAAGGTGGGAAAAACTCTACATGAATTAGGACTGTTCCACTTCTAGCAATGCTTTGCACACCCCTGCAGATCACCTTCCATTTACCATTTGTGTCCCTAGATGTTAGAGGACGTCAAAATACATTGCTTGGTCATAATCTCTCAATCATCTGAGGGATTAAATGTGTCCCTGCTGATATTATCTCTCCCATGTAGTAAGCAATCTGTAACCCGCCGGTCTCTCTCTGTCTCCTCCAGGTCATGCTAGCTCGCTGCGCCGCCTATACAGAATGGATAGCTGTGAAATTGATCAAAAAGCTCCCCTCTCTCAAACAAAGTATCAAGATAGAGAGAAGGGTGATGGAGGCTGTGGCTGGGTGCTCATTTTGTACCCAGATCTACACGACTTTCCAGACCCAGGTAACAAAAACAGGACTTCCCTGCATTAACCCCTTTGTACATTGTACAGTAATGTGTATCAGTACAGAATGACAGAAACGTGAGTGTGTACAGTGTATTGTACTAGAATGGATGCACAGTAATATGTATACTAAGGACTGTGATCATATTGTGTTGACTCTGCTCTTAGACAGTTCTTCATTGTAACCTCTGTCTCTCTCTCTCCCCTGGAATAGGACAAGGTTTTCTTTGTGATGGAATACCTAGCCGGAGGGGACCTATTCCATCTACTGAAGGATGGACCTCTGGATCCTCAAAGAACAAAGTAAGGCCTAAAAATGTGGTACAGAAGATGGGGAGGGGGATATGGTAACCAGTAAAGTAACAGTACTGAATGGCACTTAGGGTAGGGAAATACAGGGAGCACCGGCCTGAATGAGGCAACCATGTCCACTGTACCAAGTTGTGGGAGATTATAAGTAGAGTAATGTTTTATTCTCCACATCAGTCTTACTGTACCTGGCACTGAAAACTAATTAGCCTATTACATCACCACCAGGGGGCAGATAATTAAAATAAATCATCAAGGGCCATATGCACAAAAGAAAACTGGAGAAATTCTGAAGAAAACCATCTGCGCCATCAGGTGGTGGTGGTGGGGGGGAGAAATAACACTTCACATAAATGGGGATCTTGCAATATGTTGGAGACCTCTCTAGCATTCAAAGGTTCAAAATATCCATTTAAACCAGGATTTCTCCCCTAGGCTACAGTTGCTTTTCCCCAGATTTACTCTACTTTTGTGTTGTGCATATGGCCTTTAAATTTCAAACATTTGCTAACATTTCTGCTAGTGTGAGGTACGGACAGATTTTCATGCAAAATAAATAAAATACAGTCTGGGTGATGTGCTCACATTAATTAAAGCCGAACAGAGGAAGCTCATACACGAGTTCAGTTTGATAAACTACTCTTTTCTTTGAATTTTCCCCTTTCAGATTAATTGCAGCCGAAATCACGTGCGGGATCAAATTCCTGCACATTAAGGGTATTATCCATCGGTAAGTGATAGTGCTCCCTTATTACCTGTATAATCCATTCTGTCCTATACATCTCTGTTCTCATTGTTCTCTCCTACCTGTCCTATGAAATATCTGGACTTTCCTCTCTGTCATATCACATATCTAGACTTTCCTCTCTGTCCTATCACATCTCTGTTCTCATTGTTCACTGCTTTCTTATCACAGTTCTAGACTTTCCTCTCTGTCCTATCACATCTCTGGACTTTCCTCTCATAACTGTGAGCTTTAAGTGGCCTTTTAGGATTGTGTTGTGCCCCCTGCATTCTATGACTTACAGACAGATGGCACTCACATTCTACCTCTTTACAGAGATCTCAAGCCCTGGAACATCTTTTTGGACAGCGCTGGTCATGCAAAGATCAGGGACTTCGGGCTTGCACTGGAGAACATGCACCCTGGCCAAACAGCAACAGGCATAGCAGGAACACCCGGCTACCTGGCCCCAGAGGTAAATAACAGACAGGCTCTATTTATAATGTGTGTATTTATGCCCTTGAAAGCTAGGGAGGTCTCTAACGTATTGTAAAGTAATGTGTTGGAGACATCTCTGGCATTGAAGGGGTTAATAGACAGGGTGAGATCAGTGGATAGGAACTCTGTATCTTGAGGTGTACACCCGTATCGCCCCCTACAGCTGGGTGGTTCATGTTTCAGTGGTCGCACGCAGAAAAGCATGCGACCATTCAACTGTGTCAGCAGGTCGCCTGTGTCAGCAGTGCTTGACAGCGCGAGATTGTCACGTCTACCAGGTTTTTGTTTTGCGCACACAGGCCCTTATGTACAAAGGAATACTGAAGAAATTTGGGTGCAAACCAACTGTACTATAAAGGGCAGAAGTAAAACATACCAAAACTCTCAGTGATCCACCTGGAGCCACACAGCAGACTGCAGAGCTCTGTAGCATTCAAGAGGTTGAAATCCCCAATTAATCTAAAGGGTAGTTGGGTCCCCCCCAGGGTGAGCTGGTTTGCTCCAGTATCACTCAACTTTTTGTTTACACACAAAACCCACGGATATTTGTGAACTGAAAGTCCTATTTTTACAGATTATAGTACCTTTCCATGGGGATAGTGCACTAGTCTAGGAGCTAGGAACGGTGATAGAGAAATAAAGTTATTTCTCCATGATCTCCTGTGAGCTGCGCTGTAGAACAGTGTGTCAGATCCGCTGCTTTCCCAGCACCCTTAGAACTAGAGGCCCCAGTGCCACCCATAGATCTGTCACTAGCTGTGTCTGTGTGTGTGCGGGTAGGTTACTGCTGCTTTGTACCTGTGTGGGTAGGTTGCTGTGGCTTTGTGCCTGAGTGTGGGTAAATTGCAGTTGCTTTGTGCCTGTTTGTGGTTAGATTGCAATTGATTTGTGCTTGTGTGTGTGAGCAAGTTGCAATTGCTTGGTGCTTATGAATGAGTAAGTTGACGTATCTTTGTGTGTGTTGGTAGGTTCCAATAGCTTTGTGCCTTTGAGTGAATTGGTTGCAATTGCTTTGTGCCTGTGTGTGCATAGGTTGCAACATCTTGGCACCTATAAGTGGGTAGGTTGCTGTAGCTTTGCACCTTGTGTGGGTAGGTTACTGTGGCTTTGAGCATTGCATGTGTAGATTGCAGCTGCTTTGTGCATGTGTGTGGGTAGGTTGCATTTTATTTGTGCCTGTGTGTAAGTAGGTTGTCTTTGATTTGTGCACGTGTGTCGGTAGGGTGCTGTGACTTTGTGCCTGTGTGTCGGTAGGTTGCAGCTGCTTTGTGCATGTGTGTAAGTAGGTTGTCTTTGATTTGTGCACGTGTCAGTAGGGTGCTGTGACTTTGTGCCTGTGTGTCGGTAGGTAGGCTTTACTTTGTGCCTGTGTGTGGGTAGGTTGTTGTGGCTTTGTGCCTATGTGTAGGTAGGTCATCAAGGCTTTGTGTCTGTTTGTGGGTTGCTGTGGCTTTGTACCTGTGAGTGTGTAGGTTACTGCGTTTTTGTGCCTGTGTGTGGGTAGGTTGCAGTTGCTTTGTGTCTGTGTGTAGGTATGTTGCTGCTGCTTTGGCCTGTGTGTGGGTAGGATGGGAAATAATATCTCTCTCTCTATTCTTTTGGCAGATGCTGGAGGGCAAAAAATATAATTCAGCCGTGGACTGGTTTTTTGCTTGGTGTTATTTTATATAACATGGCAGTTTGCAAGTTTTCAATGAAGTCCCCATCCATCCACGAGCTGAGATTCCCAGCATGGGTCAGCGAAAACACCAAGGACCTGATAAAAAAGGTAGGTATGATTAGGTGTATACAGGCCACCACAGAGATCCAATTGAAAATTGCCAGTGTCAGCAGCCTCAAAGGGAGCCCATTGGTCTATTTCCTGGAGGTAAAAAATTCAGGGCTGCACTCGCTCGGAGAACACTGAATCGGATTAAAAAAAAAAAAAAAAAAAAAAAAAAAGTCCCGTGTTCCTCAAGTGCCTTAAGGGGTTACGAGAATTTGATTCATATCTTGTAATACAGTTGGTTTGCCCTAGAATTGCTCCTCTTTTTCTTACTGTAGGAATTGTACTTACACCCCGTATATGTGTCAGTCATACTGTGGATTAGATTCAGCAGCCCTGTACATACCATTAACCCTAGGGCTGCTGGTAGTAATTACAGTTTGTCACAGGCCCCTCCTGTCCTTATCTGCCTTTACAATGTGTTAAACAGGGTCAGATTTCCCACAAGGCAAAGAAGTCAATCTCTTAAAGAGATAAATATTCTGCAGCACCTCAGCTGTGATGGCCACACCCACATTTCAAGTTGTGAGTGTGGTCAGAGCAGTCCCAATGCCCCTGTACCAGACATACGCTCCCGATTTACCAGTTTATATAATTCTGTGACAGGATCAGGGAAAGTGAGGCCCTCCAGCTGCTCCTAGACTACAACTTCATCGTTGGCTGGTGAGGAATGATGGGAGCTGTGGACTGGAAGCAGCTGGAGGGCCTTACGTTCCCCAGCACTGCTCTGTACTAGTCATTATTAAACCCTTTGGAAAGGTCTCATTGCATTGTTAAGGTTGTTGCTGTTTGTCTATTATAGGCTGAAGGGATTTTCTATGCCAGGAAACCATGGATCACCCTGGGGGCGGGGGGGTGTCATGTGAGCAATAGGGGCATGGTGAGGGGTGGGGCTTAGGAGCACCCAGGGCAGAATTTCCCTAGTAGGCCATTGCTTAGAGTGCCAAGTTATCAGGGGAAGAGCCACGGCTGATCTGGCCACAACCATATTCTGAGTAGTAGGGGTGGCCAGGACAACCCCAGATTCTCTCTAAATTATGTGGCATTTTTTTTTTGCCAGTTTTCAGGCCCCTTTACTGGCCATTATTTAACCCCCTCAATGCTAAGGAGGTCTACAATGCAATGTAAAGCAGTACATTAGAGACTTCTCTAGCAGCCAAAGGGTTAAGAGATTTCATTGAACTTGTATGGTATAGGGTAAGAGGATTGTCTGTACCAGGTAACAGTAGTTGGAGCTAGGGGGTGGGGTCTTATGAGTGGGGGTGTGGCCATGGGTGGTGCTAGGGGCACTTTGGGTGCTTTTTGCTTATGGCTCTGGGAGCACCTAACAAGTAAATCTGATAATAAAACACTACACACACATGGCTGAAGGTCTAGAAGTACAAATAGACAGTAAGATACTAAAGATATTTTTCCTTTCCACAGCTCCTGGTCAAAGACCCAGTCAGGCGCCAGATGGTGGCATCTACAATCGAGAGCCACCCATTCTTCAGTACCATCGACTGGGAAGAGCTGCGCCAAGGCCGTTTCCAGTCACAGTCCTCAGTAGTAAGTACATGCACCTGAATCAGTGCCCAGTGAGTCTATGTACAGTTACACTGCCATGCTGAACAGAAGGCATGGGACAGGGTGGAAAACCTGAGGCTACTCTGCTGTTCAGGACTACAATTCTCATCACCTCCAGCAACCAAACAGCTGGAGGGCCTCAAGTTGCCTAACCCTGCAGCAGGACTATGTACAGACTAGACACAATTTTAATGGGGAGCCATCATCTAAAAACAAATTAAATGATTTTTATAGCTCTTTCAGAGCCAAGTACTTGCATGCTGTTATAGCCATATTATTTAGAAAATAAGTTTACTGTTAATTTAGATTTAGAGATTATGTCATGCAGGCATTTCCAGTCTTAGCCTTGTATTAACTCCCCCATCACTAACATTTAACCCTCTCAGTGCTAGGAGAGGTGAACAATGCATTGGTGAGCAGTGTCAGTGAGTGGGAGAGGTAATGTAAGGATACCACAGGAAGTTACTGCACAGCACTTCTTCATTAGAATAAACCATAAATCTAACTCAAAACTTACTTTCCAAATAAAAAAAATGACTACAGACTATTTTGGCAGCACTGTTATTTGACATTAGCCCTAATGTCATGCGGCTGCACACTGAGATATGTACTATAATATTTGATTGCTTTAGTGCATATTAGCACCCACATTCCACCATTGTTAACCTTTTGAATGCCAGAGGGGTAGGCAATGCACTGCACAGCAATGTGTTGCATACCCCTCTGGCACTCAAAGGGTTAAGAGTTTACTGTGAGCAGTCTCAGAACACCTCCTCTATACCATGCACAGGAACATGGAGTACATTTCTGTTAATTTACTCTGCACCTTGCAATTAGTACATAGCGTTAAACAATGGAAAGGAACACCCCAAAAAGCCCACACACAAGAGGTTTAGAGAGGAGAATCTGCAGTGTAAATAACCTAGTAAATTGGTGTAGAAGTAAGAAATTGGTTCCAGCTCTTAGTTTAGCTCAGAAATGTATTAATAGATCCCCCTCCCTATGTATATAAGGTTCCTTGTTTACATGCGTGTGAATGGATGTGATGATACTGAAGTCACTGTATCTTCTCTCTGCAGGTGCCACAGAAGATCAAATTTAAGAGTCCAGAGAAAAGTGTTGCACAGCAGACATTATTTGGATTCTCGTCCATGGGCTGAGGGCTGTGAGCGGGCTCACCCCAGTGCTGGGCCCACAAAAACGTCAACGAGCACCAAGATTCTTACCGTGGAATTGTCACCTCCACTTAATTCTACTTAGTAATAAACACCAAGTTGAATTAGGAAAATGTTGTGTTTACAAGTTTTATTAAGGGAATACTAATACCTCCTAAAATAACCCTCCACACTTACTTTACTGTAGCCATAAAATCCCAATGGTCACTATAAATTTTGTGTTTGCACCTGTGATCAAGACATAACAACTTCAGTCAGTACTGGATGTCATGTCTATGGAGCCCTTTGCTGGTTCACCAGCTATCAGCCTTGAATCAGAAATCAGGAACAAATCTGCTCTCCCTATCAGGAAACAGCGAGACCTTCCTCAGGTGAGGAGAGTTGCTTTCTGAATGAGTCTGTCCTCCAACAGCCTGCTAACTCTAGGCTACCTATAACAAGAACCTAGGCCCTATTCTAATCTAAAGTCCTGCACTAACAATAGGTCTCTGGGCTTCCACTGAACCTAATTTCCCTAGATGACATGGATAACTTTGTTGCAACAAACAAATAGCACAGAATAGACAGTTCATTGTTTTCTATAGGGGTAGTTCATATAGGTGATTTTTACATTTACAGTCATGTTAAATAATAGACTTGTGTTACTGCAACAGCTTGTAAAAAAGTTGCTGTAGTAAAGTTGCTCATGTGAACTAGGCCTAAGCCTCTGACCAACTACAGTGCCAGCTCCCATTACTAAACGCCTGAACTAGTCTGCACAGCCTGTTCCTGAAATAACAAATACAGGGCTCAATTTAAAGAGGTCCAACGCTAAAAAAACCATCCAATTATTTTTCAAGCACAGTAAACAATTCAAAAAACTGTTCTATGACGAACTGCCGGCAGAAAATAAAGTATATCGGCCACTAAACTTAGCGGCCATTTCCTCACATGAAACATAGTACAAGTGGACTATACTGCAATTCAAAAGACTATGTTAGGTGTTAAGATGCACTAAGGGACCCACTTTATCATGGGAAATTCTAGACCCATTTTTTTGGGTGTAGAATTCCTTAGAGTATCTTTTAAGAGCAAACGGAGGAATTGTATGTAAAAACATAGTTGAAAAAAAAAACAACAGTGGATGTTTTGGTATAGGGCCCTAATCCCCAAATCAATACATTCAAAGTACACGCAAAATGTGTCCAAAGTTAGTAGAATTAACCCTGCGAGGGTCAGTGGGGTATAATTAGTTCAATGGCACTCAAAGGGTTAAACCAACTAAGTAAAGAAGCAACAGCCCAGAAAAAGTAACACTTACCATTAATCTTGATGCCCAGAGGAGTTTTCAGCAATCTGGTGAGCTACTGGCCATCTTCTTTCTTATTCTCTCTTCTTTCTGGTCCTTCTGCCTTCCATATTCACGCCTTGAACCTGTAGAAAAATGGAGATATAAATAAATGTTGCATAAAAAATAACTCACACATCAATGCATAGTTTAACCCCCAGAGGGGGTAAGCAGGTTCCTCCAATCCCCCTCTCGAAGCTCATTGGATGGGATGTGCGTAAGCGCACATCCCAGCCAATTACTGTGAGAGTCTCTGTTCAAATTCCTTCAAAATGGAACAGGCATCAGCCCATAAGGTACAAGGGGGTTGTGCTCATTCTGTCTTCCTCCACCACTGCCTCTGCCACCGCAAACAGTGGCACAGAAAGAGAAGATAACATCTATGTTTATTTGGAACTAGCAGTATGGCACAGTGTTGCCCATAATTTTTTTTTATGTCGTAATGTAAATTGTAATGTTAAAGATCCACAAAAAGTCTGGCATTGGCAATATCCCTGTATGCATGGATATATATGGAGATGTGCGTGTGTGTGTCTGTCTGTGGATGGGTAGGTTTGTGTGGGTTTGACTGTACGTAGTATTGCCTTAATGCTGAGTAGTGAAAGTGGGTCTGGAAACACTGAAAAAGCAGCACACATAACTAGAAGGGACATAATCTAAGTGCAGCAACTTATTGTAGAAAAATAAAATAAAATAAGTAAATATGTTGCACTCACAATAGCCCTTCTTGGGCTTTATGCACATTAAACAGTTCTCTCTCCCTAGGTAGCCAATGGACTGCGTCCTTCTACTCTCCTGTAAACGGGTCCGGATGGATCCTGCTGTTGAGTGGAATGATGGTGGATGCGTTATAATCCAGATGTTTACAAAACCACAAGAAGTATTTCCACACGATGGTCTTATCTAAAGACATATGTGGTTAATAACTTGCAGGGAACATAAAAATGCTACCGGCTGATGGAGTAAGCCCTTGTGATGAGGTGCGTCTAAGACGTAGTGGAGCCGGTGTACGGGCCTGACAGGGGCAGGGGAAGCTCGCAGGGGGCATGGAGGAGACCTGGTAAACCAGGGCAATATGCCTAAGCTAGTCCCAAACGTTTTCGTTGACACAGTCTGCTTCTTCAGGGAATGGAGTGAAAGGGTTGGAGGGATCAGGTATTGGGCTATATATAGAGACAAATAATCCCTAAGGTTAACTATGTAAATGCATCATACATAAAAAGAAACAATGAAAAATGTTAAAAAAAAATAAAATACACAAATACATCTATGTAATAAAAATGAATGAAAACCAATAGAAGTAATAAAAAATGACTAATAAAATGTATTATGTTAAAATAAACTAATCTAATTACGATTGTGTGCATCATTGTTAAATTAAACCTGGTGTGTATCCTATTCGGGATAGCCGAACATATTAGTGGTAGATTAACAAAAAAACATGATCTTGATAAATGAACTATAAGTGAATCGAAATGCAAATAAATATGAAAGTAAAAAGTTAACGTATTGAGTAATGAATATGAATCTAAATTAGAAATCCCAATACGAAGTGTATGTGCTAGAACTTGAGAGTGGTGTGAATTAACCATAAGTGATGTGTAAATAAAGAATATAATGCGTGAGAAGGGAGCTGTATATTATTGAAAGTGAAAATAAAAAACGTAAGAAAAAAGGAAACGGGCAACTGTTATATTGCATGTAAATTGGTTGCCTTGAACGATGGTGCAATGTGAATGTGATATAAGAATGATAAAGATGCAGAAAGAAATCCACATTGATAGTACACATGTACAGTTATGAGGCACATGTCAATAACAACTCCTAAGTAACTGGTATGTAATAGTCATAAATGTAATTCATGTCATTAAAAATCTAGAGAGTTTAGTATAGGTTGAGAATAAAAGTGAAAATATTCTCTTAGTACATCATTGATGGCAACTATTGGTGTAATAATAAAAACCTATTCGGTATAGAGATAAAAAGAATAAAAAATGGGGAAGGATGTCACAGTCCCCTACATAATAATAAAAATAATAGAAAATGAATGGATAGATAGAAATGTTATGCTTCATTACCATTGACATCAAGTGGTATATGAGTGATACATGACCTATGTAAATTATTGTGTAAAATGGAAAAAAACTGGAAATAAAGAAGGAAGTATGAATCCACTGATAGTATGTATTATATGGGAACTCAAAAATGCGGCCACAAGAATCAAATTGTATCACAGGAAGGCTATGGAATCGAAGTCGACATTGAGTCCCCTTGGATGCAGTTTTTAACTCGTACATCCAATAGAAGTCCTTTTTAGAGAGAGGTCGACACTCAGAATACCAGACATAAGTCACACAACCCCCTCAAGAAACCCACCCATCATCCACTTCCAACACCCAAACAACACTGACAACACCGACTCATACAGAGGCACCGAACATACAACCGAGGATCAACACAAATCAAACAGAGGAACTTTATCAATCAATATCATCAGAACAAACAATAGTTTATCAAACACCGCAAACACAAATCACCAAATCTCAAAAAATAACTTTATCTGTAGAAGAGGATGTAGAGGAGGGACACACAAAAATAACAAAAATGGAAGTAATACGGTAAAGTCGCAGAGTCCTTCTATATTCAATCTCAGTGACCACACACTCACTAAATCAGAAACACATATTCTAAATAAAGGTTTATCTTTTGCCCCTGCTCAGTCAGCAGAGATTCCGTGGATTCTCGTTCTTGGGCTCAGGTCTGTGAGCGGGATCTCCCCAGTGTTGGAACCAGAAAATACATCAACGAGCATAACATCAACATTACTTAATTCTACTTACTAATAAACACCAAGTTGAATTAGAAATATGTTGTGTTTTTCAAGTTTTATTAAGGGAATACTAATACCTCCTAAAATAACCCTCCACACTTACTTTACTGTACCCATAACATCCCAAAGCTCACTATGAATTTTGTGTTTGCATCTTTGATCAAGACATAACAACTTCAGTCAGTCCTGGATGTCATGTCTATGGAACCCTTTGCTAGTTCATCAGCTACCAGACTTGAACCAGAAATCAGGAACAAATCTGCGCTCCCTAACAGGAAACAGCGAGACCTTCTTCAGGTGTAGCGAGTTGCTTTCTGAATGAGTCTGACCTCCAACAGCATGCTAACTCTAGCCTACCAATAACAGGCACCTAGGCCCTATTCTAAACTAAAGTCCTGAGCTAAAAATAGCTAACTGGGATACCACTTTGCCTCCCACAGCTGATCCTAACTTCTCTAGTTTACATGAATAACTTTGTTGCAACAAATAGCACAGAATAGAGAGTTCATTGTTTTCTATGGGGTAGTTCACATGGGTGATTTTTACAGTTGCAGTCATGTTAAATATTAACCCCGTGTTACTGCAACAGATTGTAATAAAGTTGCTGCAGTAGAGTTGCCCATGTGAACTAGGCCTAAGCCTCTGAACAACTACATTGCCAGCTCCCATCACTAAGTGCTTGGACTAGTCTGCACAGCCTATTCCTAACCTATCTGAAATACTAGATTTAGGGCTTGATTTAGAGAGGTCTGAAAAAAACATCCGGCGTCAGTGTTTTAAGCACAGTAAGCAATTCAAAGAACTCTGCTATGAAGAACTGCTGGTAGAAAGTATATCGGCCTCTAAACTTAGCACCATTTTCCCCCCATTAAACACAGTACAGACGGACTACACAGCAATTCAGAAGACTGGATTAGGTGCTAAGATTCGCTAAGGGACCCACTTTATTGTGGGAAACCCTAGACCCATTTTTTTGTGCGTCAGATTACTTACTGCATCTTTTAAGAACTGAAGCAGGAATTGCATGTAAAAATATTTTTTTTAAAAAAACCGTTGTTTACAGTGAATGTATTGATATGTTGCCCTAAAAATTGAAAGTAAACCTGAAATGTGTCCAAAGTAAGTAGAATTAACCCTATAAGCCTCTTTTAATTGAATTGCAATTGTATGGCATATGGCGTATCACACATGGTCAGGGCCAGATTTATAAATAGGCACACGAGGCATGTGCCTAGGGTGCCATATTTGTAGGGTGCCAGCCAATGGCCCTGTCATGCCCATTTGGGGATGGAGTCCCCAGAAAAGTTATGCAATGCAGCATCGGTGTATTGTGCTGCTGTCCATACAGAGCAGAGTCTACATGAAGCACTAGCGCCTCCCACAGACCCAGCAAAGCATCCGATCTGGAAAGCACTCTAGTTACCAAACCAACCCCGTCACCTGCTCCTGGGTAATTATACTGCTCTCTTTATTCTGTCACAAATGAGAGTCAGTCTGAAAGAAATGTGAAAGCTATGAACCAGGGAGTCTGATGAAAGCTGTAATTTCTTGCTATCAGCCAAATTCCTGGTTGTTTAATTATCTATATATATATATAAAAGAGAAAGGCTCATTGCATAATTTATGTCTCCTCAGGAGACACACACACCCAGGGGTGGCAATAAGGAGGGGTTACTGTTCCCATTGGGTGATTCAATGGGGGTGTGATTTTCACAACAATTGCAGTGGCCGAAGGGAGTTGGCCCACCCCCACTATGCAGCCCGCCCACCACTATCAAAGTCAGAAAAAAACAATATGGCAGCCACTTGCTCCTACACCACAGAAAAACACACACATGCCCCACTCACACAGCACCAAACTCACACACATGCCCCACTCACACAGCACCAAACTCACACACATGCCCCACTCACACAGCACCACACACACACAACCATGCCCCACTCACACACACAAATGCCCCACTCACACACACAAAAGCCAGAAAGAAATATGGCTGACACACAGTCACTCACCCTGACTCCCAGAGGCCTCAGCAGGACCTGTACTACAGCCACTGAGGAACAAAATGGCATTCAAAGGGTTAAGGTAGGTCCTCATTGCTCAATTATTTCTTCACTGTCATCATTTGCCATGCTAGACACAGGACAGACAGCCATCAGATTCACACTTAACCCACTGACTGCCACAGAGTTGTATATCAAGTTTTACCCCTCAGGGAGTGTGTTCAACCCCCTCACACTGTAAACTTGCATTTCCCTCCCACTTCTCCTCCTTCTCCAGCCTATTACTAACACTTTTCCACATTTCTCTTAAGCCCCGCCCCTACTCGCGATTAAGCCACGCCCACTTTTAACCCAAATTGTCCCATTGCTCTCTCCACATCAGCACCACATGAGGGACTCCACAAGTAAAAGTTCACAGGTATTACACACACATACACACTCACACAGCACCAAACACACACAAAGCCAGAAAGAAAGATGGCTGACACACAGTCACTCACCCTGACTCCCAGTGGCCTCAGCAGGACCTGTACTACAGCTACTGAAGGGTGCTACAGCACCAGGGGAACAAAATGGCACTCAGAGGGTTAAAATAGGCCCTCATTGCTGAATTACTTCTTCACTGTCATCATTTGCCATGCAAGACACAGGACAGACAGCCATCAGATTCACACTTAAAGGGATAGTAACACTTCGTTTTAACTTTATTTTATTTTGTAGGCATTAAAAAACCATGAAGAATGATATAAGTCTTATCTCTCAAACCTTTATGGTTTATGAGATATTCACAAGCAAAGTTCCCCTCCCCGCCCCTTTTTCCTAGTGTAAGACATCTCTTCTCAGATGTGGATCAGGTTGTATGACAGTACAGATAACAGAAGGGGACAATTTTCTTTGTATGAAAACAATGAAAGCCCTTCCCCCCTTGAAAAGTTTTTCAGCTTTTTCCATTATCTTAATTGAAGATTGTCCCTCTCTGCAGTCTACCTGGGCATCTCCCTTCTTATCTGGTTGAACAGGGGGGGGATACTTTGTTTGTGAATATCTCTTAAACCATAAAGGTTTCAGAGATAAGACTTATATCATTCTTCATGTTTTTTTAATGCCTACAAAATAAAATAAAGTTAAAATGAAGTTTTACTATCCCTTTAAGCCACTGACTGCCACAGGGTTGTGTATCAAGTTTTACCCCTCAGGGAGTGTGTTCAACTCCCTCACACTGTAAACTTGCATTTCCCTCCCACTTCTCCTCCTTCCCCAGCCTATTACTAACACTTTTCCACATTTATGTTAAGCCCCGCCCCCTACTCGCGAGTAAGCCCTGCCCATTTTTAACCCAGATTGCCCCATTGCTCTCTCCACATCAGCACCACATAACTCCCTTCCAGGGACTCCAAGTCAAAGTTCCCAGGTATGAACACACTTCCCGCTGCTATTTATCTCTGACATGCCTCTCTATACATTAACCATTTGAGTGCCAGAGGGGTGCACAACTCATGCACGCATGTGTTTCTGCACATATATGTTGCGTGTGTGTGTACATCTCTGTTACATATTTGTGTGCATGTGTGCATCTCTGGTATGTGTGTGCATGTCTCTGACGCTCACTGTGTGTATCTGTCTGCCTGTGTGTTGCATATGTCTGTGTTTATCAGTGTGTCTACATTTCACACACGTGCGCCCAACACCGTCCCACATTGGTAGTGTAAATATATAAGAGAGACAACCTGCATCCCCTGCCACACACACCCAGGGGCGGCTGTAAGGAACAGTTAGCCTGCCCCCCAACATCAGTCTTAACCTAGGCTGACCAGACCTCACCTTTAACCGGGGACGCATAGGAAAAATGCATACTGCAGGACTGCTTTCATTTCAGTGAAGTACTGCAAAATGGCTATTTCCTATGTGTCCCTGGTTAAAGGTGAGATCTGGTCAGCCTACCTTAACCCTTTGAGTGTCAGAGGGGTATGCATACATTGCAATGCGTACCCCTCTGGCAGTCAGAGGGTTAGCCCTCTCCTCCACAACTCACCTACTGTTACATCACTTCTCTCGACTTACAACTCCTACAGTAAACAACTCATGGCACAATACTATAACCCACCAACCAGCAGCTCCCATTTTGCTGGGGAGCCACACATTGATCACCTCTTTCAAAGACACACGGGGACACTCAGAGTCAGCTGGGGAATAGGTTAGAACACACAGATCTTCAGTTTCCATGCTAAGAACTGGGGCTGATGGACTCACTTTGTTTCAATTTAACCCTTTGAGTGCTGTTGCAATGCCTTGGATACCTGTCTGGCACTCAGAGGGTTAAGCCCATTAACCCTTGGAGTACCAGAGATGATATGCAGCACATTGGTCTGCGTACCTCTGTCACTCAAAGGGTTAATATCTGTTTGGAAAGCTTCCACATTTGGGTATTGTGCAGCCCACTCTTTCCTCACAAGTGGCCCACAGGGTTAAACTGATTTCTTTGAAAATGTCCATTGATTTCAATGACACTATTAATTCCATGAATGCTACAAACAATGCAAACACATTGCCAAAGCAACGCGTTGGGGACCATTGTAGCATTCAAGGGGTTAAAGTCCCATTTATGTCAACACGATTTTCCTGAATTTTCAATTCAACCCTATGGTGTCAGTTTTTTTGGAGTTGCACCCTTTATCTTGATACATAAGGCCCATACAGTTATACTCTTACCCCATTCATCTAAACCCATTTATACTTTTGGCTCTTGCAGCAGCTGACTGTGCACTGTGATCTGTGAGGCTGATGTACTAACACAAAGAGGAACTATTCATCTGTACCATACAGAACAAATACAATGCTTTGCTGACCTCTCTAGCGTTAAAGACGTTAAAACGCCCATTTAAATAAATGGGTATCGTTCCCTGTACTGCTGTTACTTTTCCACAAAATTCCACCACTTTCCTTAGTATATGAGCCTTCCTGTTTTGAAGCCTATTAGCTGTTAGGGGTCCCTCTATTGATCCCTTGCCTACGGCCCATGGACAAATAATCCGGTTCTGTCCCAGCTGACCACCACGGCCCACTAATGCAAGGAGCGCCCAACATGTGTCACATATTCCTTTCACTGCCAGAGGACTATACAACTCATTACACAGCAATGTGTTGTGTACCTCTCTCACACTTAGTTAAAGTGCTTCACTCCAACCAACTGCTACACTAGGTCTGTATAATGCAGTAACCCTACAGCCCTGTATTTCATGTCTACTTCACTGTCTATGTACAGTCATTTCTCCCCCTCACCCATTACTTTACTGTAACACTTCACTGTCCCTCTTCTCCTCAATCTCTCATCTCCTCCTCCCTTGTCACCCCCACTCACCTATCCCCTTGCCATTCATCCATAGTCCCAATCTCGCCATTTTACTCCCACATCAGTATTATATTATCTATCACTGCATCTGTCACTTAACCCTCTGTCTGCTAACCTATTTCTTCAAATGTACTGCAGTATCCACTGCCGTAATCTAAATTATCCCTTTACTCACAAACATCTTTTCACTGTGACCTTCTACAAGTAACACAGCACACTGACTTCAACTGTAAGGATAGAGTGCCTTATTAATCAAGTAACACAGCACACTGACTTCAACTGTAAGGATGCAGGACCTTATTCATCAAGTAACACAGCACACTCACTTCAACTGTAAGGATGCAGGGCCTTATTCATCAAGTAACACAGCACACTCACTTCAACTGTAAGGATATAGGGCCTTATTCATCAGGTAACACAGCACACTCACTTCAACTGTAAGGATGCAGGGCCTTATTCATCAAGTAACACAGCACACTGACTTCAACTGTAAGGATACAGGGCCTTATTCATCAAGTAACACAGCACACCCACTTCAACTGTAAGGATTCAGGGCCTTATTCATCAAGTAACACAGCACACTCACTTCAACTGTAAAGATACAGGGCCTTATTCACCAAGTAACACAGCACACTCACTTCAACTGTAAAGATACAGGGCCTTATTCACCAAGTAACACAGCACACTCACTTCAACTGTAAGGCTACAGGGCCTTATTCATCAAGCTGAAGAGCAGCAATTAAAACATTTTTTACAACTCTTATCAGCATATCTACATCACCACTGCGTCTGTTACACACTTTCTACATATGTGACATACGTCATGTATGTGTGTGTCTCTCTGTAGGTATGCGTTTCACAGTGTGTGACACGCTCTGTCTCTTTAAGTGCGTGTCTGTAACACTGCATATTTCTGTTTCACACAATGTCTCTCTGTGTAAATATTATGACGGGCAACGCCGTCCCACATTGCTAGTTAAATTATATTATACGTGTTTGGTTTTATTTCTGTGAAATTTTAATAAATATCTAAACCTCTTGATGAACAGATGGGAGCACAAGGCATTGCAAAGCAATGCCTTGTGCAACCATCTGGTCCTCAAGGGGTTAAAAAGCTTGTGTTTAAAACACTAGAATGAAGAAAGATCAGGCCAGCCGGCCCCATCACTGGTGAAGAAGATAGGGCAGGTTCACTGGGCCTCTCCTCCTGACCCACCGCACATAATTCTGCATTGCCTTTAGGCTCTCATCATTATATTCATAGGAAGCTACTGTATATAGTGGGGTCTGTGATATTAAACCTTTGGTACCAGAGGGTTTTGCAATGCATTGCTTTGCAATACGATGCACACCCCTCTGATATTCAAAGGGTTAAGGGATCTGCTGTGGAAGGAAGGGGGAAGCTTTAGGCTGTAATGGTGGCTTCTGAGAGCTCTGATTATGGAAGAGTGTGAGGGTTGTGACGGACTTAAGAGCTCTGAGAAACTGACACATGCCTAACCTCAGACATCTACATAACATTAGGAAACAGAATAGGGACATGGCACATAACGAAGTTTGGCACCTCTCTGGCATTCCAAGGGTTAATAATGTTACAAACATATGACATCTGACACATTATTAACCCTAAACTGCAAGACAGGTGCCAAAATCATACATCAGGCCCCTGGAAGTTGGCACCTAAAGGTCTTATTATTTTGTGGCATCACTTATGTAGCCTAATTTTAATTTTTAGCTCTGTGGTATCACTAATGTTGCACCATTTCACTTGTAAGCTCTGAGGTATCACTTGTGTAAACCCCATTTCAATTTTTAGCTCACTGGTATCACTAGTGTTGCTCCATTTAAATTGTAAGCTCTGTGGTATTACTAACGTAGCCCCATTTCAATTGTAAGCTCTGCAGTATCAATAGAGTCGCTGCATTTCAAATCTAAGCTCTGTTCTACATATTTAAAATATTTAACCCTATGTTTGACAGGTAGGTGCCTAATGCAATTGTTTGCTAACCCCCGGGTAACCAAGGGGTTAAATCATTCATTTTCTATAGGAAATAATTCTATAGTACAGCACTGTGGGTACAGACCTCATGAAGATATTGTGGAAAAAGAAAAATAAAGAAAAATAAACTTACTCCGCACATGGTGTCACATACTGGTGTCTAAGAGAAGAGTCTTTCTCCTTCAATACATTTTTTTAGCCAAAACTTTATTTAAAAAGAAAAAGTAACAGAATACAAATTCAATACATTAAAGTAACAATAAGGTATCTAATACACCATCTAGTGTCAGAGACTTATCCAGTAATTGATCATTATGTGTTGGAGATGTGTCTACAATACATTTAATCCTTTGTGTGCAAGAAGGGTGAAAAGCAATATTTTGGACACTCCTCTGGCACTCAAAGGGTTAAGGGGAAATAAACAGAAGACCTTGGAGGAGATATACTACGGTGTGATAAAGAAGTGCTAAAAAGGACACAGAAAGACAAAAACAAAGCTGCGCTGCTCCATACTAGTGATATAAGTTATAAACCCTGCAATGAGCCTATATCATAAGTGTGTTATAATATAACTAAAAATAATAATAATTAGGGTTTAGGTCTCATATAGGCTAGTTAAAGGGGTTATAATTTATATCACTAGTATAGAGCAGCGCAGCTTTGTTTTTGTCTTTCTGTGTCCTTCTAGGTTTTTTCCTACTTTTGGGGTATTGGGAGATCCCCCCCCTCTCCTTGCTGATCTCCATACTTTAATCACAATATTTAATTTTTTCATATAAAACATGCATTAATCATGGTGTTCTAGCTCTGTGAGTTTTTTCTGTTTGTTTTGTATAAAAAGGAGATAACTGCTCCAGTGAGATAAACGCCCCAGTTCTTATATTATTCTATGCAGCTTATGCATTACTTTATCTCAGGCTGGAGAGATGTTAGGATATAGGCCCCAAAGAATAACATAGGGATTAGAGAATTCATCACCCTGGAGAAGTTATTTCCTCTTTATTACATCTTAGTATGGATACAGTTCTCAATAGAATGGGATAGTAGCAGCTGCATCACTATTTGACAGTTTGAATGGTTATAACTTTTGCAGACAACTGCCAGCAGCAGGAGTGACCTTGTTTTACTCAGCAGGGAAACACTATATTAAAACATTTACTTTAGAGTTTAGACCATATCTTTTGATAAATAATACATAACTTGCTAGACAATAAGCCACTGTTGACACATGAAAGGAGTAGAATGGATATAAAATGTAAATACAGGGCTGGATTTAAATCTCACCTGCCTCTAGACCAATGCACCTATGCTCACACATCCCACTCATCACATGACTACTCTCCTAGTTCCTCCCCCTGCTGCCTAGCAACAACAATATTATCTTATAACATAAAAGGGCAAAAAAGTTGTTAACCCCCTTTCTGCTAGGGAGCTCTTCAATGAATTACTTTGCAGTACATTGGAGACCTCTCTACATAGTTGGGAACTTGCTAGGTATCACCCAGAGACTCTGGATTTAGAGATCCAGGTAGGCTGAGATGAATACATGAAAATCTATTATAATAAAAATTAATACATGTAACTGTGCGGCATGACAGATAATAAGTGTGGCTTGCTGACATTGCATCCTGCCGTATCTCCAACCACAAAAGGTGATGTGACCTCCTTCCTCACCCAGATGAGACAGCCAATTGTTGGCAACGCTGAAGAAGAGCGACGACAACGTGTTTATGACGTTGGAATTGCAGGGCATGGAGCAGGAGAAGCAGTGAGTGGAGGCAGAACGTGGTCAGTGAAGATGGAAGAGAAGACCTTCTCATCACTTCTCCAGTCTCCCCTGAGTCCACTCCAGTCCAGTCAGTGTTGGCTGGTAAGTTCATTCAATATGTCAGAGCCGGAGGAGGAGGATGATATAAGTTAGAAATGGGAGGCTTTGAGCATGTTTGAGCTAAACAGGGGGACAGTCTGTTTAGCAGAGCCCTGTGCCACTGTCTGGTGGTGGCTTACTGGTTCTATAAGCTAGGCAGCATGTTAATAAACAGTTGATGTTGAGGCCAGGTCACATATACTCACTGTAAATAATGTAGTGGACCAAAAGTACTGCCACTGTTCATTCATTCTTCATGAATAATGAACAGTATCAGTACTTTTGGTCCATTTTCTTTATTTGCACAATATGACATATATGAACGTCATGGAATTCAGGGGTCCCTAAGCGACTGCATGCCATTCGGGGACCTCTGATTCCATTTAAAAAGAAAAACATGCCCCGTGGTCCTTAAGTGCCAGTCACATGGCTGGTCTTTAAGGGGTTAAACACGGTAGCAATGGTGTTTTTTGTTTTTGTTTTTTTTTTCGGAAATCTCAGGGTGAGCCATTTCTGAAAGTTCCCAGGTATGCCTCTCTAACATCAAAGGCCTTAAATGGGAACTCTCATCCACAAAGGAAGCAGACCTTCTAATGAAACTAGTGCTGCATTTTTAGATCTGTCAGACCAACTGGGAAGCAGAATGGGGACCTTTGTTGTTCCTGTGAAGAAGACTGAACTGCAAGACTCTGAAGTCTCATTGGCCTAGGCACACAGCCTCCATGGACATTAGGGTGAACACATGTCCTGGAATGCCCTGAACAGTCCCTTAATTGAGGTCTGAGTCCCGCATCCTTGCTTACCCCCCACCGGGACAATAAACAGTCCCAGAATTAAGTGAATTTAAATAAAGCTACCCACGTTTGATAAGTAAGCCACTTTGCACTCTTGTCAAGTCTTGACAGCAGCACAACTCAGTGCCTTATCTAAAACATACACTGTCAGCCAATGTGAGAGGATAGTGCTGTCACGCTGCTCATCTCTCATTGGATGGCTGATACCTGTAAACCAGAGGGGACAGAAGGAAGCGCTATGATGCCTAGATATATGATATAATTGAGCAAGCCAGCCAGAGGCTCCCATACCAAGTGCAGTGGAGATGAGGAGGACATGAGAGAGGAGAGAGATCATGCAAGGAAGCAACATGCACTGCTCAGTCCTACTCCTTCCCAGTTTGCCTAGTTGACTTCCTCTTGCTCTTCAAGGAAGCACTGAGCCTGGGATGGTTGCTGCCAGTAAGTCCCTTTTGAAAGGGCAAGTAAACTAAAAAAAAGCTGTAAATGTGTATGCTCAGTGCATGGTAGGCAACATGTGGCTTCCCAGCTCTTGTGGGACTGCAAATCCCATCATACTCAGCCAGCCACTCACTGTCTGAGGATGATGGACATGCAATCCAACAGCAGCTATAAGCTATAGGCTCTTCACCCCACTGTACTTTCCACAGAAGTCTTTCATCCATTCAGGAGTATAGGAATTGGTTTCCACGCTATCGCACTCTAGCAAATTGTCTGCTGCAGCAACTTGCAGTCCAGGGCTGGTTACTTGAGGTACTTTGGGTTTAATGGGTTTGTTCAAGGTGAGCCAGAGATAAACTGACCACATATCACTTTAAATGAGGATGCTTATGAAAATGCCATTCTTCAGGACTGCACTGGAATCAGTGTGTGTTTTCATAAGCATCCTACAATTCAATGGATATGTTGTCACCTTTGTCAATAACAGCCCTTGTTACAGACTCCAACTTCAGCACTGCTCTGAGGTGAACACAGGTTATGCACTGACATCCAGTGATGTCTACTCGGATGTGCAAGGTCCTTGATGTCACCTAACGTGTTTCATAAAAGTGTCCCTGAATGGCAGTAAGAAAACACGGCCACTCTAATGCACATTAGTAAAGAGCTTCCAAGACTGACTAGGGGTGGAATTCAAGAAAGAGAAGAAAATGTCTGTGCTATTTGTGATTGCTCACATTTAGATGCAAGAAACATACTGATGCCTTGGTGCTGAAGAGCACGTGCTCCTAAATTAAGGGAAAAAGTTAGGGAATGCCCCTCAATTAAACAGGACAGTTAGCACAGGCTACTGAGTAAACAGCAGTTAGTGTACACTCCAAAATTAATGGAAGATTCAACAAACTGTCCTAAATTAACAGAAAAGGTAGCACAGTCTCCTAAATTAATGTAAAAGTAAGCTAGACATCAGAAAATGTGTACTAACTGCTTCACTGAATTAGACACAATCACTAATCCTCTCACTAAACAGCGGATATTGTAGCCAGGTCCACTTTTTGAAATGCATTCACTAAAAAAGGGCGTAAACATTTTCTAATTCATAAAGATACACAATTAAGTAACATGTCGGCTCTACTCATTTTTCCTTCAAAAGTAGATTGTAAATAGTGATTCTGACATTCTGCCCTAAAGGTGTATGGAGACTGAAGACACCACCAATGACATTGATTGTAAGCTGCCAACTTCTGGCTTGCAAGGGGTTTCTTTTTCTGACCCCCAATGGGCTGACAGGAGCCATAGGATAAGACTTAATAAAACATGAAAATTGCCTTTTATAAGTGGCTAATAAACAGTAATGTATCCTGGTAAATAAACAGCCATCCATAAACAAGTGGTACTGCACTAGCCACACCCAGAAGCCTACCTACCATCATGTACACCCAAACTACTCCCCTTAACACCACTTGTGCCCAGAGGAGGAAAATGGGACATGCTGTGGGTGTTTCATGATGTCCCTTCCCTCTATTCCTTGTTCAACCCTTTGAGTACCAGAGGGGTATGCAGAGCATTGTGAATCACTCAATCGGTTAAGTAAATGTAATATACAAAGCATACAGGAAATGATGTAAGTCTATGCCTTTCCCTGTGCAAGCTATGGGGCAGATGTGAGGGGACTGCTGCCATTATAGTAAAATGCTTATGGAGATTGTCCACCAGTCTGCACTGCAATGGTTATACTCTGTAGTGCTTACCCTGAGGTGCAACCACTTATGTTGGAGGCTAAGACAATGGAGCTGCACTGGCAGAGATATAGCTTTGTGCCCCTGTATATTCCTTAGTTTGTAACACTGTATTCTTCTGCATTTATTTCTAGACATCAAGCATGGCTTCCAAGTGACTGGTGTTGAAAGGATGATGCTGAGAGCTCTGGGACAATACTAACGTCATGCACAGGAATCTCTACCCGAGAAAACTCAATGGGAAGGATATCCTGCTAATAGAGGACTGACTGTTACACATGCCATGTTTGTCTGTAAATAGTGTTTTTAGTTCTGTTGGTTATTTTGTAAATGGTCTCAGTAATAATTCCAAGAAAATGGTTTGTATTTGACCTCTATGGCAGAAAATTAACTAATAGTAAAGAAAAAAAGAAAACTCTGGTTAGGCACACTGATATAGAAATAGGGGTGCCTATATATCCATATAATAATAGAACAAGAAAAAAAAAAGAGGATAATATAACCAGGGACTCTCCTCCTCAAAAAGTAACTAATCCAAAATTGGAAATTAAGTAATAATCAAACTAGTACAATTACATAAATAGCCAATTTATTATAATGCACTTGGAGGGTGAACAGAACACAAACAAAGGGACTGTCTCCCCGCCATCCACCCAGTCACCACCCACCCACGTCCCAAAACGTAAAAACAATATAAAACTCTAGATGCCGGCATCTACATCTATCTAAAACAGCAAACTGCTGATGATCATCAGAAAAATGTAGAAAAATAGTGATGGTCATATAGGAGACAATAATAACTCTCTCAATAATCCAGAGCAACAAAAGCTGAGCAGGGGTAATATATCACTGGAGGAATAGTCACTGTATCGTGATCCAGTTCTCAGATTTTATAAAGCAGCTATATGAAAACTGCAAATACACTGTTTCTTTTTGGCTGTTGTACATCACCACACTTAATCAGACCAGCAACTTTAAGTATCGATACAGTTCAAATGTACTGAGGTGGATACATAGCGGATACATAATAATAGGTTAAGGAACGTTCTCATCGCTTCCTCATAGCATCAACGATTCCTCAGTTGTGTGACTAGTTCTTCTTCCTGCTTGTTACCATTATGTGGTCACTTCAGTGGTTAATCAGTCAATGTCTCCAATCGCAGTGTTAGTAGTTTGATCACTCGCATGTTGTCTTTGATCCTCCGGGATAAACGTCACATCAAGATCTCAGCACACATTTCTTCTAAGCTGCTCGTAAGATGTTACACGAGCAGCTGCATATAGTCATTAAGACCACAACCACCACCAACGTGTTTCGCCAATCTTCAGGGCTTTCTCAAGACATATACATTAAACTAACACTTCTATCACTTATAAACCAAACCGGATGTATCTACATCCAATCAATTTAAAATTCCAGAGACGAGCTTGATCTGCCGTAGACATGTGCGAATTCATCCGGAGACATTCGGATTTAGTTGAAAATGGGGTCATTCGGAAACATTCGGCCAATCTGAAACTCAAGGGTCATTCTGAAAAAATGATCCGACTCCGAACAGCCCAGGTCCGAAATTCGTTGAAAGTTTCGGAAGTTTCGGCAATCGACACATTTCGAGAAGTTTTGACTACTTTTGACCAGGACTTTTTTGTACTTCCTGTCCGCGCTCAATTACTTTCCCTCCATAATTTTCCCTCCATGTCTCTAGTCCAGTTCCATTCTCCGTTTCATGCACTACTTCCCTCTTTTGTCTGTATTCGAATAGCCTTCTTCGTTTCATGATGGGGGTTGGACTAATGACACAGTCACACAGACAGAAAGCCTTCATTTCCTCATTGGGTTGTTGGAGCTCAGAGAGAGAGAAGAGATTAGAGAGTGTACAGTTGTTGTGTAGGCAGGCAGGTAGCATTAGGCTAGGCATAGGTAGGCAGCCAGCATTAGTTCCAGTTATTGCCACTGCAAGAGCAAGTAATATTTGTTCCTGTGCAAAATATAAAAAAATATTAGGTATTTGTTCGAATACAGGGCCCGCCCTTACATGGGTCCCAGTGGGTCCATGGACCCAGGCGGCACTTTGACAGGGGCGGCAATTTGCCATCCCATAGCATGTTTATTTTGTGCTCTTCCACCATTTCTGTGTTGCAGGGTGTCCCATCAGTGTGACTGTCAGCAGCCGGGCAGCCCTATGCTCACTCAGTGGCGATGCCTGCTGGCTGCTTCAGTGACGTGAATTATGTGATAGTGAAACATTATGCCTATTTTGTATTGTTTATAGCCCACCTAAAGTCAAGACTTGAGTAAATAGGTCTACCGTCCCAGATTTGCTAGAGAGGTTTTACAAATACAGGAGGGTGCCCCCTGTACAAAATGAGTCTAAACATTTGGGATCCCTAGTATGAGTGCACAACAGTGCATGATGTGTCCTGAACAGGATTGCTGTGAGGTGTCTCCACCCAGAAGGTGCTGTTCAGGCTGAGCTTCAACATTGCGACAAGTGACCAACTAAGAGCCCCGTGCCGTGCAGCCATAGCATCACCCCCTCCTACTCTCCGGGTCCCGCTGACTGGCAATAACAGGTGAGTCACTAAGAGATCTGAAGCCTTTCTGGAAGTCATTTCACTTGGAAAGGGGCTAGGTATTACTTGGGGGAGTTGCCTCGTGTGTAAATAATTTCTAGGTGGGAGATGAATGTGCATCACTTATGTTTTTCCTAACAGTAGTTAGAATACAGCTCCCATCATCCACTGATTATGACATTGGGAAATGCCCAGCAATTACCGTAGAGCCCTGTATTGCACACTCACGGAAAACGGTGATATTGCTATACTAAGACAATGCTGTGGACCCCTCTTCAGTATAGATGTCAAGCATTTTTTTTTATTTCTCTCCTGTGTTGCAGTTTGTTCACAACAGAATGTCTCAATTTTTCTTTTTAACACATTACATCTATCACATTACAATCATTGATGTTTATTCTTGATGTAGTATGAAACTCTACAATGTATATACACATAGAGTTATCTGATATGAGGGGAAATCAGGATAGGAAAACGAGAGAGAGGAATTTGGGTACTAAAGAGGGACAGTAGGGTAGGAGGCTGGTACCAGAAAATGAAACTTTAATCTTTACCCATGTACTAACATAGAATGTGACATGTAGTTTGTCCATGTTCGAGTCGACCACTTATGTTGAGTAGGATGTGACAGGCATGGGTTTTCGATGTCGAGCATATGCTAAACTGAATGAGAGGCATGAGGTTTCGATGTTCGAACATATGCTATATTGAAGGACAGGCATGGGGTTTCGATGTTCGAACATGTTAAATTGAATGATAGGCATGGGTTTTCGATGTTCGACGTTTACATTGTGACTGGCATCCCATGCTAGAGTAGAGGTGACATGCACAGACTTTCAATGTACGACAATGTCCGTTTTTGGGAAGGATCTTTTTCTAAATGCACACCCTGTCTGCAAATAATGATAGCAGCGTGCACGGAAGCGCACTGCTATAATTTAACCCATGTTAAATTCGGCCGAATAATTCGGAATGGATCAGAATTTCGTCCGAATCGAATAGGCCCGGTCCGAAATTAGGATCATCCGAATTAGAAATTTACCGAAAATTTTGCCCGTGCACAAGTCTAATCTGCCGACCGTTGATTTCAAAACTAATTAACTTTATTGCCACGAGACAAAACTCCCCAGTCCTTAAAGGGATATGTACTTCAAAACATCATCACCATTTCTATAACTTGTTAACCCATCCCTAACACCATACAAATTATTATCACTACTCAGTAAACATCATATTGATCTATAGGTTATCAAAGGATGGATTCAACCATTTTACCTTAACTACGGCTGTATGCATGTATGACCATAGAATAGCTGTATCTTATTAAATCCATTTTGAAAGTCAAAACACAACATATTTTTTGTCATCCATATCCCTCAGACATATTTATTTCATTCTTATACCTGAGAAACAGCTCAAAGTATGCCCAAGTAATAAGACTCATGTACAATATGAAAATTGTGGTCACCCTATACCGAGGTCCCACAGTTCTCATGATTCAGAAATTCCAGAAGCCCCTACCTCTCACAGAAACATATGGTATCTTATCTCTTCATTTAATCCCTTTGGGGATAATGCCCCCAGAATATACATCCACCTGCATTCTTTTTGTAAAAGGGATTTGTCTGTATCCCCACATTTCAGATCTTTTTTAAGTATAGTAAGACCCATTCCTAATAATCCTGCAGGAGAACCATCATACTTCTCATAGAAATGTCTGGCTATGGAACTTTCCAATCTTTTATGTACAAGATCACCCACATGCTCAAGTAAATGGACCTTGAGTTGTCTCTTCATTTTACCAGTGTAAATCTTATCACATGGGCAAGTAAGTTGGTAACTAACTTCATTGGATTGACAATTCATAAAACATTTTATAGTCTATTGTTGACTATTGTTGACTCCTTGTTGACTCCTGAATTGGGTTGTTCATCAGGACATGCCAGGTTTTAAATAAAATATCCCTCAAGTTATTGCATTGGCTTCCATAGGTAGTAATAAATCTGACTGAATCCTCACCAAACGTCTGCCTCTTAGTTTTATTCTCTATCATACCTAAGTGCTTTTTTGTAACATCTTATCAATTTCTTCTTTCTGATCCCTCTTTCCATAAACTGAACCACCAATTCATCAGCTCGCTTTTTGAAATCCCTAGTATTTGAATAATTTCGTCTTAGACACAAAAACTGTGCCCAAGGGATTCCCTGCTTCTGAGATCTCAAATGGTGACTATCATAATGCAGTAGAGTATTACATGTGGTTTCTTTACAGAAAGTTTTTGTTCTAATATTATTTTCTTCTTTAAAGATACACAAGTCCAAGTATTCCACCTCCCTGTAGCTGCTGTGCTGGGTTAATCTGATATTACATAGTAACATAGTAAATTAGGTTGAAAAAAGACACAAGTCCATCAAGTTCAACCTTCGCTTCATACCTCAGTAACTAAGAATTTTATAGCTTTCCTGCTACCAATTAAATTAGTCTTTATCAGACCTTCCTGATCTGCCTACTGATAAACAGTATAACTCTGTATGTTCCCTTTTGAAAGAAATGTATCTAATCTTCTCTTAAATGTGTCCATTGTATCTGCCATAACTACCTCCCTGGGCAATGAATTCCACAATTTGACAGACCTTACCGTAAAAAAACCCTTCCTCTGCTGAAGTTTAAACCTCCTTTCCTCTAATCTCAAGAGGTGTCCCCTGGTCACCTGAGCAGGCCTTGGAATAAATAGCTCACCGCAGAGATCCTTGTATTGACCTCTCATATACTTGTACAATGTGATAAGGTCTCCTCTTAGTCGTCTTTTCTCTAGAGTAAATAAACCAAGTTTGTTTAGTCGTTCCTCATATGTCAAGTCCTCCATTCCCTTAATTAATTTTGTTGCTCTCCGCTGTACCCTCTCTAGTTCTAGTATATCCTTTTTCAGAACCGGTGCCCAAAATTGCACTGCATACTCAAGGTGAGGTCTTACCAATGATTTGTATAATGGCAAAATAATGTTATCCACTCTTGCTTCAATACCTCTTTTTATGCAAGACAGGACTTTGTTTGCCTTTGCTACTGCTGTTTGACACTGGTCACTGTTTCCAAGTTTGTAGTTGACAAGGATACCCAGGTCTTTTTCTAGCAACGAGTCACCTAAAATTATTCCATTAAGTTTATAAGTAGCCTTGGGATTGTTTCCTCCCAAATGCATGACTTTACACTTTCCCTCATTAAACTTCATATTCCACATGTTTGCCCAATCTGACATTGTATGTAAGTCCCTCTGTAGAAAGAAAATATCCTGTTCTGAATTAATGACTTTGCATAATTTAGTATCATCTGCAAATATTGATATTTTGCTTTCTATATCTATTTCCAGGTCATTTATAAACATGTTAAAAAGCAGCGGACCCAATACTGAACCCTGAGGTACTCCACTCTCCACTTTAACTATACTGGAGAATTTTCCATTTACAACCACACACTGTTCCCTATCCTTCAACCAGTTTTGTATCCAATTGCAAAGGTTATCTCCTAGCCCCAATTTCCTTATTTTATACACCAGCCTTCTGTGTGGTACTGTATCAAATGCCTTTGCAAAGTCTAGATATACTACATCTACTGCCTTGCCATTGTCAAGGTTGCTGCTTACCTCCTCATAGAAGCTGAAAAGATTAGTTTGGCATGACCTATTCTTCATAAAACCATGTTGATTTGTGCTAATGATCTTATTTTTTGTGTTGTAATCCTGAATATAGTCCCTTATTATGCCTTCTAATAGTTTTCCCACTACAGAGGTCAAACTCACTGGTCTATAATTCCCAGGTTCTGTTTTAGTTCCCTTCTTAAATAGAGGCACTATGTTAGCTCTTCGCCAATCCTGTGGCACTGAGCCTGTGGTAATAGAATCTTTAAAGAGTAAATATAGGGGTTTTGCTAACACTGCACTGAGTTCCTGAAGAACCCTTGGATGTATACCATCAGGACCCGGTGCTTTGTCGGTCTTAATTTTGTTCAGTCTTCCCATGACATCTCCTTGAGTTAACCCAATATCTATTAATTGTATTGTTTTATTTGATACTTGCGGAGGCTCTTCTACCATTCCTTGCTCCCTTGTATATACTGATGCAAAGAAAGTGTTTAAAACATCAGCCTTTTCCTTATCCTCACTAACCAACTCACCCATCTCATTTTTGAATGGTCCAATGCACTCCCTCTTAAGTTTTTTGTTATTTATATATTTAAAAAACTTTTTTGGATTAGTCTTGCTTTCCCTTGCAATTCGAGTTTCATTATCTATTTTTGCTACCCTAATTGCCTTTTTGCAATCTTTGTTGCTCTCCCTGTATTTTAAGAAAGATTGTTCAGTTCCTTCTGACTTAAATAATTTGAATGCTTTTTTTTTCCTTGCCATTTCCTTCTTTACATGTGCAGTTAACCACATTGGCTGTGACTTACTTCTTTTGCACTTGTTCCCCATTGGTATATACAGTTGGGTACATTTCTGCAACCTAAATTTGAATTCTGACCATTTTTCCTCAGTATTTTTGCCTTTAAATAACATATCCCAGTCTATGCGTTGCATTGAGGCCCTTAACAATTTGAAGTTTGCTTTTTTAAAATTAAGAGTTTTGAGGGAGTTTTGAGGGAGTTATGATTCAACCTCCCAATAAATTCTCCCAACTCACTGGTTGAACCATTCCATATCAAAAAAATGTCATTGATGTAGCGAATCCAGAGTGCCACGTGTGCCTCAAACCCACGATCACCAAACACCTTGTGCTGCTCCCACCAGCTGAGGTGCAGGCAAGCGTAGGTCGGGGCACACGTGGCTCCCGTCGCCACACCTCTGAACTGTTGATAGAAAATCCCATAAAATAGGAAGTAATTATTCACCAGTATAAACAATAACAAGGCTAATATAAACTCATTTTGATGGGCAAAATCAATCCCCTTCATGTCCAGGAACCACTTACAGACCCTGATACCACATTCATTAGGAATTGAGGTATACAGCGATCCACATCCAGAGTAACTAGAAGGGAGTCTCTGCACACCTCCACACTGTCCAAACGCCACAATACATCCCTGGTATCCTGGACAAAAGAGGGCAGGGTAGAGACAAAAGACTTAATTTTTAGATCAATAAACCTACAGATATTTTCAGTCACTCCCCCAATACCCGAGACCACTGGTCTTCCAGGTGGGGAGCTCGGGGACTTGTGCACCTTAGGTAACGTATATATGATAGGAACTTTTGGGTGCTCCACATACATATATTTGAATTCATTTTTAGTTATCAAATTTTCATCTACTGCATAATTTAGTTTTAAAAATATTTCTCTCTGAATATTTAATGTGGTTCTTTTCCAACTTCTTATAACATTCTTTGTCGTTTAGTTGTCTTTTTATTTCCCTACTGTACTGAGTCTCAGACATTAGCACAGCATTTCCCCCCTTATCAGAGGGCTTTATTATAATGTGCAGTTTTCATATAGATGCTTTATAAAATCTGAGAACTGGATCACGATACAGTGACTATTCCTCCGGTGATATATTACCCCTGCTCAGCTTTTGTTGCTCTGGATTATTGGGAGAGTTATTATTGTCTCCTATATGACCATCACTATTTTTCTACATTTTTCTGATGATCATCAGCAGTTTGCTGTTTTAGATAGCTGTAGATGCCGGCATCTAGCGTTTGATATTGTTTTTACATTTTGGGACGTGGGTGGGTGGTGACTGGTTGGATGGCGGGGAGACAGTGCCTTTGCTTGTGTTCTGTTCACCCTGCAAGTGCATTATAATAAATTGACGATTTATGTAATTGTACTAGTTTGATTATTATTTAATTACCAATTTTGGATTAGTTACTTTTTGAGGAGGGGAGTGCCTTGTTATATTATCCTCTTTTTTCTTTTTTTTTCCTTGTTCTAGAAAATGAACTGAGCAGGGTTGCAATTTGTTGTCTGGTTCCTGTTGTAGGGATATTATAATATTTTATTTTAAAACAGGAGGTTTCTTCACCCTTTGAGTGACCTGCATTGGATATCTCTCTGGTACTCAGAGGTTTAAATGATAAGTAAACCCTAAACCTGAACTATCAACAGGGTTGTAATACAGAGATCTGGATAGTGCCGGCCCAAGACATTGTGCTGCCTGGGTCAAACAATGAAATGATGCCCCTCTAACCATGTCCTCTAACCCCCGTTTTGATAGAATAGCGTTTTGCTAGTGGGCTACTATATAATAGAGTGTTTAGGTCAATATACATCACATGGTATTATCGTTATTCCAATATCATCCTTAACTCCAGGGCTTTGTGGCTCATACTATGGGTGTAGACTTGTGCCAGGTCAGGCTATGTATGTACCACTCCCACAGCTGTCTGGTGAGTGATTTCATGTTGGGGGTCTTCCTAATGGCAAAATATAAATATAGTGCTCTTAGAGGAAGTTTTCCATTCTATCCCCAGCTGAGAATCGCCAACACACCTACATAAGATCAGCCCACTGGCAAAATGTTACTCTATCAATACGGAGGTTACAGGATTTCTCACCCACATTGTTTCTGGATCACGATATTGGGCTTCCCTATCAAGTATATTTCTTGTGAGTATAATCTACGTTATATATTACATCTGAAAATGTGAAGGTTACTCTCAGATGGTGCGCTCTTTCTTCTCTCCTTTTTCTCCACTACTGTGCACACTACACTCAGCCGAGCCCTGACAGACCGAGTACATTCTGAGTTGCTTCACACCACTTCTCTCTGCCTGCCTGACAATTATCAACCAGAGTGTATTCAGAGTAAAGTAATTCTTCTTTATGTTCATCAGATTGTCAAGTATAATATAATGACAGAGTTCAGTACCTAAGTAATTCTGCAAGATGGTGGATGGTAGTAATGCTTTGGTTTAAAAAAGTCTAAAAACATCTAATATTGTAGAGATTAACAATAGAAGTAGAATAAACTCACTCCCATCTCTCAAAACTTTCTCATACGTCAGCGCTCTAGCTGACAGAGGCAGATCCTGGTCCCAGGACCGGCGGAGGCTCTTCAGCAGAGCCGAGATACCTCTACTTAAAATGAAATGATCCATTGGATTGGACTACGTGTGCCCGGTTTGCAAGTAGCCTATCTTGGCTCTGCTGGAGAGCCTCCGCCGGTCCTGGGACCACGATCAGCCTCTGTCTGCTAGAGCGCTGACATATGAGAAAGGGAAGGGGGACTTTAAATGATACGAACTCATAAACTATAAAATTTTGAGAGAAGGGAGGGAGTTTATTCTACTTCTATTGCTAATCTCTACAATATTAGACATTTTTAAACCAAAGTATTATTATCCCTTTAATGTCTTGAATGCTACAGACTTCTGAGGTGTCTCTAGAACCCAAACAGTTAATTTTACAGATCTCGGAATAATGTTAAAGTGAGCCTGTCATGCAAAAAACAATTAGTTAATTTTGCAGTGCATAGTATAGGAATCCTATTAAACATGAGCTATTTTTCTGCAATAAACAAAACTGGAATATGTAACTATCATCTTAGGTTTCCTCCCTTTCTCCTGTCTGTAGGAGAAGACATTTTTATCATTAAATGGGCTGGACTTCCTCCCTCACCAGACCCAGTGATATTGTTTCCTCTCTCATCCATGCAAGGATTGGGTAGTTTAGTCTACAACATCCTGCAGCTTCACCAGGAGTTAGATCATCACTGCCTTGCTGGGAGTTATTCATTGTTTGGATGTTGTTTTCCTTGAACCCTTTGTTAAACATACAAACTTCAAATATAATTTTTTTACTTAATTCTCCATTTATGTTTGTGTGTAAGTGTATGTGTCACGCTCTCCCCTTGCATAAATACATACCTGTGTGTGTTCCCAGAAAAATAAAAATCTAAAAATTACATTGTAACCATAGGTTTGTCTAGGTCACATCAATGACTTGTGGGATGATCTCAGTGAATTCTGTGAGATACTGAGACAGAGCTGATCTATGGCTGAGGTATAGCATTGAAATGAAGGGAGAGGGAGGGTTTTCAACAAAGTGCTTAAATACTGTCACGGTTTGTTATGACTCTCAGACACAAGTTTTAGGTAAAAACACAACTTTATTGAAATGATTAAAATTATCACTTAGAATGGCAATTACATACATATATACCAAGAGTGAATGGCAATGACAATATACAGACCCTACCGGTCCTGTCAATATACCGGACAGGACAGTCTGGGACAATGGAATAATAGGCTCTACCGGCCTTGCCAATACCGGGTAAGGCAACCTGCAGATGGAATAGCATCAAGGTTCTACCGGCCTTACCTAAATACCGGGCAAGGCAGCCCCAATAAATACACTGTGTAGGCTCTACCGGCCTTGCCAATACCGGGTAAGGCAACCTCAGATGGAATGCGGTGCAAGGTTCTACCATTCTTACCAATACTGGGCAAGGCAGCCCAGTAACCTGCGGTGTAGGCTCTACCGGCCTTGCCAATACCGGGTACGACAACCTCAAGAGGAATGCGGAGCAAGGTTCTACCGGCCTTACCAATACCGGGTAAGGCAGCCCAGTGGTATCAATAGCTGACGGATGATAATGACAGTATTGACTAAGACCTTAGGAGCAAACCAGTGTCCGCACACTGGGACCAACAAGGGAATCGTATGCCCACTATGCTCTGGAGCAAACCAGTGTCCGTACACTGGGGCCAACAACTGAATCGTGTAGCTGCAAGGCTTTGGAGCAAACCAGAGTCCGCACACTGGACCAACAAGTGAATCGTATAGCTGCAAGGCTTTGGAGCAAACCAGTGTCCACACACTGGACCAACAAGTGAATCGTATAGCCGCAAGGCTTTGGAGCCGACCAGCGTCCGCACGCTGGGACCAACAACTGAATCGGGTAGCCACAAGGCTTTGGAGCTAACCAGTGTCCGCACACTGGACCTACAAGTGAATCATATAGCCGATAGTCTTTGGAGCAAACCAGTGTCCGCACACTGGACCAACAAGGAATCGTATAGCCGCAATGCTTTGGAGCAAACCAGCGTCCGCACGCTGGGACCAACAACTGAATCATGCAGCCGCAAGGCTGTGGAGCAAACCAGTGTCCGCACACTGGACCAACAACGAATCGTATAGCCGCAAGGCTTTGGAGGAAACCAGTGTCCGCACGCTGGGACCAACAACTGAATCGTGTAGCCGCAAGGCTGTGGAGCAAACCAGTGTCCGCACACTGGACCAACAAGTGAATCGTATAGCCGCTAGGCTTTGGAGCAAACCAGCGTCCGCACACTGGACCAACAACTAAATCGTGTAGTCGCAAGGCTTTGGAGCAAGTCAGCGTCCGTATGCTGGGACTGACAAGCAATGTCGCCGACGCGACCAAGCAGAAGGTCGCCAGGATCACAGGAGACAGGCCAGGAGATGACAGGAACCAGCAGAACGATCAGTCAGGTCAGGAAACAGCAGTGAAGATGGTCAGCAGGAACTGCAACCCCAGAGGACTAGGCCGGAACCAGGACTGGAACAACTCAGCATACAGGAGGTACTGGAACAGCTGCAATCAGGAACTCAGGATCACAGGAAAAGAGGGCCAACTATCACTGGACATAGTGATAGCGATAAAGGTCAGAAACAACATGAAAGGGCACCCAAAGGGTGCCCAATCCAGGTTTAAATAGGCAATATGAAGCGGGCTAAAGGCAGGCAGCCAATGGAAGCCCCCTACTGGTGATAGACAAGGAAATGCAGCAATCACGGGCACTGTGATAAATACCTCTTAATCATTTTGCTATTAAGGACATTATGGAAGATGTCCTCAGAACACTTTCCATAATTGTTAAGGATATTTCCCAGGATGTACTCTGCAATAGTTGGCTCTAATGAAGCACGTATCTCAGCCTTTGTGTCTCCTAAAAATTTCAGGGTGGCTTTCTTGGTATGGGGAGAGTCTGTATTTTCCTATAGTGCCCCCTTTTGCAAACTCTGGTGTACAATAGCATAAGAGTTGAAAGGAAACAACACCTCATTTGAAATGTGTATAATTATTTACCAGTTAGTGCCATTTCTTTCTGTAAGTATCGCAGCCATTTTAGTACAGGAAGGTCAAATCTGAATAATGTACAAAAACCAACAGCTTTTTGTAACAGTAGTTTCTTACCAATGAGGTGTAATTTCCTTCTGGAATTCAGCTGCTAAGGATAACTGTAGAATATTTCCAAGTTTTCAAAGAATTTGGTACCTTTGAAGGGATAGAGATGTAAACGGAATACATACTTTTTATTTTAGTACCATCTTCTGGAAACATTTGTGCACATAGGGCTAGGGATAGAGAGTGGCCCCTCATTTGATGCAGTAGGTTGTCTTCTATCCAATATATCATGTCTTATCTACCTTTTCTTCTTGTTTGTCCTTCTTAAAAGCATTAATTGCAGGTATGTCATATTGAATCAAACCAACAAAACTGACAGATTGTGGTCTGTTCATTTTTGCAGTTCTGGCGCACCCTATAGTATGTCAGCCCATGCTGATGGGTACCATCTTACTCAAAAGGTGTTTAGCTTCATAACCAAATATGTCATCCCATGGTTTTTTACATGCATTCAGTTTATTTGAAAGAGTGTAACTATGAAAAAAGGCTCTTTTTGCTGCTATAGCACAATTTTCTAGAGATTTCATAGCAAACCCACCTTGGGGTAAAAATGCCAGTAACCAGTCTTGAAACTGTAATTATGCGTTCTTTTAAAGAGTATATAGCATGTATGATTACTTGGTTATACATTTTTCTTTTGTGCCTAAAATGAAGAATGGTGGAAAATGGAAAAGAAGAATATATGGTTTTTAATTGCTAATTTTATTCAGTAGACCTATGCATAAAAACATATATTTTTGTGTTTTAGAAAAAGAAAATAGGATTTTAGTCTTACCTGTTAAATCCTTTTCACTTAGTCCATACATGTTACTGGTACATTACATTACATTGGGAGGTGATCTGCCCCTTTAAGTAGGCAGGAACATTTTTCTAAATGTATGCAGGGGGTGGAGCCTCCCCTCTCTCTTAAGCTGCCCTCAGCCAGAACAAGCCAGAATGATTTTAGACACTAATACTGACCAGAGATAAGAAGGAAAAAGAACACTCCTGTGAGCATGCCCCAAAGGTCTCCCACTGAATGCCACAGGAGAGCCAAGCATGGTCCCTTGACAGGGTGGGAGACCAGTAACCTGTATGGACTAAGTGAAAAGGATTTAACAGGTAAGACTAAAATCCTATTTTCACTGTCGTCCAATACAGGTTACTGGTACATTGGGATGTACAAACATTGAGCTTTCCCAGAGGCGGGAAGAAGGCAAGGACCAAGCGCAAGGCCCCAAAGTCACCCGAACCCCTATGAACCAATTAATCATAGAGCCCAACAACAGAAGTGTCAACAGACACCAACCAGGGGTAAAAACGAACCCCCTGAACTATCACAGCACACTGAACTAGAGCCAACAGGGCTCAACAGTAAGGAAGCACTGAGGACCTCAGAAGAAGAAGATCCTAGACAGGCAAGACTGCCTCCAGGACCTTCCTCCCAAAGCTGTCATCAGCCGAGGCCAGTACATCTACACGATAGTGCTTCGAGAATGTGTGCACAGAGGACCAAGTGGCCGCCCGGCACAGTTGATCAGCAGACGCTAGATTTTAATAGGCCCAAGAGGCCCCAATTGATCTGGTGGAATGAGCAGTAATCCTAAAGGGAACGTGCTTATTCCGCAACTTGTAGGCTTCACGAATGGTAGATTTTATCCAAGATGCAATAGTCACCTTGGATGCCGGTCTCCCTGCCCTAGGCCCCTCAGGAATGATAAACAGAGTGTCAGACTTCCTGATAGATTCAGTGCAATGAAGATAAAACTTGAGACAACGCACGACATCCAACAAATGAAGATCCCTCTCCTTGTCAGAGGAAGGGTTAGGGCAGAAAGAGGGCACTACAATCTCTTGATTGATGTGAAATTCGGAGGCAACCTTGGGTAAAAACTCCTTGGAAGTGCGAAGCACAGCCTTATCCTTGTGGAACACCAGGTAAGGAGGTTTACAAGACAGGTCTTGTAACTCCGCCACCCGGCGAACTGATACAATAGCCAAAAGAAAGGACATTTTCCAGGTCAAAAGACGTAAAGGAATGGAAGCCAAAGATTCAAACGGGGGTCTCTGAAGAACCCCCAGCACCAAAGTGAGGTCCCAATGAGGAGCTGGACTCTTGAAAGTAGGCCGAACATGAGCCACACCTTGGAAGAAAACTTTAACATCAGGAAGAACGGCAATGCGTTCCTGGAAAAAGACAGACAGAGCAGAAGTCTGAGCCTTGAGAGAACTCAGGCTGAGTCCCTTCTCAACACCATCCTGCAAAAAGGCCAGGACCGTGGAAAGATGGAAATCAAGTGATAGATCCTTATCAGCACACCATGCAACAAAAGTTGACCAAATTCGATGATAGATCTTGGAGGACACAGGCTTGCGAGCCCTAAGCATCGTAGACACCACAGAAGAGGAAAACCCCTTCTTCTTCAGAATTGAGGATTCAACCTCCAAGCCGTCAAATGGAGATGCTGGACATCCTCCTTCCACAGGTAGCCCTGAAGCAGCAGATCTGGACGGGCAGGGAGCGGAAAGGGATCCGCCACTGACATGGCCAGCAGGTCCGGATACCAGGACTGACGAGGCCAGTTCGGAGTGATTAGGATAACAGGACAACGCTCCACCTTCAGCTTCTGGATGACTCTGATCAACAGAGGGAGAGGAGGGAAGATGTAGGCTAGGGAGAATTCCCAAGGGATTGACAATGCGTCCACCGCCAGAGCAAGTGGGTCCCTCCACCGAGAGCAAAACACTGGGACCTTTCTGTTGTGTCTGGTAGCCATCAGATCCACTACAGGTACCCCCCACATCTGGGTTAGAAGGTGAAGCACCTCTGGATGAAGAGCCCACTCTCCGCTGTCGACTGTGTGACGACTGAGGAAGTCTGCCATGACGTTCTCTACGCCTGGAATGTGTACCGCTGAAATGACGGGAACATGTGCCTCCGCCCAAGATAAAATGGCCTTGACCTCTAACCATGCGGCGAGACTTCTTGTGCCGCCTTGTCTGTTGATGTAGGCCACTGCGGTGGCGTTGTCGGACTCCACTCTGACTGGACAACCCTCCAGCTGAGATTCCCAGTGTCTCAGGGCAAGAAAGATGGCACGAAGTTCCAGAACATTGATGGAGAGGAGAGAATCTTCCAGTTCCCATTTCCCCTGAGTACTGAAACGACCCAACACTGCCCCCCAACCCCGGAGGCTGGCATCCATCGTGACTGTGGTCCAATAGGAAATCTGAAAGGACCTGCCTTTCAGGAGATGAGACAGGTCCAACCACCATTCCAAGCTCAGCTTGACATGAGGAGGCAGAGAGACTGACAGATGCAGATGATCTGGATGATTCTAGCACGTCTGAATGACGAACCTCTGAAGTTCCCTGGTATGAGTCATAGCAAATGGCACTGCCTCTATTGTGGAAATGAACTTTCCCACTAGAGAAGTCAACTTCAGCACTGGAACCTTCTCGAGATCCAGGATCTTGGATACACGGAGAACAATCTGATGAGCCACTTCTTCCGGTAAAAACACCATGCACTGTTGAGTGTCGAACAGGAGACCCAAGAAAAGGATCTGTTGAGATGGGATCAAGTCTGACTTGTCCAGATTCACAATCCATCCGTGGCGATTGAGTGTCTGTATGCACGTCTGAACCTGCTTTTGAAGGATCTCCGCAGATGAAGCTTTCAGGAGTAAATCGTCCATGTAGGGAGTCACTCTGATGCCACCCCGATGAAGCACAGCTATCAAAGCCCCCAAGACTCTTTGAAAAACCTGAGGAGCTCAAGTCAGCCCAAAGGGAAGAGCCGAAAATTGAAAATGGCCCCTGTGTCAGGCAAACCTGAGATACCGCCTCCTTTCCAGATGAATAGGGATGTGCAGATATGCATCCTGGAGGTCCAGAGAAGCAAGGAACTCCCCTGGAGACATAGCGGCTATCACAGTACGCAGGGATTCCTGACGATAGTGAGTACTCACAACAAAGGAATTGAGATCCTTGAGGTCCAGAATAGGACGGGCGCCCCCGTCCTTTTTGGCCACCACGAACAGGTTGGAATAAAATCCTGAACCTGTGTCCTCTGTAGGAACCAATTCCAGGACTTCTTTGTCCCAAAGATCCTGAATAGCGTCGTCGAACAGACGTCTTTTTGTAGGCTACTGAGAAGGACGAGTAAAATGGAACCGAAAGGGAGGAAGGGAAGAGAAAGGGATCCTGTATCCCTCTGATACCACCTGAATAACCCAAGGGTCCGTCACTGACTCCTCCCAAACCCGGCGAAAGATGTGGAGACGTCCACCTACAGCTGGATGCGGACCCGGGTTCGGTGAGTCATGCAGAAGCAGTCTTGGAGGTCTTGGCTTTAGGGGTAACTTTGGGCTTCCAGGACTGTTTGGGCTTGGAGGAGGAGCGCTCAGAGGACGGACCCGCCTGGGACGCTGAGCATGTCTCAGTTTGGAAGGAACGAAAGGACCGATTGCGTTTGGCTGGAAATTTCTTTTTGAAGACTGATGGTAAAAGAGTACTTTTACCGCCAGTAACCTCACTAATCATTTCCTTAAGCTCAGATCCAAACAGTGAAGTCCCTTGGAAGGGCAAAGAAAGCAAGGCTTTCTTAGAAGCGGTGTCAGCAGACCAAATTTTTAGCCAAAGAGCGCGTCTAGCCACCACAGATGAAGTGGAGGCCCTCGCCATCATGCGCACAGCATCAAAAGCAGCGTCAGAAACATAATTCTGAGCTTCGGATATATTAGCAAGAAGTTGTAACTGCTCAGACACTGGCGCTTCCTGGTGAACCGCCTCAGTAAGCTGTTCAGTCCAGACCGCAATGGCCCGGTTAACCCACGCCACTGCAAAGGTTGGAAGCATGGCAGTGCCAATGGAGGCAAAAATAGACTTAAGAAAAGTTTCTAACTTTTTATCCGTCCAATCATGTAGGGCAGAAGCATCAGAGACAGCCAAGGCAGTAGATTTAGACAACCTAGAAACTGGAGCATGAACCCATTTAGCCAGTTTAGTCTCAGGAAAAGGATAAAGTTTAGCAAACTTTTTTGATACAGAAGAAGATTTATCAGGATTTCGCCACGCATCAGAGACTAAACGTGCAAGAGTAGGATTAGTAGGAAAACATATAACAGTCTTAGAAGCTTTCTGAAACACATCCGTTGGGTCATGAGTAGATTCCTGACTCAAGGGAAGGTTGAGGGTGGTTAGCACAGCCCTGATCAAACCCTCAGCAGAGAGTTCAGGGTCACATTCATAAGGGTCACCAATGGACCTGGTAGATTCAATAACAGTGCCCTCATCAACATCAGAGTCCTGCAACAATTCTTCCTCAGAAGAATCAGACACATCAGGAGCACCCTGTGGCTTGGGCAGGGCGGTCCTGATAGTGGAGGGGGTCTGCCAAACCTGAAGAGCCCCCTGAACCTGAGAGGGAAAGAGCTGAAGAGTGGATCTGAGATCCCTAGTTGCAGCCTTGAACTCTTTCACCCAAGTTGGCTCAATGGCGTGACTGGAAAGCCCTGGGTTGCTGCCATGGCCTTCCACACATTTTGGGCATAAATGACCAGAAAATTCTCTAGGTAGCCCAGAGTGAAAAGAGGAGCAAAACGCAATGGGGGAAACTGACACCCCAGCCTCCTTAGTCTTGTGTCTAGCCCCTGACTCCAGTGGAGTAGACACGCTCACAGCGTCAGATATACTCCACTGACAAGAATCACCCAATTGAAGTGTGAAAGATTAAATATTCACCCCAGAAATGCTTAAAATTAAACTTATCTGGCAAGCGAAGGGTTAATCTGTGGAGAAGAGAGAGAAGGCTCGGTCCCTGCGTAGTATACTCGCTGAGAAGAACTCACAAAATGGCTACCGCGACGGGAGCCAATCAGAAAACAGGCGCGAAACAAGCGCTCATGGGAAATGTAGTTCTTCTCAAAATTACCTCAAAACAGAGCCCGAGGCCCCCCCAATACCCCCAACACACCGAATCATGCAACCGGATGATAGAGCAAGGGAAGACCAAAAATTTGAGCCCACACTGAAGTCGCTGTGACAAGTGGTTCCAGAGATACGTCCCACACTGTGTAAACCCATAGAGAGTAAAGGAGCAATGGCGTCTATGTGGGAAAAGCGCGCTTAAAGGCGTGGAACATAAACTTTTAATAAAGTTACCCTGACAGGAAAAAGTTACCAAACACATAGCAAACACATGTAAAACATGATAAAACAATATCCCAATGAGGAAAACAGCAGGGAAAAGGTTAAAACCCACATCAACTGCTCCAAAACCCAGGGAATACACACAGACATTGCATAAATACAGTGCAATATAAAAAAAACACCCAATGAGTGCTGGAGTGCATAATGAGAACTCCCAAATACAAGCCCAATGAAAGGACACTGTGGGACAAGTGGACCTTCAGCACTCAAAGGGTGGCTCACCTTTCTGCAGGACTTCTGTCTTCAGGTAACCATGTGAAAAGGGAATTAACCAAAGGAAAATCCCCACCAGGGAAGCTACTTGAATCAAGTTGTTCCCTCATCAGGGCATAAGGTCCACCAGAAAATCCCTGGAAGCTGAACTAGCCACTTTGGAGAGGGCAATTGTCAGCCATGGTCACCCGCCTAATGGTGGTATTCCATATTTGAAGAAAACAATAAAAAAACTAAAGTTGATTGAGAGATGTTCTCCACCTGATGTGAACAGCACGCAGGAACAAATCATTCTCACTTGTTCTGGCTGAGGGCAGCTTAAGAGGGAGGGGAGGCTCCACCCCCTGCATACATTTAGAGAAATGTTCCTGCCTACTTAAAGGGGCAGATCGCCTCCCAATGTAATGTAATGTACCAGTAACCTGTATTGGAAGACAGTGAAATACTAATACTAAGATCAAGAAACATTTGTTAGAGGAACATAATAAAAATACACTACTGGATAGTTGACATTCACTTTACTGGAATTTATATTATAAAAAAATATGGCTCAAATTTCTTGGTTATTTTAGGGAATAGCCAAATAAACAATTATATATTTTGAAAGTGCAGGGTCTGCTGACAAAGCTTGTGGATGACATGTGTGGGTTGTTCACAGAAGGATACCAAGTTGTCTTTTACTGTAAACTGCAACAAAAGTGTGAAAACATACTTGGCACCCTGCAAAGGTAAATGATATTCAAAATATTATGCTCTTTTCATTGATACAAAGTTTATAATGTGTAGGAGAACTCTCTAGGATTTAGGGGTTAAAAGTACACAGCCAAAATTCCCAGTTAAGTGACTATCAGGAGCTGGTACCTGTGTTCAGTCACAAATGGGGATGTGGTTCTTATCCAGTAACATGGATGCCCTCTCTGAGGCTTGGGAGAGGAGTGTAATTTAAGGGTCTTGTGAGGTAGGCTGTGGTCTGCAGCCCAGATAGTGATCCACTTAACCCACGGTATTGATGAGAGGCCTCGGCTCCTGTACCTGAAGATCAGTGCACTCTGGCAGTAGTTGGGGGACATGGGACCTTGGACACTGGGTACCCGAGGTGGACTGATGGGCCCGAAGTTCACAAGAAAAGTGGAGCAATTCTGGCCCAAACCAAGGGCACCATAATAATCTAAACGTATAGCAAAGGAATGCACTAGGGACCTTTCTAGCCCCAAGTGTGTAAAGCCCTATTTAAATACATGGAAAATGTTATTTGGCCACTGACTGATCTGCTGTTGGTTTGTCCCAAGATTCCCCATGTCAGCCTAAGAAATACACAAAGAGTTTTACATACTCAGGTCATATGGAGACCAGACGAGTTCCAGTCTATGACATACAGACCTTCTTAACCCTTTGAGTTCCAACCCTATCCTCTGCAATGTGCGGGTGTCTCACTATAGTGTCCTGCTTTTACAAGCAATTAACCATTTCCCTTTTAGGATAACTGATTTCACTGAGCTTTGTAGGTTCTGATACTCATCAAAACCTTCGCTACACAGACAGGAGATGATGTGGGCTGTATGTGACACCTTTCTGCTGCTAGGTCATCAGGAGACAGGAGAGATAACAGGCGAGTGATCTGTTGCAGGGGGAGGTCTAATAGGTTGATGTGAGCCGCATTGCGGAGCACCTCTGGTTCACACTTGCCCATTGATACTGTGTAGATCTTTCTCACTTCGCTGCTATCTCTTTTCAGTGGATAAAGCAAGGGTGTGTGACAGGGACATAGTGCAACCACAGAACATACAAAGGGATAAAACAACCCACAGTGCACACGCGCCTCTGTGCATGCTGCTTACTGTGTCCTCTTGTCCCAACAATCTTCTCCTCCTCACTATCTCCTCTTCATTCCACACAACACCCTCTCTTGTGTGTCACGTGGAATTCCTGATGCCAGGAACAAGCTGATCAAACCCTCAGATCTTTGTTCTTCAGCCGGCTCTGAGAGGTGCACATTGCCACAACAAACGCAGACTGGAGGATCGGGAGAGGGGACCTCAAGTTCTGCAATGAAAGTCCCCAGTGTCTCACACCTATGACGCTCTTCATTTCTGTAACCCTTTCAGTGCCAGAGAGGTGCTCAACGTGTTGTCTACTCCTCTGGCACTGAAAGGGTTAACAACTTTCAATGCCACAGACCCAACTGCGCTCCAGCAACAGACACTGCAGCCACTTTTAATAACAATCTCCCTGCAGACCTCACTAGCGTTTAAGGGTTAAAGCCGCATTTAAATCAAAGTCAATTTGGCGAATGTTTATTTATGTACTTGTTTTGCCCTCGAATTGCCTCTTTACCTCATCCACTAGGCAAGAGGCACTCTCTCTGTGGCGCCGGCCTCTCTGTCCCCTATAGGATCAGAGAAACCTGCTCGTGAGAGCTTATAGTATAGACAAAGGTAGGCTGGACACAGAAGGGGTAAGTGCTATTGATTAATAAATCATGTCCATTGACACCATGGGGGGTACATTTGGACACAAAACTAAAACTGTTACACAAGTGGTTAATGGCTTGTCGATATATTGAAAATATCACAAGCACAACATGATTAAACATGTTATGTAGTACAAGTCAGAGGTGAAGAGACAGAATGAGGAAAAGACCCAAGATGGGACACATTACAGGTCTGTATTCACTTCCTACATTATTTCCTGGATTCTACAGATCCCAATACATTGCAAAGCAATTCAGTTGGACACTTGTGTACCATTCCAGGGGTTAAATGACCCATTGAATTCAGTGGAAATACAGGGAATTTTAATTTTATCTGTATGACATAAACGTAAAATAGGAAAAGGGAAAACAACAGCTTACAGTTTTCAAGACACTAAAAAAATATATATTTTCAATTAACCCTTTAAATACCACAGGAATGTGCAATGCATTGCACATACGTCTGATCCTTAAAGGGTTAAATAAAAAAATATTGAATTACACAACAAGGAAAATAAAGAAAACACAGTCACTGCTGGACATTTCTGTAAGGTAAAGCCGTGGAGATATTTCTGACATCCTAGGGGTTAAAAAAGAACTTGGGGCCATATGATGAAAGCTAAAGAGGAGAAATTCAGCATCAAAGAAATTGCCGGGGGAACATCAAAACTCCAATACATTTAAATGAGGTCTTTAACACTTTGAATGCCAGAGAGGTATCAAATTAATGCCTCTCTGCTATTCAAACAGTTAAACACCAATCAATAAAATGGGTTGATATAACTTTAAATATCATGCACTTAGAGCTGCACCTGTTAAAAATATCCTAAATCCCTAAATCATCATCTGAAATCCCTAAATTATCATCCTACATTAGCATTTTACCTGTTTTCTAAATTGTCCTGATCAGAGGCCATTTATTGAATATTGTTTATATTGAGAGATAAGAGCTAAAGTCACTTAGCCCTTTGAATGTCAGATGGCTTATACAACACCCCTCTGGTACTCAAAGGGTTAACCTATTGAGATTGCAGTTTATAGCTCTCATATTCAAATACACTTATCTTAACAGCCCTGTTACACAGAGGGGTGTATTTACATATATACAGCTATACTAGCAGTGTGAGACAGCATACACCCTTCTGGCACTCAAAGGGTTAATGTCAGCCTCAGTGACACATATATATAATGTATATTAAATTATGCACTGTACACACAGGAGTGTATATATAATAAGTAACTGTATTAGTTTTATATCTCAGGCAACAACTAGACCTGGCAGTTGATGCAGTATGACATCACAGTCAGTAGTGTCTTCATAGAACACTATCACTTCAATAAGATGCATTTTAAAATTCTGAACATCTTCATTATATCTTTAGACCTATCAGGCTACCTACAGGTGCAGATTAGGTGTGACTACAAGTCTACTTTGTTATTTGTGATTTACACAACTACACTACTAGTGCATTAAAAAAGCGCTATTAGGAGAGAGGCCGCAAAAGGCCGTTGGAGACATGGGCCTCCAGAGGCAAGGGGGTGCTGGATGGGCTAGCCTTGGGTTCATATTATGGCTAATCCCCCCCCTGGGAAAATTTATGGAGATGCCCAATACCACCAAGAAGACTGAACATCAACAGTTAAACAACGCACAGAGTCCCCCAGCAAAGAGTACAAAGGGGACCAAGCGCCCTCACCTTGGGAAAAAAGAAGGTGAACCGGCGCAGAAAAGGAGAAGGGCAGAAAGTGCAAAGAGAAGTTCCAGCACTAATTATGAACAAGTAGAGCATCACAGCAGAAAAAACAAGGATGGTTCTGTGAAGATTAAAAAGGCCATAAAAAGAGGCAATGAAGATGATCTGGGTGGAAATGCCCCCAAACGGCAGAGGAGAGACACCCAGAAAACAGAAGAAAGATCTGGTAAGTAGAAGTTCTGAAAATGAGAGGAGATATTTTATATCTTGTACCCATAGGATTACTCCCATAACACAGGCATTATTGTACATATTTCTACTTTTCCTTATGATCATATCCTCATTATAGAACATGGACAATATAAACATAAATGGGGTGTGATTATTTTACCCACCAGGTCTCATTCACTTTTCTACCATCAATACACAAGTAGTATTTCTTATTCAGAACCTGGAAAATAATCTGCCTCAATCTATGAGCAGAGCCATGAAATCAGGTGCATGGCTTATCTCATGGTTTAGGAAATAGCATCCTTGTGGTCTTATGCAGAAACCTAAAGTGCACCATAGGAGACAAATACAACTTTGCCAAATTTCCATGGATTTAAACAAGGATTTTAACTCTCTGAACACTAAAGACGTCTTCAGTGCATTGTGAAGTAATGTCATGGAGACCTTTTTGACATTGGAGGGATTAAAACCACATTGAAATGAATTGGGGTCTTTTGATACAGTTGTTAGGAGACACGACTGTTCTTCTTTTGATCTCTCCATAAGGCAATCAATGTGTTTAACCTCCTTGAGGATGGATGAGCAATCTATTTCTTTTTAATATATTGCTCATTTTTCAGATCCACAAGTGGTTAATCTGAAGGAAATAATGACAGGTCTAGAAATATGAATGAAGGTAGATATGTGAGTTTTAAAGCCAGGGTGGCTGCTTTGCTTCCATATACCTGTCTTTGGACTACAACTACTACCAATGAATGGCTTACAAAGATGATAATTGTAGTCCAACAACAACGTTAGTGGCACCCAACTCAGTCCTCACTCCAATTACTAGAAACCGAGACAATTATAATTCATTGTATGTTCACTGAGTAACAAAAGGTACAACCTATGTGAACTGACCCTCATCTAGTAATATTCTTTACTAATAAACTTAAATCACTGACTGCTTCACAATGTGTTGTAGGGTCAAGAAAATGTCATTTATTTGTAAATCACAGACTGCTCTAAATTAATGATAAATAATATATTTTTTTCACCCCATAAGGTTCAACATCTGACACAAAGTTGAACACCGTGAGGTCTCTAAGTCTTGATGACTTTATGTTTTATGAGAAACTCGGGGAAGGAGGATTCGGCAAGGTAAGTGATGTCCTCTCCATATCAGCTAAAAAAGCTTTACATTTAATTATTTAACAATAGCAAAATAATACCTTCTTTTCATATGACCCCTACCCTTACTCTTAAATACCCCTATACATCTATTCTGTGCCCCTCCTCCCCTCTAAACAATAATTTGTTAATGATTCAAGTAGCCCCTACACACCAATTTTCCCTATTAACTACAATATTTCTCCCTTCCTCAACTCCATTACCGTGACCCATACTATTTTTTCTGACCCCACCAACTGTTGACTCTTCTATGCAGCCCCATTTCTGATGGACTCAGTCCTCACCTTCTGTTCCCCTCCCATATCTAAACCTTTCTTCCATCCAGCTCTATTCCTATGACTTCACTTCCCTATTTGTTTCCTCCACCCCATTCTTTGACCTCTTTCCCACCCAGCCCCATTTATGTGACTCACTCAGACCTATGTTTCTGTCCTTGATCCATAGTCACATTCCTGTGCTCTGCCCTCTTGATTCATCTTCTGCGCTTCCCTTATTCCCCACCCCAGCTCCTCCCCTCCCATGTCCCTCACTCCCTTCTCACTATAGTATCTGAGCATGTGAAGCAGGAGCGGGAAACATATACCTTATCCACTTACTTAACTAAATTGCAACTCCCATCATACTCATAAGTAATGATTAGCTGAGTTCTGGGAGTCACAGTCCAACAACAGCTAGATAGACACAGGCTGCCCACCCTGCCTCAGTCTGTGTAAAATCTATGAATAGTCTGGGGCTACAAAGCTGAATGTTACTTACTTGTTCCTGAGACATTGCTCTTGGCACACAGTAAGGTGGGACTAATTCTCTATAAATCAAGACTGTTCCACCTCTAGCAATGGTTTGCACAATCCTTTAGTTCTCAAGGGGTTAAACATAAAATGGTGCTCAACTTGCATTTACCATTTGTGTCCCTGGGTGTTAAAGAAGTCAAAATGCACTGCTTGATCATAAATCTGAGGGATTAAATGTGTCCTTGCTGATATTTGCTCCCCATGCAGTATACAACCTGTAACCCACAGACCTCTCTCCTCCAGGTCATGCTAGCTCGCTGCACCGCCGCTACCAAATGGTTGGCAGTGAAAATCATGAAAAAAATGATCCTCATTCAAGATAACAGCGTGGAGTCCATCATGGTAGAGCGCAGGGTGATGGAGGCTGTGGCTGGGTGCTCATTTTGTACCCAGATGTATGCGACTTTCCAGAGCCAGGTAACAACAACATGACTTCCCTGTATTAACCCCTTTGTACATTGTACAGTGATGTGTATCAGTACAGAATGACACAAACCTGAGAGTGTGTACCGTGTATTGTACTAGAACGGATGCACAGTAATATGTATACTAAGGACTGTGATCATGTTGTGTTGACTCTGCTCTAAGACAGTTCTTCATTGTAACGTCTGTCTCTCTGTCTCCCCTGGAACAGGACCATGTCTTCTTTGTGATGGAATACCTGGCTGGAGGAGACCTATTTAATCTACTGGTAGATAGACGACTGGATCCTCAAAGAATACCGTAAGGCCTAAAAATGTGAAGCATATGGGGCAGAAGGTAGAGAGGGGTGATACATCTCTCCACCCATCCCACTGTCTGTTGGAGTACCTTAAGGTTCAGTCCTGGGACCCTTGCTCTTCTCAATCTACATTGCATCCCTTGGAAAATGAATAAACTCCTTCGGGTTTCACCATCATCTCTATGCTGATGACACTCAAATATATCTTTCCTCCCTTGACCTCTCTCTTTCCCTCCTGTCCTGAGTATCTGACTGTCTGTCTGCTGTGTCTTCTTGGATGTCTTCCCTTCAACTCAAACTTAACCTTGGCAAAACTGAACTAATTATCTTCCCTCTCTCCACAACCAGCCTTACCTCAGATATTACCCTCACCATTAACAACGCTACCATCACACCAACCCCTACAGCTCGTTGCCTGGGGGGTCACCTTTGACTCTGCCCTATTCTTCATTCCTCAAATCCAGTCAATCTCCAAATCATGCTGCCTCCACCTCCGCAACATCTCTAGAATCTGACCCTTTCTCTCACAAGACACTTCCAAAATTCTAATCCAGACACTCATCATGTCCCATCTTGACTACTGTAACGCGTTACTAATTGGCCTTCCTCTCAACTGATTAACCCCACTACAGTCCATAATTAACTCTGCTGCAAGACTAATCTACATCACTCATCACTTCTCTGACACCAAACCCCTCTGTCAATCCCTACACTGGCTCCTATTAGCATACAGAAAAAACTCAAAATTCTTGTGCTAACTTATAGAGCCCTCACTAACACCGCACCACCCTATATTTTATCTATGATTTCCAAATACACTCCCTCTCACCATCTTCGCTCTGCACATGACCTTCTGCTCTCCACAGCTCTTATCACATCCTCCCACTCCCGCCTACAATACTTCTCCCATGCTGCACTTCAAAGCTAGAACTCCCTCCCCCGCCCAATCAGACTCTCCCCCAGCCTTTAAATCTTCAGACGCTCCTTGAAAACTCACCTCTTCAGGGAAGCCTATCAACTGCTTCCATAAAAATTATCACCAAGAACCACCCCTTGGCTGGACCACTGCACTGAACAGCACTTCTCTCTCCCACCCACTGACCTGCAGTTCATGAGGCAGGAGGCACTTACACCCAATAGCATTTACTCCTTCTGTGTCAGACCTACCTTCCTCTAGACTGTAAGCTCTCATGAGCAGGGCCCTCTGATCCTTCTACTCTCCACATTGATTGTACTATTTAATACCTCTGTATGTCTAATCCCAATTGTACAGCACTACGGAATTAGTTGGTGCTATATAAATAAATAATAATAATACATACTTACCTCCCAACATTTCAAATAGCCAAAGAGGGACATTTCTGTTGTAGGTGGTGTGAATGGTGGATGGGGAACTACCAAAAATGTTTAGGTTATTTCTAGACCTATTGGCACCTCTTCGTGTAACTCATAAATGATTTAGCACAAGACCAAATTATTTTATTTACACAGATTAATGTATAAACACAAATACTGAAGATTAACAACACAGTTATGTGAGTTTTATTGCTGTGGAGTAATGTAATATACACTACTCATTCTGCTCTCCTAAAAAGAGGGCCAATAGGGTAACAAGAGGGACAGAGGGATTTGGGTCTCAGTAGAGTAATAGGACTGAATGGCACTTAGGGTAGGGAAATGCCAGGGAGTACCAACCTGAATGAGGCAACCATGTCCACTGTACCAAGTTGTGGGAGATTATAAGTAGAGTAGTGTTTTATTCTCCATATAATTCAAGTTATATCACTTATTGTGCCTGGCACTGAACACTAATTAGCCTATTACATCACCACCAGGGGGCAGAGAATTAAAATAAATCATTTAAGGGCCATATGCACAAAACAAAAGTGGATACATTCTGAAGAAAACCATCAAGTGGGTGGGGAGAAATAACACTTCACATAAATGGGGATCTGGCAATATGTTGGAGACCTCTCTAGTATTCAAAAAGTTACAATTTCCATTTAAACCAGGACTTTTGAAAATGTTTATTTCTCCCCTAAGCTACTGTTGTTTGGCCACAGAATTACTCTGTTTTTGTGTTGTGCATATGGCCTTTAAATATCGAACATTTGCTGGCATTTCTGCTAGTGTGAGGTACAGACAGATTTTCATGTAAAATAAATAAAATAAATTCTGGGTGATGCGCTCACATTACTTAAAGCCGAACTGAGGAAGCTCAAACATGATTTCTCTTTGATAAATTACTATTTTCTTTGAATTTTCCCCTTTCAAGTTGTTAAATCATTGTTTCTTCTGTCCATTAGATTAATTGCAGCCGAAATCACGTGTGGGATAAAATTCCTGCACAGTAAGGGTATCATCCATCGGTAAGTGATAGTGCTCCCTTATTACCTGTATAATCCATTATGTCCTATCACATCTCTGTTCTCATTGCTCACTGCTTTCCTATCACAGTTCTGCTCCCTTAGTGCTTTCTTCCCTGTCCTATCACAGTGCTGCTGTCTCTTTGCTCTCTTACTTGTCCTATCAGATATCTGCTCTCTTCTCCCTGTCCTATCACAGTCTGCTCTCTACTCTGTGTAATATAATAGTTCTGCTCTCTTTGCACTCTCTTCTCTGTCATACAACAGCTCTTTTGCACTCTCTTCTCTGTCCTGTCACAGCTCTGCTCTTTGTACAGTCTCCTTTCTGTCCTCTTAAAGCCTGTCTCTCTCTCTTTGTCTGTGCTCTCCTCTGTGTCCTATCACAGCTCTGTTCTTTCTTCACTCCCCACTCTATCCTACCATAGCTCATCTTCCTCCTCTTTGTCCTTTCACATCTCTGTACTCTGCTCTGCAGCATATCTTGTTGCTGCTTTCTCTCTGCACTCTCCTCTATCTTATCACAACTCTGCTCTCTTATCTCTGTCTTACCCCAGTTTTGCTCTCTCTGCACTTCTCTTTCTGTCCTATCACAGCTCTGGGCTTTCCTCTCTGTCCTATCACATAACTGCATAGAGCTGTAAGTGGCCTTTTAGGATTATGTTGTGCCCCCTGCATTCTATGACTTACAGACAGATGGCACTCACATTCTACCTCTTTACAGAGATCTCAAGCCAGAGAACATCTTTTTGGACAGTGCTGGTCACGCAAAGATCGGTGACTTCGGGCTTGCACTGGAGAACATGCACCCTGGCCAAACAGCAACAGAGATAGTAGGAACAGACGGCTACATAGCCCCAGAGGTAAATAACAGACAGGTTCTATTTATAATGTGTGTATTTAACCCCTTAAGGACCCATGACGGTCCTGCACCATCATCGGTTGTTATACCCTTAACGACCCATGACGCTGCTGGACCGTCATGGGTTAAATGATAGCAGCGTGCCTCCATGCACGCTGCTATCATTAATTCCAGGCTGAGACTGAGCGCTCCGAGACCGGGGCATTTAGTCTCAGCCCTTCTGCCGGTTCATGCGATCGCTGTATCAGCGATCACATGTAACGGCATTCTGAGACAGAGGTAAGCACAAAATGCATGCTTACCTCTGTGTGTCTCCTCTTTTTCTGTCTCTCTTGCTATCAAATTAAGGGAGAGAGAAGTAAAAAAGGAGACACCTAGTGGTCAAATAAAATCCAGCAGCTGGGGGTTTTAACCCCTTCACTGGTGGTGTTGGAGGCTGGCTAAATGCAGGTCAATTTTTTTTTTTTTTAAACACAAAACACACTTTTTTTTTTCAAAAAAGTATTTTATTTAAAAAAATATATATATCTTAATAAACAAAACTGGGAGAGTGATTGTTGTGGAGCCATGTAATACACTTATACACACCACCGAATGTCAGGGATACAAAAGTGACAAAATAGGGTGGGAAAAAAGGGACATGGGGATTTTCACCCAGGGGGACAGTGGCCACTTTAAACTTTGCATTTTGTAGGTATGACTGACCGGTCATACCTTTCATGCAGTCTCCATAACAATGTAACCCTTTGTGCCCAATTGATCCCAAGAGAAAAAACAAAAATGGTGTTTTTTTTCTGAACATTTTTTTTAACTTTTTTTTTAATTTTTATAAAGTAAATGGTGGGTTATCCATATAAGTGGGGTATCAAAGGAGAGCCCTATTTGTGCTTAAAAAAACAGTATATAATTTATAGGGGTGGAAAAAAAGACTTAGAGGAAAAACGCTGTTGAACAAAGACATAGTCAAAAAGGTCAGAACTGCTCCGGTCCTTAAGGGAAAACGACCTCAGATTTTCCTGGTCCTTAAGGGGTTAAGCCCTTGAAATCTAGGGAGGTCTTTATTGTATAACAAAGTAATGTGTGAGATGTCTCTGGCAGACAAGGGGTTAATAGACAGGGTGAGATCAATGGATCGGAGGGCCGACTTTTGAGGTGTATACCTGTATCGCCCCCTACAGATGGTTTATGTACTTTAGTGAGAAGGGCCACATCTTTATTTTATCTATTATTTAGACTTGGAGCCACATAAACAAAACAAAGTGGAGAAATACCCAAAGAAAACCATCATAGCGGGGAAATGACACATTCCCATTGGTGTAACCGTGATTATTATCCTCTGGAATACTATCGAGGTCTCCCATACGCTGAGGAGATAAGATGATATGGATGAACTCTGGGGTAAACCAAGTACATCGTAGGGGACAGATACAATATCCACTGAGTTAAATGGGACTCAAAAACCCTTGAATTCTAGACACGTCACAAACTCATTGACATTACGTTGGAGACATCTCTGGCATTCAAGAGGTTAAAAGTCCCAGTGAAACCAGTAAGAATTTGAGCAATTTGTCTCCTATGGTGAGTTGGTTTGCTTCAGATTTATTTCGGATCTCCTCAGTTCATCAGCCTCAATATATTGGATAACCTTTTAGCATTCAATGGGTTAAGTGTCCTATTTATATCAATGGAGATTTGGGGAATTTTTATTCGTCCCCAACAGTGCGATTGGTTTGTCCCACATATGTTGTTTTGCTCAGACAGGGCCTTATGTAGAAAGGAAAACTGAAGTAATTTGGGGGTAAACCAACTGCACCATAGGGGAGAAATAAAAAAATCCCAAAACTCTTAGTGATCCACATGGAGCCACACAGCAGACTGCAGAGCTCTGTTACACTCAAGAGGTTGAAATCCCCATTTAAACCAAAGGGTATTAGGATCCCCCCCATGGTGAGTTGGTTTGCTTCAGTATTAGTCCAGTTTTCTTTTGTCTATAAAATCCACGGATATTTGTGAACTGAAAGTCCTATTTTTCTGGTTCCCAGTACCTTTCCCTGGAGATAGTGCACTAGCCTGGGAACTAGGCCTGTGTGTTGGTAGGTTGTCTTTGCTTTGTGCCTGTGTGTCAGTAGGTTGCAGTGACTTTGTGCCTGTGTGTTGGTAGGTTGTAGTGACTTTGTGCCTGTGTGTCGGTATGTTGCCTTTGCTTTGTGCCTGTGTGTCAGTAGGTTGCAGTGACTTTGTGCTTGTGTGTGGATAGGTTGTAGTGACTTTGTGCCTGTGTGTTGGTATATTGCCTTTGCTTTGTGTCTGTGTGTCGGTATGTTGCCTTTGCTTTGTGCCTGTGTGTGGATAGGTTGCAGTGACTTTGTGCCTATGTGTTGGTAGGTTGCAGTGACTTTGTGCCTGTGTGTCGGTAGGTTGTAGTGACTTTGTGCCTGTGTGTTGGTAGGTTGTAGTGACTTTGTGCCTGTGTGTGGGTAGGTTGCCTTTGCTTTGTGCCTGTGTGTCAGTAGGTTGCAGTGACTTTGTGCCTGTGTGTGGGTAGGTTGCCTTTGCTTTGTGCCTGTGTGTCAGTAGGTTGCAGTGACTTTGTGCCTGTGTGTCAGTAGGTTGTAGTGACTTTGTGCCTGTGTGTTTGTATGTTGCCTATGCGTTGTGGCTGTGTGTGTGGGTAGGTTGACATGTCTTTGTGCCTGTGTATGTGTAGGTTACAGTTGCTTTGTGCCTGTGTGTGGATAGGTTGCAAATACTTGGAACCTATAAGTGGGTAGGTTGCAACAGTGTGGTTCCTATGAGTGGGTAGGTTGTCATGGTTTTGTGCCTTGTGTGGGTAGTCTACTATGGCTTTGTGACTGTGTGGGTAGGTTGCTGCAGTTTTGCACTTCATTTAGGTATGTTACCATTGTTTTGTTTGCCACAGCTTTGTGCTTGTGTGTGGGTAGATTGTTATAGCTTTGTGTCTGTAAGTGGGTAGGTTGCCACAGATTTGTGCTTGTGCGTAGGTAGGTTGCCACTGATTTGTGCTTGTGCGTAGGTAGGTTGCTGTGATTTTGTGCATGTGTGTGGGTAGGATGGGAAATAATCTCTCTCTTTATTCTTTTGGCAGATGCTGAAGGGCAAAAAATATGATTCAGCGGTGGACTGGTTTTCATTTGGAGCCATTTTATACAACATGGTGACCAATGAGTTTCCCGTGGACTCCCTATCCATCCGCCAACTGAGATTCCCAGCAGGGGTCAACAGAAACACCAAGGACCTGATCAAAAAGGTAGGTATGAGCAGGGGTATACAGGCCAGCATTGAGATCCAGTTGAAAATACCAATGTCAGCAGCCTCATAGAGAGCCCATTGGTCTATTTCCTGGAGGTAAAAATGCTGGGCCAATGGTATAAGGGCATTCAGTATAATCTTACTGGTCTCCCACTAACTACGTCATCACAATAGGACCATTTGCAGTAACTAAAAGTAAAGTAATTCCAGGAAGAAACCCCTGCACCATAGGGGACAATAATCCTTCACATTTTTTTGCAATGCTTTAGAGACTCTCTAGCCACAAGGGAAGTTATGCACCAAGGCCTGATAAAAAGGTGGTAACGTGGAGATAACTCTTGTAGTGATATCCAGTTCCTATGTTATTCTATAGAGCAGTGATTCTCAACCAGGGTGCTGTGGCACTTCCTATGAAGACTAATGAAAATGGACTCTTAATAAAGACTAATAGAAATTGTTTTGCACAATATGTTTAGTTTTGTTACTATGATTGTAAGACCTAATAATAACTGTATATTTATATATTGTACCCTTCATTATGCCCTTGATAAAGTACATTAAATATGTTAGGGGTACCCCGAATATTCTAGATTATGTGTTAGGGGTGCCCTGAACAAACAAGATTGAGAACCACTGCTATAGAGCCTATGCACTAAGATCATCAAAGTCGGAGAAATCATAGTGCATTGGCTCCATAGAATAACATAGGATGTGGATATCACTGGAGAAGTTAAAGAGATAAATATTCTGCAGCACCTCAGCTGTGATGGCCACACCCACATTTCGAGTTGTGAGTGTGGTCAGAGCAGTCTCAATGCCCCTGTACCAGACACGCTCCTGATTTGTGTTGTCTGGATCATTTACCAGTTTATATAATTCCAGGGGCGGATTGTAGGGGAATACCAGCCCGGGCTCCCCCCCCTCCGGTGCACCCTGAAAGAATTGCAAATAAATTACAAGTACTGTACAGCGCCGCACATCTCTCTCTCTCTCCTCCACTAACTTACTTTAGTGCCCTCATTCTGCATTCACGACAAAGTGGAGCGGAGAGGGAGAGAGATGGCCAGCGCTGTACAGCACTTGTGTTTTATTTGCAGTTCTTTCAGTGAGCACCGGAGGGGGAGAGAGAGAGTCTGTACTCAAGACAAAGTGGATCGCAATTTTTTAAAAGTGAGCCAATATAGTGGCGCATCAGGGGATGCCCGATTCCCCGATAGGACAATCCGCCCATGCATAATTCTGTGACAGCATCGGGGAAAGTGAGGCCCTCCAGCTGCTCCCAGACTACAACTTCATCATTGACTGGTGGGGAATTATGGGAGTTGTGGACCGGAATCTGCCTCACGTTCCCCAGCTCTGCTCTGTACTAGTCATTATTAAACCCTTTGGATGCTGGAAAGGTCTCATTGCATTATTAAGGTTGTTGGTGTTTGTCTATTATAGGCTGAAGGGATTTTCTATGCCAGGAAACACTAGATCACCCTGGGTGCAGAGGGTCTCATGTGAGCAATAGGGGCATGGTGAGGGGTGGGGCTTAGGAGCACCCAGGGCAGGATTTCCCAGTAGGCATGTTATCAGGGGAAGAGCCACGGCTGATCTGGCCACAACCATATTCTGAGTAGTAGGGGTGGCCAGGACAACCCCAGATCTGCTAAATTACTGTGGCCTTTTTATTTACCAGTTTACAGACCCCTTTACTGGCCATTATTTAACCCCATTGATGCTAAGGAGGTCTACAACACAATGTAAAGCAGTACATTGGAGAGCTCTCTAGCAGCCAAAGGGTTAAGAGATTTCATTGAACTTGTATGTTATAGGGTAAGAGTATTGTCTGTACCAGGTAACAGTAGTTGGGGCTAGGGGGTGGGGTCTTATGAGTGGGGGTGTGGCCATGGGTGGAGCTAAGGGCACTTTGGGTGCTTTTTGCTTATGGCTCTGGGAGCACCTAACAAGTAAATCTGGTAATAAAACACTGCACACACATGGCTGAAGGTCTAGAAGTACAAATAGACAGTAAGATACTAAAGGATATTTTTCCGTTCCACAGCTCCTGGTCAAAGACCCAGTCAGGCGCCAGATGGTGGCATCTACAATCGAGAGCCACCCATTCTTCAGTACCATCGACTGGGAAGAGCTGCGCCAAGGCCGTTTCCAGTCACAGTCCTCAGTAGTAAGTACATGCACCCAAATCAGTGCCCAGTGAGTCTATGTACAGTTACACTGCCATGCTGAACAGAAGGCATGGGACAGGGTGGAAAACCTGAGGCTACTCTGCTGTTCAGGACTACAATTCTCATCACCTCCAGCCACCAAACAGCTGGAGGGCCTCAAGTTGCCTAACCCTGCAGCAGGACTATGTACAGACTAGACACAATTTTAATGGGGAGCCATCATCTAAAAACAAATTGGAAGATTTTTAAAGTACTTTCAGAGCAACTTGTATGTTGTTATAGCCATATTACTTAGAAAATATGTAAACTGTTTAATTATATTTAAAGATTATGCCATGCAGACATTACCAGTCTTAGCCTTGCATTAACTCCCCCATCACTAACATTTAACCCTTCAGTGCTAGGAGATGTGGGCAATGAATTGGTGAGCAGTGCCAGTGAGTGGGAGAGGTAATGTAAGGATACCACAGGAAGTTACTGCACAGCACGTCTTCATTAGAATCCAACTCCAGACTTAGAACATGATTTAAAGGGATAGTAATGTTTCATAATAAAAGCAGCTCCAATTAATCTTCATAGTATTTGGGCCATGGAGAGTTTTATTTCAGTACTGTCAGAGTTGTAATGCAAGAGTAAATGAATGATAAATTATTCCCCTCCCGCCCCTTTTACTGATGTAACACTGCTCAGCTCAGAGCAGCAGGATGGTGTCCAAATGGATTGCAGAGAGGGACAATCTTCAATTAACATAAGGGAACAACCTGAAACACCTGTAAATGGGGGCAGGGCTTTCATTGTTCTCGCAGTAAGTAGATTGTCCTTTGTTGTGAGTTGTCTGGTCTGTGTACCAGATTCCACATCTGAGGGGAGGTGATTACATTAGGTAAAAGGGGCGGTAAAAGGGGCAGGAGGGGAAACTTTATCATTCAATTACTCTTGAACTTCAACTCTGACAGTACTGAAATAACAATCTCAATGGCTCAAATACCATGCAGATTAATTGGAGCTGCTGTTTTTGTGAAACATTACTATCCCTTTAAAGGATTGCATAAAAGGGCCAAACTGAGTACCGACCGACATTACAAAATATAAGTCTGTATTTAAAGACCCTACCAGCTAAAAGGGGAATGGACTTTAGGCCAAAGAAAAGGTCTTGTGGCCAAACGTCCGTTTTGTTCATTAAGTTCCCAAAACACCAATAAACAGAAATTGGAAACTTCACGGTAAAAAGCTAACTATCGGTGCCTGACATACTACCAACCACCGATCATTAACTTCTGTTTGTTACACTTACCTGTTATCCACTGTCTGTCTCCTTCTGTACTCTCTTCTGTCTTCTCTTCATTCTTCTAGCTGTCAAATAAAACATAAGAGTAGGAATACGTTTGCAGAAATATCCTGAACAATAATACATAATTTAACCCCTTGAGTGCCAGAGGCATACGCAAAGCATTGCAAAGCAATGTGTTGCATAACTCTCTGAGGTTTAAAGGGTTAAACCTTGCATTAGCGCCCGCTTCAATTTAAATATGCCTCCATTACAATATGTCCAACTTGGTCAAATACATTGTCATAATACATAATAATGCCATTAAAAAACACTTTGCTTTATCTCATTTGTCTTTGCTGCTGTGTGCGGCTGCAGAAGCGGCGGCAACAGTAATTTGTAGCACACCCCCATTCCCGTCACTCACGGGCCAATGCCCGTTCCACATTGAGGGAATTTGAACTGAGACTGCCTTTATATATGATCAGTCTCTGTTCAAATTCCTTCACAGCCATTGGCTGGGATGTGCATAAGCACATCCCAGCCAATGGCTGTGAAGGACCATGTATTTGAACAAATTGGACATATTGTAATGGAGGCGTATTTATATTGAACTGGGCACTAATACAAGGTTTAAGCCTTTGAGCTACAGAGAGGTATGCAATGCATTGTTTTGCAATACGTTGCATACCCATCTAGCACTCAAGGGGTTAAACTATGAATTAATGCCCGGAATATTCAGCAAGAGTATGCATACTCTTATGTTTCCTTTACAGCTAGAAGAATGAAGAGAAGACAGAAAATACAAGACAGAAGAAAGAAGGGAAGAAAGAAGGACAGAAGATGATAAGGGTGCTGAGGACCCCGCTGGACATCAGGAGTAATGGTGTTACTTTTAATGGGCTATTACTTTGTAACTTGGTTGGGTTAACCCTATGAATGCCGATGTGGTAATCATATCCCACTGGCACTCATACGGTTAATTCTACTGACTTTGGACACATTTTAGGTACTTTGGATGTATTGATATGGGTCTAAGGGCCCAATATCAAAACATCCACTGGTGACTTAGGTTTTTTTTGCCTTTTAATAGCTGTGTCGGCTGACTAAAGATCCAATAAGAGACTTTAGTTAAAAAAAAACCCAGGTCTTAAATTTTATGTTCTAAAGTGAGTCCCTTAATGAATCTTTATGTCTAACGCAGTTTAGTAAATAGCAATTTGTGGTGTTTTTTTTTCCATTGGGGTAAAACTCATCTAATTGTAATGGCCAGCAGGGTTTTTTTTAGCACTGGTCATTAAATCGCTTACCGTGCTTGGAAAATTGCAGTCACTTGGTTTTTTTCTTGTCGACTGCCTTTAAATCAAACCCTTAGAGTCTAAATAAAAAAATGGCTAAAACAACATACAAATTTGCCAGCACTGTCATTTGACATTAGCCCTAATTCATGTGGCTGCACACTGGGTTATGTACTATAATGTTTCATGGTTTTAGTGCACACACACTCCACTATTGTTAAGAGTTTACTGTGAGCAGTCCCAGAACACCTCCCCTATACCATGCACTGGAATATGGAGTAAAGCTCTGTTAATTTACTCTGCGTCTTGCAATTAGTACATAGCGTTAAACAAAGGAAGGGAACACCCCAAAAAGCCTACACACTTCACCCGGTTCCCTTCCCATGGCACATGAGGATTAGAGAGGAGAATTTACAGTGTAAATAGCTTAGTAAATTGGTGTACCACTAAGAAACTGATTACAGCTCTTAGTTTAACTAGTAAATGTATTACAACATCCCCCTCCCTTTGTATATAAGGTTCCTTTGTTTACAAGAATGTGAATGGATGTGATGATACTGAAGTCACGGTGTCTTCTCTCTGTAGGTGCCACAGAAGACCAAATTTGAGAGGTCAGATACAAGTTTTGTTTTATCCACGGATGAAATGGAGCCACCCATCTCTCCAGAAGATCAGCAGAAATTCCGTGGATTCTCGTTCTTGGGCTCAGAACTGTGATCTGGATCTCCCCAGTGTTGGGCCCAGAAAAACATCAACGAGCATAACATCAACATTTTTACAGTGGAACTGTCACCTCCACTTAATTCTAATTAATAATAAATACCAAGTTGAATTGGAAATATGTTGTGTTTTTCAGTTTTTATTAAGGGAATACTAATACCTCCTAAAATAACCTTCCACACTTACTTTACTGTAGCCATAAAATCCCAGTGCTCATTATGAATTTTGTGTTTGCACCTGTGATCAAGACATAACAACTTCAGTCAGTCCTGGATGTCATGTCTATGGAACCCTTTGCTGGTTCATCAGCTACCAGACTTGAACCAGAAATCAGAAACAAATCTGCGCTCTCTAACAGGAAACAGCGAGACCTTCCTCTAGCCTACCAATAACAGGGAACTAGGCCCTATTATAACCTAAAGTCCTGCACTAAAAATAGCTAACTGGGCTACCACTTTGTCTCCCACAGCTGATCCTAACTTCTCTAGTTTACATGAATAACTTTATTGCAACAAATAGCACAGAACAGAGAGTTCATTGTTTTCTATGGGGTAGTTCACATGGGTGATTTTTACAGTTGCAGTCATGTTAAATAATAGCCCCGGGTTACTACAGCCCCGTGTTACTGCTACAGATTGTAATAAAGTTGCTGCAGTAGAGTTGCCCATGTGAACTAGGCCTAAGCCTCTGAACAACTACATTGCCAGCTCCCATCACTAAGTGCTTGGACTAGTCTGCACAGCCTATTCCTAACCTATCTGAAATACTAGATTTAGGGCTCGATTTAGAGAGATCTGAAGAAAAACATCCAGCGTCAGTGTTTTAAGCACAGTAAGCAATTCAAGGATCTGTGCTATGAAGAAATGCTGGTAGAAAGTATATCGGCCTCTAAACTTAGCACCATTTTACCCCCATTAAACACAGTACAGACGGACTACACAGCAATTCAGAAGACTGGATTAGGTGCTAAGATTCGCTAAGGGAACCACTTTATTGTGGGAAATCCTAGACACATTTTTTTGTGCGTCGGATTACTTACCGCATCTTTTAAGAACCGAAGCAGGAATTGCATGTAAAAACATTAAAAAAAAAAAAAAAAAACTTCATTTCCAGTGAATGTATTGATATGTTGCCCTAAAAATTCAAAGTACATCTGGAATGTGTCCAAAGTGAGTAGAATTAACCCTATGAGCCTCTTTTAATTGATTTGCAATTGTATGGCATATGGCGTATCACACATGGTCAGGGCCAGATTTATAAACAGGCACACGAGGCATGTGCCTAGGGTGCCATATTTTTAGGGTGCCAGCCAATGGCCCTGTCATTCCCATTTGGGGATGGAGTCCCTCTAAATGTAATGTAATGCAGCATCTCTGAGGACGTTTGGCTTCTGTGCGTCGCGCTGTCTGGGCCATCTCCGTGAGTCTCTACTTGCCTCTCAACTAGGGATTAACATATGGGGAATGACAGGTTCAGTACGGTGTATTGTGCTGCTGTCCATACAGAGCAGAGTCTACATGAAGCACTAGCGCCTCCCACAGACCCAGCAAAGCATCCGATCTGGAAGCACTCTAGTTACCAAACCAACCCCGTCACCTGCTCCTGGGTAATTATACTGCTCTCTTTACTCCATCACAAGTGAGAGTCAGTCTGAAAGATATGTGAAAGCTATGAACTAGGGAGTCTGGTGCAAGCTGTAATTTCTTTCTATCAGCCAAGTTCTTGGTTGTTTAATTATTAAATCATATTATACGTGTTTTGTTTTATTTCTGTGAGATTTTAATAAATATCTGAACCTCTTGAGGACCAGAGGGGAGCACAAGGTATTGCAAAGCAATGCCTTGAGCAACCATCTGGTCCTCAAGGGGTTAAAACGCTTGTATTTAAAACACTAGAATGAAGAAAGATCAGGCCAGCCGGCCCCATCACTGGTGAAGAAGATAGGGCAGGTTCACTGGGCCTCTCCTCCTGACCCACCGCACATAATTCTGCATTGCCTTTAGGCTCTCATCATCATGTTCATAGGAAGCTACTGTATATAGTGGGGTCTGTGATATTAACCTTTGGTACCAGAGGGTTTTGCAATGCATTGCTTTGCAATACGATGCGCACCCCTCTGATATTCAAAGGGTTAAGGGCTCTGCTGTGGAAGGAAGGGGGAAGCTTTAGGCTGTAATGGTAGATTCTGAGAGCTCTGATTATGGAAGAGTGTGAGGGTTGTGACGGACTTCAGAGCTCTGAGAAACTGACACATGCCTAACCTCAGACATCTACATAATATTAGGAAACAGAATAGGGACATGGCACATAACGAAGTTTGGCACCTCTCTGGCATTCCAAGGGTTAATAATGTTACAAACATATGACATCTGACACATTATTAACCCTAAACTGCAAGACAGGTGCCAAAATCATACATCAGACCCTGGGAGTTGGCACCTAAAGGTCTTATTATTTTGTGGCATCACTTATGTAGCCTCATTTTAATTTTTAGCTCTGTGGTATCACTAATGTTGCACCATGTCACTTGTAAGCTCTGAGGTATCACTTGTGTAAACTCCATTTCAATTTTTAGCTCACTGGTATCACTAGTGTTGCTCCATTTAAATTGTAAGCTCTGTGGTATTACTAACGTAGCCCCATTTCAATTGTAAGCTCTGCAGTATCAATAGAGTCGCTGCGTTTCAAATCTAAGCTCTGTTCTACATATTTAAAATATTTAACCCTATGTTTGACAGGTAGATGCCTAATGCAATTGTTTGCTAACCCCCTGGTAACCAAGGGGTTAAATCATTCATTTTGTATAGGAAATAATTCTATAGTACAGCACTGCGGGTACAGACCTCATGAAGATATTGTGTAAAAAGAAAAATGAAGAAAAATAAACTTACTCCGCACATGGTGTCACATACTGGTGTCTAAGAGAAGAGTCTTTCTCATTCAATACATTTTTTTAGCCAAAACTTTATTTAAAAAGAAAAAGTAACAGAATACAAATTCAATACATTAAAGTAACAATAATGAATCTAATACACCATCTGGTGTCAGAGACTTATCCAGTAATTGATCATTATGTGTTGGAGATGTGTCTACAAAACATTTAATCCTTTGAGTGCCAGAAAGGTGAAAAACAATATTTTGGACACTCCTCTGGCACTCAAAGAGTTAAGGGGAAATAAACAGAAGACCTTGGAGGAGATATACTACGGTGTGATAAAGAAGTGCTAAAAAGGACACAGAAAGACAAAAACAAAGCTGCGCTGCTCCATACTAGTGATATAAGTTATAAACCCTGCAATGAGCCTATATCATAAGTGTGTTATAATTTTACTAAAAATAATAATAATTAGGGTTTTAGTCTCATATAGGCTCATTACAGGGGTTATAATTTATATCACTAGTATAGAGCAGCGCAGCTTTGTTTTTGTCTTTCTGTGTCCTTCTAGGTTTTTTCCTACTTTTGGGGTATTGGGAGATCCCCCCCTCTCCTTGCTGATCTCCATACTTTAATCACAATATTTAATTTTTTCATATAAAACATGCATTAATCATGGTGTTCTAGCTCTGTGAGTTTTTCCTGTTTATTTTGTATAAAAAGGAGATAACTGCTCCAGTGAGATAAACGCCCCAGTTCTTATGTTATTCTATGCAGCTTATGCATTACTTTATCTCAGGCTGGAGAGATGTTAGGATATAGGCCCCAAAGAATAACAGGGATTAGAGAATTCATCACCCTGGAGAAGTTATTTCCTCTTTATTACATCTTAGTATGGATACAGTTCTCAATAGAATGGGATAGTAGCAGCTGCATCACTATGTGACAGTTTGAATGGTTATAACTTTTGCAGACAACTGCCAGCAGTAGGAGTGACCTTGTTTTACTCAGCAGGGAAACACTATATTAAAACATTTACTTTAGAGTTTAGACCATAACCTGTGATAAATAATACATAACTTGCTAGACAATAAGCCACTGTTGACACTTGAAAGGAGAAGAAGGGATATATAAAATGTAAATACAGGGCTGGATTTAAATCTCACCTGCCTCTAGACCAATGCACCTATGCTCACACATCCCACTCATCACATGACTACTCTCCTAGTTCCTCCCCCTGCTGCCTAGCAACAACAATATTATCTTATAACATAAAAGGGCAAAAAAGTTGTTAACCCCCTGTCTGCTAGGGAGCTCTTCAATGAATTACTTTGCAGTGCATTGGAGATCTCTCTACATAGTTGGGAACTTGTCGGGTATCACCCAGAGACTCTGGATGTAGAGATCCAGGTAGGCTGAGATGAATACATGAAAATCTATTATAATAAAAATTAATACATGTAACTGTGCAGCATGACAGATAATAAGTGTGACTTGCTGACATTGCATCCTGCCGTATCTCCAACCACAAAAGGTGATGTGACCTCCTTCCTCACCCAGATGAGACAGCCAATTGTTGGCAATGCTGAAAAGGAACGACGACAACGTGTTTATGACGTTGGAATTGCAGGGCATGGAGCGGGAGAAGCAGTGAGTGGAGGCAGAACGTGGTCAGTGAAGCTGGAAGAGAAGACCTTCTCACCACTTCTCCAGTCTCCCCTGAGTCCACTCCAGTCCAGTCAGTGTTGGCTGGTAAGTTCATTCAATATGTCAGAGCCGGAGGAGGAGGATGAAAATAAGTTAGAAATGGGAGGCTTTCAGCATGTTTGAGCTAAACATGGGGACAGCCTGTTTAGCAGAGCCCTGTGCCACTGTCTGGTGGTGGCTTACTGGTTCTTTAAGCTAGGCAACATGTTAACAAACAGTTGATGTTGAGGCCAGGTCACATATACTCACTGTATATAATGTAGTGGATCAAAAATACTGCCACTGTTCATTCATTCTTCCTGAATAATGAACAGTATCAGTACTTTTGGTCCATTTACTTTATTTGCACAATATGACATATATGAACGTCATGGAATTCAGGGGTCCCTATGCGACTGTATGCCGTTCGGGGACCTCTGATTCCATTTAAAAAGAAAAATATGCCCCGTGGTCCTTAAGTGCCAGTCACATGGCTGGTCCTTAAGGGGTTAAACATGGTAGCAATGGTGGGTTTTTTTCGGAAATCTCAGGGTGAGCCATTTCTGAAAGTTCCCAGGTATGCCTCTCTAACATCAAAGGCCTTAAATGGGAACTCTCATCCACAAAGGGAGCAGACCTTCTCATGAAACTGGTGTTGCATTTTGAGATCTGTCAGACCAACTGGGAAGCAGAATGGGGACCATAAATGAGACCCCTTGGGCTCCTTTGTTCTTCCTGTAAAGAAGACTGAACTGCAAGACTCTGAAGTCTCATTGGCCTAGGCACACAGCCTCCATAGACATTAGGTTGACCACATGTCCTGGAATGCCCTGGACAGTCCGTTAATTGAGGTCTGAGTCCCGCATCCTGGCTTACCCCCCACCGGGACAATAAACAGTCCCAGAATTAAGTGAATTTAAATAAAGCTATCCACGTTTGCCACTCTGCTTCTGCCAGCTGACAGCCTCTGGTCCATACGTAAAGATACAGATGTGTATAATTGTTGAAATTGTATGGTGATAAGTAAGCCACTTTGCACTCTCGTCGAGTCTTGACAGCAGCAGACACTCAGTGCCTTAGCTAAAACATACACTGTCAGCCAATGAGAGAGGATAGTGCTGTCACGATGCTCATATCTCATTGGATGACTGATACCTATAAACCAGAGGGGACAGAAGGAAGCGCTATGATGCCTAGATATATGATATAATTGAGCAAGCCAGCCAGAGGCTCCCATACCAAGTGCAGTGCTGTTGGACTCACAACCAAATGTCTCTGTCACACAAAGACAGGAGTAGAGCAGACAAGTGCAGCTGAGATAAGGAAGATGTGAGAGAGGAGACAGATCATGCAAGGAGGGAACATGCACTGCTCAGTCCTACTCCTTCCCAGTTTGCCTAGTTGACTTCCTCTTGCTCTTCAAGGAAGCACTGAGCCTGGGATGGTTGCTGCCAGTAAGTCCCTTTTGAAAGGGCAAGTAATCTAAAAAAAAGCTGTAATTGTGTATGCTCAGTGCATGGTGGGCAACATGTGGCTTCCCAGCTCTTGTTGCACTGCAAATCCCATCATACTCAGCCAGCCACTCACTCTCTGAAGATGATGGACATGCAATCCAACAGCAGCTATAAGCTATAGGCAGCTCACCCCACTGCACTTTCCACAGAAGTCTTTCATCCCTTCAGGAGTATAGGAATTGGTTTCCACGCTATCGCACTCTAGCAAATTGTCTGCTGCAGCAACTTGTACTCCAGGGCTGGTTACTTGAGGTACTTTGTGTTTAATGGGTTTGTTCAAGGTGAGCCAGAGATAAACTGACCACATATCACTTTAAATGAGGATGCTTATGAAAATGCCATTCTTCAGGACTGCACTGGAATCAGTGTGTGTTTTCATAAGCATCCTACAATTCAATGGATATGTTGTCAGTGACAGCCCTTGTAACAGACTCCAACTTCAGCACTGCTCTGAGGTGAACACAGGTTATGGACTGACATCCAGTGATGTCTACTCGGATGTGCAAGGTCCTTGATGTCACCTAATGTGTTTCATAAAAGTGTTCCTGAATGGCAGTAACAAAACATGGCCACTCTAATGCACATTAGTAAAGAGCTTCCAAGACTGACTAGGGGTGGAATTCAAGAAAGAGAAGAAAATGTCTGTGCTATTTGTGATTGCTCACATTTAAATGCAAGAAACATACTGATGCCTTGGTGCTGAAGAGCACGTGCTCCTAAATTAAGGGAAAAAGTTAGGGAATGCCCCTAAATTAAACAGGACAGTTAGCACAGGCTACTGAGTTAACGTCACCGTTAGTGGACACTCCAAAATTAATGGAAAATTCAACAAACTGTCCTAAATTAACAGAAAAGGTAGCACAGGCTCCTAAATTAATGTAAAAGTAAGCTAGACATCAGAAAATGTGTTCTAACTGCTTCACTGAATTAGACACAATCACTAATCCTCTCACTAAACAGCGGATATTGTAGCCAGGTCCACTTTTTGAAATGCATTCACTAAAAAAGGGAGTAAACATTTTCTAATTCATAAAAAATGCACAATTAAGTATCATGTCGGCTCTACTCATTTTTCCTTCAAAAGTAGATTGTAAATAGTGATTCTCACATTCCGCCCTAAAGGTGTATGGAGACTGAAGACACCACCAATGACATTGATTGTAAGCTGCCAACTTCTGGCTTGCAAGGGGTTTCTTTTTCTGACCCCCAATGGGCTGACCGGAGCCATAGGATAAGTCTTAATAAAACATGAAAATTGCCTTTTATAAGTGGCTAATAAACAGTAATGTATCCTGGTAAATAAACAGCCATCCATAAACAAGTGGTACTGCACTAGCCACACCCAGAAGTCTACCTACCATCATGTACACCCAAACTACTCCCCTTAACACAGCTTGTGCCCAGAGGAGGAAAATGGGACATGATGTGGGTGTTTCATGATGTCCCTTCCCTCTATTCCTTGTTCAACCCAGGCACGTGCACACATAGACACCAATGGGGGCTTGAGCACCTGCCCTTTTTGTCCAAAGCGCCCTTGTGCCCTTTTAACAAAAAAAAAAAAAAAAATAAAATAATTATGAGAAGTGACTTTTTTTCATTTGAACCCCTGCCCCCCAAAATGTCTGTGCACGTCCCTGGTTCAACCCTTTGAGTACCAGAGGGGTATGCAGAGCATTGTGAATAACTCAAAGAGTTAAGTAAATGTAATATACAAAGCATACAGGAAATGATGTAAGGCTATACCTTTCCCTGTGCAAGCTATGTGGCTGATGTGAGGGGATTGCTGCCATTATAGCAAAATGCTTATGGAGATTGTCCACCAATCTGCACTGCAATGGTTATATTCTGTAGCACCTACTCTGAAGTGCAACTACTTATGCTGGAAGCTAAGACAACGGAGCTGCACTGGCAGAGATATAGCTTTGTGCCCCTGTATATTCCTTAATTTGTAACACTGTATTCTTCTGCATTTATTTCTAGACATCAAGCATGGCTTCCAAGTGACTGGTGTTGAAAGGATGATGCTGAGAGCTCTGGGACAATACTAACGTCATGCACAGGAATCTCTACCCGAGAAAACTCAATGGGAAGGATCTCCTGCTAATAGAGGACTGACTGTTACATGCGCCATGTTTGTCTGTAAATAGTGTTTTTAGTTCTGTTTGTTATTTTGTAAATGGTCTCTGTAATCATTCCAAGAAAATGGTTTGTATTTGACCTTTATGGCAGAAAATTAACTAATAGTAAAGAAAAAAAGAAAACTCTGGTTAGGCACACTCATATAGAAATAGGGAGAAAACCATGTATATCATACACGGGGTGCCTATATATCCATATAATAATAGAAAAAAAAAAAAAAAAAAGGATAATATAACCAGACAATCCCCTCCTCAAAAAGTAACTAATCCAAAAATGGAAATTAAAAAATAATCAAACTAGTACAATTACATAAATAGCCAATTTATTATAATGCACTTGGAGGTTGAACAGAACACAAGCAATGGCACTGTCTCCCCACCATCGACACAGTCACCACCCACCCACGTCCCAAAATGTAAAAACAATATCAAACGCTAGATGCCGGCATCTACATCTATCTAAAACATCAAACTGCTGATGATCATCAGAAAAATGTAGAAAAATAGTGATGGTCATATAGGAGACAATAATAATTCTCCCAAGAATCCAGAGCAACAAAAGCTGAGCAGGGGTAATATATCACCAGAGGAATAGTCACTGTATCATGATCCAGTTCTCAGATTTTATAAAGCATCTATATGAAAACTGCAAATACACTGTTTCTTTTTGGCTGTTGTACATCACCACACTTAATCAGACCAGCAACTTCAAGTTTCGATACAGTTCAAATGTAATGAGGTGGATACATAGCGGATACATAATAACAGGTTAAGGAACGTTCTCATCGCTTCCTCATAGCATCAACGATTCCTCAGTTGTGTGAATATTTCTTCTTCCTGCTTGTTACCATTATGCGGTCACTTCAGTGGTTAATCAGCCGATGTCTCCAGTCGCAGTGTTAGTAGTTTGATTACTCGCATGTTGTCTTCAATCCTCTGGGATAAACGTCACATCAAGATCTCATCACAAATTTCTTCTAAGCTGCTTGTAAGATGTTACACGTGCAGCTGCATATAGTCATTAAGACCACAACCACCACCAACGTGTTTTGCCCAAATTCAGGGCTTTCTCAAGACATATACATAAACTAACACTTCTATCACTTATAAACCAAACCGGATGTATCTACATCCAATCAATTTAAAATTTCAGAGATGAGCTTGATCTGCCGATTGTTGATTTCAAAACTAATTAACTTTATTGCCATGAGAGAAAACTCCCCAGTCCTTAAAGGGATATTTACTTCAAAAAATCATCACCATTTCTATCACTTGTTAACCCATCCCTAACACTCAGTAGACATCATATCGAACTTTAGGTTTTCAAAGGATGGATTCAACCATTTTACCTAAACTATAGCTGTATGCATGTACGACCATAGAATAACTGTAACTTATTAAATCCATTTTGAAAGTCAAAAACATATTTTTTGTCATCCATATGCCTCAGTCAATGGAAGTTGATCTCGTAACAATATTGCCAAATCAATCACCTAACTCGTCAGCACTTCAGCTCTATTAATATATCAAATGTTTAATTCCCTAGTATTCATATTTATTTCATTCTTATACCTGAGAAACAGCTCAAAGTATGCCCAAGTAATAAGACTCATGTACAATATGAAAACTGTGGTCACCCTATACCGAGGTCCAACAGTTCTCATGATTCAGAAATTCCCAGAAGCCCCTACCTCTCATAGAAACATATGGTATTTTATCTCTTCATTTAATCCCTGTGGGGATAACGCCCCCAGATTATACATCCACCTGCATTCTTCCGGTAAAAGGGATTTGTCTCTATCCCCACGTTTCAGATCTTTTTTAAGTATAGTAAGACGCATTCCTAATAATTCTGCAGGAGAACCATCATACTTCCCACAGAAATATCTGGCTATGGGACTTTCCAATCTTTTATGTACAAAATCACCCACATGCTCAAGTAGATAGACCTTGAGCTGTCTCTTCGTTTTACCAATGTATATCTTATCTTATGGGCAAGGAAGTTGGTAAATAACTTCAGTGGATTGGCAATTCATAAAACATTTTATAGTACATTGTTGACTACCATCATGATTACAGAAAATTGTCCCTGTTTTTACATATTTAAAGCTTTGCAATGTCCACACCTATGCATACCATTATTTATTCTTTGACCTAACCAATCTTTTTTCTGAGTTCTATTAAATTCAGATCTTACTAATTGATCCTTCAAATTCATGGATCTCCTTGCCACCATCAATGGCCTATCACCCACAAAATTCCTAAAAGTGGGGTTGTTCATCAGGACATTCCAGTGTTTAAATAAAATATCCCTCAAGTTATTGCATTGGCTTCCATAGGTAATAATAAATCTGACTGAATCCTCACCAAAGGTCTGCCTCTTAGTTTTATTCTCTATCATACCTAAGTGCTTTTTTGTAACATCTTATCAATTTCTTCTTTCTGATCCCTCTTTCCATAAACTGAACCACCAATTCATCAGCTCGCTTTTTGAAATCCCTAGTATTTAAATAATTTCGTCTTAGACACAAAAACTGTGCCCAAGGGATTCCCTGCTTCTGAGATCTCAAATGGTGACTATCATAATGCAGTAGAGTATTACATGCGGTTTCTTTACAGAACGTTTATGTTCTAATATTATTTTCTTCTTTAAAGATACACAAGTCCAAATATTCCACCTCCCAGTAGCTGCTATGCTGGGTTAATTTGATACCGAGGTAGTTATGATTCAACCTCCCAATAAATTATCCCAACTCACTGGCTGAACCATTCCATATCATAAAAATGTCATCGATGCAGTGAATCCAGAGTGCCACGTGTGCCTCAAACCCACGATCACCAAACACCTTGTGCTGCTCCCACCAGCTGAGGTGCAGGCAATCGTAGGTCGGGGCACACGTGGCTCCCATCGCCACACCTCTGCACTGTTGATAGAAAATCCCATAAAATAGGAAGTAGTTATTCATCAGTATAAACAATGACAAGGCTAATATAAACTCATTTTGATGGACAAAATCAATCCCCTTCATGTCCAGGAACCACTTACAGGCCCTGATACCACATTCATTAGGAATTGAGGTGTACAGCGATCCACATCCAGAGTAACTAGAAGGGTGTCTCTGCATACTTCCACACTGTCAAAATGCCACAATATATCCCTGGTATCCTGGACAAATGAGGGCAGGGTAGGGACAAAAAACGTCATTTTAAGATCAATAAACCTACAGATATTTTCAGTCACTCCCCCAATACCCAAGACCACTGGTCTTCCAGGTGGGGAGCTCGGGGACTTGTGCACCTTAGGTAACGTATATATGATAGGAACTTTTGGGTGTTCCACATAAATATATTTGAATTCATTTTTAGTTATCAAATTTTCATCTACTGCATAATTTAGTTTTAAAAATATTTCTCTCTGAATATTTAATGTGGTTCTTTTCCAACTTCTTATAACATTCTTTGTCGTTTAGTTGTCTTTTTATTTCCCTAATGTATGGAGTCTCAGACATTAGCACAGAATTTCCCCCCTCATCAGAGGGCTTTATTATAATGTGCAGTTTTCATATAGATGCTTTATAAAATCTGAGAACTGTATCACGATACAGTGACTATTCCTCCGGTGATATATTACCCCTGCTCAGCTTTTGTTGCTCTGGATTATTGGGAGAGTTATTATTGTCTACTATATGACCATCACTATTTTTCTACGTTTTTCTGATGATCATCAGCAGTTTGCTGTTTTAGATAGATGTAGATGCCGGCATCTAGAGTTTGATATTGTTTTTACATTTTGGGACGTGGGTGGATGGTAACTGGGTGGATGGTGGGGAGACAGTGCCTTTGCTTGTGTTCTGTTCACCCTCCAAGTGCATTATAATAAATTGGCTATTTATGTAATTGTACTAGTCTGATTATTATTTAATTTCCAATTTCGGATTAGTTACTTTTTGAGTAGGGGAGTGCCTGGTTATATTATCCTTCTTTTTCGTTTTTTTTCCTTGTTCTAGAAAATGAACTAGTCAGGGTTGCAATTTGTAGTCTGGTTCCTGTTGTAGGGATATTATAATATTTTATTTTAAAACAGGAGGTTTCTTCACCCTTTGAGTGACCTGCATTGGATATCCCTCTGGCAGTCAGAGGTTTAAATGATAAGTAAACCCTAAACCTGAACTATCAACAGGGTTGTAATACAGAGATCTGGACAGTGCCGGCCCAAGACATTGTGCTGCCTGGGTCAAACAATGAAATGCTGTCCCCCAACCATGTCCTCTAACCTCCGTATTGATAAAGTATCATTTTGCTAGTGGGCTACTATAAAATAGAGTGTTTATGTGAATATACATCACATGGTATCATCGTTATTCCAATATCATCCTTAACTCCAGGGCTTTGTGGCTCATACTATGGGTGTAGACTTGTGCCAGGTCAGGCTATGTACGTACCATTCCCACGGCTGTCTGGTGAGTGATTTCATGTTGGGGGTCTTCCTAATGGCAAAATATAAATATAGTGCTCTTAGAGGAAGTTTTCCATTCTATCCCCAGCTGAGAATCGCCAACACACCTACATAAGATCAGCCCACTGGCAAAATGTTACTCTATCAATACGGAGGTTACAGGATTTCTCACCCACATTGTTTCTGGATCACGATATTGGGCTTCCCTATCAAGTATATTTCTTGTGAGTATAATCTACATTATATATTACATCTGAAAATGTGAAGGTTACTCTCAGATGATGCGCGCTTTCTTCTCTCCTTTTTCTCCACTACTGTGCACACTACACTCAGCTGAGCCCTGACAGACCGAGTCACACTCACAGGACACAGAACAGAAAAGCTTTTCCAAAAGAAGGAAATATCAAGTGTGATCCTTATTCAGCACTCCTCTGTTGTATTCCCTTAACACATGGCAATAATAGCCATAGGCAAGGACAAATTAGATACAAAGATGTGTGATAAGAATTTCACTCATTTAAAATTATACTTTATTATTACTTATATTAAAATTGTATTTGTTAGAAAGTGTCTTATTATCAGCACTTTTGGTGAACAGAGATATACTTATGAAAGTAACTGTATTCAAACAGTTAGTATTGTGTGTGAATAAAGGAACCTCACACTAGTTCAATCATCTATTGTTTAGCAGGTGAGTGATATAAACCCACCGTAATTTCAGTGGATATGTAATAGTGTATTAACATCACTTGCACATGAGGTGTGAGATTCTGATGGTATGAGCTGTTAGTGAGTAGAGGGACTCTCATATGAGTTATTGTATGTATTGTAATAATTTTATGTCACCTCTCCCTGGTAATTATCAGCTGGAGTACATTCTGAGTTGCTTCATATCACTTTTCTCTGCCTGACCGACAATTATCAACCAGAGTGTATTCAGAGTAAAGTAATTCTTCTTAATGTTCATCAGATTGTCAAGTATAATATAATGACAAAGTCATCTCAGTATCAAAGTAATTCTGCAAGATGTTAGAGGTTCGTTATGCAGATCCTAAATGGGTCTCTTGACTAGAATTAACATTATCCTCCTTCCCTGTCATGTATTACTCCCTGGACCTTATTGATTGGAAGGTTTTTAAAAGGAAATCCCGGTCTTAGACGTAATTAGCAGGTTCCAATTAATCTCTCAGCGTTCTCTTGGAAATGTTTAGAACACTGATACCATTTGAGTATTTCTTTCTGATATCAGATATGTGAACATTGGGATTCCCCAAATGGAGTATAAGTTCAAATAGATTATTAAGCAGGGATATGGTGGAGGTGTAAATTTATGTTACAATGCGAGTTGCTATCTTACTATAAACAAGCCTTTCATTATTTCAGATATTTAGGCAATTCGTATCTGATTATCAGTTTTCTGTGCTAGGGTGATAGTCTCAAAAATTATGTAGCACAATGTTATTTCTCCTACCCTTGAGGATCTGTGTAACAATTAAATCGCTCGTCTATAAATACATTTTATGGATGTCTACTCTGTATCGAGAGAAGCTCTGCAATGCAGAGGAGATTCGCTTTCAAAATAGTCAAGTCAGTCTAATCAGTATAGATATTGTTGATATACATGTATAAACTTGCATATGTTTGACATGTAATTTAAAATACTGTGCGATGTAACCAAGATTCGCATCTCAATTAGATTGGCGGGAGTAAATAGGATCCCTCACAAATAATGCAATGCGCTTGTAGATAATAGTATAGAGTTGATTTCCAGTTTTAAATAAATACATTCTGTACCGGTTCCACACTCACAGCAGGTGTACAGGAGGCTGATAACAGGAGCAGAAGGGAGTCAAAACTCTTTGTACCGGTGTGTGGGGGGTGACGTGGGACACAGACCTGGTGGGTGACTGGCGTACAAAATAACATACCTTGGGCGGCAAATTGCCGTCCCTGTCAAAGTGCCACCTGGGTCCATGGACCACCAGGGACCCATGTTTGGGCCAGCCCGGATTTGGAAGGAGACCCCTGATGCTATCTCGGTTTCTTGCTAATGCATCATGAAGGACAGTTGCCTATTCTGTTCAGTGCAGTTCCCAGCAGACACCTGGTGCATTGGGCCTGGCACCCTGACACATCAGGTCTACTGGGAATGTGCATGCAAACCTGGATTTTGTGGTGAGAGCCTCAGGTTTCCACTTTGGTTCCAGCTGAGAGTGCCAGTATTTCACCCCCAGATCAGCTGATAGTAGGTGATTTGGGGCTATACAGAGCAGTACCAGGATTTGTACTAAGTCTACTCCAACTGGATCAGACCTCATCAAATGTGATTATTGCCCTTTAATGAGAAGGCTGTGTGTCCCTGACTCCCACTATGCTAGTCTGGTATCACAGGGGTTAAAAGAGAAATATACCATAAGAATAAGTGGCTCATTTTTTTTTTTTTGCACATTGAGATACTTAATTAGGTTTTGTTTTGTACAAAAGTCAAGTATATCTAGCTATAAATATTATGCTTATATATTTATACTAGTTAAAGAGCCCATTACATGGGCCACAGTGCCACTGCCAACCGGTTGCGGGGCAGTCATGCACAGTAGAGACGCTGCTGATACACTGCCAGCCGGTCGCAGTGCAGTCATGCTCAGTACAGACTGCCCACGACAGCTCCCCGCTCTGTATCAGCCCCGTCATGGGCAGTCTCTACTGCACATGACTACAGCACCCACAGCTGTCTCTACTGCGCATGACTGCATCGTTACACACTTTCTAGTGAATTATTATATAGGATATAAAAATCTAAGTTATTTTAGTTCAGTGTCAGGGGGTGTGACTGGAACACACTGATTGGTTGAAGAAGAGGCACAGCTGCCCATCTGTTTATACCCCCCAACATTACATGGCCTAGCACCCTGCCTCCTCAACCAAACACTTACAAAAACCCATCAGACCTCATGGTGATGCCAACAGATACTGATCTCTCAGCTGGGAGATCAATAGAGACAACGCAGAGGAGAAGGAAAGCTCCCCTACTTCCATTCTTCAAGAGGTGGGTAGGAGTGGGTGCAATCAGGAAACCCTTTTGTGTCAATTAGGGAGGCTTTCCTTCACTGACGTGACAGGGTTTGCTAATCCCGCCCACTCCAACCTTTGTATCCAAGTAGAATTGAAGCAGGGGAGCTGAATCGACTGGGAGATCAGTAGCTGGGGGGCATCGGGAGTGGTCTGACTTCAAATACAAGTTAACCATTCGAGTGCCACAAAGGTATACCATTGGATACCGCTCTGGAACTCAAATGGTTAAAAAGATAATAATAATAATAATAATAATAATAAAATAATTCCCCTCCCAGCTAAACCATGACACACACCTGCTAGTTAATATATTTGAAGTCCACCTCTAGTGCACAATAAACAATGGCCTTCAATACTCACACTAATGTTTATCACACTGTAATGTGAGACAAGTAACAGTACAATAACACAGAGACCAAATGTAAATAAAACAATAGAAATAACTGACTGCTGTTTGAAGGACGCCTACCTAGGTAAATCCTTCTGATAAACAAATTGAGATCCACTTATTATTGGGTATCGTTCCCCTTTAATACAAACCAAGTCACTCATCTGATCCCACTCTGATCCCCGTAGGGTCAGGGAACTGTCTCCTCTTCCTCTATCTTTATAGGGGATGGGTAATATGGGGTCTGAGCAGGAACAAACGTCACTCATGTTCAAACCCAAATCTGTACTTTGCTCACACTCAGTAGTAATATTGGTTCTTATCTATGAAAGCAAACTTGATCAATTATGGGCCAAAACAAATATACCATAGGGGACAAATAAGCCTCCCCAAACTGTTCATTGATACAAATGGGGCATTTACCTTATTGAATGCTAGTGGTGTTTCAGTGATGTAACTAGTCATTTCAGGGCCTCAGTGCAAACAGTTGTAGGCTCCTTAACACTAGGGTGACCACATTTCCAATCTGCCATTCTGGGACATGTGGTCACCCTGATTGTTATTAACTTACACTTACTCTGTCAGGAGGAAGTCACTGTCAGCGCTGTCGTCTGCCAGCCGGCGGGAGCCACTCAGTCAGCCGCGGGAGTCGGGACTCAGTCAGAGTCTGCAGACTTTCAGACACTGCAGCGTGCGCTGTTCACTCTTCCAAGCTCTCTCCTATTTTGTAGCAACTTTCCGCATCTACTCTGCCTCACTGCTCCCAGACACAGTCACTCTCTGGCTCTGCTCACTCATACTACTCACTCACTCACATCACTCATGACGGCATGCGTGCGAGTGCGTACCTGACTTCACACGCACACAGACCAGCCAGCCAATGGCCACTGGAAGAGGAACATAGTGCAAATCCTCTCCCTTCATTGATTGGCTGGTGTGGTGGTGCGTGCTTCGTGCATGGGCTGTGACTGAGCTCAGCTTACCTGACAGAACCCTGCAGAACAGGGTGCACAGAACAGGGCTGATACTGAGACTCTGATTCCGGGACTCTTTATTGTCCCGGGCAGGTATGATTCGGGACGCGGGACACAGGGCAAAATTAAGGGACGGTCCCGGGCATTCCGGGACACGTGGTCACCCTACTTAACACAAGTGCACAGTTTATTGGTTTGGTTACATGTATAGCTATAGATACACAGTTATTTATGAATATAGATACACAGAATACTTACAGGGCATAGAAAACACTCACGTGATATTATCAATGAGGCGATGTAAGCTACAACTGTATTTGGTATCTGGTATTTGGTCTTGGTTTATGGCCTAAGTTCTGGCCAATATGTTAAGCAGTTAAGCTTGCATTGTAAAAGTCCTGTGTGCATTTTCTGCCCCCTGTAATATATACTTTTTGCCATAATATGTGACATTTTTTACTCAAATGAAGATGACCTTTGCACAGCAGATCTGACTGTATAAGGAACAGAACTGAAGAAAGTGTCCCACTGACAGCAGTGATTTGGTGCTGGACTCTAAGCTCTCATTAGCAAGTCCTTCTCTCTGTTTGAATGGCTTCTTATCTGTGTGCACTAATGTTAGTATTTATTACTCCTTAAAGGCATAGTAATACTTTGGTTTAAAAACATCTAATATTGTAGAGATTAACAATAGAAGTAGAATAAACTCCCTCCCATCTCTCAAAACTTTCTCATACGTCAGCGCTCTAGCTGACAGAGGCAGATCCTGGTCCCAGGACCGGCGGAGGCTCTTCAGCAGAGCCGAGATACCTCTACTTAAAATGAAATGATCCATTGGATTGGACTACGTGTGCCCGGTTTGCAAGTAGCGCTATCTCGGCTCTGCTGGAGAGCCTCCGCCGGTCCTGTGACCACGATCAGCCTCTGTCTGCTAGAGCGCTGACATATGAGAAAGGGGAGGGGGACTTTAAATGATACGAACTCACAAACTATAAAATTTTGAGAGATGGGAGGTAGTTTATTCTACTTCTATTGTTAATCTCTACAATATTAGACACTTTTAAACCAAAGTATTATTATCCATTTAATATCTTGAATGCTACAGACTTCTGAGGTGTCTCTAGCACCCAAAGAGTTAATTGTACTGATCCCGGAATAATGTTAAAGTGAGCCTGTCATGCAGAAAACAATTAGTTAATTTTGCAGTGCATGGTATAGGAATCCTATTAAACATGAGCTATTTTTCTGCAATAAACAAAACTGGAATATGTAACTATCATCTTAGGTTTTCTCCCTTTCTCCTGTCTGTAGGAGAAGACATTTTATCATTAAATGGGCTGGACTTCCTCCCTCACCAGACCCAGTGATATTGTTTCCTCTCTCATCCATGCAAGGATTGGGTAGTTTAGTCTACAACATCCTGCAGCTTCACCAGGAGTTAGATCATCACTGCCTTGCTGGGAGTTATTCATTGTTTGGATGTTTTTTCCATGAACCTCTTGTTAAACATACAAACTTCAAATATCATTTTTTTTACTTAATTCTCCATTTATGTTTGTGTGAAAGTGTATGTGTCACACTCTCCCCTTGCATAAATACATACCTGTGTGTGTTCCCAGAAAAATAAAAATCTAAAAATTACATTGTAACCATAGGTTTGTCTAGGTCACATCAATGACTTGTGGGATGATCTCAGTGAATTCTGTGAGATACTGAGACAGAGCTGATCTATGGCTGAGGTATAGCATTGAAATGAAGGGAGAGGGAGGGTTTTCAACAAAGTGTTTAAATAACTCTTAATCATTTTGCTATTAAGGACATTATGGGAGATGTCCTCAGAACACTTTCCAAAATTGTTAAGGATATTTCCCAGGATGTACTCTGCAATAGTTGGCTCTAATGAAGCTCATATCTCAGCCTGTCTCCTAAATATTTCAGGGTGGCCTTGTTGGAATGGGGAGAGTCTATATTTTACCATAGTGCCCCCTTTTGCAAACACTGGTGTACAATAGCATAAGAGTTGATGCAGTAGGTTGTCTTCTATCCAATATATCATGTCTTATCTACCTTTTCTTCTTGTTTGTCGTTCTTAAAAGCATTAATTGCAGGTATGTCATATTGAATCAAACCAACAAAACTGACAGATTGTGGTCTGTTCATTTTTGCAGTTCTGGCGCACCCTATAGTATGTCAGCCCATGCTGATGGGTACCATTTTACTCAAAAGGTGTTTAGCTACATATCCAAATATGTCACCCCATGCTTTTTTACATGCATTCAGTTTATTTGAAAGAGTGTAACTATGAAAAAAGGCTCTTTTTGCTGCTATAGCACAATTTTCTGGAGACTTCATACCAAAACCCACCTTGGGGTAAAAATGCCAGTAACCAGTCTTGAAACTGTAATTATGCATTCCTTTAAAGATTATATAGCATGTATGATTACTTGGTTATACATTTTTCTTTTGTGCCTAAAATGCAGAATGGTGGAAAATGGAAAAGAAGAATATATGTTTTTTAATTGCTAATTTTATTCAGTAGACCTATGCATAAAAATTTACATTTTTGTGTTTTACAAAAAGAAATACTAATACTAAGGTCAAAAAGCATTTGTTAGAGGAACATAATAAAAATACACTACTGGATAGTTGTTCGACATTCACTTTACTGGAATTTATATTCTAAAAAAATATGGCTCAACTTTGTTGGTTATGTTAGGGAATAGCCAAATAAACAATTATATATTTTGAAAGTGCAGGGTGTGCTGACAAAGCTTGTGTATGACATGTGTGGGTTGTTCACAGAAGGATACCTAAAGTTGTCATTTTGCTGTAAACTGCAACAAAAGTGTAAAAACATACTTGGTACCCTGCAAAGGTAAATGATATTCAAAATATTATGCTATTTTCATTGATACAAAGTTTATAATGTGTAGGAGAACTCTCTAGCATTTACGGGTTAAAAGTACACAGCCAAAATTCTCAGTTAAGTGACTATCAGGAGCTGGTAGCTGTGTTTAATCACAAATGGGGATGTGGTTCTTATCCAGTAACATGGATGCCCTCTCTGAGGCTTGGGAGAGGAGTGTAATTTAAGGTCTTGTGAGGTAGGCTGTGGTCTGCAGCCCAGACAGTGATCCACTTAATCCACGGTATTGATGAGAGGCCTCAGCTCCTATACCTAAAGATCAGTGCACACAGGCAGTAGCTGGGGGACATGGGACCCTGGAGACTGGGCACCTGAGGCTGACTGATGGGCCCAAAGTTCACAAGAAAAGTGCATCAACTCTGGCACAAACCAAGGGCACCATAATAATCAAAATGTATTGCAAAGGAATGCACTGGGGAACTTTCTAGCCCCAAGTGTGCAAAGTCCTATTTAAATACATGGAAAATGTTATTTGGCCACTGACTGATCTGCTGTTGGTTTGTCCCAAGATTCCCCATGTCAGCCTAAGAAATACACAAAGAGTTTTACATAATCAGATCATAGGGAGACCAGACGAGTTCCAGTCTATGACATACAGACCTTCTTAACCCTTTGAGTTCCAACACTATGCTCAGCAACGTGCGGGTGTCCCACTACGGTGTTCGGCTTTTACAAGCAATTAACCATTTCCCTTTTAGGATAAATGATTTCACTGAGCTTTGTAGGTTCTTATACTCATCAAAACCTTCACTACACAGACAGGAGATGATGTGGGCTGTATGTGACACCTTTTCTGCTGCTAGGTCATCAGGAGACAGGAGAGATAACAGGCGAGTGATCTGTTGTTGGGGGAGGCCTAATAGGTTGATGTGAGCCGCATTGCTGAGGACCTCTGGTTCACACTTGCCCATTGATACTGTGTAGATCTTTCTCACTTCACTGCTATCTCTTTTAATGGATAAAGCAAGGGTGTGTGACAGGGACAACCACAGAACATACAAAGGGATAAAACAACCCACAGTTCACACGAGCCTCTGTGCATGCTGCTTACTGTGTCCTCTTGTCCCAACAATCTTCTCCTCCTCACTATCTCCTCTTCATTCCACACAACACCCTCTCTTGTGCGCCACGTGGAATTCCTGAGGCCAGGAACAAGCTGATCAAACCCTCAGATCTTTGTTCTTCAGGCGGCTCTGAGAGGTGCACATTGCCACAACAAACGCAGACTGGAGGATCGGGAGAGGGGACCTCAAGTTCTGCAATGAAAGTCCCCAGTGTCTCACACCTATGACGCTCTTCATTTCTGTAACCCTTTCAGTGCCAGAGAGGTGCTCAACATGTTGTCTACTCCTCTGGCACTGAAAGGGTTAACAACTTCCAGTGCCACTGACCCAACTCCACTTCAGCAACAGACACTGCAGCCACTTTTAATAACAATCTCCCTGCAGACCTCACTAGCTTTCAAGGGCTTAAAGTCGCATTTAAATCAAAGTCAATTTGGCGAATGTTTATTTATGTACTTGTTTTGCCCTCGAATTGCCTCTTTACCTCATCCACTAGGCAAGAGGCACTCTCTCTGTGGCGCCGGCCTCTCTGTCCCCTATAGGATCAGAGAAACCTGCTCGTGAGAGCTTATAGTCTAGAGGAAGGTCCACTGACACCATGGGGGGTACATTTGGACACAAAACTAAAACTGTCACACAAGTGGTTAATGGCTTGTCAATATATTGAAAATATCACAAGCACAATATAATTAAACATGTTATATAGTACAAGTCAGAGGTGAAGAGACAGAATGAGGGAAAGACCCAAGATGGGACACATTACAGGTCTATATTCACTTCCTACATTATTTCCTGGATGCTACAGATCCCAATACATTGCAATTCAGTGGAAATACAGGGAATTTTAATTGTATCTGTATGACATAGATGTAAAATAGGAAAATGGAAAAAGCTTACAGTTTTCAAGAGACTAACAAAAATATTTTGAATTAACCCTTTAAATACCATAGGAATGTGCAATGCATTGCACATACGTCTGATCCTTAAAGGGTTAAATAAAAAATATTGAATTACACAATAAGGAAAATAAACAAAACACAATCACTGCTGGACATTTCTGTAAGGTAAAGCTGTGGAGATAGTTCTGACATTCTGGGGGTTAAAAAAAAAACTTTTGGCAATATGATGAAAGCTAAAGAGGAGAAATTCAGCATCAAAGAAATTCCTGGGGAATATCAAAACTCCTATACATTTAAATGAGGTCTTTAACACTTTGAGTGCCAGAGAGGTATCCAATGAATGCCTCTCTGCTGTTCAAACAGTTAAACACCAATCAATAAAATGGGTTGATATAACTTTATACATCATGTACTTAGAGCTGCACCTGTTAAAAATATCCTAAATCCCTAAATCATCATCCTAAATCCCTAAATTATCATCCTACATTAGCATTTTACCCGTTTTCTAAACTGTCCTGATCAGAGGCCACTTATTGACTGTTGTTTATATTGAGAGATAAGAGCTAAAGTCACTTAGGCCTTTGAATGTCAGATGGTTTATAGAACACCCATCTGGTACTCAAAGGGTTAACCTATTGAGATTGCAGTTTACAGCTCTCATATTCAAATACACTTATCTTAACAGCCCTGTTACACAGAGGGGTGTATTTATATATATATAGCTATACTAGCAGTGTGGGGCAGCATACACCCTTCTGGCACTCAAAGGGTTCATGTCAGCCTCAGTGACACATATATATATAATGTATATTAAAATACACACTGTACACACAGGAGTGTGTATATATAATAAGTAACTGTATTTATTTTATAACTCAGGTAACAACTAGACCTGGCAGTTGATGCATTAAGATATCATGGTAAGTAGTGCCTTCATGGAACACTATCACTTAACCGAGATGCATTTTAAAATTCTGTACATCTTCATTATATCTTTAGACCTATCAGGCTACCTACAGGTGCAGATTAGGTGTGACTACAAGTCTACTTTGTTATTTGTGATTTACACAACTACACTACTAGTGCAGTAAAAAAGCGCTAGAAGGAGAGAGGCCACAAAAGGCAGTTGGAGACATGGGCCTCCAGAGGCAAGGGGGTGCTGCATGGGCTGGCCTTGGGTTCATATTATGGCTTATCCCCACCCTGGGAAAATTTATGGAGATGCCCAATACCACCAAGAAGACTGAACATCAACAGTTAAATAACGCACAGAGTCCCCCAGCAAAGAGTACAAAAGGAACCAAGCGCCCTCACCTTGGGAAAGAAGAAGGTGAACCATCACAGAAAAGGAGAAGGGCAGAAAGTACAAAGAGAAGTTCCAGCACTATTCAGAAAACAGAGCACCCCAGAGGAAAAAACAAGGCTGGTTCTGGGGTGATTAAAAAGGCCAAAAAAAGAGGCAATGATGAAGATCTGGGTGGAAATGCCCCCAAACGGCAGAGGCGAGACACCCACAGAACAGAAGAAAGACCTGGTAAGTAGAAGTTCTGAAAATGAGAGGAGATATTTTATATCTTGTACCCATAGGATTACTCCCATAACACAGGCATTATTGTACATATTTCTACTTTTTCTTATGATCATATCCTCATTATAGAACATGGACAATATAAACATAAATGGGGTGTGATTATTTTACCCACCAGGTCTCATTCACTTTTCTACCATCAATACACAAGTAGTATTTCTTATTCAGAACCTGGAAAATAATCTGCCTCAATCTATGAGCAGAGCCATGAAATCAGGTGCATGGCTTATCTCATGGTTTAGGAAATAGCATCCTTGTGGCCTTATGGAGAAACCTAAAGTGCACCATAGGAGACAAATACAACTTTGCTAAACTATCATGGATTTAAAGAAGGATTTTAACTCTCTGAACACTAAAGAGACCTTCAGTGCATTGTGAAGTAATGTCATGGAGACCTTTTTGACATTGGAGGGATAAAAACCTAATATAAATGAATGGGGGTCTTTTGATACAGTTGTTATGAGACACGACTGTTCTTCTTTTGATCTCTCCATAAGGCAATCAATGTGTTTAACCCCCTTGAGGACTGGATGGATGAGCAATCCATTTCTTCCAATATATTGCTAATTTTTCAGGTCCACAAGGGGTTAATCTGAAGGAAATAATGACAGGTCTAGATATATGAATGAAGGTGGATGTGTGAGTTATAAAGCCAGGGTGGCTGCTTTGCTTCCATATACCTGTCTTTGGACTACAACTACTACCATTGGATGGCTCACAAAGATGATAATTGTAGTCCAACAACATCGTTAGTGGCACCCAACTCAGTCCTAACTCCAATTACTAGAAACCGAGACAATTATAATTCATTGTATGTTCACTGAGTAACAAAAGGTACAACCTATGTGAACTGACCCTCATCTAGTAAGATTCTTTACTAATAAACTTAAATCACTGACTGCTTCACAATGTGTTGTAGGGTCAAGAAAATGCCATTTATTTGTAAATCACAGACTGCTCTAAATTAATGATAAATAATATATATTTTTCACCCCATAAGGTTGAACATCTGACACAAAATCGAACACTGTGAGGTCTCTAAGTCTTCATGACTTTATGTTTTATCAGAAACTCGGGGAAGGAGGATTCGGTAAGGTAAGTGATGTCCTCTCCAGATCAGCTAAAAAAGCTTTACATTTCATTATTTAACAATAGCAAAATAATACCTTCTTTTCATATGATCCCTACCCTTACTCCTAAATACCCCTATACATCTATTCTGTGCCCCTCCTCCCCTCTAAAAAATAATTTGTTAATGATTCCTGTAGCCCCTACACACCAATTTTCCCAATTAACTGCAATATTTCTCCCTTCCTCAACCCCATTACCGTGACCCACACTATTTATTCTGACCCCACCAACTGTTGACTCTTCTATGCAGCTCCATTTCTGATGGACTCAGTCCTCACCTTCTGTTCCCCTCCCATATCTAGACCTTTCTTCCATCCAGCTCTATTCCTATGACTTCACTTCCCTATTTGTTTCCTCCACCCCATTCTTTGACCTCTTTCCCACCCAGCCCCATTTATGTGACTCACTCAGACCTATGTTTCTGTCTTTGATCCATAGTCCCATCCCTGTGTTCTGCCCTCTCCAATCATCTGTTACTCTTCCCTGATTCCCCACCCCAGCTCCTCCCCTCCCATGTCTCTCACTCCCTTCTCACTATGGTATCTGAGCATGTGAAGCAGGAGCGGGAAACATATACCACATCCACTTACTTAACTAAATTGCAACTCCCATAATACTCATAAATAATGATTAGCTGAGTTTTGGGAGTCACAGACCAACAACAGCTAGATAGACACAGGCTGCCCACCCTGCCTCACTCTGTGTAAAATCTATGAACAGTCTGGGGCTACTAAGCTGAATGTTACTTACTTGTTCCTGAGACATTGCTCTTGGCACACAGTAAGGTGGGAGTAATTCTCTATAAATCAAGACTGTTCCACCTCTAGCAACGCTTTGCACAGTCCTTTAGTTCTCAAGGGGTTAAACATAAAATAGTGCTCAACTTGTATTTCCCATTTGTGTCCCTGGGTCTTAAAGAAGTCAAAATGCATTGCTTGGTCATAAATTCCCAATCATCTGAGGGATTAAATGTGTCCTTGCTGATATTTGCTCCCCCATGCAGTATACAACCTGTAACCCACAGACCTCTCTCCTCCAGGTCATGCTAGCTCGCTGCACCGCTGCTACCAAATGGTTGGCAGTGAAAATCATCAAAAAAATAATACTCATTCTCGAAGATAGCATGGAGTTCATCATGGTAGAGAGAAGGGTGATGGAGGCTGTGGCTGGGTGCTCATTTTGTACCCAGATGTATGCGACTTTCCAGACCGAGGTAACAACAACATGGTTTCCCTGTAATAACCCCTTTGTACATTGTACATTAATGTGTATCAGTGACTCTGCTCTTAGACAGTTCTTCATTGTAACCTCTGTCTCTCTGTCTCCCCTGAAACAGGACCATATTTTCTTTGTGATGGAATACCTGGCTGGAGGGGACCTATTCAATCTAGTGGTAGATGGACGACTGGATCCTCAAAGAATACCGTAAGGCCTAAAAATGTGAAGCAGATAGGGACAGAACATGGAGAGGGGGATACATACCTCCCAACATTTCAAATACCTAAAGAGGGACATTTCTGTTGTAGGTGGTGTGAATGGTGGGTGGGGAACTACCAAGAATTTTTAGGTTATTTCTAGACCTACTGGCACCTCTTCGTGTAACTCATAAATGATTTAGCACAAGACCAAATTATTTTATTTACACAGATTAATTTATAAACACAAATACTGAAGATTAACAACACAGTTATGTGAGTTTTAGTGCTGTGGAGTAATGTAATACACACTACTCATTCTTCTCTCCTAAAAAGAGGGCCAATAGGGTAACAAGAGGGACAGAGGGATTTGGGTCTCAGTAGAGTAATAGGACTGAATTGCACTTAGGGTAGGGAAATGCCAGGGAGTACCAACCTGAATGAGGAAACCATGCCCCTGTACCAACTTGTGGGAGATTATAACTAATGTTTTATTCTACACATAATTCAGTTATATCAGTTTTACTGTGCCTCACACTGAAAACTAATTAGCCTATTACATCACCACCAGGGGGCAGAGAATTAAAATAAATTATTTAAGGGCCATATGCAGAAAAGTGGATAAATTCTGAAGAAAACCATCAAGGGGGTGTGGAGAAATAACACTTCACATAAATGGGGATCTGGCAATATGTTGGAGACCTCTCTAATATTCAAAAAGTAATAATTTCCATTTAAACCAGGACTTTTGAAAATGTTTATTTCTCTCCTAGGCTACTGTTGTTTGGCCACAGAATTACTCTGTTTTTGTGTTGTGCATATGGCCTTTAAATATCGAACATTTGCTGGCATTTCTGCTAGTTTGAGGTACAGACAGATTTTCATGTCAAATAAATAAAATACATTCTGGGTGATGCGCTCACATTAATTAAAGCCGAACAGAGGAAGCTCAAACATGATTTCTCTTTCATAAATTACTATTTTCTTTGAATTTTCCCCTTTCAAGTTGTTAAATCATTGTTTCTTCTGTCCATTAGATTAATTGCAGCCGAGATCACGTGTGGGATCAAATTCCTGCACAGTAAGGGTATCATCCATCGGTAAGTGATAGTGCTCCCTTATTACCTGTATAATCCATTCTGTCCTATCACATCTCTGTTCTCATTGCTCACTGCTTTCCTATCACAGTTCTGCTCCCTCAGTGCTTTCTTCCCTGTCCTATCACAGTGCTGCTGTCTCTTTGCTCTCTTACTTGTCCTATCAGATATCTGCTCTCTTCTCCCTGTCCTATCACAGTCTGCTCTCTACTCTGTGTGCTATAATAGTTCTGCTTTCTTTGCACTCTCTTCTCTGTCATACAACAGCTCTTTTGTACTCTCTTCTCTGTCCTGTCACAGCTCTGCTCTTTGTACAGTCTCCTTTCTGTCCTCTTAAAGCCTGTCTCTCTCTCTTTCTCTGTGCTCTCCTCTGTGTCCTATCACAGCTCTGTTCTTTCTTCACTCCCCACTCTATCCTACCATAGCTCATCTTCCACCTCTTTGTCCTTTCACATCTCTGCACTCTGCTCTGCAGCATATCTTGTTGCTGCTTTCTCTCTGCAATCTCCTCTATCTTATCACAACTCTGCTCTCTTATCTCTATCTTATCCCAGTTTTGCTCTCTCTGCACTTTTCTTTCTGTCCTATCACAGCTCTGGGCTTTCCTCTCTGTCCTATCACATAACTGCATAGAGCTGTAAGTGGTCTTTTAGGATTATGTTGTGCCCCCTGCATTCTATGACTTACAGACAGATGGCACTCACATTCTACCTCTTTACAGAGATCTCAAGCCTGAGAACATCTTTTTGGACAGTGCTGGTCATGCAAAGATCGGTGACTTCGGGCTTGCACTGGAGAACATGCACCCTGGCCAAACAGCAACAGAGATAGTAGGAACAGACGGCTACATAGCCCCAGAGGTAAATAACATACAGGCTCTATTTATAACGTGTGTATTTAAGCCCTTGAAATCTAGGGAGGTCTTTATCGTATAGCAAAGTAATGTGTGAAATGTCTCTGGCATGCAAGGGGTTAATAGACAGGGTGAGATCAGTGGATAGGAAGGCAGTCTTTTTTTTTAGGTGTACACCTGTATTGCCCCCTACAGCTGGGTTATGTACTTTAGTCAGAAGGGCCACATCTTTATTGTTATCTGTTATGTAGACTTGGAGCCACATGAACAAAACAAAGTGGAGAAATACCCAAAGAAAACCATCATAGCGGGGAAATGACACATTCCCATTGGTGTAACCGTGATTATTATCCTCTGGAATACTATCGAGGTCTCCAATACGCTGAGGAGATAAGATGATAAGGATGAACTCTGGGGTAAACCAAGTACATCGGAGGGGACAGATACAATATCCACTGAGTTAAATGGGACTCAAAAACCCTTGAATTCTAGACACGTCACAAACTCATCGATTCACATTACATTGGAGACATCTCTGGCATTCAAGAGGTTAAAAGTCCCAGTGAAACCAATAGGAAATTGGGGAATTTGTCTCCTATGGTGTGTTGGTTTCCTCCAGATTTATTCCGGATCTCCTCAGTTCATCGGCCTCAATATATTGGATAACCCTTTAGCATTCAATGGGTTAAGTGTCATATTTATATCAAAGGAGATTTGGGGAATAGTTATTCATCTCCTACAGTGCGATTGGTTTGTCCCACATATTTTGTTTTGCGCACACAGGGCCTTATGTACAAAGGATAACTGAAGTAATTTGGGGGCAAACCAACTGCACCATAGGGGAGAAATAAAAAATCCCAAAACTTTCAGTGATCCACGTGGAGCCACACAGCAGACTGCAGAGTTCTGTTACATTCAAGAGGTTGAAATCCCCATTTAAACCAAAGGGTAGAAAGATCCCCCCCTGGTGAGTTGGTTTGCGCCAGTATTAGTCCAATTTTCTTTTGTCCATAAAACCCACGGATATTTGTGAACTGAAAGTCCTATTTTACTGATTCCCAGTACCTTTCCCTGGAGACAGTGCACTAGCCTGGGAAGTAGGCCTGTGTGTGGGTAGGTTGCTTTTGCTTTGTGCCTGTGTGTGCGTAGGTTGACATGTCTTTCTGCCTGTGTTGGTAGGTTGCAGTGACTTTGTGCCTGTGTGTTGGTAGGTTGCAGTGACTTTGTGTCTGTGTGTCTGTAGGTTGCAGTGACTTTGTGCCTGTGTGTGGGTAGGTTGCAGTGACTTTGTGCCTGTGCGTTGGTATGTTACCTTAGCTTTGTGGCTGTGTGTGGGTAGGTTGACGTGTCTTTGTGCTTGTGTATGTGTAGGTTCCAGTTGCTTTGTGCCTTGTGTGGATAGACTACCAGGGCTTTGTGACTGTGTAGGTAGGTTGCTGCAGTTTTGCACTTAATTTAGGTATTTTACCATTGTTTTGTTTGCCACTGCTTTGTGCCTGTGGGTGGGTAGGTTGTCATGGCTTTGTTCCTGTAAGTGGGTAGGTTGCCACAGATTTCTGCTTGTTGTTGGGTAGGTTGCCACTGATTTGTGTCTGTGTGTAAGTTGGTTGCTGTGATTTTGTGCATGTGTGTGGGTAGGATGGGAAATAATCTCTCTCTATATTCTTTTGGCAGATGCTGAAGGTCAAAAAATATGATTCGGCTGTGGACTGGTATTCATTTGGAGTCATTTTATACAACATGGTGACCAATGACTTTCCCATGGACTCCCCATCCAGCCGCCAGCTGAGATTCCCAGCATGGGTCAACAAAAGCACCAAGGACCTGATCAAAAAGGTAGGTATGAGCAGGGATATACAGAAGACTGAACATCAACAGTTAAATAACGAACAGAGTCCCCCAGCAAAGAGTACAAAAGGAACCAAGCGCCCTCACCTTGGAAAAGAAGAAGGTGAACCATCACAGAAAAGGAGAAGGGCAGAAAGTGCAAAGAGAAGTTCCAGCACTATTCAGAAAGTAGAGCACCCCAGAGGAAAAAACAAGGCTGGTTCTGGGGTGATTAAAAAGGCCATAAAAAGAGGCAATGAAGATGATATGGGTGGAAATGCCCCCAAACGACAGAGGAGAGACACCCAGAGAACAGAAGAAAGACCTGGTAAGTAGAAGTTCTGAAAATGAGAGGAGATATTTTATATCTTGTACCCATAGGATTACTCCTATAACACAGGCATTATTGTACATATTTCTACTTTTCCTTATTATCATATCCTCAATATAGAACATGGACAATATAAACATAAATGGGGTGTGATTATTTTACCCACCAGGTCTCATTCACTTTTCTACCATCAATACACAAGTAGTATTTCTTATTCAGAACCTGGAAAATAATCTGCCTCAATCTATGAGCAGAGCCATGAAATCAGGTGCATGGCTTATCTCATGGTTTAGGAAATAGCATCCTTGTGGCCTTATGGAGAAACCTAAAGTGCACCATAGGAGACAAATACAACTTTGCTAAACTATCATGGATTTAAACAAGGATTTTAACTCTCTGAACACTAAAGAGACCTTCAGTGCATTGTGAAGTAATGTCATGGAGACCTTTTTGACACTGGAGGGATAAAAACCTAATATAAATGAATGGGGGTCTTTTGATACAGTTGTTATGAGACACGACTGTTCTTCTTTTGATCTCTCCATAAGGCAATCAATGTGTTTAACCCTCTTGAGGACTGGATGGATGAGCAATCCATTTCTTCCAATATATTGCTCATTATTCAGGTCCACAAGGGGTTAATCTGAAGGAAATAATGACAGGTCTAGATATATGAATGAAGGTGGATGTGTGAGTTATAAAGCCAGGGTGGCTGCTTTGCTTACATATAACTGTTGTTGGACTATAACTACTACCATTGGATGGCTCACAAAGATGATAATTGTAGTCCAACAACAGCGTTAGTGGCACCCAACTCAGTCCTCACTCCAATTACTAGAAACCGAGACAATTATAATTCATTGTATGTTCACCGAGTAACAAAAGGTACAACCTATGTGAACTGACCCTCATCTAGTAAGATTCTTTACTAATAAACTTAAATCACTGACTGCTTCACAATGTGTTGTAGGGTCAAGAAAATGCCATTTATTTGTAAATCACAGACTGCTCTAAATTAATGATAAATAATATATATTTTTCACCCCATAAGGTTGAACATCTGACACAAAGTTGAACACTGTGAGGTCTCTAAGTCTTCATGACTTTATGTTTTATCGGAAACTCGGGGAAGGAGGATTCGGTAAGGTAAATGATGTCCTCTCCAGATCAGCTGAAAAAGCTTTACATTTCATTATTTAACAATAGCAAAATAATACCTTCTTTTCATATGATCCCTACCCTTACTCTTAAATACCCCTATACATCTATTCTGTGCCCCTCCTCCCCTCTAAAAAATAATTTTTTAATGATTCCTGTAGCCCCTACACACCAATTTTCCCAATTGACTGCAATATTTTTCCCTTCCTCAACCCCATTACCGTGACCCATACTATTTATTCTGACTCCCACCAACTGTTGACTCTTTTATGCAGCTCCATTTCTGATGGACTCAGTCATCACCTTCTGTTCCCCTCCCATATCTAGACCTTTCTTCCATCCAGCTCTATTCCTATGACTTAACTTCCCTATTTGTTTCCTCCACCCCATTCTTTGATCTCTTTCCCACCCAGCCCCATTTATGTGACTCACTCAGACCTATGTTTCTGTCTTTGATCCATAGTCCCATCCCTGTGTTCTGCCCTCTCCAATCATCTGTTACTCTTCCCTGATTCCCCACCCCAGCTCCTCCCCTCCCATGTCTCTCACTCCCTTCTCACTATGGTATCTGAGCATGTGAAGCAGGAGCGGGAAACATATACCACATCCACTTACTTTACTAAATTGCAACTCCCATAATACTCATAAATAATGATTAGCTGAGTTTTGGGAGTCACAGACCAACAACAGCTAGATAGACACAGGCTGCCCACCCTGCCTCACTCTGTGTAAAATCTATGAACAGTCTGGGGCTACTAAGCTGAATGTTGCTTACTTGTTCCTGAGACATTGCTCTTGGCACACAGTAAGGTGGGAGTAATTCTCTATAAATCAAGACTGTTCCACCTCTAGCAACGCTTTGCACAGTCCTTTAGTTCTCAAGGGGTTAAACATAAAATAGTGCTCAACTTGTATTTCCCATTTGTGTCCCTGGGTCTTAAAGAAGTCAAAATGCATTGCTTGGTCATAAATACCCAATCATCTGAGGGATTAAATGTGTCCTTGCTGATATTTGCTCCCCCATGCAGTATACAACCTATAACCCACAGACCTCTCTCCTCCAGGTCATGCTAGCTCGCTGCACCGCTGCTACCAAATGGTTGGCAGTGAAAATCATCAAAAAAATAATACTCATTCTCGAAGATAGCGTGGAGTCCATCATGGTAGAGAGAAGGGTGATGGAGGCTGTGGCTGGGTGCTCATTTTGTACCCAGATGTATGCGACTTTCCAGACCGAGGTAACAACAACATGGTTTCCCTGTAATAACCCCTTTGTACATTGTACAGTAATGTGTATCAGTGACTCTGCTCTTAGACAGTTCTTCATTGTAACCTCTGTCTCTCTGTCTCCCCTGACACAGGACCATATTTTCTTTGTGATGGAATACCTGGCTGGAGGGGACCTATTCAATCTAGTGGTAGATGGACGACTGGATCCTCAAAGAATACCGTAAGGCCTAAAAATGTGAAGCAGATAGGGACAGAACATGGAGAGGGGGATACATACCTCCCAACATTTCAAATACCTAAAGAGGGACATTTCTGTTGTAGGTGGTGTGAATGGTGGGTGGGGAACTACCAAGAATTTTTAGGTTATTTCTAGACCTACTGGCACCTCTTCGTGTAACTCATAAATGATTTAGCACAAGACCAAATTATTTTATTTACACAGATTAATTTATAAACACAAATACTGAAGATTAACAACACAGTTATGTGAGTTTTAGTGCTGTGGAGTAATGTAATACACACTACTCATTCTTCTCTACTAAAAAGAGGGCCAATAGGGTAACAAGAGGGACAGAGGGATTTGGGTCTCAGTAGAGTAATAGGACTGAATTGCACTTAGGGTAGGGAAATGCCAGGGAGTACCAACCTGAATGAGGCAACCATGCCCCTGTACCAACTTGTGGGAGATTATAACTAATGTTTTATTCTACACATAATTCAGTTATATCAGTTTTACTGTGCCTCACACTGAAAACTAATTAGCCTATTACATCACCACCAGGGGGCAGAGAATTAAAATAAATCATTTAAGGGCCATATGCAGAAAAGTGGATAAATTCTGAAGAAAACCATCAAGGGGGTGTGGAGAAATAACACTTCACATAAATGGGGATCTGGCAATATGTTGGAGACCTCTCTAATATTCAAAAAGTAATAATTTCCATTTAAACCAGGACTTTTGAAAATGTTTATTTCTCTCCTAGGCTACTGTTGTTTGGCCACAGAATTACTCTGTTTTTGTGTTGTGCATATGGCCTTTAAATATCGAACATTTGCTGGCATTTCTGCTAGTTTGAGGTACAGACAGATTTTCATGTCAAATAAATAAAATACATTCTGGGTGATGCGCTCACATTAATTAAAGCCGAACAGAGGAAGCTCAAACATGATTTCTCTTTGATAAATTACTATTTTCTTTGAATTTTCCCCTTTCAAGTTGTTAAATCATTGTTTCTTCTGTCCATTAGATTAATTGCAGCCAAGATCACGTGTGGGATCAAATTCCTGCACAGTAAGGGTATCATCCATCGGTAAGTGATAGTGCTCCCTTCTTATCTGTATAATCCATTCTGTCCTATCACATCTCTGTTCTCATTGCTCACTGCTTTCCTATCACAGTTCTGCTCCCTCAGTGCTTTCTTCCCTGTCCTATCACAGTGCTGCTGTCTCTTTGCTCTCTTACTTGTCCTATCAGATATCTGCTCTCTTCTCCCTGTCCTATCACAGTCTGCTCTCTACTCTGTGTGCTATAATAGTTCTGCTTTCTTTGCACTCTCTTCTCTGTCATACAACAGCTCTTTTGTACTCTCTTCTCTGTCCTGTCACAGCTCTGCTCTTTGTACAGTCTCCTTTCTGTCCTCTTAAAGCCTGTCTCTCTCTCTTTCTCTGTGCTCTCCTCTGTGTCCTATCACAGCTCTGTTCTTTCTTCACTCCCCACTCTATCCTACCATTGCTCATCTTCCACCTCTTTGTCCTTTCACATCTCTGCACTCTGCTCTGCAGCATATCTTGTTGCTGCTTTCTCTCTGCAATCTCCTCTATCTTATCACAACTCTGCTCTCTTATCTCTATCTTATCCCAGTTTTGCTCTCTCTGCACTTTTCTTTCTGTCCTATCACAGCTCTGGGCTTTCCTCTCTGTCCTATCACATAACTGCATAGAGCTGTAAGTGGTCTTTTAGGATTATGTTGTGCCCCCTGCATTCTATGACTTACAGACAGATGGCACTCACATTCTACCTCTTTACAGAGATCTCAAGCCTGAGAACATCTTTTTGGACAGTGCTGGTCATGCAAAGATCGGTGACTTCGGGCTTGCACTGGAGAACATGCACCCTGGCCAAACAGCAACAGAGATAGTAGGAACAGACGGCTACATAGCCCCAGAGGTAAATAACATACAGGCTCTATTTATAACGTGTGTATTTAAGCCCTTGAAATCTAGGGAGGTCTTTATCGTATAGCAAAGTAATGTGTGAAATGTCTCTGGCATGCAAGGGGTTAATAGACAGGGTGAGATCAGTGGATAGGAAGGCAGTCTTTTTTTTTAGGTGTACACCTGTATTGCCCCCTACAGCTGGGTTATGTACTTTAGTCAGAAGGGCCACATCTTTATTGTTATCTGTTATGTAGACTTGGAGCCACATGAACAAAACAAAGTGGAGAAATACCCAAAGAAAACCATCATAGCGGGGAAATGACACATTCCCATTGGTGTAACCGTGATTATTATCCTCTGGAATACTATCGAGGTCTCCAATACGCTGAGGAGATAAGATGATAAGGATGAACTCTGGGGTAAACCAAGTACATCGGAGGGGACAGATACAATATCCACTGAGTTAAATGGGACTCAAAAACCCTTGAATTCTAGACACGTCACAAACTCATCGATTCACATTACATTGGAGACATATCTGGCATTCAAGAGGTTAAAAGTCCCAGTGAAACCAATAGGAAATTGGGGAATTTGTCTCCTATGGTGTGTTGGTTTCCTCCAGATTTATTCCGGATCTCCTCAGTTCATCGGCCTCAATATATTGGATAACCCTTTAGCATTCAATGGGTTAAGTGTCATATTTATATCAAAGGAGATTTGGGGAATAGTTATTCATCTCCTACAGTGCGATTGGTTTGTCCCACATATTTTGTTTTGCGCACACAGGGCCTTATGTACAAAGGATAACTGAAGTAATTTGGGGGCAAACCAACTCCACCAGAGGGGAGAAATAAAAAATCCCAAAACTTTCAGTGATCCACATGGAGCCACACAGCAGACTGCAGAGTTCTGTTACATTCAAGAGGTTGAAATCCCCATTTAAACCAAAGGGTAGAAAGATCCCCCCCTGGTGAGTTGGTTTGCGCCAGTATTAGTCCAATTTTCTTTTGTCCATAAAACCCATGGATATTTGTGAACTGAAAGTCCTATTTTACTGATTCCCAGTACCTTTCCCTGGAGACAGTGCACTAGCCTGGGAAGTAGGCCTGTGTGTGGGTAGGTTGCTTTTGCTTTGTGCCTGTGTGTGCGTAGGTTGACATGTCTTTCTGCCTGTGTTGGTAGGTTGCAGTGACTTTGTGCCTGTGTGTTGGTAGGTTGCAGTGACTTTGTGTCTGTGTGTCTGTAGGTTGCAGTGACTTTGTGTCTGTGTGTCGGTAGGTTGCAGTGACTTTCTGCCTGTGTGTTGGTAGGTTGCAGTGACTTTGTGCCTGTGCGTTGGTATGTTACCTTAGATTTGTGGCTGTGTGTGGGTAGGTTGACGTGTCTTTGTGCCTGTGTATGTGTAGGTTCCAGTTGCTTTGTGCCTGTGTGTGGATAGGTTGGAAATACTTGGAACCTATGAGTGGGTAGGTTGTTGTGGTTTTGTGCCTTGTGTGGATAGACTACCATGGCTTTGTGACTGTGTAGGTAGGTTGCTGCAGTTTTGCACTTAATTTAGGTATTTTACCATTGTTTTGTTTGCCACTGCTTTGTGCCTGTGGGTGGGTAGGTTGTCATGGCTTTGTTCCTGTAAGTGGATAGGTTGCCACAGATTTGTGCTTGTTGTTGGGTAGGTTGCCACTGATTTGTGTCTGTGTGTAAGTAGGTTGCTGTGATTTTGTGCATGTGTGTGGGTAGGATGGGAAATAATCTCTCTCTATATTCTTTTGGCAGATGCTGAAGGTCAAAAAATATGATTCGGCTGTGGACTGGTATTCATTTGGAGTCATTTTATACAACATGGTGACCAATGACTTTCCCATGGACTCCCCATCCAGCCGCCAGCTGAGATTCCCAGCATGGGTCAACAAAAGCACCAAGGACCTGATCAAAAAGGTAGGTATGAGCAGGGATATACAGAAGACTGAACATCAACAGTTAAATAACGAACAGAGTCCCCCAGCAAAGAGTACAAAAGGAACCAAGCGCCCTCACCTTGGGAAAGAAGAAGGTGAACCATCACAGAAAAGGAGAAGGGCAGAAAGTGCAAAGAGAAGTTCCAGCACTATTCAGAAAGTAGAGCACCCCAGAGGAAAAAACAAGGCTGGTTCTGGGGTGATTAAAAAGGCCATAAAAAGAGGCAATGAAGATGATCTGGGTGGAAATGCCCCCAAACGACAGAGGAGAGACACCCAGAGAACAGAAGAAAGACCTGGTAAGTAGAAGTTCTGAAAATGAGAGGAGATATTTTATATCTTGTACCCATAGGATTACTCCTATAACACAGGCATTATTGTACATATTTCTACTTTTCCTTATTATCATATCCTCATTATAGAACATGGACAATATAAACATAAATGGGGTGTGATTATTTTACCCACCAGGTCTCATTCACTTTTCTACCATCAATACACAAGTAGTATTTCTTATTCAGAACCTGGAAAATAATCTGCCTCAATCTATGAGCAGAGCCATGAAATCAGGTGCATGGCTTATCTCATGGTTTAGGAAATAGCATCCTTGTGGCCTTATGGAGAAACCTAAAGTGCACCATAGGAGACAAATACAACTTTGCTAAACTATCATGGATTTAAACAAGGATTTTAACTCTCTGAACACTAAAGAGACCTTCAGTGCATTGTAAAGTAATGTCATGGAGACCTTTTTGACACTGGAGGGATAAAAACCTAATATAAATGAATGGGGGTCTTTTGATACAGTTGTTATGAGACACGACTGTTCTTCTTTTGATCTCTCCATAAGGCAATCAATGTGTTTAACCCTCTTGAGGACTGGATGGATGAGCAATCCATTTCTTCCAATATATTGCTCATTTTTCAGGTCCACAAGGGGTTAATCTGAATTAAATAATGACAGGTCTAGATATATGAATGAAGGTGGATGTGTGAGTTATAAAGCCAGGGTGGCTGCTTTGCTTATATATAACTGTTGTTGGACTATAACTACTACCATTGGATGGCTCACAAAGATGATAATTGTAGTCCAACAACATCGTTAGTGGCACCCAACTCAGTCCTCACTCCAATTACTAGAAACCGAGACAATTATAATTCATTGTATGTTCACCGAGTAACAAAAGGTACAACCTATGTGAACTGACCCTCATCTAGTAAGATTCTTTACTAATAAACTTAAATCACTGACTGCTTCACAATGTGTTGTAGGGTCAAGAAAATGCCATTTATTTGTAAATCACAGACTGCTCTAAATTAATGATAAATAATATATATTTTTCTCCCCATAAGGTTTAACATCTGACACAAAGTTGAACACTGTGAGGTCTCTAAGTCTTCATGACTTTATGTTTTATCGGAAACTCGGGGAAGGAGGATTCGGTAAGGTAAATGATGTCCTCTCCATATCAGCTGAAAAAGCTTTACATTTCATTATTTAACAATAGCAAAATAATACCTTATTTTCATATGATCCCTACCCTTACTCTTAAATACCCCTATACATCTATTCTGTGCCCCTCCTCCCCTCTAAAAAATAATTTGTTAATGATTCCTGTAGCCCCTACACACCAATTTTCCCAATTAACTGCAATATTTTTCCCTTCCTCAACCCCATTACCGTGACCCATACTATTTATTCTGACTCCCACCAACTGTTGACTCTTTTATGCAGCTCCATTTCTGATGGACTCAGTCATCACCTTCTGTTCCCCTCCCATATCTAGACCTTTCTTCCATCCAGCTCTATTCCTATGACTTCACTTCCCTATTTGTTTCCTCCACCCCATTCTTTGATCTCTTTCCCACCCAGCCCCATTTATGTGACTCACTCAGACCTATGTTTCTGTCTTTGATCCATAGTCCCATCCCTGTGTTCTGCCCTCTTCAATCATCTGTTACTCCTCCCTGATTCCCCACCCCAGCTTCTCCCCTCCCATGTCTCTCACTCCCTTCTCACTATGGTATCTGAGCATGTGAAGCAGGAGCGGGAAACATATACCACATCCACTTACTTTACTAAATTGCAACTCCCATAATACTCATAAATAATGATTAGCTGAGTTTTGGGAGTCACAGACCAACAACAGCTAGATAGACACAGGCTGCCCACCCTGCCTCACTCTGTGTAAAATCTATGAATAGTCTGGGGCTACTAAGCTGAATGTTACTTACTTGTTCCTGAGACATTGCTCTTGGCACACAGTAAGGTGGGAGTAATTCTCTATAAATCAAGACTGTTCCACCTCTAGCAACGCTTTGCACAGTCCTTTAGTTCTCAAGGGGTTAAACATAAAATAGTGCTCAACTTGTATTTCCCATTTGTGTCCCTGGGTCTTAAAGAAGTCAAAATGCATTGCTTGGTCATAAATTCCCAATCATCTGAGGGATTAAATGTGTCCTTGCTGATATTTGCTCCCCCATGCAGTATACAACCTGTAACCCACAGACCTCTCTCCTCCAGGTCATGCTAGCTCGCTGCACCGCCGCTACCAAATGGTTGGCAGTGAAAATCATCAAAAAAATAATACTCATTCTCGAAGATAGCGTGGAGTCCATCATGGTAGAGAGAAGGGTGATGGAGGCTGTGGCTGGGTGCTCATTTTGTACCTAGATGTATGCGACTTTCCAGACCGAGGTAACAACAACATGGTTTCCCTGTAATAACCCCTTTGTACATTGTACAGTAATGTGTATCAGTGACTCTGCTCTTAGACAGTTCTTCATTGTAACCTCTATCTCTCTGTCTCCCCTGAAACAGGACCATATTTTCTTTGTGATGGAATACCTGGCTGGAGGGGACCTATTCAATCTAGTGGTAGATGGACGACTGGATCCTCAAAGAATACCGTAAGGCCTAAAAATGTGAAGCAGATAGGGACAGAACATGGAGAGGGGGATACATACCTCCCAACATTTCAAATACCCAAAGAGGGACATTTCTGTTGTAGGTGGTGTGAATGGTGGGTGGGGAACTACCAAGAATTTTTAGGTTATTTCTAGACCTACTGGCACCTCTTCGTGTAACTCATAAATGATTTAGCACAAGACCAAATTATTTTATTTACACAGATTAATTTATAAACACAAATACTGAAGATTAACAACACAGTTATGTGAGTTTTAGTGCTGTGGAGTAATGTAATACACACTACTCATTCTTCTCTCCTAAAAAGAGGGCCAATAGGGTAACAAGAAGGACAGAGGGATTTGGGTCTCAGTAGAGTAATAGGACTGAATTGCACTTAGGGTAGGGAAATGCCAGGGAGTACCAACCTGAATGAGGCAACCATGCCCACTGTACCAAGTTGTGGGAGATTATAACTAATGTTTTATTCTACACATAATTCAGTTATATCAGTTTTACTGTGCCTCACACTGAAAACTAATTAGCCTATTACATCACCACCAGGGGGCAGAGAATTAAAATAAATCATTTAAGGGCCATATGCAGAAAAGTGGATAAATTCTGAAGAAAACCATCAAGGGGGTGTGGAGAAATAACACTTCACATAAATGGGGATCTGGCAATATGTTGGAGACCTCTCTAATATTCAAAAAGTAAAAATTTCCATTTAAACCAGGACTTTTGAAAATGTTTGTTTCTCTCCTAGGCTACTGTTGTTTGGCCACAGAATTACTCTGTTTTTGTGTTGTGCATATGGCTTTTAAATATCGAACATTTGCTGGCATTTCTGCTAGTTTGAGGTACAGACAGATTTTCATGTCAAATAAATAAAATACATTCTGGGTGATGCGCTCACATTAATTAAAGCCGAACAGAGGAAGCTCAAACATGATTTCTCTTTGATAAATTACTATTTTCTTTGAATTTTCCCCTTTCAAGTTGTTAAATCATTGTTTCTTCTGTCCATTAGATTAATTGCAGCCGATATCACGTGCGGGATCAAATTCCTGCACAGTAAGGGTATTATCCATCGGTAAGTGATAGTGCTCCCTTATTACCTGTATAATCCATTCTGTCCTATCACATCTCTGTTCTCATTGCTCACTGCTTTCCTATCACAGTTCTGCTCCCTCAGTGCTTTCTTCCCTGTCCTATCACAGTGCTGCTGTCTCTTTGCTCTCTTACTTGTCCTATCAGATATCTGCTCTCTTCTCCCTGTCCTATCACAGTCTGCTCTCTACTCTGTGTGCTATAATAGTTCTGCTTTCTTTGCACTCTCTTCTCTGTCCTGTCACAGCTCTGCTCTTTGTATAGTCTCCTTTCTGTCCTCTTAAAGCCTGTCTCTCTCTCTTTCTCTGTGCTCTCCTCTGTGTCCTATCACAGCTCTGTTCTTTCTTCACTCCCCACTCTATCCTACCATAGCTCATCTTCCACCTCTTTGTCCTTTCACATCTCTGTACTCTGCTCTGCAGCATATCTTGTTGCTGCTTTCTCTCTGCAATCTCCTCTATCTTATCACAACTCTGCTCTCTTATCTCTATCTTATCCCAGTTTTGCTCTCTCTGCACTTTTCTTTCTGTCCTATTACAGCTCTGGGCTTTCCTCTCTGTCCTATCACATAACTGCATAGAGCTGTAAGTGGCCTTTTAGGATTATGTTGTGCCCCCTGCATTCTATGACTTACAGACAGATGGCACTCACATTCTACCTCTTTACAGAGATCTCAAGCCTGAGAACATCTTTTTGGACAGCGCAGGTAACGCAAAGATCAGTGACTTCGGGCTTGCACTGGAGAACATGCACCCTGGACAAACAGCAACAGAGATAGTAGGAACAGACGGCTACATAGCCCCAGAGGTAAATAACATACAGGCTCTATTTATAATGTGTGTATTTAAGCCCTTGAAATCTAGGGAGGTCTTTATCGTATAGCAAAGTAATGTGTGTAATGTCTCTGGCATGCAAGGGGTTAATAGACAGGGTGAGATCAGTGGATAGGAAGGCAGTCTTTTTTTTTTAGGTGTACACCTGTATTGCCCCCTACAGCTGGGTTATGTACTTTAGTCAGAAGGGCCACATCTTTATTGTTATCTGTTATGTAGACTTGGAGCCACATGAACAAAACAAAGTGGAGAAATACCTGAAGAAAACCATCATAACGGGGAAATGACACATTCCTATTGGTGTAACCGTGATTATTATCCTCTGGAATACTATCGAGGTCTCCAATACGCTGAGGAGATAAGATGATAAGGATGAACTCTGGGGCAAACCAAGTACATCGTAGGGGACAGATACAATATCCACTGAGTTAAATGGGACTCAAAAACCCTTGAATTCTAGACATGTCACAAACTCATCGATTCACATTACATTGGAGACATCTCTGGCATTCAAGAGGTTAAAAGTCCCAGTGAAACCAATAGGAAATTGGGGAATTTGTCTCCTATGGTGTGTTGGTTTCCTCCAGATTTATTCCGGATCTCCTCAGTTCATCGGCCTCAATATATTGGATAACCCTTTAGCATTCAATGGGTTAAGTGTCATATTTATATCAAAGGAGATTTGGGGAATAGTTATTCATCTCCTACAGTGCGATTGGTTTGTCCCACATATTTTGTTTTGCGCACACAGGGCCTTATGTACAAAGGATAACTGAAGTAATTTGGGGGCAAACCAACTGCACCATAGGGGAGAAATAAAAAATCCCAAAACTTTCAGTGATCCACATGGAGCCACACAGCAGACTGCAGAGTTCTGTTACATTCAAGAGGTTGAAATCCCCATTTAAACCAAAGGGTAGAAAGATCCCCCCCTGGTGAGTTGGTTTGCGCCAGTATTAGTCCAATTTTCTTTTGTCCATAAAACCCACGGATATTTGTGAACTGAAAGTCCTATTTTACTGATTCCCAGTACCTTTCCCTGGAGACAGTGCACTAGCCTGTGAAATAGGCCTGTGTGTGGGTAGGTTGCAGTGACTTTGTGTCTGTGTGTCAGTAGGTTGTAGTGACTTTGTGCCTGTGTGTTGGTATATTGCTTTTGCTTTGTGCCTGTGTGTGCGTAGGTTGATATGTCTTTCTGCCTGTGTTGGTAGGTTGCAGTGACTTTGTGCCTGTGTGTTGGTAGGTTGCAGTGACTTTGTGTCTGTGTGTCTGTAGGTTGCAGTGACTTTGTGCCTGTGTGTGGGTAGGTTGCAGTGACTTTGTGCCTGTGCGTTGGTATGTTACCTTAGCTTTGTGGCTGTGTGTGGGTAGGTTGACGTGTCTTTGTGCCTGTGTATGTGTAGGTTCCAGTTGCTTTGTGCCTGTGTGTGGATAGGTTGGAAATACTTGGAACCTATGAGTGGGTAGGTTGTTGTGGTTTTGTGCCTTGTGTGGATAGACTACCATGGCTTTGTGACTGTGTAGGTAGGTTGCTGTAGTTTTGCACTTAATTTAGGTATTTTACCATTGTTTTGTTTGCCACTGCTTTGTGCCTGTGGGTGGGTAGGTTGTCATGGCTTTGTTCCTGTAAGTGGGTAGGTTGCCACAGATTTGTGCTTGTTGTTGGGTAGGTTGCCACTGATTTGTGTCTGTGTGTAAGTAGGTTGCTGTGATTTTGTGCATGTGTGTGGGTAGGATGGGAAATAATCTCTCTCTATATTCTTTTGGCAGATGCTGAAGGGCAAAAAATATGATTCGGCTGTGGACTGGTATTCATTTGGAGCCATTTTATACAACATGGTGACCAATGACTTTCCCATGGACTCCCCATCCAGCCGCCAACTGAGATTCCCAGCATGGGTCAACAAAAACACCAAGGACCTGATCAAAAAGTTAGGTATGAGCAGGGATATACAGAAGACTGAACATCAACAGTTAAATAACGCACAGAGTCCCCCAGCAAAGAGTACAAAAGGAACCAAGCGCCCTCACCTTGGGAAAGAAGAAGGTGAACCATCACAGAAAAGGAGAAGGGCAGAAAGTACAAAGAGAAGTTCCAGCACTATTCAGAAAACAGAGCACCCCAGAGGAAAAAACAAGGCTGGTTCTGGGGTGATTAAAAAGGCCAAAAAAAGAGGCAATGATGAAGATCTGGGTGGAAATGCCCCCAAACGGCAGAGGCGAGACACCCACAGAACAGAAGAAAGACCTGGTAAGTAGAAGTTCTGAAAATGAGAGGAGATATTTTATATCTTGTACCCATAGGATTACTCCCATAACACAGGCATTATTGTACATATTTCTACTTTTTCTTATGATCATATCCTCATTATAGAACATGGACAATATAAACATAAATGGGGTGTGATTATTTTACCCACCAGGTCTCATTCACTTTTCTACCATCAATACACAAGTAGTATTTCTTATTCAGAACCTGGAAAATAATCTGCCTCAATCTATGAGCAGAGCCATGAAATCAGGTGCATGGTTTATCTCATGGTTTAGGAAATAGCATCCTTGTGGCCTTATGCAGAAACCTAAAGTGCACCATAGGAGACAAATACAACTTTGATAAACTATCATGGATTTAAACGAGGATTTTAACTCTCTGAACACTAAAGAGATCTTCAGTGCACTGTGAAGTAATGTCATGGAGACCTTTTTGACATTGGAGGGATAAAAACCTAATATAAATGAATGGGGGTCTTTTGATACAGTTGTTATGAGACACGACTGTTCTTCTTTTGATCTCTCCATAAGGCAATCAATGTGTTTAACCCCCTTGAGGACTGGATGGATGAGCAATCCATTTCTTCCAATATATTGCTCTTTTTTCAGGTCCACAAGGGGTTAATCTGAAGGAAATAATGACAGGTCTAGATATATGAATGAAGGTGGATGTGTGAGTTATAAAGGCAGGGTGGCTGCTTTGCTTACATATAACTGTTGTTGGACTATAACTACTACCATTGGATGGCTCACAAAGATGATAATTGTAGTCCAACAACAGCGTTAATGGCACCCAACTCAGTCCTCACTCCAATTACTAGAAACTGAGACAATTATAATTCATTGTATGTTCACCGAGTAACAAAAGGTACAACCTATGTGAACTGACCCTCATCTAGTAAGATTCTTTACTAATAAACTTAAATCACTGACTGCTTCACAATGTGTTGTAGGATCAAGAAAATGCCATTTATTTGTAAATCACAGACTGCTCTAAATTAATGATAAATAATATATATTTTTCACCCCATAAGGTTGAACATCTGACACAAAATCGAACACTGTGAGGTCTCTAAGTCTTCATGACTTTATGTTTTATCGGAAACTCGGGGAAGGAGGATTCGGTAAGTTAAGTGATGTCCTCTCCAGATCAGCTAAAAAAGCTTTACATTTCATTATTTAACAATAGCAAAATACCTTCTTTTCATATGATCCCTACCCTTACTCTTAAATACCCCTATACATCCATTCTGTGCCCCTACTCCCCTCTAAAAAATAATTTGTTAATGATTCCTGTAGCCCCTACACACTAATTTTCCCTATTAACTGCAATATTTCTCCCTTTCTCAACCCCATTACCGTGACCCATACTATTTATTCTGACTCCCACCAACTGTTGACTCTTCTATGCAGCTCCATTTCTGATGGACTCAGTCCTCACCTTCTGTTCCCCTCCCATATCTAGACCTTTCTTCCATCCAGCCCTGTTCCTATGACTTCACTTCCCTATTTGTTTCCTCCACCCCATTCTTTGACCTCTTTCCCACCCAGCCCCATTTATGTGACTCACTCAGACCTATGTTTCTGTCTTTGATCCATAGTCCCATCCCTGTGTTCTGCACTCTCCAATCATCTGTTACTCTTCCCTTATTCCCCATCCCAGCTCCTCCCCTCCCATGTCTCTCACTCCCTTCTCACTATGGTTTCTGAGCATGTGAAGTAGGAGCGGGAAACATATACCTCATCCACTTACTTAACTAAATTGCAAGTCCCATAATACTCATAAATAATTATTAGCTTTTTTTGGGAGTCACAGACCAACAACAGCTAGATAGACACAGGCTACCCACCCTGCCTCAGTCTGTGTAAAATCTATGAACAGTCTGGGGCTACTAAGCTGAATGTTACTTACTTGTTCCTGAGACATTGCTCTTGGCACACAGTAAGGTGGGACTAATTCTCTATAAATCAAGACTGTTCCACCTCTAGCAACGCTTTGCACAGTCCTTTAGTTCTCAAGGGGTTAACCATAAAATAGTGCTCAACTTGTATTTCCCATTTGTGTCCCTGGGTGTTAAAGAGGTCAAAATGCATTGCTTGGTCATAAATTCCCAATCATCTGAGGGATTAAATGTGTCCTTGCTGATATTTGCTCCCCCATGCAGTATACAACCTATAACCCACAGACCTCTCTCCTCCAGGTCATGCTAGCTCGCTGCACCGCCGCTACCAAATGGTTGGCAGTGAAAATCATCAAAAAAATAATACTCATTCTCGAACATAGCATGGAGTCCATCATGGTAGAGAGAAGGGTGATGGAGGCTGTGGCTGGGTGCTCATTTTGTACCCAGATGTATGCGACTTTCCAGACCAAGGTAACAACAACATGGTTTCCCTGTAATAACCCATTTGTACATTGTACAGTAATGTGTATCAGTGACTCTGCTCTTAGACAGTTCTTCATTGTAACCTCTGTCTCTCTGTCTCCCCTGAAACAGGACCATGTTTTCTTTGTGATGGAATACCTGGCTGGAGGGGACCTATTCAATCTAGTGTTAGATGGACGACTGGATCCTCAAAGAATACCGTAAGGCCTAAAAATGTTAAGCAAATAGGGACAGAAGATGGAGAGGGGGATACATACCTCCCAACATTTCAAATACCCAAAGAGGGACATTTTTAGGTTATTTCTAGACCTACTGGCACCTCTTCGTGTAACTCATAAATAATTTAGCACAAGACCAATTATTTTATTTACACAGATTAATGTATAAACACAAATACTGAAGATTAACAACACAGTTATGTGAGTTTTATTGCTGTGGAGTAATTTAATACACACTACTCATTCTGCTCTCCTAAAAAGAGGGCCAATAGTGTAACAAGAGGGACAGAGGGATTTGGGTCTCAGTAGAGTAATAGGACTGAATGGCACTTAGGGTAGGGAAATGCCAGGGAGTACCAACCTGAATGAGGCAACCATGCCCCTGTACCAACTTGTGGGAGATTATAAGTAGAGTAATGTTTTATTCTGCGCATCATTCAAGTTATATCAGTCTTACTGTGCCTCGCACTTAAAACTAATTACACTATTTCATCACCACAAGGGGGCAGAGAATTAAAATAAATCATTTAAAGGCCATATGCAGAAAAGTGGATAAATTCTGAAGAAAACCATCAAGTGGGTGGAGAGAAATAACACTTCACATAAATGGGGATCTGGCAATATGTTGGAGACCTCTCTAATATTCAAAAAGTAAAAATTTCCATTTAAACCAGGACTTTTGAAAATGTTTATTTCTCTCCTAGGCTACTGTTGTTTGGCCACAGAATTACTCTGTTTTTGTGTTGTGCATATGGCCTTTAAATATCGAACATTTGCTGGCATTTCTGCTAGTTTGAGGTACAGACAGATTTTTATGTAAAATAAATAAAATACATTCTGGGTGATGTGCTCACATTACTTAAAGCCGAACAGAGGAAGCTCAAACATGATTTCTCTTTGATAAATTACTATTTTCTTTGAATTTTCCCCTTTCAAGTTGTTAAATCATTGTTTCTTCTGTCCATTAGATTAACTGCATCCGAGATCACGTGTGGGATCAAATTCCTGCACAGTAAGGGTATCATCCATCGGTAAGTGATAGTGCTCCCTTATTACCTGTATAATCCATTCTGTCCTATCACATCTCTGTTCTCATTGCTCACTGCTTTCCTATCACAGTTCTGCTCCCTCAGTGCTTTCTTCCCTGTCCTATCACAGTGCTGCTGTCTCTTTGCTCTCTTACTTGTCCTATCAGATATCTGCTCTCTTCTCCCTGTCCTATCACAGTCTGCTCTGTACTCTGTGTAATATAATAGTTTTGCTCTCTTTGCACTCTCTTCTCTGTCATACAACAGCTCTTTTGTACTTTCTTCTCTGTCCTGTCACAGCTCTGCTCTTTCTACAGGCTCCTTTCTGTCCTCTTAAATCCTGTCTCTCTCTCTCTTTCTCTGTGCTCTCCTCTGTGTCCTATCACAGCTCTGTTCTTTCTTCACTCCCCACTCTATCCTACCATAGCTCATCTTCCTCCTCTTTGTCCTTTCACATCTCTGCACTCTGCTCTGCAGCATATCTTGTTGCTGCTTTCTCTCTGCAATCTCCTCTATCTTATCACAACTCTGCTGTCTTATCTCTGTCTTATCCCAGTTTTGCTCTCTCTGCACTTTTCTTTCTGTCCTATCACAGCTCTGGGCTTTCCTCTCTGTCCTATCACATAACTGCATAGAGCTGTAAGTGGCCTTTTAGGATTATGTTGTGCCCCCTGCATTCTATGACTTACAGACAGATGGCACTCACATTTTACCTCTTTACAGAGATCTCAAGCCTGAGAACATCTTTTTGGACAGCGCTGGTCACTCAAAGATCGGTGACTTCGGGCTTGCACTGGAGAACATACACCCTGGCCAAACAGCAACAGAGATAGTAGGAACAGACGGCTACATAGCCCCAGAGGTAAATAACATACAGGCTCTATTTATAACGTGTGTATTTAAGCCCTTGAAACCTAGGGAGGTCTTTATCGTATAGCAAAGTAATGTGTGAAATGTCTCTGGCATGCAAGGGGTTAATAGACAGGGTGAGATCAGTGGACATGAAGGCAGTCTTTTGAGGTGTACACCTGTATCGCCCCCTACAGCTGGGTTATGTACTTTAGTCAGAAGGGCCACATCTTTATTGTTATCTGTTATGTAGACTTGGAGCCACATGAACAAAACAAAGTGGAGAAATACCTGAAGAAAACCATCATAACGGGGAAATGACACATTCCCATTGGTGTAACCGTGATTATTATCCTCTGGAATACTATCGAGGTCTCCAATACGCTGAGGAGATAAGATGATAAGGATGAACTCTGGGGCAAACCAAGTACATCGTAGGGGACAGATACAATATCCACTGAGTTAAATGGGACTCAAAAACCCTTGAATTCTAGACATGTCACAAACTCATCGATTCACATTACATTGGAGACATCTCTGGCATTCAAGAGGTTAAAAGTCCCAGTGAAACCAATAGGAAATTGGGGAATTTGTCTCCTATGGTGTGTTGGTTTCCTCCAGATTTATTCCGGATCGCCTCAGTTCATCGGCCTCAATATATTGGATAACCCTTTAGCATTCAATGGGTTAAGTGTCATATTTATATCAAAGTGTGATTGGTTTGTCCCACATATTTTGTTTTGCGCACACAGGGCCTTATGTACAAAGGATAACTGAAGTAATTTGGGGGCAAACCAACTGCACCATAGGGGAGAAATAAAAAATCCCAAAACTTTCAGTGATCCACATGGAGCCACACAGCAGACTGCAGAGTTCTGTTACATTCAAGAGGTTGAAATCCCCATTTAAACCAAAGGGTAGTAGGATCCCCCCCTGGTGAGTTGGTTTGCGCCAGTATTAGTCTAGTTTTCTTTTGTCCATAAAACCCACGGATATTTGTGAATTGATAGTCCTATTTTACTGATTCCCAGTACCTTTCCCTGGAGACAGTGCACTAGCCTGGGAAGTAGGCCTGTGTGTGGGTAGGTTGCCTTTGCTTTGTGCCTGTGTGTCAGTAGGTTGCAGTGACTTTGTGCCTGTGTGTGGGTAGGTTGCAGTGACTTTGTGCCTGTGTGTCAGTAGGTTGTAGTGACTTTGTGCCTGTGTGTTGGTATATTTCCTTTGCTTTGTGCCTGTGTGTGCGTAGGTTGACATGTCTTTCTGCCTGTGTTGGTAGGTTACAGTGACTTTGTGCCTATGTGTTGGTAGGTTGCAGTGACTTTGTGTCTGTGTGTCGGTAGGTTGCAGTGACTTTGTGCCTGTGTGTGGGTAGGTTGCAGTGACTTTGTGCCTGTGCGTTGGTATGTTACCTTAGCTTTGTGGCTGTGTATGGGTAGGTTGACGTGTCTTTGTGCCTGTGTATGTGTAGGTTCCAGTTGCTTTGTGCCTGTGTGTGGATAGGTTGGAAATACTTGGAACCTATGAGTGGGTAGGTTGTTGTGGTTTTGTGCCTTGTGTGGATAGACTACTATGGCTTTGTGACTGTGTAGGTAGGTTGCTGCAGTTTTGCACTTCATTTAGGTATTTTACCATTGTTTTGTTTGCCACTGCTTTGTGCCTGTGAGTGGGTAGGTTGTCATGGCTTTGTTCCTGTAAGTGGGTAGGTTGCCACAGATTTGTGCTTGTGTGTGGGTAGGTTGCCACTGATTTGTGTCTGTGTGTAGGTAGGTTGCTGTGATTTTGTGCATGTGTGTGGGTAGGATGGGAAATAATCTCTCTCTATATTCTTTTGACAGATGCTGAAGGGCAAAAAATATGATTCAGCGGTGGACTGGTATTCATTTGGAGTCATTTTATACAACATGGTGAGCAATGACTTTCCCATGGACTCCCCATCCAGCCGCCAGCTGAGATTCCCAGCATGGGTCAACAAGAACACCAAGGACCTGATCAAAAAGGTAGGTATGAGCAGGGATATACAGGCCAGCATTGAGATCCAGTTGAAAATACCAATGTCAGCAGCTTCATAGAGAGCCCATTGGTCTATTTCCTGGAGGTAAAAATGCTGGGCCAATGGTATTAGGGCATTCAGTATAATCTTACTGGTCTCCCAGTAACTACATCATCACAATGGGACCATTTGCAGTAAATAAAGTAATTCCAGGAAGAAACTCCTGCACCACAGGGGACAATAATCCTTCACATGTCTTTGCAATGCATAGGAGACTCTCTAGCCACAAGGGAAGTTATGCACAGGGGAGGTCTGGCCTGGGGGGCAGGGGGGAAATTGCCCCCTGGGCCGGCCATATGTCTAGGCCAGTGGGTCACTGCCTCACTTAATATCCATCTTGTTGCTATAAGTGGAGCTATACTACTGATGCCATAGAGCTTACAATTGAAACGGAGCTACACAAATGATATCGCAAAGTTACAATCCAAATGAAACTCCTTTACCTTGTAAGCTCTATAGTATCATTAGTGTAGCTTTGCTTACATTGTAAGCTCTGTAGTATCAGCCCATTTCAACTGTGAGCTCTGTGGTATTGCTTTGTTTCATGATATTAATGTCACTTTTAAAATTAACAAAAGGAGTTGGGCTGGGACAGTGGTTGAAACAATAGTAGAAATGGGCCACTTGATTGTATTTGCCCTCCAGGTCACAAGTTGCCAGCCCTCCCCTGGTTATGCACCAAGGCCTGATAAAACGGTGATAACGTGGAGGTAACTTCTGCAGTGATATCCAGTTCCTATGTTATTCTATAGAGCCTATGCACTAAGATTATCAAAGTCGGAGAAATCCTAGTGCATTGGCTCCATAGAATAACATAGGACGTGAATATCACTGGAGAAGTCATCTCCACTTTAACACTCCTTGATCACAACTTAATGCATATCCCCCAGGGTATTAGAAACCTCCATTTAAATCTATGGGAATTTGATTCATATCTTGTAATAAAGTTGGTTTACCCTAGAATTGCTCCTATTTTACTTAGTGTAGGAATTGTATTTACACCACATATATATATGTTAGTCATACTGTGGATTAGAATCAGAAGCCTTTTACATACCATTAACTCTCGGGCTGCTGGTAGTAATTACAGTTTGTCACATGACACTCCTGTCCTTATCTGCATTTACAATGTGTTAAACAGGGTCAGATTTCCCACAAGGCAAAGAAGTCAATCTCTTAAAGAGATAAATATTCTGCAGCACCTCAGCTGTGATGGCCACACCCACATTTCAAGTTGTGAGTGTGGTCAGAGCAGTCCCAATGCCCCTGTACCAGACACGCTCCTGATTTGTGTTGTCTGGATAATTTACCAGTTTACATAATTCTGTAAAAGGATTGGGGAAAGTGAGGCCCTCCAGCTGCTCCCAGACTACAACTTCATCATTGGCTGGTGGAGAATGATGGGAGTTGTGGACTGGAAGCAGCTGGAGGTCCTCATGTTCCCCAGCTCTGTACTAGTCATTATTAAACCCTTTGGATGCTGGAAAGGTCTCATTGCATTATTAAGGTTGTTGGTGTTTGTCTATTATAGGCTGAAGGGATTTTCTATGCCAGGAAACACCAGATCACCCTGGGGGCAAGAGGGTCTCATGTGAGCAATAGGGGCATGGTGAGGGGTGGGGCTTAGGAGCACTCAGGGCAGGATTTCCCAGTAGGCAATTGCTTAGGGTGCCAAGTTCTCAGGGGAAGAGCCACGGCTGATCTGGCCACAACCATATTCTGAGTAGTAGGGGTGGCCATGACAACCCCAGATCTGCTAAATTATGTGGCCTTTTTATTTACCAGTTTACAGACCCCTTTACTGGCCATTATTTAACCCAATTGATGCTAAGGAGGTCTACAACACAATGTAAAGCAGTACATTGGAGAGTTCTTTAGCAACCAAAGGGTTAAGGGATTTCATTGAACTTGTATTTTATATATATATATATATATATATATATATATATATATATATATAAGTGGATTTTTTGTACCAGGTAACAGTAGTGGGAGCTAGGGGGTGGGGTCTTATGAGCAGGGGTGTGGTCATGGGTGGAGCTAAGGGCACTTTGGGTGCTTTATGCTTATGGCCCTGGGAGCACCTAACAAGTAAATCTGGTAATAAAACACTACACACACATGGCTGAAGGTCTAGAAGTACAAATAGACAGTAAGATACTAAAGATATTTTTCCTTTCCACAGCTCATGGTCAAAGACCCAGTCAGGCGCCAGATGGTGGCATCTACAATCGAGAGCCACCCATTCTTCAGTACCATCAACTGGGAGGAGCTGCGCCAAGGCCGTTTCCAGTCACAGTCCTCAGTAGTAAGTACATGCACCTGAATCAGTGCCCAGTGAGTCTATGTACAGTTACACTGCCATGCTGAACAGAAGGCATGGGACAGGGTGGAAAACCTGAGGCTACTCTGCTGTTCAGGACTACAATTCTCATCACCTCCAGCAACCAAACAGCTGGAGGGCCTCAAGTTGCCTAACCCTGCAGCAGGACTATGTACAGACTAGACACAATTTTAATGGGGAGCCATCATCTAAAAACAAATTGGAAGATTTTTAAAGTACTTTCAGAGCAACTTGTATGTTGTTATAGCCATATTACGTAGAAAATACGTAAACTGTTTAATTATATTTAAAGATTATGCCATGCAGACATTACCAGTCTTAGCCTTGCATTAACTCCCCCATCACTAACATTTAACCCTTCAGTGCTAGGAGATGTGGGCAATGAATTGGTGAGCAGTGTCAGTGAGTGGGAGAGGTAATGTAAAGCTGCCACAGGAAGTTACTGCACAGCATGTCTTCATTAGAATCCAACTTCAGACATAGGGCTTGATTTAAAGGGATAGTAATGTTTCATATTAAAAGCAGCTCCAATTAATCTTCATAGTATTTGGGCCATGGAGAGTTTTATTTCAGTACTGTCAGAGTTGTAATGCAAGAGTAAATGAATGATAAATTATTCCCCTTCCTCCCCTTTTACTGATGTAACACTGCTCAGCTCAGAGCAGCAGGAGGGTGTCCAAATGGATTGCAGAGAGGGACAATCTTCAATTAACATAAGGGAAAAACCTGAAACACCTGTAAATGGGAGCAGTGCTTTCATTGTTCTCACAGTAAGTAGATTGCCCTTTGCTGTGAGCTGTCTGGTCTGTGTACCAGATTCCATTTCTAAGGGGAGGTAATTACATTAGGTAAAAGGGGCAGTAAAAGGGGCAGGAGGGGGAAAATTTATCATTCAATTACTCTTGAACTACAACTCTGACAGTATTGAAATAACAGTCTCTATGGCTCAAATACTATACAGTTTAATTGGAGCTGCTGGTTTTGTGAAACATTACTATCCCTTTAAAGGATTGCATAAAAGTATGCGGCAGAGCCAAACTGAGTACTGACCGACATTATAAAATATAAGTCTGTATTTAAAGACCCTACCAGCTAAAAGGGGAATGGACGTTAGGCCACAGAAAAGGTCTTGTGGCCAAACGTCCGTATTGTGCATTAAGTTCTCAAAACACCAATAAACAGATGCAATACTGGGAACTTCACAGTAAAAAAGCTAACTATCGGTGCCTGACATACTACCACCCACCGATTATTAAAGGGATAGTAATGTTTCATAATAAAAGCAGCTCCAATTAATCTTCATAGTATTTGGGCCATGAAGAGTGTTATTTCAATACTGTCAGAGTTGTAGTTCAGGAGTAATTCAGTGACAAAGTGTCCCCCTCCCTCCCCTTTTACTGATGTCACACTGTTCAGCCAGGGCAGAAGGGAGGTGCCCAGGTAGACTGCAGAGAGGGACAATCTTCAATTAAGATAAGGGAAAAACCTGAAAAGCTTGTCAAGGGGGGCAGGGATTTCATTGTTTTCATAGGAATAAGAGTGTCCCCTACTGTTATCTGTCTGGTCTATGGACTGCATTCCACATCTGAGAAGAGATGGCTTACACTAGGTAAAAGGGGCGGGAGGGGGAAACTTTGCTTGTGAATATCTCATAAACCATAAAGGTTTGAGAGAATAAACTTATATCATTCTTCATGTTTTTTTAATGCCTACAAAATAAAATAAAGTTAAAACGAAATATTACTATCCACTGTCTGTCTCCCTCTTTACTCTCTTCTGTCTTCTCTTCTTTCTTCTAGCTGTCAAAAGAACATAAGAGTAGGAATACGTTTGCAGAAATATCCTTAACAATAATACATAGTTTAACCCCTTGAGTGCCAGAGGCATATGCAACGCATTGCAATGCAATATGTTGCATAACTCTCTGAGGCTCAAATGGTTAAACCTTGTGTTAGTGCCCGCTTCAATTTAAATATGCCTCCATTACAATATGTCCAACTTGGTCAAATACATTGTCATAATACATAATAATGCCATTAAATAAACACTTTGCTTTATCTCATTTGTCTTTGCTGCTGTGTGTGGCTGCAGAGGCGGCGGCGACAGTAATTTGTGGCACACCCCCATTCCCGTCCCTCACGGGCCAATGCCCGTTCCACATTGAGGGAATTTGAACAGAGACTTCCTTTATATATGATCAGTCTCTGTTCAAATTCCTTCACAGCCATTGGCTGGGATGTGCATAAGCACATCCCAGCCAATGGCTTTGAAGGACCATGTATTTGAACAAATTGGACATATTATAATGGAGGCATATTTATAATGAACCGGGCACTAATACAAGGTTTAAGCCTTTGAGCTCCAGAGAGGTATGCAATGCATTGTTTTGCAATATGTTGCATACCCATCTAACACTCCAGGGGTTAAACTATGAATTAATGTCCGGAATATTCAGCAAGAGTATGCATACTCTTATGTTTCCTTTACAGCTAGAAGAATGAAGAGAAGACAGAAAATACAAGACAGAAGAAAGAAGGGAAGAAAGAAGGACAGAAGATGATAAGGGTGCTGAGGACCCTGCTGGACATCAGGATTAATGGTGTTACTTTTAATGGGCTGTTGCTTTGTAACTTGGTTGGGTTAACCCTATGAATGCTTGTGCAGCAATCATATCCCACTGGCACTCATAATGTTAATTCTGCTGACTTTGGACACATTTTAGGTACTTTGGATGTATTGATATGGGTCTTAGGGCCCAATATCAAAACATCCACTGGTGACTTAGGTTTTTTTTTTGCCTTTTAATAGCTGTGTCGGCTGACTAAAGATCCAATAAGAGACTTTAGTAAAAAAAACAAAAAAACCCAGATCTTAAATTTTATGCTCTAAAGTGAGTCCCTTAATGAAGTTTTATGTCTAACGCAGTCTAGTAAATGGCAGTTTGTGGTGTTTTTTTCCATTTGACCAAAATTCATCTAATTGTAATGGCCAGCAGGGTTTTTTTAGCACTGGTCATTAAATCGCTTACCATGCTTGGAAAATTGCAGTCACTTGGTTTTTTTCTTGTCGACTGCCTTTAAATCAAACCCTTAGTTTCTAAATAAAAAAATGGCTAAAACAACATACAAATTTGCCAGCACTGTCATTTGACATTAGCCCTAATTCATGTGGCTGCACACTGGGTTATGTACTATAATGTTTCATGGTTTTAGTGCACACACACTCCACTATTGTTAAGAGTTTACTGTGAGCAGTCCCACAACACCTCCCCTATACCATGCACTGGAATATGGAGTAAAGTTCTGTTAATTTACTCTGCGTCTTGCAATTAGTACATAACATTAAACAAAGGAAAGGAACACCCCAAAAAGCCTACACACTTCACCCGGTTCCCTTCCCATGGCACAAGAGGATTAGAGAGGAGAATTTGCAGTGTAAATAGCTTAGTAAATTGGTGAACCACTAAGAAACTGATTACAGCTCTTAGTTTAACTAGTAAATGTATTACAACATCCCCCTCCCTTTGTATATAAGGTCCTTTGTTTACAAGAATGTGAATGGATGTGATGATACTGAAGTCACGGTATCTTCTCTCTGCAGGTGCCACAGAAGACCGAATTTGACAGGACAGATATAAGTTTTATTTTATCCACGGACGAAATGGAGCCACACATCTCTCCAGAAGATCAGCAGAAATTCTGTGGATTCTCGTTCTTGGGCTCAGGGCTGTGAACTGGATCTCCCCAGTGTTGGGCCCAGAAAAACATCAACGAGCATAACATCAACATTTTTACAGTGGAACTGTCACCTCCACTTAATTCTAATTAATAATAAATACAAAGTTGAATTAGAAATATGTTGTGTTTTTCAAGTTTTATTAAGGGAATACTAATACCTCCTAAAGTAACCCTCCACAATTACTTTACTGTAGCCATAAAATCCCAATGCTCATTATGAATTTTGTGTTTGCACCTGTGATCAAGACATAACAACTTCAGTCAGTCCTGGATGTCATGTCTATGGAGCCCTTTGCTGGTTCATCAGCTATCAGACTTGAACCAGAAATCAGGAACAAATCTGCGCTCCCTAACAGGAAACAGTGAGACCTTCCTCTAGCCTACCAATAACAGGGAACTAGGCCCTATTCTAACCTAAAGTCCTGCACTAAAAATAGCTAACTGGGCTACCACTTTGTCTCCCACAGCTGATCCTAACTTCTCTAGTTTACATGAATAACTTTGTTGCAACAAATAGCACAGAATAGAGAGTTCATTGTTTTCTATGGGGTAGTTCACATGGGTGATTTTTACAGTTGAAGTCATGTTAAATATTAGCCCTGTGTTACTGCAACAGATTGTAATAAAGTTGCTGCAGTAGAGTTGCCCATGTGAACTAGGCCTAAGCCTCTGAACAACTATATTGCCAGCTCCCATCACTAAGTGCTTGGACTAGTCTGCACAGCCTATTCCTAACCTATCGGAAATAATAGATATAGGGCTCGATTTAGAGAGGTCTGAAAAAAACATCCAGCGTCAGTGTTTTAAGCACAGTAAGCAATTCAAAGATCTGTGCTATGAAGAAATGCTGGTAGAAAGTATATCGGCCTCTAAACTTAGCACCATTTTCCCCCCATTAAACACAGTACAGACGGACTACACAGCAATTCAGAAGACTGGATTAGGTTCTAAGATTCGCTAAGGGAACCACTTTATCGTGGGAAATCCTAGACACATTTTTTTTGTGCGTCGGATTACTTACCGCATCTTTTAAGAACCGAAGCAGGAATTGCATGTAAAAATTAAAAAAAAACCAAAAAACCTTCATTTCCAGTGAATGTATTGATATGTTGCCCTAAAAATTCAAAGTAAACCTGAAATGTGTCCAAAGTAAGTAGAATTAACCCTATGAGCCTCTTTTAATTGAATTGCAATTGTATGGCATATGGCGTATCACACATGGTCAGGGCCAGATTTATAAATAGGCACACGAGGCATTTGCCTAGGGTGCCATATTTGTAGGGGTGCCAGCCGATGGCCCTGTCATGCCCATTTGGGGATGGAGCCCCCAGAAAAGTTATGCAATGCAGCATCAGTGTATTGTGCTGCTGTCCATACAGAGCAGAGTCTACATGAAGAACTAGTGTCTTCCACAGACCCAGCAAAGCATCCGATCTGGAAAGCACTCTAGTTACCAAACCAACCCCGTCACCTGCTCCTGGGTAATTATACTGCTCTCTTTATTCTGTCACAAGTGAGAGTCAGTCTGAAAGAAATGTGAAAGCTATGAACCAGGGAGTCTGGTGCAAGCTGTAATTTCTTGCTATCAGCCAACTTCTTGGTTGTTTAATTATTAAATCATATTATACGTGTTTGGTTTTATTTCTGTGATATTTTAATAAATATCTGAACCTCTTGAGGAACAGAGGGAAGCACAAGGCATTGCTTTGCAATGCCTCGTGCAACCATCTGGTCCTCAAGGGGTTAAAACACTTGTATTTAAAACACTAGAATGAAGAAAGATCAGGCCAGCCTGTCCCCATCACTGGTGAAGAAGATAGGGCAGGTTCACTGGGCCTCTCCTCCTGACCCACCGCACATAATTCTGCATTGCCTTTAGGCTCTCATCATCATATTCATAGGAAGCTACTGTATATAGTGGGGTCTGTGATATTAACCTTTGGTACCAGAGGGTTTTGCAATGCATTGCTTTGCAATACAATGCACACCCCTCTGGTATTCAAAGGGTTAAGGGCTCTGCTGTGGAAGGGGGAAGCTTTAGGCTGTAATGGTGGCTTCTGAGAGCTCTGATTATGGAAGAGTGTGAGGGTTGTGACGGACTTCAGAGCTCTGAGAAACTGACACATGCCTAACCTCAGACATCTACATAATATTAGGAAACAGAATAGGGACATGGCACATAACGAAGATTGCCACCTCTCTGGCATTCCAAGGGTTAATAATGTTACAAACATATGACATCTGACATATTATTAACCCTAAACTGCAAGACAGGTGCCAAAATCATACATCAGCCCCTGGAAGTTGGCACCTAAAGGTCTTATTATTTTGTGGCATCACTTATGTAGCCTCATTTTAATTTTTAGCTCTGTGGTATCACTAATGTTGCTCTGTTTCACTTGTAAGCTCTGAGGTATCACTTGTGTAGCCCCATTTCAATCTCCATTTAAATTGTAAGCTCTGTGGTATTACTAACGTAGCCCCATTTCAATTGTAAGCTCTGCAGTATCAATAGAGTCGCTGCATTTCAAATCTAAGCTCTGTTCTACATTTTTAATATATTTAACAATATGTTTGACAGGTAGGTGCCTAATGCAATGGTTTGCTAACCCCCCTGGTAACCAAGGGGTTAAATCATTAATTTTGTTTAGGAAAGAATTCTATAGTACAGCACTGCGGGTACAGACCTCATGAAGATATTATGGAAAAATAAAAATAAACTTACTCCGCACATGGAGTCACATATTGGTGTCTAAGAGTAGAGCAGCCTGTGTGAGAATACAAATAACTGATCAGTGGGTGGAGTGTGAGGGGAAAACTAGGACATGTGTAGTTACTTAATTGTTAAGTGCCCTGCCACGTAGTAGAGGAACCTTTACCCAACTGTCCATTTGTCCCTCATTTGTCAAAATAGAAAAATGGGTATCACAGGTTGAACATGACAGACCTGTGTCTTTTTTCAACCTAGTTTACTATGCAGATAGGATTGTTTCTGGTTGATGGGTGGGTATAGGTGCATAGGTGACTGAAGAGCAAGGAGAACATTGATAGGGGTCTCCAGGCTATAGTAGGTTAAGTGGGAAGTAATCATTAAGGTTAGGACATACTTATAATGGCGTACCTTGGCGATGTGGGAAGCTTAGCATTTTATGTGAGACTTAACCTTGTCATTTACAAAATAAATATCTCCAGAACCCACATGCAAAGAGGCCTTCACATTCATTACTGATCATTGTCTATGCATTTAAGGAATGTTTATTTGTCCCTTATATTGTAATTGCTTTGCTCCAAAATTACTCCAGATCTTCTTAAAGTCAGAATACTTTTAAAGTCAGAATAAAATCAATATTTTACATGTTTGCTGTGAAGAATAAATCTAAAATGGTTTGGGCCCTAAAACAGAGTGTGGTTAAATGAGGGTGTGTGGCTAGGGGTAGGGCCAAGGTGGGGCTATGGGCACCAGAGGGTGCTGTGTCTAGGGGCTCTTGAGATGTAAATCTGGCCCTGAGTACACAACCACTTCTCTGGAAAACTACCAGACTACCTGAGCAGTATGCTCACTCCAGCTCTCCATACTAACTATAACCTCCGCTCCGCTGCTAACAACTCGCTGCGTGTACCACAATACAAGAAAGAAGCAGGAAGATCTGCCTTCTCCATCAGAGCTCCAAAGACCTGGAACAATCTGCCTGAAATAATCAAATCTGGTCCCAGCCTAAAATCCTTAAAAGTAAATGCTTCTTTATATCTAAAAACAGTGTGTAACTGTATATAATTTTAATATTCAATATGTATGTATATTTATATGTGTATGTATATATAATAACATGTTATGTATAATGTTTCTCAATTTGTGTAAATATGTAACCCTTTACCGAAAACTATCCAGGACAGACTTGAAAACGAGAGAAATCTCAATGAATTCTTCCTGGTAAAACATTTTCTAAATAAAGAAATAAAAATAAATCTGTAGACACTGGGCAATCCTATATAATAATTCGCTAAGTTGTGTGTAACGCCCGACATGCGCAGTAGACACTGCTGCTCGTGCGGCAGTCATGCACAGTACAGACTGCCCGCGCCACGAAGGAGCGTCCAGCTCTGTATCAGCAGTGGCGCGGGCAGTCTCTGCTGCGCGTGACTGCCCCGCGACCGGCTACCAGAGGCACTGTGGCCAGTGTAACGGTCTGTTCAACTAGTATGATCATACTTGCTCATTCCTATCATTTCACACTGAGCCTTTAAGATGCAACAACTGTCTTCAACACTCACAGTACAAGCAGGACTTCACCCTCTGCCTTTCTAATAGAAAACGCCCCAATTTAGAGACAATTGAAACAATTATTTGGTGCAGATTAGATAGTTAGTACATAGGTGACCAATATGAAGCCCTCCATCTACTGCCAGATTAGTTTTCCCATTACCCCTGCCAGGAGTTATAGTCCAGAAAGGCCTCATGTTGTCCAGCCTTCAGACAGATAACACTTGACGCTCTTCACTATGGAAGTTTGGACATTAACCTGATATTTGGGTCAAACCCCTGAGTCTTAGGATGGAACCCAGATAGTTCCCAAGTTATCCTCATTACTTAAACTTCCACTAGAATGCCTTAACCAGCAGTTGCCTGAAATATAAACCTCAACCTGATATTAAATACATATTTGTATATTTTTAACCCTTTGGATGCCAGGTGGGTGTTGGACACCCCTGTGGCAATTAAAGGGTGAACTGTTGCATGGTTGCCTTCTGACATCCAATCTCTTTTGTTAAATGAATTGGACATTGTTGGTTAACTCCTTGGATGTTAGAGAGCTTTGCAATGCATTGGAGACCTCCAGCAGCAAAGTCATGATTATGAAATCAGGGGGATTCTTGGAATAGCAGGTTCAAGATCCTTAAAAATGTCAGTAACAATTGCATTTTTCCCTACAAGATCAAGGGACAGGGGCAACAGAAACGTTTTAACCTCTGACACTCCTAACTGAAGGTGATAGGAGGAAAGCTCTGCTTTAGACTATTTGCTAGTGCCCTTTTGATAATTCAGCAGCTGGAGATTAACCCTTTGAGTGCCAGAGGGATACGAAACGCACTGCAAAGCACTCAAAGGGTTAAGAATGAATGTGTCCTATTGCATGGGCCTCTAGAAGTCTGTTAAACTGACTAATTCAAGGCAGAGCAAGATAATGTGATTAACCTTCTGTGACAAATCCCAGTGCCCTCCTGTTCGCATGATGCTCTAGCCTCACTATAACAGGAACCTAGGCCCTATTCTAACCTAAAGTCCTGCAATAACAATGGCTAACTGGGCTATCATTTTGTGTCCCACAGCTGAGCCTAACTTCCCTAGATTACATGAATAACCTTGTTACAACAAATAGTACAGAATAGAGAGTTCATGGTTTTCTATGGGGTAGTTAACATTGGTGATTCTTACTGTTGCAGCCATGTTAAATAATAGCCCATGTTACTGCAACACCTTGCTAGAAAGATGCTGCAGTAAAGCTGCCCATGTGAACTAGGCCTAAGCCGCTGGCAAACTACCATGCCAGCTCCCATCACTAAGTGCCTGGACATTTCTCCATAAGTGACTAATTAATCATATTCTTTCAAGCAGATTTATTCTTAAAGGGATACTTAAAATTTACTAATCCCCATATTGTAGGCATAAAAAAAAGAAAATAATTGCCCCCTGTGTCATTTCTCAAACCTTTTTTGTTTTGAGGGATAATCGCTCACATAGTTCCCCCCTCCCTTGACTTTCCCTGAAGTCAGAGTACTAGCTGTGAACACATATATAGCATCTGTGAATGTTACCACATTTTGTTTCATGTAGGAGAAAGGCGTGTTTTAGCATTTGTTTTCCTTTAATTATGTATTAATTAGGGAAATCACATATATGGCCTACTTGTGGTTCAGGTGAATTTGCCCATCACTAAATTAATGATTTGCAATAGAGTAGATACCATAATCTCCCAAAGTTAAAGGGGCCATATTACCTAAAAACAACTTTGGTGACTCACTTATGTGTTTATTATCCATTTTTTGTTTAAGAAGCAAATTTTTATTTATTTAGATACTAGCAATATTGGCATGACGTTGCCCGTGCGGTTACTAAAACAATGGCTGCTTTAATGACTGACTTGTTGAATTATCAGTGCTTAGCCCTTTCAGCTCCAAAAAGGTGTGTAGCGCATCAGTGAACTTGTTTGTGTGTGTGTACACGTGTGTGCATGATCATGAGTAAGGGTGTTTGAGCAACAGCATTTCAGAGCAAGCACGCAAGTGTGAGCGACAGCATGTTGTATGAATGAAAACTTGTGTGTTTTATGTGTGTTGCATATAGTGTTTTGCATATAGTTCATTCCGTATAGCATATTGCCCAAGAGCATTGTGTGTATTGTGTATACCATTTTGTCTGTTGCATATAGCGTATAGAATATTGCGTTTTGCCTACTGAGTATAGCAGTTTTCCTATTGCATATAGCGTTTGAATACAGCATCTCGTTTATAGCATCTGGTGTACAGAGTCTGGTATCAGTGTATATAGCGATTTGCATATAGCATTTGGTGTATTTCTTATAGCAAATATCACATATTGTTTTGAAAAAGTTCGTAGAGCGCTCATAGCGTTTGGTGAATTGTGTATAGCATTTGGTGTATAGCATTTGGCTAATTTCGTATAATCTTTGGCTTATAGCATTTGGCAAATTGCATATGGCGTTTGGTGTATAGCGTTTGGCTAATTGCCTATAGTGTATAGGATTCAGCAAATTGCATATATCATTCTATGTATCGTATATAGCGTTTGGCGAAGTGCATAGGTTATAGGTTTTGGGGAATTCTCTATAGCGTTTGACGAATTGCGTATAGCGTTTGTCGTTTGTCGCATGGAGTATAACATTTGGTGTATTGTGCATATAGTTGTGCATTGTATGTATAACATTTGGCGTATTGAGCTTAGCATTTGCTGTAAAGTATATGTATATGGTGTGTGTGTGTGTGTGTGTGTGTATATGGTGTGTATTTTGAGTGTTTCTGTGTGTATATGGTGTGTGTGTATTGTGTGTCGCTTGTGTTCACTGCAGCCCCTGCACCTCCTTGCAGGACAGGCAGTATAGAGGAGATTTGAATAACTCTTCCTTACTGCCGACACTGGGTGTGTTTGCCAGGCATGCAGAAGTCTTCTTTTATATATAGATAGATAGATAGATAGATAGATAGATAGATAGATAGATAGATAGATAGATAGATAGATTAAGCTACTTAAGGCCATACAGGCACTTTGTTTTAGCCCTGCATTACTTCCCCAGTCATTGACATGTAACCCTTGCAGTGCTAGGGAAGGTGGAAAATGTTGCTAAGAAGTGTGGGAGGAGTAGAATGTAGGAGGTAATTCTGGGATAAGACAGGAAGTGTCTGCACAGCATACCTTAACTAACCTAATCTTAATCATAAATTCTTAATTATTCAAAAAATCATTTTCTACATAAGGAGCACTAATATAGCAGAAAGGTGATATTGTAAGAGCCCTTTCAAAATCATCAATAGTTTTTAAGTGAAAGTGTCCCTTTAAGGTACTGTCTGTTACCCAACCCAGAAATAAGTGATATTCAAGATATATTATAAAACAATACTATGGCCACTTAACACTTAGAGTGCCAGAGAGGTATCCAATGCAATTTGTTGATAACTCTCTGGCACTCAAAAGGTTAAATTACATCTGTCACATGCCCACTGTAAGCCTCATTACTGGTCTCAATTTAAGTAGTGTATTCCTTGCACTTTTTGTTTTTCAGAGTAATGGTTTCAGAGCTGTCTGCTTTAGTAGTTAGGGGCCCATTAACATCAGCAGTAGGGCACAGTTTTCGTAATTATTTGCTCGCCTTTTCTGCATTTGCCTTATTCTTCCACCAAAAGGGTGGAATAAAGTAATGGACGTAGGACAATCATGCAAATCCTCTCAAGATGTATGTATGTTTTTTGCTTTGAATGAAGAGCAATGTGTTGCGTTCCCCACTGGCACTCAAAGGGTTAAAGGAATGCATTGAGGTAGGGTAGTAAATAATTAAATCTGTGTGTCTCAGCTCAGTTTGACACTAGCTACATATGTGGATTTTGTTTCCATAATATATCACATTTGTATTGCTTCATATGGCCCAATATCCATAGAACAGAAGAAAATAACTAAAGTCAGTAGCATCGCTGAATTCAGACACCTAACATCAAAGAGTATCTCCAGCACTGATTCATAGAACAGTCGTTGTGTACCCCCTGGAACTCAAAGGGTTAAATATGTGAAGCAGTAACTCCAATGTTAACTGTAACTGATCTGGAAATGATAATTTCTTAACATATGTCGCTATTCACAAGGGAGTTTGAATTTTGTCCAAAGAGAAAACAATAGAAAAGTAATTATTTGCAAGAGAACTGGATTTACATCCATGTTTACTTGGTTCTTTGAGGCATATTTGTATTGAAAAATATATCAGTTCTGGGAGAAATTATATATAGCTGATGAGGCTGAAAAAATACATTTGTTCATCAAGTTGGATCATAAATCCAGCCCCATAATCCCTTTTGACCTGGAGGAACGCAAAAAACATTGAAGCCATCTCCTTCCTGACTCTGAATGGCAGTAAGATAGTTCCCTGGATCAACAACCTATCTGCATTGTCAACTGTCATAATTTGAAACCAACTGTCATAATCTGAAGCAGCCAACTGTCATAATCTGAAAGCAACTGGTATAATAAAAAAACTCACAAAAAGTGGAAGGTTTATTTGCCAGCCATGCGTATGTGGCCTCTGTAATCCTATATTACAATTCGCTAAGGATGTTTGTCAGAAGCCATCATGCACAGTAGAGACGGCTGCGTGCGCTGCAGTCATGCACCATACAGACTGCCCACGCCGCGGCTGATACAGAGCTGGGTGCTCCGAATTCAGACCGGAGCCCTCTCTGCGCACCTTTCTTTTTCGCTCTGTATCAGCTGCGGCGCAGGTGGTCAGTACTGCGCATGACTGCAGCGCCGCCAGTGTTGGCCCATGTGCACGGGCTTTAAAACTAGTCAAGTAATTAGTTCTCCACAAATGATTCTTTTATTTATAATTTGATGAAATGATCAAAGCTACAGTGCTGGGTGCTGTCACCTTGTCTTTGCAGTAATCTGAAATGAGTCAGATCTGAGTGCACTAGCTGATATTTTTTATCTTAAAGGAGAAGTAAACTTTTTTTATGAAAAAATATATTTCTTAGGGATTTTCCTATTGAGTAAAATAAGGGTACTCCCACTGCCAAGAGATTTATATTATCAGAGTTATTACAGTTTAAACCCATGATTTTTTACATTAGCAGTGCCCTCTAGTGGTCAAATCAGTCTTTCTTTTAGAATGTAATGGAGAGGAAAGTCAGACACATACAGTTCTCCATAGAATATGATAGAAACTGCCTGTCATTCCTGTCAGAAGTAACAGGAAGTAAACACAGTAAATTCACTTCCTGGTTATTTGAAGTGTTATACATTCTGACTAAAACATCTGACAGCAGTGGGAGTGACCTTGTTTTATTCAGCAGGGTATGCTCTATAAAATATGTGTTTTCATTAAAAAAAAAAGTTCATTACTTCTTTAACCCCTTAGCGACCCTTGGCGTACCAGGACCGTCAAGGGTAAATTTGTTCCAAGGACCCTTGACAGTCCCGGTACGTCAAGGGTTAAACTCTCCTATCGCGGCCGCACAGAGCGATGGGAGAGCGCGGGCTGCTTGTTACTAAGTGTCCCGGTACCGGGACACTTAGTAACAACCAGTAGAAAGTTTGTTGCAACATGCGATTCGCTTGATGAGTGAATCACATGTTGCAAACGCTGATTGACAGGGACAGTATTTGTAAATACTGTCCCTGTCATATATCTCTGCCTCCCTCCATCTTGCACACTGCTGAGGTGGAGAGAGACAGAGAGAGATCGTGCCAGAGAGAGATTATGCCTGTTGGTGAAGAAAAGTTGTAAAAAATTTATAAAATTAACTATTTGATCACTGTCCTGCAGTGATCAATAAGTTCCCCTCCACATCTGATCACTTTTAAAGTGATCAATATACTGCAGATCAGTGTTTGCTGATCTGCGGGACACCCCCCATCCCCCTTGTATTCTCTGAATTTTTTTTGAAATTTTTTTACATTTTTTTTTAAATAAAAATTGATTTAAAAATATAGTTTAGGTAGGTAGGTGGGTAGGTTTAGTGTAGACTTGTCTTAGGGAAAGGTTTAGGGACAGATTTAGGTTTAGGGAAAAAAAAAAAAAAAAAAAAAAAAAAAATATATATATATATATATATATATATATATATATATATATGTATAGTTTAGATAGGTAGTTTACTTGGGTTAGGTAGGTTCAGGATATACCTAGGTTAGGGTAAGTTTTAGGGTTAGAGTTAGGTTTAGGGATAGCGACAGTGTGAGAAAAAAAAATTTTAGTGGGCAAAATGCAGCGCAGGTATAGCGTTGAAGAGGCATATGCCTTTTTTTGGTGTCTGACTCAGAGGCAAAAGACACTGCGTCAGATTTTTGATATAGAGCAGTTTACAGAAAGTGAGAGCAGCTCTAGTGATGACGCTGGGCCTTCTGTCAAGAAAAGACGCACTGCCCCAAGAGCTGCCCCAAGAGCTGCCCTGGCAACTGCCCCACCACCTGCCAAAAATCCTGCCAAAAATTCTGCCAAAAGACTTGCCAAAATACCTGCCAAAAGAAATGCCCCAAGTGCTACCCCAAGAGCTGCCCTGGCAATTGCCCCAGCACCTGCCAAAAGATCTGGCCAAAGAAATGCCCCAACACCTGCCACTACTGATCACAATGAATGGGTATCCCCAATCAATTTATACCCACAAATCCCAGAATTTACAGGCACCCCAGGGATTCAAATTGATGTGGAAGGATTTACCCATGATGATTTTTTTTATTTGTTTTTGGGGGAAGACATTTTAGGTGAAATTGTGTCCCAAACCAACTTGTATGCAGCCCAGTATACTGCCGCCAATCCTACAGCTTTTGTAGTTAAGGAAGAAATATGGAAACCTATAGACATTATAGAATTTAAACAATTCTGGGCCTTAATAATGGCAATGGGTATAATAAAAACGCCAAGTATCCGATCCTACTGGAGCAAAAACCCCATATGTGATACCCCTATATTCCCCAAGACTATGACCAGGTCCAGATTTGAAATCATTTTGCACTTTATGCATTTTAGCGATAATACCCTGTTCCCCCCAAAAGAACACCCCCAGTATGATAGAGTATACAAAATTCGTCCCCTAATAAGCCATTTACAGAAAAAGTTTGCCCAAGTGTATATGCCCCAAAAAGATATTAGTGTAGATGAATCCCTAATGAAATATAAAGGCAGGTTAGGGTTCAAGCAATACATCCCCTCCAAGAGTTTGGTGTAAAATTTTATAAATTGTGCGAAAGTGCCACAGGCTACACCCAGGCTTTTAGAATTTATGAGGGCAAGGACAGCCAACTTGATCCTCCAGGGTGCCCCGAATTTATGGGAACAAGTGGGAAAATAGTTTGGGATTTAATTTACCCCTTATTAAATAAAGGTTATCAATTATTTGTTGATAATTATTACACCAGCCCCCTTTTATTTAAGTCTCTGTTTTGTTTTGACACCGTGGCCTGTGGCACTGTCAGGCGCAATTGCAGGGAGTTGCCCAAAACACTCGTAGATAGCAATCTAAAACCTGGGACATTCTTATCTTTGTGCCAACAGGAGCTGCTGGCAGTGAAGTTTAGGGACAAAAAAGATGTCTACATGCTCACCACAATGCATGAGGACAGATCTGTGGCAGTCACTGTTCGTGGCAGGACAGGGGTACTGAGAAAGCCAGTCTGCATTAGGGACTATAATAAAAACATGGGGGGAGTTGATCTGTGTCATCAACTAATGCAGCCATACCTCGCAATGGGGAAGTGTAGGGCATGGTATAAAAAAGTTGCCATCTATATGATGCAGACTGCTGTACATAACTCATTTTTACTTTTCAAGCTGGCAAACCCCAATCAAAAATGTAGCTTTTTACAATACCAGCTACAACTTATTTCCCTATTTTTATTTCAAGGTGCGTCAGAAATAATTCCATTAAGATCCGGGGTAGTACATTTTATTTATAAAATCCCCCCAACTCCCCAAAAGAACAAACCACAGAAGCGCTGCAGGGTTTGCTACAGAAAGGGAATACGGACAGACACCACCACTTACTGTCCTGATTGCCCTTCCAAACCTGGCCTCTGCATTGGTGACTGTTTCAAGGAATACCATTCAGGCACAATGCAGTAGTGCTGTAAAGGTTCTTTTATTATTTGGCCACTTTTTCCCCCTGAAATATCCTGTTTTTTATTTTTCAAAACACATCCCTCCTTAGATCTAACACTATCAAAATGTATCTCTGATAATGGAAACACACATGTTCCCTACTGGGCCTAGTAGCTCCCCCAAAACCTGACAAACCTATGCATATGGGGCATTGCCGTACTCAGACAATGTAACTCACCACTAATGTAAAGCATTTAAAAAATCTGCAAATATCATCTGATTGAAATCCAGAGCAACACTAAAATATAAATGTGAAAAAATGGTGTTTCTCTGCCTTACCGCAGATTTTGGGAGGGATTGGTGATAGAGTGGCAGCGAAAAAATTGATAAGATGCAAATAGAATGAAAGCCAGGGTTGTTTACTCTTCTACAAAATATACTTTTGGGGGTAAAATTAATTGCAGCATTGCCAAACAGACCGAAATGAGACAAGGCACCAGCTGTAAAAATGGCATGTCTGTAAAAGGAAACTAACATGTTCCAACTGGGCCCAGTAGCTCCCCCAAACCCCAACAAATCTATGTATATGGGGTATTGCCATAATTAGATGAAGGAGCCGAACACTAATCAATGCGGTTTATAAAATATTCACCTGTTCTGTGCTTGAAATTCACATCAACATTGAAGGCAAATTGTAAAAAATGCTGAATTTTTTTACTTACGTCACGTTTTCACAGGATTAGTGGTAAAATGGCTGTTTGCAAAATTTGAAAACAGACCTAAAATGAAAGCCTGGGGTGTCTACTTTAAAAAAATATACACTTTTGGGGGGGAAATCTTAAAAAATAGCAGTGTTACACAGCCCAAATGAGAAATGGAACCAGTAACGCAAGCTGTGAAGATTCAAAGTGTGAACCTGGAAACACATATGTTCCAATTTGGGCCCCGTAGCTCCCACAAACCATGAAAAAGCTATGCATATGGGGTATTGCCATACTCAGAAGAAGGAGCCAAACACTAATCAATGCAGTTTATAAAATCTTCACCTCTTCTGTGCTTGAAATTCACATCAACATTGAAGGCAAAGTGTGAAAAATGCTGATTTTTTTTACTTACGTCAAGTTTTCACAGGATTGGTGGTAAAATGGCTGTTTGCAAAATTTGAAAACACACCTAAAATGAAAGCCTGGGGTGTCTACTTTCCAAAAATATACACTGTTGGGGGGAAATCTTAAAAAAGAGCAGTGTTACACAGCTCAACTGAGAAATGGAACCAGTAACGCAAGCTGTGAAGATTCAAAGTGTGAACCTGGAAACGCGCATGTTCCAATTTGGGCCCCATAGCTCTCACAAACCATGAAAAAGCTATGCATATGGGGTATTGCCGTACTCAGAAGAAGGAGCTGAACACTAAACAATGCATTTTTAAAAATCTTCACCTATCATGTGCTTGAAATTCACATCAACATTGTCAAGATTTACTAGTGATTGGTGGTAAACTGGCTGCGTAAAATATTTGAAAACATACATAAAATGAAAGCCTGGGGTGTCTACTTTCCAAAAATATACACATTTGGGGGGAAATCTTAGAGTGGAGCACTGTTATATAGCCCCAAATGAGACATGGCACCAGTGATGCAAGCTGTGAAAATTCAAAGTGTGAAACTGGAAACGCGCATGTTCCAATTTGGGCCCCGTAGCTCCCCCAAACCATGAAAAAGCTATGCATATGGGGTATTGCCTTACTCATAAGAAGGTGCTGAACAGTAAACAATGGATATTTTTAATTTTTCAACTATCCCGTGCTTGATATCAACAGTAATATTGAAATGTAAGTGTGAAAACTGCAAAAAAACAAAATTTTTCCAAAATTTTGAACATTTTTTCTGGAAAAATAGCTGCATAAAAAACTTCAAAATTCTCCTGATTATTTACCTTATGTTGTCTAGTTTTCAGAAACATATACCTTTGTGGGACATTTTTGGTTCTGGCACCATCAACTAAGCTATGATGCTCACATGCCAATTGTTGAAAAATTATAAATTGGAAATAATGGAGTCCATCTTGTAATATTTACCTTGTAAATGTGAGGAAGGGATTGAAATACTAGCCATATGGGGTACCCTTGTATTCAGGAGAAGCAAATGAATATACTTAGGGGTATTTTTTTTCATTAACTAATAGTATGCAAATCCTGACAGAAAAATTTAAGCAAAATGTTGTTTTTTTTAAATTTTTTTTCCTCTTTTTTTCTATTTTAATCAAATTAAACAATGAGGTATTCATATAATTGTGGTATCAAAAGAAAGCCCTATTTGTGCTTAAAAAAACAGTATATAATTTGTCTGGGTGTACAAAGGGAATTAAAGAGAAAATATGGTTGAAGAAAGACATAGTCAAAAAAGTTAAAATTGCTCCGGTCCTTAAGTCAAATCTAACTCAGATTTTCCTGGTCCTTAAGGGGTTAAAGGAAAACCAGTAAGGCTTATAATAACACCTGTCTTGCAATGTTATGGCCTGAAAATCCTAATGGCCCCTGCAAATGTTGCCCTTGTGACTTTCTTCAAGAGGCAATGTATCCAATCAGTCCTGGATGTTAGGCTGGTGGAGTCAGATAAGATAAATACTGACACGTTTTTCAGACTGAAGCAGTCTGAATGCACAAATATATTTAACCCTTTAATGACCCAAGAGAAAATAAAGCATTGCAAAGCACAGCATTTCATACCCTTTGTTAAAGGGTTAAAATGACCACACAAAGTGAGCTGAGGTTGGGGTCCTGCTAGCCACTGTCATGTCTACCTGCACTGACTTGACTAGCTGAAGATGTTCTCTTTGGAAATAGGCACAAGTTCAGAGGGGCCATTAGGATTTTCTGGACAAATAATGTAACTAGGGGGTTGTTATTAGATGGTTTTAGTTCTCCTCTAAATATCACAAAATTTGGTCTGACGCTGAATATGGGTAGTAAGTAACATAATTTCCAGCGTTTGTGCTCATGAATGGCATCACAAGCCACACCCCTAGCTGGGAACTTCCAAAATGAACGGACACTGAGATTTTGTAAATATTAACCCTTAAAGTTCCCACAATATAGATTCTCTGCCATATGTCTCTGATCGCTGTAATCGAGATGTGCTCCAATCAGTCCTCAAGGAGCCATTAATATACAACAACTTAAAATACCCCTGGATGATCTCACACAAGACAAGCAGGACTTCTCCCTCTGGCTTCCTGGTACAAGTGGCACCAATTTAAAGACTAAAGAAGCAAATAGGAATACATAGGTAGCACTGGACTCTGTATAGCCATACCAGACTATATCCACAAAGTAAACACAGGGGAAATAACCAGGGGAGGGCTGGCCTGGGGGGCAATTGCCCCCTGGGCTGGTGATATATCTAGGCCACTGCACCTCACTAAATCTTCCGATTGCTGCTGTAAACGGAGCTACACTAGTGATAACACAGAGCTTACAATTGAAATTGAGCTACATAAATAATACCACAGAGGTACAATCTAAATGGAGCTAAACTAGTAGCATAAACCAATTTCCTTGTAAGCGCTATAGTATCACTAGGTAAGCGCTATAGTATCACTAGGTAAGTGCTATAGTATCACTAGGTAAGCTCTATAGTATCACTAGGTAAGTGCTATAGTATCACTAGGTAAGCGCTATAGTATCACTAGGTAAGCTCTATAGTATCACTAGGTAAGTGCTATAGTATACCTAGGTAAGCGCTATAGTATCACTAGGTAAGCTCTATAGTATCACTAGGTAAGTGCTATAGTATCACTAGGTAAGCGATATATTGTATCACTAGGTAAGTGCTATAGTATCACTAGGTAAGTGCTATAGTATCACTAGGTAAGCGCTATAGTATCACTAGGTAAGTGCTATAGTATCACTAGGTAAGCGCTATAATATCACTAGGTAAGCTCTATAGTATCACTAGGTAAGCGCTATAGTATCACTAGGTAAGTGCTATAGTATCACTAGGTAAGTGCTATAGTATCACTAGGTAAGCTCTATAGTATCACTAGGTAAGCTCTATAGTATCACTAGGTAAGCACTATAGTATCACTAGGTAAGCGATATAGTATCACTAGGTAAGTGCTATAGTATCACTAGGTAAGTGCTATAGTATCACTAGGTAAGCTCTATAGTATCACTAGGTAAGTGCTATAGTATCACTAGGTAAGCGCTATAGTATCACTAGGTAAGCTCTATAGTATCACTGGGTAAGTGTTATAGTATCACTAGGTAAGCTCTATGGTATCACTAGGTAAGCGCTATAGTATCACTAGGTAAGTGCTATAGTATCACTAGGTAAGCGCTATAGTATCACTAGGTAAGCGCTATAGTATCACTAGGTAAGCACTATAGTATCACTAGGTAAGTGCTATAGTATCACTAGGTAAGTGCTATAGTATCACTAGGTAAGTGCTATAGTATCACTAGGTAAGCGCTATAGTATCACTAGGTAAGTGCTATAGTATCACTAGGTAAGCGCTATAGTATCACTAGGTAAGCGCTATAGTATCACTAGGTAAGTGCTATAGTATCACTAGGTAAGTGCTATAGTATCACTAGGTAAGTGCTATAGTATCACAAGATAAGCGCTATAGTATCACTAGGTAAGTGCTATAGTATCACTAGGTAAGCGCTATAGTATCACTAGGTAAGTGTTATAGTATCACTAGGTAAGCGCTATAGTATCACTAGGTAAGTGCTATAGTATCACTAGGTAAGTGCTATAGTATCACTAGGTAAGCGATATAGTATTACTAGGTAAGTGCTATAGTATCACTAGGTAAGCTTTACTTAAATTATAAGCTTTGTAGTGGCGCACTAGTGTAGCCCCATTTCAACTGTAAGCTCTGTGGTATCACTTGACTTACATCACAACATTAATGCCAATATTAAAATTAACAAAAGGGAGTGGGCTGGAACGATAATAGAAATGGGCCGCTTGAATGTATTTGCCCCCTAGGCCACAAATTGCCAGCCCTCCTATCACGGTGCCCGTGATTTGCTGCAGTTACTTGTCTGTCACCAGTAGGGGGCTTCTATTGGCTGTCTGCAGATAGCCCGCCTCTTATTGACTATTTAAACCTGGATTGGGCACCCTTTGAGTGCCCTTTCGTGTTGTTTCTGACCTTCTTGCTATCACTATGCTAGTGATAGCTGGGCCTCTGTTCCAGTGTTCCTGAGTTCCTGATCTCATGTGTTCCTGAGTTCCTGATCTCTACTGTTCCAGTGTTTCCTGCATACTGAAGTACTTCCAGTCCTGGTTCCGGCCTAGTCTCTGGTGTTGCAGTTCCTGCTGAACTTCTCTGCTGTTTTCTGACCTGACTGATCGTTGCTGGTTCCTGTCATCTCATCACCTGTCTTCAGTATCCTGGCGACCTTCTGCCTGGTCGCGTTGGTGACATTGCTACAATTCCGTGTTGGTCCCAGCGTGCGGACGCTGGTTTGCTCCCAAGCCTTGCGGCTATACAAACTCGCTTGTTACACCAGTGTGCGGTCACTGGTTTGCTCCAAAGCCTATCAGCTATACAATTCTGTGTTGGTCCCAGCGTGCGGACGCTGGTTTGCTCCTAAGCCTTGCGGCTATACAACTCACTTGTTACACCAGTGTGCGGTCACTGGTTTGCTCCAAAGCCTTTCAGCTATACAAATCTGTGTTGGTCCCAGCGTGCGGACGCTGGTTTGCTCCTAAGCCTTGCGGCTATACAAACTCGCTTGTTACACCAGTGTGCGGTCACTGGTTTGCTCCAAAGCCTATCAGCTATACAATTCTGTGTTGGTCCCAGCGTGCGGACGCTGGTTTGCTCCTAAGCCTTGCGGCTATACTAACTCACTTGTTACACCAGTGTGCGGTCACTGGTTTGCTCCAAAGCCTTTCAGCTATACAAATCTGTGTTGGTCCCAGCGTGCGGACGCTGGTTTGCTCCTAAGCCTTGCGGCTATACTACTCGCTTGTTACTCCAGTGTGCGGTCACTGGTTTGCTCGCTAAGCCTAACGGCTATACTATTCAGTGTTGTTTCCAGCGTGCGGACGCTGGTTTGCTCCAAAGCCTTGCTGCTTAACGATTCTGCTAATTTGCCAGTTCCATCTGACTGCTGCTATTATCTCTGGGCTGCCCTGCCCGGTATTGGTAAGGCCGGTAGAACCTTTTGCCACATTCCATCTGAGGTTGCCTTACCCGGTATTGGCAGGGCCGGTAGAGCCTACATTGTGTATCTATTGAGGCTGCCTTGCCCGGTAATTTGGTAAGGCCGGTAAAACCGTTATGCTATTCCATCTGCAGGTTGCCTTACCCGGTATTGGCAAGGCCGGTAGAGCCTAAAGACTGTCCTGTCCGGTATATTGACAGGACCGGTAGAGTCTGCCTTCTGTCTGTGCTATATTCTGTATATATATATATGTATGTTATTGCCATCCTAAGTTATCATTTATTATTTCAATAAAATTGATTTTTTTTACCTAAAACTTGTGTCTGAGAGTCATAATAAACCGTGACAGTACGAAAGGGCCATGACCTCAGACAGCAAGGGTGAAGGTAACGCACAGAATATCCATTGGAGGATGGATGTGCTCGAGCAACGTTTGGATCAGTTGGCAGTTGCAATTCAAACGATCCTTGAACGCACGGTACCTGCTGACCAATCTAGCTCTAGCCCGGTGGTCTCGCCAAGTCAGACACCGGAAAGTGATACCAGACCCCTAGGGGGTACTGTTAAAGGGTTAACGGCTTCTGCACCCTTGCCGCTAAGATATGATGGTGACCCTAGTCTCTGCAGAGGGTTCATCAATCAACTCGAAATCTTTATGGAATTGACGGCACACGCATTTCCCAATGATCGTAGTAAAGTGGGGTTCACGATATCACTGCTCACTGGCAGAGCATTGGCTTGGGCTAACCCCTTGTGGGAGAATGCTAAACCTTGTACTAAGAACTTTATTGAATTTGTGCGTTCCTTTCGAAGAGTGTTTGAGCCTCCTGGTAGAACCACCTCTGCTGCCAAACGCCTTATGGAGATACAACAGGGCAGGCGTACAGTGGGCGACTATGCCATCGAATTCCGCACATTGGCAGCAGAGGTAGGTTGGAATAACGAGGCATTATTGGCAGCCTTCTCTCAAGGCCTGAATGACCACATTAAAGACGAAATCGCTGCTAAAGATCTACCTATTGATCTAGATGATTACATTGAGTATGTTATGATAATTGACTCCAGAATACGTGAGAGATCAATTGCCAGAGATCGTAAGTTACGGTCAAAAAATAATGAGCCTAGTAGCATGTTTTGCCCACCCATCCCTCCCTTGGCATTGAAGTCTAGTGAACCAGTACGGGAAACAAGTGAACCTATGGAAATAGGCTTCACTAGACTATCCAAGGCAGAGAGACTATATCGCAAAAAACAAGGGTTATGTTTATACTGCGGTAAAAAAGGGCACTTGCTAAATTACTGTCCGGTACGTCCGGGAAACGCACACACCTAGGGTATCTTGGGGGACAGGCCCTAGGTGGTGTACAATCGTCCCCAGTGTCGGGCATAATGAAACCCACCATACAGGTGGTATTGTCTTGGGCACAACGCTCTGTGGAGGTTTTGGCCTTGGTTGACTCCGGTGCAGCAGGGTATTTTATGGATAATACCTTTGCTGAATTGCACGGAGTTCCACGCATTGAAAGAGAAAACCCCTTGACTATTGAAGCGATTGATGGTAGACCCTTAGAACCGCCTCAGGTTATATTTGAAACTATGCCATTGTCTATGACTATTGGGGCACTTCACAGAGAAGAGCAGCAGTTTCAACTGATTAATTCCCCGCACCATGCGGTGATATTGGGATTTCCGTGGTTACAGTTACATAACCCACAATTCGATTGGAAAAAGTGTGAAATTGCTGCTTGGTCCCAGTTTTGTATGGACAAGTGCGTCATCCAGCCTATTAAGGTCATGTGCACCTCCTCTGCTATGCCGGATGTGTACCAACAGTTTGGCGATGTTTTTAGCAAAGGAGAGGCTAGTATGCTACCCCAGCATAGACCTTATGATTGTTGCATTGAATTGCAGCCTGGTGCAGTACCTCCGAAAGGACGCACTTATCCATTATCTTGTGATGAAAATAAGGCTATGGAGGATTACATTTCTGATGCCCTTGCTAGAGGGATCATACGTAAATCTACCTCTCCAGCTGGGGCTGGGTTCTTTTTTGTAAAAAAGAAAAATGGCGAATTAAGACCATGCATTGACTACCGGGGCTTGAATAAACTAATGGCAAAAAACGCATACCCAATACCACTCATCACCGAGCTTTTTGACAGGCTTAAGGGCGCTTCGATATTTACCAAGTTGGACCTACGGGCCGCTTACAATCTGGTTCGCATTCGAGCAGGTGATGAGTGGAAAACTGCCTTTAATACTCGAGCTGGGCACTACGAGTATCTAGTAATGCCTTTTGGGCTGTGTAATGCACCCGCAGTTTTCCAGGAACTGATAAATGATGTTCTGAGAGATATGTTACAGACATGTGTTGTGGTGTACCTCGACGATATACTGATTTACTCCCAAAACATGGCACAGCACATCAAAGATGTATCCGCAGTATTGCTACGACTCCGTGAGAACAAATTATTTTGTAAAATGGAAAAATGTGAGTTTCATAGAACCAGTGTGCCATTCTTGGGGTTCATAATTGGCAATGATGGCATTGCCATGGACAAAGAAAAGTTGTCAGCTGTCCTACAATGGCCAAAACCCAAGGGTCTTAAAGCCATACAGCGTTTCCTGGGTTTCGCTAATTATTATAGGAGGTTTATTAAGAACTTTTCTTCCATTGTCAAACCTCTGTCCGATCTTACGCACAAGGGTGCTAATCCTTCTTGTTGGCCGGTATCTGCTGAGAAAGCCTTTGAGAATTTGAAGCTGGCATTTGCTGCGGCTCCTGTGTTATCCCACCCCAATCCTTTACTTCCATTTACGTTAGAGGTTGATGCCTCAGATATTGGGGTCGGGGCAGTACTTTCGCAGCGACACGAGAAAGGTGGAACTCTCAGACCTTGTGGGTTTTTCTCTAAAAAGTTGACTGTCACTCAAAGCCACTATGAGATAGGTGACAGAGAATTATTGGCCATTATCCTTGCTCTTAAGGAATGGCGTCATTTGCTTGAAGGTACTAAGAATCCTGTCTTAATCCTAACAGATCATAAGAATCTGACCTATCTCTCGGAGGCCAAGAGATTGTCCTCTCGTCAGGCCAGGTGGGCACTGTTCCTGTCTCGATTTAATTTCATTGTATCATATTTACCAGGGTCAAAAAATATCAGGGCTGATGCACTGTCAAGACAATTTGAGGCCGACAGTGACAGAGTGGAAGCACCAGCTCCTATCATCCAACCTGATAGAATACTGGCTACTATACGCACGAGTATCACTTCTCCTCTAGGGGAGGAGATCCTGGCCTCTCAGGGGTCCGCTCCCCATGAAACCCCAGTGGGCAAATGTTTTGTCGCTGAATCATTTCGTACTAGGCTGCTCGAAACCTACCATTCCTCTAAGGCTGCGGGACATATTGGTAGAGACCAATTGTTATGGTCCCTTTCTCAGTTATTTTGGTGGCCTTCCATGAGAAACGATTGTGCCGAATTTACGAATGCCTGTGCCACCTGCGCCCGCGCTAAGACCCCGAGACATCTCCCTGTGGGCTTGCTTCAACCGGTGCCTAATGGCGAACGCCCCTGGTCTCATGTTTCCATTGATTTTATGGGAGAGTTGCCTATGTCGAAGGGGTACTCCTTTATATTCATGGTGGTGGACAGGTTTTCTAAAATGGCTCATTTCGTGCCCCTCCGTGGTCTTCCTTCAGCGAAGGAATTGGCAATGGTGTTCGCCAGAGAAGTATTCCGGTTGCATGGAGTGCCTAGGGTACTGGTGTCTGACAGGGGGAGCCAGTTTGTGTCTAGATTTTGGAGGGCATTTTGCCAACAGATGGGCATACAGCTGTCCTTCTCCTCTGCCTACCATCCCCAGACCAATGGAGCCGCTGAACGAGCTAATCAGGGCTTGGAACAATTTCTCCGTTGTTTCGTTACTGACCATCATGATAATTGGTCCGACTTGTTGCCTTGGGCAGAGTTCGCCAGGAACTGTGCGGTCAATTCTTCATCTGGGAGCTCTCCGTTTCTGATTAATTATGGGTTCCAGCCCTGTTTGCTTCCAGACTCATTTCAGACGCAACAGATTCCAGCTCTGGATGAGCATATCGAGCAACTCCGTTCCACATGGGCACAAGTTCAGAGGGCACTTGGTCAGTCATTTCAGCGTCATCAGCGCCATGCTAATCGCAGAAGGCTTCCAGCAGTTTCCTTTCAGGTTGGGGATAGAGTATGGCTTTCCTCCAGAAATCTCAAGCTGCAGGTTCCGTCTAATAAGTTGGCTCCTCGGTTTATTGGTCCATACAGAGTTATTCGCAAAATTAACCCTGTCTCCTATCAGGGGAGGGCTGGCCACATACAGCCCGGAGGGCAAATACAATCAAGTGGCCTATTTCTACTATCGGCCGAGCCCACTGTCCCAGCCCATCCCTGTTTCGTTAATTTTAAAATTGTCCTTAATGTTGTGAAGTAAGACAAGTGATACCACAGAGCTTACAGTTGAAGTGGGGATACATTAGTGATATTACAGTGCTTACAATTTAAGTAAAGCTACACTATTGATGCCATAGAGCTTACAAAGAAATGGGCTATATTACTAGTGTAGCTCTGTTTGGATTGTAGCTCTGCGTTATCATTTGTATTTAGATTAATTTCAAATGTAAGCTCTGTGGTGTCACTAGTTTAGCTCCATTTACAAGTGGGAGATTGGCAGTGGCCCACCAGCCCAGACACATGACCAGCCCAGGGGGCAATTGCCCTCTTGCCCCCCAGGCCAGCCCTCCCCTGTCTCCTATGCACTAGACCTACCTGCATCCATGCGTATCCATAATGTGTTCCATGTGTCCCTTCTTAAGCCTCTGGTTTGCAATCGCTATACTACCACACCTGTGGTGCCAGGACCTGTTGAGGTCGAGGGCCAGGAGGAGTACGAGGTTCAGAGCATTATTGATTCCCGTAGGCTTAGAGGAAGGGTGCAGTACCTGGTACATTGGAAAGGGTATGGTCCTGAGGATCGATCATGGGTGGATAGTACGGACCTTCATGCACCTAGGTTAACTAGGGCCTTTCATGCCAATTACCCGCAGAAACCTAAACCCTATTCTAGGAGAGGGGGTCTTTGAAAGGGGGGTACTATCACGGTGCCCGTGATTTGCTGCAGTTACTTGTCTGTCACCAGTAGGGGGCTTCTATTGGCTGTCTGCAGATAGCCCGCCTCTTATTGACTATTTAAACCTGGATTGGGCACCCTTTGAGTGCCCTTTCGTGTTGTTTCTGACCTTCTTGCTATCACTATGCTAGTGATAGCTGGGCCTCTGTTCCAGTGTTCCTGAGTTCCTGATCTCATGTGTTCCTGAGTTCCTGATCTCTACTGTTCCAGTGTTTCCTGCATACTGAAGTACTTCCAGTCCTGGTTCCGGCCTAGTCTCTGGTGTTGCAGTTCCTGCTGAACTTCTCTGCTGTTTTCTGACCTGACTGATCGTTGCTGGTTCCTGTCATCTCATCACCTGTCTTCAGTATCCTGGCGACCTTCTGCCTGGTCGCGTTGGTGACATTGCTACAATTCCGTGTTGGTCCCAGCGTGCGGACGCTGGTTTGCTCCCAAGCCTTGCGGCTATACAAACTCGCTTGTTACACCAGTGTGCGGTCACTGGTTTGCTCCAAAGCCTATCAGCTATACAATTCTGTGTTGGTCCCAGCGTGCGGACGCTGGTTTGCTCCTAAGCCTTGCGGCTATACAACTCACTTGTTACACCAGTGTGCGGTCACTGGTTTGCTCCAAAGCCTTTCAGCTATACAAATCTGTGTTGGTCCCAGCGTGCGGACGCTGGTTTGCTCCTAAGCCTTGCGGCTATACAAACTCGCTTGTTACACCAGTGTGCGGTCACTGGTTTGCTCCAAAGCCTATCAGCTATACAATTCTGTGTTGGTCCCAGCGTGCGGACGCTGGTTTGCTCCTAAGCCTTGCGGCTATACTAACTCACTTGTTACACCAGTGTGCGGTCACTGGTTTGCTCCAAAGCCTTTCAGCTATACAAATCTGTGTTGGTCCCAGCGTGCGGACGCTGGTTTGCTCCTAAGCCTTGCGGCTATACTACTCGCTTGTTACTCCAGTGTGCGGTCACTGGTTTGCTCGCTAAGCCTAACGGCTATACTATTCAGTGTTGTTTCCAGCGTGCGGACGCTGGTTTGCTCCAAAGCCTTGCTGCTTAACGATTCTGCTAATTTGCCAGTTCCATCTGACTGCTGCTATTATCTCTGGGCTGCCCTGCCCGGTATTGGTAAGGCCGGTAGAACCTTTTGCCACATTCCATCTGAGGTTGCCTTACCCGGTATTGGCAGGGCCGGTAGAGCCTACATTGTGTATCTATTGAGGCTGCCTTGCCCGGTAATTTGGTAAGGCCGGTAAAACCGTTATGCTATTCCATCTGCAGGTTGCCTTACCCGGTATTGGCAAGGCCGGTAGAGCCTAAAGACTGTCCTGTCCGGTATATTGACAGGACCGGTAGAGTCTGCCTTCTGTCTGTGCTATATTCTGTATATATATATATGTATGTTATTGCCATCCTAAGTTATCATTTATTATTTCAATAAAATTGATTTTTTTTACCTAAAACTTGTGTCTGAGAGTCATAATAAACCGTGACACCTCCCCTGGAAATAACCTGCACTATCAGGATTATATGAAAATTCCCCAAATTGCTAATGATTTTAATGGAGTATTTCATTCTGTGAGTGCGAGACAGGTCTCCAAAACATTTAATAAAATAGTTTTTATTTGTTCCCAGAGGTGTAGTTGGCTTACCTCCAAAATTGCTACAATATCTTTATGTATGTGGACCATTGATTGTGAAAGAATCATAGTTACTTTACAGGATGAGTTAAGCACTAAGGTGGGAAAAAAGGAGAGGGAAACTCTTTGGTTTCTGGGTTATTCATATGGAACCTCCATGTTCAAGCTGGAGATATATTTGTACATAGATTTTAAAGAATAAAATAGGAACTGGAGAGGATTACTCACTGGAGGGACCTCTCTCACTTCAGGGCATCTCCCCCTCTAATGTAGCTGCAGCACAAAATGGCTGCTCCCAGTATTGCAGCTTCACCAACTTCCACATGTCATTAATAAATATAATATAATAAAATGCAATTTCAGCAGAAAACAAAAAATACATGCTTACTTGGTTACACAATATGAGTAGCAGGGGCATAACTAGAAAAACGAATAAGCCCCAGGGTAACTAGTAGGCTGTCCATCCACCTACCATACCTGCCTTAACCAACACGTTTTTCAAAATTCACAATATATTAAGAAAAGAGGGGATGAGAGGAGGGCAAATATGTATCTTTTTAAACTGCCTATAACTTTTGATTTTTTTGTTTTAATCCTTTGAGTGCCAGCGGGGTATGGAATGCATTGGAAAGCAATGCATTCTGTATCACTATGGCACTCTAATGGTTAAAAGTAGGCTAATAGTTTGAGATTTCTGATTTAGTAATTAGTGGATCTAATATCAACAGAGCTTTGTTCTCTGACTTGATGAGATATAGTTGCATAATTAATTACTCAAAAATCCAGAGAATTACTTCTCTCCACCTTTCTAGCCCACTAAACCCATCAGAGGGGTGGGGCCAAGGTTAGAGAACCTTGTTTTAAGGCATTATGGGAAAATGGAGGGACTCCCTCCCACTGTATTGACTCTTTTTTTGAGACCCAAATCTTCTGTCCCTCTCTTCCACCCTGGTATCCCTCTTTTTAGGAGATCAGACTATGTGGTATGTATATAAGTATCACATTGCTACACAGCAGTAAAACTCACATTAATGTTTGTTTAAATGTCCATATATGTGTTTATATATTAGTCTATGTAAATAAAATAGTTTGGTTTTTGCACTAAATCATATAATCACTTACTAAAAGAGATGTCATTAGGTCATGTAAAAAACTAAAATATTTAGGTAATGCCCCACCCACCAGTCACAACCCCAGCTACCCCACCTAAAACTAAAGTGTCCCTCTTTGGCCATTTGAAATGTTGGGAGGTATGGTAATATATCACTTTGTGACTGAAAATGTAGAGGTTAAAGTCTTTCTCCCTTAATTAATTTTTTAGCCAACACTTTATTTAAAAGAAAAAGTAACAGAATACAAGTTAAATACATTACAGTAACAATAAGGTATCTAATACACCATCCGGTGTTAGAGACTTATCCAGTAATTGATCATTTTGTGTTGGAGATGTGTCTACAGTACATTTAAGTAGTCTCTTGATTGTCTTGTTTTCCTTAAAGTGCTTAGTCTGTATGGAGTGTTTTCTTCTTTTTTAATTTCAGAGGTAAGAGATGCCACTGTTTGTATGTGGGTCTCACAGATCACCACCCACGTCACTTATGTAGCATGCTAAACAAGAAAACAGAAAAAACAGAGCAATATCTGCCTCTAAGCGTAGTATTTCATGATACTATTAGTTAACCCCCTTTGTGCCCCCTTCTTATATTCACTCACATTAGGTAGAGGCTTTTTCTGCCTCTTAGTGTAATCGCTTACACTGGATCAATTTTTTTGTCACTCCAGGCTTGTGACACCAGAGACTTCTCTTCACTCCTGTAAAGGTGTTATTGTAGTTCCCTTGTAGTTTCCTTGTTGTGGGCCTCATAAATACAGAAAATATGTGGCCTCCCCACTAAGGAACCTTATATTAGTGCCTCAACTCAGAGTGAATGTATCACTAGTGTGTGAGAGAGGGATTAATTTCCATATTCCATGAGATATAGAGGGTAAAAAGGTTTTATATAGAAAATAGTATCTTTATTGAAAAACGTTTAATAAAAAACTAGGCTGGTGTTTCATACACAATGTGTTTCATTTATTTATTTCATTTTCAATATATTAGTTTTTTAATGTGAGTGAATATAAGAAGGGGGCATAAAGAGGGTTAACTAATAGTATCATGAAATACTACGCTTAGAGGCAGATATTGCGCTATTTTTTTCTGTTTTCTTGTTTAGAATACATTTAATCCTTTGACTGCCAGAAGGGGGAAAAGCAATATGTTGGACACTCCTCTGGCACTCAAAGGGTTAAGGGGAAATAAGCAGAAGACCTTGGAGGAGATACACTATAGTGTGAAAAAGAAGTGATAAAAAGGAGATAGAAAAACAAAAACAAACCTGCGCTGCTCCATACTAGTGATAGGAATATAAACCCTGCAATGAGCCTACTGTATATCTTAAAGTGACAGTAATGTTTCACAAAAACAGCAGCCCCAATTAATCTTCATAGTATTTGAGCCATAGAGAGTGTTATTTCATTACTGTGAACGTTGTAGTTCAAGAGTAATTGAATGATAAAGTTTCCCCCTCCCGCCCCCACTCCATAGATGTGGAATCCAGTCCATAGACGAGACAGTTCACATCAAGGGTCAATATTCTACTGTGAGAACAATGAAAGCCCTGCCCCCTTTGACAGGGTTTTCAGCTTTTTTCCCTTATCTTAATTGAAGATTGTCCCTCTCTGCAATCTACCTGGGCACCTCCCTTCTGATCTGGCTGAGCAGTGTTACATTAGTAAAAGGGGTGGGAGGGGCATATTTTATTATTCAGTTAGTCTTGAACTACAACTCTGACAGAATTGAAATAACACTCTTCAAGGCCCAAATACTATGAAGATTAATTAGAGCTGCTTTTATTATGAAACATTCCTATCCCTTTAAGTTTGCTATAATATTACTAAAAATAATAATAATTAGGGTTTTAGTCGCATACATTGGCCAATATATGTTTAAGCTTGCTTACCCCGCCAAGTTCCCCTATTTAGAGCGAGTCCTACTAACATATACATATGGCAATAAAAACAATTACATTATATAAAGATTTTACTAAGGAAATGTGTCAGCAGGCCCAAAACATTAAAAACAGATTAAAAGCATCTAATAGTGGAGCTATAATGACCCCCCCCCCCCCATGTAAGGACCTGAACAAATCATAAATAAAGGCAATACCAAGGTTAGACAAGCCAAGCAAACAAAAAGACCATATACTATGCCTTTAAATAACCATTTTCTATATATATCATTTGCTAGGATGCATCGCTCCCTGTGTGTGTAACATGCACGGACACAGAGAGCGATGCCTCCAGTGGCGGTGGACTGAAAAGCAGTGATAGAGTGGCATGCTCTGGGGATCAGCAGAGGTAGGTGGAAAAGCAGCAGTAGAGTGGCACGATCCAGGGATCACCACAATACCGCCGCTGTACCGCCATACGCATAACCTACACCCCGTCAAATGACAGACGTTAACCTAGTAGTGCCATAATTGTCTTTGTTGGAACTGAGAAGAAATACTAGGGTATTAACTGTGAAATTACCGTAAAATCTTGGGTATAATACGCACAACTTTACCCCACTTCACCTTATGTGAAGTCGAGGGTGCGTATTATACACAAGAGTTTTTACAATGAAAAATATAGTGTTAGCAGACCTCTTCCCTCCCTCCCCCGGCGCTCCGCTTTGAAGATAAACCTTACTTTTGTGCAAGTGAACTGCCGAAGAGACGGCAAAATTTCTTGTACTTGCCGCCCTGCCGCCCGCTTCCTTCAATTGGGCTTACAGGACCTTCCTCCTCCAGCCAATGGTAATGCCTTGTGTATCTTCAAAGCAGAGCGCCGGGGGAGGGAGGGAAGAGGTGTACTAACACTATATTTTTTTTGTAGTAAGGGAGAAAACAAGGGTGAGTATTATACATAGGCACTCTTGTTTTCCCCTAAAATCTTAGGCATAATATACACCTGCGTATTATACACAGGTGCGTATTATACCTGAGATGTTACAGTAAGTGAAGTGCCATGGTGAATAAGCAGCTAGAATGAGAAGGAGCAAGTGTATACAAAACATATAGAAACAACTCACAGCTCTAGAACACCATGTTCTATATGAAAATAAATGTTTTATATGAATAAAGTAAATATATATATATATGAATATATATGTTTTATATGCAAAAAGTAAATATTGTGATTAAAGTATGAAGCGCAACAAGGAAAGAGGGGGAATTTCCCAATGTCCCCAAACGTAGGAAAAAATCTAGAAAGGACAGAGAAAGACAAAAACAAACCTGTGCTGCTCCATAGTAGTGATATAAGTTATAAACCCTGTTATGAGCCTATATCATAAGTGTTATAATATTACTAAAAATAATAATAATTAGGGTTTTAGTCTCATATAGGCTCATTAAAGGGGTTATAATTTATATCACTAGTATAGAGCAGCGCAGCTTTGTTTTTGTTTTTCTGTGTCCTTCTAGGTTTTTTCCTACTTTTGGGGTATTGGGAGATCCCCCCCCCTCTCCTTGCTGATCTCCATACTTTAATCACAATATTTAATTTTTTTCATATAAAACATGCATTAATCATGGTGTTCTAACTCTGTGAGTTTTTCCTGTTTGTTTTGTATAAAAAGGAGATAACTGCTACAGTGAGATAAACGCCCCAGTTCTTATACACTGCTCCAAAAAATAAAGGGAACACTAAGATTGCACATCCTAGATCTGAATGAATGAACTGACAACAAAATCACACAAAAATTCTCAATGGAAATCAAATTTATCAACCCATGGAGGTCTGGATATGGAGTCACACTCAAAATCAAAATGGAAAACCACACTACAGGCTGATCCAACTTTGATGTGATGTCCTTAAAACAAGTCAAAATGAGGCTCAGTAGTGTGTGTGGCCTCCACGTGCCCGTATGACCTCCCTACAATGCCTGGGCATGTTCCTGATGAGGTTGTGGATGGTCTCCTGAGGGATGTCCTCCGAGACCTGGACTAAAGCATCCGCCAACTCCTGGACAGTCTGTGGTGCAATGTGGCATTGGTAGATGGAGCGAGACATGATGTCCCAGATGTGCTCAATCGGATTAAGGTCTGGGGAACGGGCGGGCCAGTCCATAGCATCAATGCCTTCCTCTTGCAGGAACTGCTGACACACTCCAGCCACATGAGGTCTAGCATTGTCCTGCATTAGGAGGAACCCAGGGCCAACCGCACCAGCATATGGTCTCACAAGGGGTCTGAGGATCTCATCTCGGTACCTAATGGCAGTCAGGCTACCTCTGGCAAGCACATGGAGGGCTGTGCGGCCCCCCAAAGAAATGCCACCCCACACCATTACTGACCCACTGCCAAACCGGTCATGCTGGAGGATGTTGCAGGCAGTAGAACGTTCTCCACGGCATCTCCAGACTCTGTCACATCTGTCACATGTGCTCAGTGTGAACCTGCTTTCATCTGTGAAGAGCACAGGGCGCTAGTGGCGTATTTGCCAATCTTTGTGTTCTCTGGCAAATGCCAAATGTCCTGCACATTGTTGGGCTGAAAGCACAACCCCCACCTGTGGACGTCGGGCCCTCATACCACCCTCATGGAGTCTTTTTCTGACTGTTTGAGTGGACACATGCAGATTTGTGGCCTGCTGGAGATCATTTTGCAGGGCTCTGGCAGTGCTCCTCCTGCTCCTCCTTGCACAAAGGCGGAGATAGCGGTCCTGCTGCTGGGTTGTTGCCCTCCTACGGCCTCCTCCACATCTCCTGATGTACTGGCCTGTCTCCTGGTAGCGCCTCCATGCTCTGGACACTACGCTGACAGACAGAGCAAACCTTCTTGCCACAGCTCGCATTGATGTGCCATCCTGGATGAGCTGCACTACCTGAGCCACTTGTGTGGGTTGTAGACTCCGTCTCATGCTACCACTAGAGTGAAAGTACCGCCAGCATTCAAAAGTGACCAAAACATCAGCCAGGAAGCATAGGAACTGAGAAGTGGTCTGTGGTCACCACCTGCAGAACCACTCCTTTATTGGGGGTGTCTTGCTAATTGCCTATAATTTCTACCTGTTGTCTGTTCCATTTGCACAACAGCATGTGAAATTGATTGTCAATCAGTGTTGCTTCCTGAGTGGACAGTGTGATTTCACAGAAGTGTGATTGACTTCGAGTTACATTGTGTTCTTTAAGTGTTCCCTTTATTTTTTGGAGCAGTTTATTATTCTATGAAGCGTATGCATTACTTTATCTCAGGCTGGAGAGATGTTAGTATATAGGCCCCAAAGAATAACAGGGATTAGAGAATTCATCACCCTGGAGAAATTATTTCCTCTTTATTACATCTTAGTATGGATACAGTTCTCAATAGAATGGGATAGTAGCAGCTGCATCACTATGTGACAGTTTGAATGGTTATAACTTTTGCAGACAACTGCCAGCAGTAGGAGTAACCTTGTTTTACTCAGCAGGGAAACACTATATTAAAACATTTACTTTAGAGTTTAGACCATATCTTTTGATAAATAATACATAACTTGCTAGACAATAAGCCACTGTTGACACATGAAAGGAGTAGAAGGGATATAAAATGTAAATACAGGGCTGGATTTAAATCTCACCTGCCCCTAGACCAATGCACCTATGCTCACACATCCCACTCATCACATGACTACTCTCCTAGTTCCTCCCACTGCTGCCTAGCAACAACAATATTATCTTATAACATAAAAGGGCAAAAAAGTTGTTAACCCCCTGTCTGCTAGGGAGGTCTTCAATGAATTACTTTGCAGTACATTGGAGACCTCTCTACATAGTTGGGAACTTGCCGGGTTTCACCCAGAGACTCCGGATTTAGAGATCCAGGTAGGCTGAGATGAATACATTAAAATTTATTATAATAAAAATTAATACATTTAACTGTGCGGCATGACAGATAATAAGTGTGGCTTCCTGACATTGTATCCGGCCGTATCTCCAACCACAAAAGGTGATGTGACCTCTTTCCTCACCCAGATGAGACAGCCAATTGTTGGCAACGCTGAAGAAGAGTGACGACAACATGGTTATGACATTGGAATTGCAGGGCATGGAGCGGGAGAAGCAGTGAGTGGAGGCAGAGAGTGGTCAGTGAAGCTGGAAGAGAAGACCTTCTCACCACTTCTCCAGTCTCCCCTGAGTCCACTCCAGTCCAGCCAGTGTTGGCTGTTAAGTTCATTCAATATGTCAGAGCCGGAGGAGGAGGATGAAAATAAGTTAGAATGGGGGGGGGGGGCTTTGAGCCTGTTTAGCAGAGCACTGTGCCCCTGTCTGGTGGTTCCTGAAGAAGGGGTCAGATTGCCCCGAAACACGATGAACTAAAGACAAAGTTCCTAAAGAAGGGGTCAGATTGCCCCGAAACGCGTTGAACTAAAGACAAAGTTCCTGAAGAAGGGGTCAGATTGCCCCGAAACGCGTTGAACTAAAGATAATAATAAGAACTATTAACCACCAACCGAACCTACGGATGCATACCTGATAACTAACAACTCCTGACAGACGAGATACACGGAGCAGTAACATCCCCCATAAATATCCACATCAACGCCAGCACGTGTCTCCATCGCATTGCAAAGCACATCGGACGCGACCCAGAAAAAGAAAAGACCACTAGAAAACCAGGGATTGCCTAGCCAAGATCACCCGACATGCAGTTAATACAAGGAAACATCTGGTAAGCAGTTTGCGATAGTCGGGTAGACCTGCTGCCCCTGTATGTAAAGTTATCCCCTCTCGGGTGAAACGTCTGGGTGACTGCTACTTTTGGACACACACTTTCGTATGGGTGGATTTCTGATACTCTGAAAGAATATCACGTCTCTCACAGATTGAGTTGAAGTCGCTACATAGACTCTATAGTAGTATATATCCATATCACCAGTTACATCTAGAACACATTGCACTCATTGAATGGTTACTGTAGTGACTGGGAACTCTTTTCTTTTATTCAGCATTAGTGGCTGATTATTTTAAATTCTTGAAAATTGTTTTTAGCGATCTATATAGATTTTATTTATACTGTCTATTTTATCATTACAGTAATAAAGAGATTGACCTTTTCTTGATACTATATATTTTTTATTGCAAATAATTTTTTCTTTTTACATACTATTCAATTGAGACTACACTTAGATCTCTGGTGCGCTGTCTCCCCATCCTTTTTTTCTTTCCTGTCTGGTGGTGACTTACTGGTTCTTTAAGCTAGAAAGCATGTTAACAAACAGTTGATGTTGAGGCCGGATCACATATACTCACTGTATATAATGTAGTGGACCAAAAGTACTGGCACTTTTCATTCATTCTTCATGAACAATGAACAGTATCAGTACTTTTGGTCCATTTTCTTTATTTGCACAATATGACTTATATGAACGTCATGGAATTCAGGGTTCCCTATGCGACTGCATGCCAATTGGGGATGTCTGATTCCATTTAAAAAGAAAAAACATGCCCCGTGGTCCTTAAGTGCCAGCCACACGGCTGGTCCTTAAGGGTTTAAACACAGTAGCAATGGTGTCTTTTTTTTTTTTTTTTTCGGAAATCTCAGGGTGAGCCATTTCTGACAGTTCCCAGACATGCCTCTCTGACATCAAAGGCCTTAAATGGGAACTCTCACCCCCTGGGCTCACTTATTGTTCCTGTGAAGAAGACTGCACTGCAAGACTCTGAAGTCTCATTGGCCTAGGCACAAAGCCTCCATGGGCATTAGGGTGACCACTAAAGATGAGCGAGCACCCCGATGCTCGGGTGCTCGGGTGCTCTGACCGAGCACCCCCTGATGCTCGAGTGCTCGGCCGAGCACCTGAGCCCCATTCAAATGAATGGGAGCACTCGAGCATTAAACCAGGCACCCCCTGCTCTGATGAGCGGAGGGTGCCTGGTCAATGTCCCCCTTCATCTCCGCTATGCCCCTCTTCCACAATGTCCCCCTTCATCTCCGCTATGCCCCTCTTCCACAATGTCCCCCTTCATCTCCTCTATGGCATAGGAGATGAAGGGGGACATTGTGGAAGAGGGGCATAGCGGAGATGAAGGGGCACATTGTGGAAGACGGGCATAGCGGAGATGAAGGGGGACATTGTGGAAGAGGGGCATAGAGTCTATGCCCCTCTTCCATAATGTCCCCCTTCATCTCCGCAATGCCCCCTTCATCTCCGCAATGCCCCCGTACCTCCATTCCCTGGTGGTCCAGCGGAGCGTCTTCGGATCTGTGCCTCTTCCGGCACAGATCCTCTTCACCCGAGCATGTCGGGCGAGCACATGGCGGTACTCGTACGAGTACCGCCATGTGCAGAGCAGAGCGATGCTCGAGCCGATCCGAGCATCGGCCGAGCACGCTCGCTCAACACTAGTGACCACATGTCCTGGAATGCCCAGGACAGTCCGTTAATTGAGGTCTGAGTCCTGCATCCTGGCTTACCCCCCACCGGGACAATAAACAGTAACGGAATTAAGTGAATTTAAATAAAGCTACCAAAGTTTGCCACTATGCGTCTGCCAGCTGACAGCCTCTGGTCCATACGTAAATATACAAATGTGTATAATTTTTGAAATTGTATGGTGATAAGTAAGCCACTTTGCACTCTCGTCGAGTCTTGACAGCAGCAGACACTCAGTGCCTTAGCTAAAACATACACTGTCAGCCAATGACAGTGGATAGTACTGTCACACTGCTCATCTCTCATTGGATGGCTGATACCTGTAAACCAGAGGGGACAGAAGGAAGCGCTATGATGCCTAGATATCCTATATAATAATTCGCTAAATCGTGTTTAACGCCGCGACATGCGCAGTAGACACTGCTTCACATGCTGCAGTCATGCTTCTGAGCACCCAGCTCTGTATCAGCCGTGGCGCGGGCAGTCTCAGCTGCGCGTGACTGCCCCGCGACCGGGTGGCAGTGGCACTGTGGCCCATGTAACGGGCTGTTCAACTAGTATGATATAATTGAGCAAGCCAGCCAGAGGCTCCCATACCAAGTGCAGTGGTGTTGGACTCACAACCAAATGTCTTCTGTCACACAAAGATAGGAGTACAGCAGACAAGTGCAGCTGAGATGAGGAGGACATGAGAGAGGAGACAGATCATGCAAGGAAGCAACATGCACTGCTCAGTCCTACTCCTTCCCAGTTTGCCTAGGTGACTTCCTCTTGCTCTTCAAGGAAGCACTGAGCCTGTGATGGTTGCTGCCAGTAAGTCCCTTTTGAAAGGGCAAGTAAACTAAAAAAAAGCTGTAATTGTGTATGCTCAATGCATGGTGGGCAACATGTGGCTTCCCAGCTGTTGTTGGACTACAAATCCCATCATACTCAGCCATCCATTCACTGTCTGAGGATGATGAACATGCAATCCAACAGCAGCTATAAGCTATAGGCAGCTCACCCCACTGTACTTTCCACAGAAGTCATTCATCCCTTCAGGAGTAAAGGAATTGGTTTCCACGTTATCGCACTCTAGCAAATTGTCTGCTGCAGCAACTTGTACTGCAGGGCTGGTTACTTGAGGTACTTTGGGTTTAATGGGTTTGTTCAAGGTGAGCCAGAGATAAACTGACCACATATCACATTAAATGAAGATGCTTATGAAAATGCCATTCTTCAGGACTGCACTGGAATCAGTGTGTGTTTTCATAAGCATCCTACATTCTGCTCTGAAGTGAACACAGGTTATGCACTGACATCCAGTGATGTCTACTCGGATGTGCAAGGTCCTTGATGTCACCTAACGTGTTTCATAAAAGTGTCCCTGAATGGCAGTAAGAAAACACGGCCACTCTAATGCTCATTAGTAAAGGGCTTCCAAGACTGACTAGGGGTGGATTCAAGAAAGAGAAGAAAATGTCTGTGCTATTTGTGATTGCTCACATTTAGATGCAAGAAACATACTGATGCCTTGGTGCTGAAGAGCACGTGCTCCTAAATTAAGGGAAAAAGTTAGGGAATGCCCCTAAATTAAACAGGACAGTTAGCACAGGCTACTGAATTAATGGCACAGTTAGTGTACGCTCCAAAATTAATGGAAAATTCAACAAACGCTCCTAAATTAACAGAAAAGGTAGCACAGTCTCCTAAATTAACGGCAAAGTAAGCTAGACATCTGATAATGTGTTCTAACTGCTTCACTGAATTAGACACAATCACTAATCCTCTCACTAAACAGCGGATATTGTAGCCAGATCCACTTTTTGAAATGCATTCACTAAAAAAGGAGTAAACATTTTCTAATTCATAAAAAATGCACAATTAATTAACGTTTCGGCTCTACTCATTTTTCCTTCAAAAGTAGATTGTAAATAGTGATTCTGACATTCCGCCCTAAAGGTGTATGGAGACTGCAGACATCACCAATGACATTGATTGTAAGCTGCCAACTTCTGGCTTGCAAGGGGTTTCTTTTTCTGACCCCCAAAGGGCTGACAGGAGCCATAGGATAAGACTTAATAAAACATGAAAATTGCCTTTTATAAGTGTCTAGTAAAAAGTTATGTATCCTGGTAAATAAACAGCCATCCATAAACAAGTGGTACTGCACTAGCCACACCCAGAAGTCTACCTACCATCATGTACACCCAAACTACTCCCCTTAACACCACTTGTGCCCAGAGGAGGAAAATGGGACATGCTGTGGGTATTTCATGATGTCCCTTCCCTCTATTACTTGTTCAACCCTTTGAGTACCAGAGGGGTATGCGGAGCATTGTGAATCACTCAAACGGTTAAGTAAATGTAATATGCAAAGCATACAGGAAATGATGTAAGTCTATGCCTTTCCCTGTGCAAACTATGGGGCTGATGTGAGTGGACTGCTGCCATTATAGTAAAATGCTTATGGAGATTGTCCACCAGTCTGCACTTCAATGGTTATACTCTGTAGTGCTTACCCTGAAGTGCAACCACTTATGTTGGAGGCTAAGACAACGGAGCTGCACTGGCAGAGATATAGCTTTGTGCCCCTGTATATTCCTTAATTTGTAACACTGTATCCTTCTGCATTTATTTCTAGACATCAAGCATGGCTTCCAAGTGACTGGTGTTGAAAGGATGATGCTGAGAGCTCTGGGACAATACTAACGTCATGCACAGGAATCTCTACCCAAGAAAACTCAATGGGAAGGATCTCCTGCCAATAGAGGGCTGACTGTTACACGCGCCATGTTTGTCTGTAAATAGAGTTTTTAGTTCTGTTTGTTATTTTGTAAATGGTCTCTGTAATCATTCCAAGAAAATGGTTTGTATTTGACTTCTATGGCAGAAAATGAACTAATAGTAAAGAAAAAAAGAAAACTCTGGTTAGGTACTCTGATATAGAAATAGGGGTGCCTATATATCCATATAATAATAGAACAAGAAAAAAAAGGATAATATAACCAGACACTCCCCTCCTCAAAAAGTAACTAATCCAAAATTGGAAATTAAATAATAATCAGACTAGTACAATTACATAAATAGCCAATTTATTATAATGCACTTGGAGGGTGAACAGAACACAAACAAAGGCACTGTCTCCCCACCATCCAACCAGTCACCACCCACCCACGTCCCAAAACGTAAAAACAATATCAAACTCTAGATGCCGGCATCTACATCTATCTAAAACAGCAAACTGCTGATGATCATCAGAAAAATGTAGAAAAATAGTGATGGTCATATAGGAGACAATAATAACTCTCTTAATAATCCAGAGCAACAAAAGCTGAGCAGGGGTAATATATCACCGGAGGAATAGTCACTGTATCGTGATCCTGTTCTCAGACTTTATAAAGCATCAATATGAAAACTGCACATTATAATAAAGCCCTCTGATGAGGGGGGAAATTCTGTGCGAATGTCTGAGACTCCATACAGGGAAATAAAAAGACAACTAAACGACAAAGAATGTTATAAGAAGTTGGAAAAGGATCCCACATTAAATATTCAGAGAGAAATATTTTTAAAACTAAATTATGCAGTATCATGTATTAAATTAACATTTAGCATGCAAGTCACAGTTAATAAAAGTTAACATGTCAACCTCACTGCTATACAGAAGCAATAAACTCCAGTTTTTACATGATTATAAAACTGGAATAATGTTTTTATGTATAGATGAATGATATCGTCTATGACTTTCCTAACCCTTCTCTTGTACTTAGACACACTCATACACACACATACATACATACACACACACATACACACTCACACACACACACACATACACATATACACATACACACACACACACACACTCACATACACACACTCATACACACACACATACACACACACACACACACACACACACTCACATACACACACACACACACACACATACACATATACACATACACACACACACACATACACACATACACATACACACATACACATACACACACACACACACACACACACACACATATATACACACACACATATACACATACACTCACACACACACACACACACACACACACACTCACATTTCATTACAAATGACTTTTGGTTCATGAGAATACTTTCACTTCTTTGAAGTGAATGTTAAAGTGAGCCTGTCATGCAGAAAACAATTAGTTAATTTTGCAGTGCATGGTATAGGAAACCTATTAAACATGAGCTATTTTTATGCAATTAACAAAACTGGAATATGTAACTATCATCTTAGGTTTTCTCCCTTTCTCCTGTCTGTAGGAGAAGACATTTTATCATTAAATGGGCTGGACGTCCTCCCTCATCAGACCCAGTGATATTGTTTCCTCTCTCATCCATGCAAGGATTGGGTAGTTTAGTCTACAACATCCTGCAGCTTCCCCAGGAGTTAGATCATCACTGTCTTGCTGGGAGTTATTCATTGTTTGGATGTTTTTTCCTTGAACCTTTTGTTAAACATACAAACTTCAAATATCATTTTTTTACTTAATTATCCATTTATGTTTGTGTGTAAGTGTATGTGTCACTCTCTCCCCTTGCATAAATACATACCTGTGTGTGTTCCCAGAAACATAAAAATCTAAATATTACATTGTAACCATAGGTTTGTCTAGGTCACATCAATGACTTGTGGGATGTTCTCAGTGAATTCTGTGAGATACTGAGACAGAGCTGATCTATGGCTGAGGTATAGCATTGAAATGAATGGAGAGGGAGGGTTTTCAACAAAGTGTTTAAATAACTCTTAATCATTTTGCTATTAAGGACATTATGGGAGATGTCCTCAGAACACTTTCCAAAATTGTTAAGGATATTTCCCAGGATGTACTCTGCAATAGTTGGCTCTAATGAAGCTCATATCTAAGCCTTTCAGTCTCCTAAAAATTTCAGGGTGGCTTTGTTGCTATGGGGAGAGTCTATATTTTCCCATAGTGCCTCCTTCTGCAAACACTGGTGTACAATAGCATAAGAGTTGAAAGGAAACAACACCTCATTTGAAATGTGTATTATTCTTTACCAGTGAGTGCCATTTCTTTCTGTAATTGTCGCAGCCATTTTAGTACAGGAAGGTCAAATCTGAGTAATGTACAAAAACCAACAGCTTTTTGTAACAGTAGTTTCTTACCAATGAGGTGTAATTTCTTTCTGGAATTGAGCTGCTAAGGATAACTGTAGAATATTTTCAAGTTTTCAAAGAATTTGGTACCTTTGAAGGGATAGAGATGTAAAACGGAATACATACTTTTTATTTTAGTACCATCTTCTGGAAACATTTGTGCACTTAGGGCTAGGGGAAGAGAGTGGCCCCTCATTTGATGCAGTAGGTTGTCTTCTATCCAATATATCATGTCTTATCTACGTTTTCTTCTGGTTTGTAGTTCTTAAAAGCATTAATTGCAGATATAGCATATTGAATCAAACCCACAAAACTGACATATTGTGGTCTGTGCAGTTTTTCAGTTCTGATGCCCCCTATGGTATGTCAGTCCATGCTGATGGGTACCATTTTACTCAAAAGGTGTTTAGCTACATAACCAAATATGTCATCCCATGCTTTTTTACATGCATTCAGTTTATTTGAAAGAGTGTAACTATGAAAAAAGGCTCTTTTTGCTGCTATAGCACAATTTTCTGGAGATTTCATAGCAAACCCACCTTGGGGTAAAAATGCCAGTAACCAGTCTTGAAACTGTAATTATGCGTTCTTTTAAAGCGTATATAGCATGTATGATTACTTGGTTATACATTTTTCTTTTGTGCCTAAAATGAAGAATGGTGGAAAATGGAAAAGAAGAATATATGTTTTTTAATTGCTAATTTTATTCAGTAGACCTATGCATAAAAACATATATTTTTGTGTTTTAGAAAAAGAAATACTAATACTAAGATCAAGAAACATTTGTTAAAGGAACATAATAAAAATACACTCCTGGACGGTTGTTTGAAATTCACTTTACTGAAATTCATATTATAAAAAAAATATGGCTCAAATTTCTTGGTTATGTTAGGGAATAGCCGATTAAACAATTATATATTTTGAAAGTGCAGGGTGTGCTGACAAAGCTTGTGTATGACATGTGTGGGTTGTTCACAGAAGGATACCAAGTTGTCTTTTTACTGTAAACTGCAACAAAAGTGTGAAAACATACTTGGCACCCTGCAAAGGTAAATGATATTCACAATATTATGCTTTTCATTGATATAAAGTTTATAATGTGTAGGAGAACTCTAGCATTTAGGGGTTAAAAGTACACAGGCAAAATTCCCAGTTAAGTGACTATCAGGAGCTGGTACCTGTGTTCAATCACAAATGGGGATGTGGTTCTTGTCCAGTAATATGGATGCCCTCTCTGACGCTTGGGAGAGGAGTGTAATTTAAGGGTCTTGTGAGGTAGGCTGTGATCTGCAGCCCAGACAGTGATCCACTTAACCCACGGTATTAATGAGAGGCCTCATCTCCTGTACCTGAAGATCAGTGCACTCTGGCAGTAGTTGGGGGACATGGGACCCTGGAGACTGGGTACCTGAGGCTGAAAGACGGGTTCGAAGTTCACAAGAAAAGTGGAGCAATTCTGGCCCAAACCAGGGGCACCATAATAATCAAAACATATTGCAAAGGAATGCACTGGGGAACTTTCTAGCCCCAAGTGTGCAAAGTCCTATTTATATACATGGAAAATGTTATTTGGCAACTGACTGATCTGCTGTTGGTTTGTCCCAAGATTCCCCATGTCAGCCTAAGAAATACACAAAGAGTTTTACATACTCAGGTCATATGGAGACCAGACGAGTTCCAGTCTATGACATACAGACCTTCTTAACCCTTTGAGTTCCAACACTATGCTCTGCAATGTACGGGTGTCCCACTACAGTGTTCGGCTTTTACAAGCAATTAACCATTTACCTTTTAAGATAACTGATTTCACTGAGCTTTGTAGGTTCTGATGCTCATCAAAACCTTCACTACACAGACAGGAGATGATGTGGGCTGTATGTGACACCTTTTCTGCTGCAAGGTCATCAGGAGACAGGAGAGATAGCAGGCAAGTGATCTGTTGCAGGGGGAGGCCTAATAGGTTGATGTGAGCCACATCACGGAGCAACAGTGGTTCACAGTTGACCACCAATACTGTGTAGATCTTTCTCACTTCGCTGCTATCTCTTTTAATGGATAAAGCAAGGGTGCGTGACAGGGGTATAGTGCAACCACAGAACATACAAAGGGATAAAACAACCCATAGTGCACACGCGCCTCTGTGCATGCTGCTTACTGTGTCCTCTTGTCCCAACAATCTTCTCCTCCTCACTATCTCCTCTTCATTCCACACAACACCCTCTCTTGTGTGCCACGTGGAATTCCTGAGGCCAGGAACAAGCTGATCAAACCCTCAGATCTTTGTTCTTCAGGCGGCTCTGAGAGGTGCACATTGCCACAACAAACGCAGACTGGAGGATCGGGAGAGGGGACCTCAAGTTCTGCAATGAAAGTCCCCAGTGCCTCACACCTATGACGCTCTTCATTTCTGTAACTCTTTCAGTGCCAGAGAGGTGCTCAACGTGTTGTCTACTCCTCTGGCATGGAAAGGGTTAACAACTTTCAGTGTCACAGACCCAACTCCGCTTAAGTAACAGACACTGCAGCCACTTTTAATAACAATCTCCCTGCAGACCTCACTAGCGTTCAAGGACTTAAAGCCGCATTTAAATCAAAGTCAATTTGGCGAATGTTTATTTATGTACTTGCTTTGCCCTCGAATTGCTTCTTTACCTCATCCACTAGGCAAGAGGCACTCTCTCTGTGGTGCCGGCCTCTCTGTCCCCTATAGGATCAGAGAAACCTGCTCGTGAGAGCTTATAGTCTTCAGGAAGGTATGTTGAACACAGATGGAGTAAGTGCTATTGATGAATAAATCATGTCCATTGTACATTTGGACACAAAACTAAAACTGCCACACAAGTGGTTAATGGCTTGTCAATACATTGGAAATATCACAAGCACAACATGATTAAACATGTTATGTAGAACAAGTCAGAGGTGAAGAGACAGAATGAGGGAAAGACCCAAGATGGGACACATTACAGGTCTGTATTCACTTCCTACATTATTTCCTGGATTCTACAGATCCCAATACATTGCAAAGCAATTCTGTTGGACACTTGTGTACCATTCCAGGGGTTAAATGACCCATTGAATTCAGTGGAAATACAGGGAATTTGAATTGTATCTGTATGACATAAATGTAAAATAGCTTACAGTTTATAAGACACAAAAAAAATATTTTCAATTAACCCTTTAAGGGTTAAATAAAAAATGTTGAATTACACAATAAGGAAAATAAACAAAACACAGTCACTGCTGGACATTTCTGTAAGGTAAAGCTGTGGAGATATTTCTGACATCCTAGGGGTTAAAAAAAAATCTTGAGGCCATATGATGAAAACTAAAGAGGAGAAATGCAGCATCAAAGAAATTGCTGGGGGAACATCAAAACTCCTATACATTTAAATGAGGTCTTTAACACTTTGAGTGCCAGAGAGGTATCCAATGAATGCCTCTCTGCTATTCAAACAGTTAAACACCAATGAATAAAATGGGTTGATATAACTTTATACATCATGTACTTAGAGCTGCACCTGTTACAATTATTACTTATGTCCCTAAATCATCATCATCCTACATCCCTAAATTATCAACCTACATCCCTAAATCATCATCCTACATACCTAAATTATCTTCCTACATCCCTAAATCATCATCATCCTACATCCCTAAATTATCTTCCTACATCCCTAAATCATCATCATCCTAAATCCCTAAATTATCATCCTACATTAGCATTTTACTGGCTGTCTAAATTGTCCTGTTCAGAGGCCATTTATTAAATATTGTTTATATTGAGAGATAAGAGCTAAAGCCACTTAGGCCTTTGAATGCCAGATGACTTATACAACACCCCTATGGCACTCAAAGGGTTAACCTATTGAGATTACAGTTTACTGCTGTCATATTCAAATACACGTATCTTAATAGCCCTGTTACACAGAGGGGTATATGTATGTATATATATATATATATATATATATATATATATATATATAGCTATCCTAGCAGTGTGTGATGGCATACACCTCTGGCACACAAAGAGTTAATGTCAGCCTCAGTGACACATATACATATATATATATAATGTATATTAAATTACACAATGTACACACAGGAGTGTATATATAATAAGTAACTGTATTAGTTTTATACCTCGGGCAACAACTAGACCTGGCAGTTGATGCATTATGACCACTGTCACTTCACTAAGACGCATTTTAAAATTCTGAATATCTTCATTATATCTTTAGACCTATCAGGCAAAGAGTACAAAGGGGACCAAGCGCCCTCACCTTGGGAAAGAAGAAGGTGAACCATCACAGAAAAGGAGAAGGGCAGAAAGTACGAAGAGAAGTTCCAGCACTATTCAGAAAACAGAGCACCCCAGAGGAAAAAACAAGGCTGGTTCTGGGGTGATTAAAAAGGCCAAAAAAAGAGGCAATGAAGATGATATGGGTGGAAATGCCCCCAAACGGCAGCGGAGAGACACCCAGAGAACAGAAGAAAGTAAGTAGAAGTTCTGAAAATGAGAGGAGATATTTTATATCTTGTACCCATAGGATTACTCCCATAACACTGAGTAACAAAAGGTACAACCTATGTGAACTGACCCTCATCTAGTAAGATTCTTTACTAATAAACTTAAATCACAGACTGCTCTAAATTAATGATAAATAATATATTTTTTTCACCCCATAAGGTTCAACTTCTGACACAAAATCGAACACCGTGAGGTCTCTAAGTCTTCATGACTTTATGTTTTATTGGAAACTCGGGGAAGGAGGATTCGGCAAGGTAAGCGATGTCCTCTCCAGATCAGCTAAAAAAGCTTTACATTTAATTATGTAACAATAGCAAAATAATACCTTCTTTTCAAATGACCCCTACCCTTACTCTTAAATACCCCTATACATCTATTCTGTGCCCCTCCTCCCCTCTAAATATTAGTTTTGTTATTGATCCCTGTCTCCACTACACATCACTTTTTTCCCCATTGACTGCAATATTTCTCCCTTCCTCATCCCCATTCATGTGACTCCCCTGCACTATATTTCTGACCCCACCAACTGTTGATCTCTCTTCTATGCAGCCCCATTTCTGATGGACCCAGTGCTCACCTTCTGTTCCCCTCCCATATCTAGACCTTTCTTCTATCCAGCTCTTTTCCTATGACTTCACTGCCCTATTTGTTTCCTCCACCCCATTTCTTGCCTTCTTTCCCACCCAGCCCCATTTATGTGATTCCCCCAGACCTATTCTTCTGTCCTCCATTCACACTTTGAACATTCTTCCCCCCAGTCCCATTCCTGGTCTCTGCCCTCTCCAATCATCTGTTACTCTTCCCTGATTCCCTACCCCAGCTCCTCCCCTCCCATGTCCCTCACTCCCTTCTCACTATGGTATACGAGCATGTGAAGCAGGAGTGTGAAATATATAGCTCATCCATTACTTAACTAGATTGCAACTCCCATACAACTAATGATTAGCTAAGTGTTTTGGGAGTCACAATCCAACAACAGCTAGATAGACACAGTCTGCCCACCCTGCCTCAGTCTGTGTAAATTCAAATTAACAGTCTGGGGCTACTAAGTTGAATGTTACCGTTTTCACTGAGACATTGTTCCACCTCTAGCAATGCTTTGCACACCCCTGCAGATCACCTTCCATTTACCATTTGTGTCCCTAGATGTTAGAAAGGTCAACATACATTGCTTGGTCATAATCTCTCAATCATCGGAGGGATTAAATGTGTCCCTGCTGATATTTCCTCCTATGTAATAAGCAATCTGTAACCCGCCAGTCTCTCTCTGTCTCCTCTAGGTCATGCTAGCTTGCTGCTCCACCTCTAATAAATGGTTGGCAGTGAAATTCATGAAAAAGCGATTCATTCTCCAAAAAAAGGTGGAGTCCATCATGATAGAGCGCAGGGTGATGGAGGCTGTGGTTGGGTGCCCATTTTGTACCCAGATCTACGCGACTTTCCAGACCCAGGTAACAACAACATGACTTCCCTGTATTAACCCCTTTGTACATTGTACAGTAATGTGTAACATTACAGAATGACAGAAACGTGAGAGAGTGTGTACGGTACATTGTATAAGAATGGATGCACAGTAATATGTATACTAAGGACTGTGATCATGTTGTGTTGACTCTGCTCTTAGATAGTTCTTTATTGTAACCGCTGTCTCTCTGTCTCCCCTGGAATAGGACAAGGTTTGCTTCGTGATGGAATACCTGGATGGAGGGGACCTACTCCATCTACTGGGTGAAGGACCACTGGATCTTCAAAGAATAACGTAAGGCCTAAAAATGTGGGACAGAATATGGGGAGGGGGAATATGGTAACCAGTAAAGTAATAGGACTGAATGGCACTTAGGGTAGGGAAATACCAGGGAGAACCAACCTGAATGAGGCAACCATGCCCAATGTACCATTATAAGTAGAGTAATGTTTTATTCTCCACATCATTCAAGTTGTATCAGTCTTATTGTGCCTGGCACTGAAAACAAATTAGCCTATTACATCACCACAAGGGGGCAGAGAATTAAAATAAATCATCAAGGGTCACATGCACAAAAGAAAAGTGGAGAAATTAATCTGTGCCATCAGATGGTGGGGGAGAATTAACACTTGGGGATTTTGCAATATGTTGAAGACCTCACTAGTATTCAAAGAGTTAAAATCTCCATTTAAACCAGGATTTTTGAAAAAGTTTATTTCTCCCCTAGGCTACAGTTGTTTGTCCCAGAATTACTCTGATTTTGTATTGTGCATGTGGCCTTTATACATTAAACATTTTCTAACATTTCTGCTAGTGTGAGGTATGGACATATTTTCATATAAATTAAATAAAATAAATTCTGGGTGATGCTCTCACATTAATTAAAGTCGAACAAAGGAAGCTCAAACATGAGTTCAGTTTGATAAATTACTATTTTCTTTGAATTTTCCCCTTTCAGATTGATTGCAGCTGAGATCACGTGTGGGATCAAACTCCTGCACAGTAAGGGTATTATCCATCGTTAAGTGATAGTGCTCCCTTATTACCTGTATAATCCATTCTGTCCTATCACATCTCTGTTCTCATTGTTCTCTCCTCCCTGTCCTATCACAGCTCTGCTGTCTCCTCTCTGTCCTATCGCATAAATCCATAGAGCTGTAAGTGGCCTTTTAGGATTTTGCTTTGCACACTGCATTCTATGACTTACAGACAGATGGCGCTCACATTCTTCCTTTTTACAGAGATCTCAACCCCAGGAACATCTATCTGGACAGCGCAGATCGGGGACTTCGGGTTTGCACTGGAGAATATGTACCCTGGCCAAGAAGCAACAGGCATTAAAGGAACACCCGGCTACCTGGCCCCAGAGGTAAATAACAGACAGGCTCTATTTATAATGTGTGTATTTAACTCCTTGAAAGCTAGGGAGGTCTCTAACATATAGGAAACTAATGTGTTGGAGACTTCTCTAGCATTCAAGGGGTTAATAGACAGGGTGAGATCAGTGGATAGGAAGGCAGTCTTTTTTTTTAGGTGTACACCTGTATTGCCCCCTACAGCTGGGTTATGTACTTTAGTCAGAAGGGCCACATCTTTATTGTTATCTGTTATGTAGACTTGGAGCCACATAAACAAAACAAAGTGGAGAAATACCTGACGAAAACCATCATAGCGGGGAAATGACACATTCCCATTGGTGTAACCGTGATTATTATCCTCTGGAATACTATCGAGGTCTCCAATACGCTGAGGAGATAAGATGATAAGGATGAACTCTGGGGCAAACCAAGTACATCGTAGGGGACAGATACAATATCCATTGTGTTAAATGGGACTCAAAAATCCTTGAATGCTATAGACGTCACAAACACAATCGATTCACATTACATTGGAGACATCTCTGGCATTCAAAGGGTTAAAAGTCCCAGTGAAACCAATAAGAAATTGGGGAATTTGTCTCCTATGGTGAATTGGTTTGCTCCAGATTGATTCCAGATCTCAGTTCATCAGCCTCAATATATTGGATAACCCTTTAGCATTCAATGGGTTAAGTGTCCTATTTATATCAATGGAAATTTGGGGAATAGTTATATGTCCCCTACAGTGCAAATGGCTTGCCCCAGATTTGCTCCTCTTTTTTGCACACAGGGCCTTATGTACAAAGTAAAAGTGGAGTAAACCAGGAGCAAACCAACTGCACCATAGGGGGGAAATAAAAACTCTCAGTGATCCACATGGAGCCACACAGCAGACTGCAGAGCTCTGTAACATTCAAGAGGTTGAAATGCCCATTTATACCAAAGGGTAGTAGGATCCCCCCTCCCATGGTTAGTTGGTTTGCTCCAGTATTAGTCCAGTTTGCTTTTGTCCATAAAATCCACAGATATTTGTGAACTGAAAGTCTTATTTTTCTGATTCCCAGTACCTTTCCCTGGAGATAGTGCACTAGCCTGGGAACTAGGCCTGTGTGTTGGTAGGTTGTCTTTGCTTTGTGCCTGTGTGTCAGTAGGTTGCAGTGACTTTGTGCCTGTGCGTTGGTAGGTTGCAGTGACTTTGTGCCTGTGTGTTGGTAGGTTGCAGTGACTTTGTGCCTGTGTGTCAGTAGGTTGCAGTGACTTTGTGCCTGTGTGTCAGTAGGTTGTAGTGACTTTGTGCCTGTGTGTCTGTAGGTTGCAGTGACTTTGTGCCTGTGTGTGGGTAGGTTGCTTTTGCTTTGTGTCTGTGTGTCGATATGTTGCTTTTGCTTTGTGCCTTTGTGTCGTAGGTTGCAGTGACTTTGTGCCTGTGTGTCGGTATGTTGCCTTTGCTTTGTGGCTGCGTGTGGGTAGGTTGACGTGTCTTTGTGCCTGTGTATGTGTAGGTTCCAGTGACTTTGTGCCTGTGTGTGGATAGGTTGTAGTGACTTTGTGCCTGTGTGTTGGTATATTGCCTTTGCTTTGTGCCTGTGTATGTGTAGGTTCCAGTGACTTTGTGCCTGTGTTGGTAGGTTGCAGTGACTTTGTGCCTGTGTGTTGGTAGGTTGCAGTGACTTTGTGCCTGTGTGTCGGTATGTTGCCTTTGCTTTGTGCCGGTGTGTGGGTAGGTTATAGTGAATTTGTGTCTGTGTGTTGGTAGGTTGAAGAGACTTTGTGCCTGTGTGTTGGTATGTTGCCTTTGCTTTGTGCCTGTGTGTGGGTAGGTTGACGTGTCTTTGTGCCTGTGTATGTGTAGGTTCCAGTTGTGCCTGTGTGTGTATAGGTTGCAAATACTTGGAGCCTATGAGTGCAATCGTATAACTTTCCAACACTATCGTACTGGTACTCATGGGGTTGCAAAAAGGAGGAGGATGATGGAATATGCTGTATTAATCAGTAGAATCAATGAAGAGTAACTGAATTATTACTGTGAGTAGGAATTTTCATATTGTCAGTATATATATAGTAGTAACTGGCAGAAGAAATCCAGGAGTTCAATGAGGACATACGGATAGCAGTTACAGAAAGAGATTTAGTGGGCTTAGCACAGTAATAGTGATTCTTGTATGGATTATAGGAGATGGATCGCTAAGTAGTCTGTTAGTTTCTGGGAGCGCATACTTTTATATAAAAAAAGAATTTCTGTGGTTTTAAAGGAATTAATAAAAGTGTAAGTTTTAGATAATTTCACCTGCGCTGTATGTGGAACCAGCTGGTTTAACTGTACTTTACATCATCATTTGCCCCATGAATTATCTACTTTTTTTGGGTGGAGAAGGGAAAGGGGAGGATTTCAAGTATTTTCTCTCTCACTAACTTCTCCATTGTCCCTCTTTTTTCTTTTGTTAGATTTAGTCTTACATATGTAGATAAGGGAGCATGGTCATGAAGGAAGAAGTGAATCCTCAATTACATGATCTAGATGATATTTAAGTAATTTTGGTGCTCTAGTTCTATTTTTTGTGCTTTATATATTATTTCCACTGCTTTGTGCCTGTGTGTGGGTAGGTTGTCGTGACTTTGTGCCTGTGGGTGGGTAGGTTGTCGTGACTTTGTGCCTGTAAGTGGGTAAGTTGACATTGCTTTGTGTCTGTGTGTGTAGGTAGGTTGACATTGATTTGTGTCTGTGTGTAGGTAGGTTGCTGTGATTTTGTGCATGTGTGTGGGTAGGATGGGAAATAATCTCTCTCTATATTCTTTTGGCAGATGCTGAAGGGCAAGAAATATAATTCTGCAATTGATTGGTATTCATTTGGAGCCATTTTATACAACATGGTGACCAATGAGTTTCCCGTGGACTCCCTATCCATCCGCCAACTGAGATTCCCAGCAGGGGTCAACAGAAACACCAAGGACCTGATCAAAAAGGTAGGTATGAGCAGGGATATACAGGCCAGCATTGAGATCCAGTTGAAAATACCAATGTCAGCAGCCTCATAGAGAGCCCATTGGTCTATTTCCTGGAGGTAAAAATGCTGGGCCAGTGGTATAAGGGCATTCAGTATAATCTTGCTGGTCTCCCAGTAACTACATCATCACAATGGGACCATTTGCAGTAAATAAAAGTAAAGTAATTCCAGGAAGAATCTCCTGCACCATAGGGGACAATAAACCTTCACATTTTTTTGCAATGCATTGGAGACTCTCTAGCCACAAGGGAAGTTATGCACTAAGGCGTGATAAAGAGGTGAAAACGCAGAGATATCCAGTTCCTATGTTATTCTATAGAGCCTAAGCACTAAGATCGTCAAAGTTGGATAAATCTTAGTGCATTGGCTCCATAGAATAACAGAGGACTTGGAGATATCACTGGAGAACTTATCTCCACTTTAACACTCCTTGATAACAACTTAATGCATATCCCCCAGGGTATTAGAAGCCTCCATTTAAATCTATGGGTATTTGATTTATGAAATGTAATACAGTTGATTTGCCCTAGAATTGCTCCTCTTTTACTTAGTGTAGAAATTGTACTTACATAATGTATATGTGTAAGTCATACTGTGGATTAGATTCAGCAGCCCTGTACATACCATTAACACTAGGGCTGCTGGTAGTAATTACAGTTTGTCACAGGTCCCTCCTGTCCTTATCTGCATTTACAATGTGTTAAACAGGGTCAGATTTCACACAAGGCAAAGAAGTCAATCTCTTAAAGAGATAAATATTCTGCAGCACCTCAGCTGTGATGGCCACACCCACATTTCAAGTTGTGAGTGTGGTCAGAGCAGTCCCAATGCCCCTGTACCAGACATACGCTCCCGATTTACCAGTTTATATAATTCTGTAAAAGGATCAGGGAAAGTGAGGCCCTCCAGCTGCTCCCAGACTACAGCTTCATCATTGGCTGGTGGGGAATTGCGGACTGGAAGCAGCTGGAGGGCCTCATGTTGCCCAACCCTGCTCTGTACTAGTCATTATTAAACCCTTTGGATGCTGGAAAGGTCTCATTGCATTATTAAGGTTGCTGGTGTTTGTCTATTATAGGCTGAAGGGATTTTCTATGCCAGGAAACACTAGATCACCCTGGGGGCAAGAGGGTCTCATGTGAGCAATAGGGGCATGGTGAGGGGTGGGGCTTAGGAGCACCCAGGGCAGGATTTCCCAGTAGGCAATTGCTTAGAGTGCCAAGTTATCAGGGGAAAAGCCACGGCTGATCTGGCCACAACCATATTCTGAGTAGTAGGGGTGGCCAGGACAACCCCAGATCTGCTAAATTACTGTGGCCTTTTTATTTACCATTTTACAGACCCCTTTACTGGCCATTATTTAACCCAATTAATGCTAAGGAGGTCTACAACACAATGTAAAGCAGTACATTGGAGAGCTCTCTAGCAGCCAAAGGGTTAAGAAACAGTATTGAGCTTGTATGTTATAGGGTAAGAGTATTGTCTGTACCAAGCCAAAGTGGTTGGGGCTAGAGGGTGGGGTCTTATCAGTGGGGGTGTGGCCATGGGTGGAGCTAAGGGCACTTTGGGTGCTTTTTGCTTATGGCTCTGGGAGCACCTAACAAGTAAATCTGGTAATAAAACACTGCACACACATGGCTGAAGGTCTAGAAGTACAAATAGACAGTAAGATACTAAAGGATATTTTTCCTTTCCACAGCTCATGGTCAAAGACCCAGTCAGGCGCCAGATGGTGGCATCTACAATCGAGAGCCACCCATTCTTCAGTACCATCGACTGGGAAGAGCTGCGCCAAGTCCGTTTCCAGTCACAGTCCTCAGTAGTAAGTACATGCACCTGAATCAGTGCCCAGTGAGTCTATGTACAGTTACACTGCCATGCTGAACAGAAGGCATGGGACAGGGTGGAAAACCTGAGGCTACTCTGCTGTTCAGGACTACAATTCTCATCACCTCCAGCAACCAAACAGCTGGAGGGCCTCAAGTTGCCTAACCCTGCAGCAGGACTATGTACAGACTAGACACAATTTTAATGGGGAGCCATCATCTAAAAACAAATTGGAAGATTTTTATACAGCTTTCAGAGCAACTTGTATGTTGTTATAGCCAAATTATTTAGAAAATAAGTTTACTGTTTAATTAGATTTAGAGATTATGCCATGCAGGCATCACGTCCCCCATCACTAACATTTAACCCTCTCAGTGCTAGGAGATGTGGGCAATGAATTGGTGAGCAGTGTCAGTGAGTAGGAGAGGTAATGTAAGGATACCACAGGACATTACTGCACAGCACGTCTTCATTAGAATAAAGTATAAATCTAACTCCAAACTGACTTTCTAAATAAAAGTGGCTAAAACAACAAATGAATTTGCCAGCACTGTTATTTGACATTAGCCCTAATGTCATGCGTCTGCACACTGGGATATGTACTATAATATTTGATGGTTTTAGTGAATATTGGTGCACACACTCCACTATTGTTAAGAGTTTACTGTGAGCAGTCCTACAAAACCTCCCCTCTACCATACACAGAAATATGGAGTAAAGTTCTGTTAATTTACTCTCCATCGTGCAAGTAGTACATAGTGTTAAACAATGGAAAGGAACACCCCAAAAAGCCCACATGCTTCACTCAGTTCCCTTCCCATGTAACAGAAGGCTTAGAGAGGAGAATCTGCAGTGTAAATAAGTTAGTAAATTGGTGTAGATCTTGGTTCCAGCTCTTAGTTTAGCTTGTAAATGTATTACAACATCCCCCCCTCCCTTTGTATACAAGGTCCATTGTTTACATGAATGTGAATGGATGTGATGACACTGAAGTCACGGTATATTCTCTCTGCAGGTGCCACAGACGACTGAATTTAACAGCCTACTGAAAAGTGTCGCTTTATCCACGGATGAAATGGAGACACCCATCTCTCCAGAAGATCAGCAGAGATTCCGTGGATTCTCGTTCATGGGCTCAGGGCTGTGAGCGGGATCGCCCCAGTGTTGGGCCCAGAAAAACATCAACAAGCATAACATCGAGATTCTTACAGTGGAACTGTCATCTCCACTTAATTGTACTTATTAATAAATACCAAGATGAATTAGTAATATGTTGTGTTTTTCAAGTTTTATTAAGGGAATACTAATACCTCCTAAAATAACCCTCAACTCTTACTTTACTGTAGAGAGTTGCTTTCTGAAGGAGTCTGACCACCAACAGCATGCTAACTCTAGACTACCTTTAACAAGGACCTAGGCCCTATTCTAACCTAAAGTCCTGCACTAAAAATAGCTAACTGGGCTACCACTTTGTCTCCCACAGCTGAACCTAACTTCCCTAGATTACATGGATAACTTTTTTGCGACAAATAGCACAGAATAGAGAGTTCATTGTTTTCTATGGGGTAATTCACATGGGGGATTATTACAGTTGCAGTCATGTTAAATAATAGATTTGTGTTATTGAAACAGCTTGTAATAAAGTTGCTGTAGTAAAGTTGCTCATGTGAACTAGGCCTAAGCCTCTGACCAACTACCGTGCCAGCTCCCATCACTAAGCGCCTGAGCTAGTCTGCACAGCCTGTTCCTGAAATAACAAATATAGGGCTTGATTTAAAGAGGCCTGACACAAACAAAAAAAACATCCAATTGTTTTTCAAGTACAGTAAACAATTCAAAGAACTGTGCTATGAAGAACTGCCAGCAGAAAATGAAGTATATGGGCCGCTAAACTTAGCATCCATTCCCCCCATTAAACATAGTACAAACGGACTACACTGCAATTCAAAAGACTACGTTAGGTGCTAAGATGCGCTAAGGGCCCCACTTTATCGTGGGAAATTCTCTAACCATTTTTTCCTGCCATAGAATCCCTTAGCGCAGGAACTGCGTGTAAAAACAAAGTAAAAAAATACATAAGTTCCCAGTGGATGTATTGCTAGAGCTAAAATAACCCATGGAAAGGCATATATTACATCTGATAGCTCTCAATAATTAGTTTTCGGTTTCATACCGAGAGGGGAATGGGATGAATGAACAAATAAATATTTCTAACACAAGTGAGTCTGTCAGTAAGTTAGAGTTGTTGTATAATTGTAATCAACAGGATTAGTATTTGTGATGGGTGTTAAAAATAATCGACAACTATCTATTGACACTTACTAGACTACTGATAGTGATCACACCACCTTATAACCACTTTAGGAAAGCTATAGTGTGCATATTTTGATTTTAATGAGGGTTTATGTTTTTATATATTTACTAATAAAATGAGAATTTTACTGCATCTACACTACATAGTACCCCTGTATAAGACCCTCCAGCTCTACAGCGTTGTAGACAGTGGAAGACCCAAGGGGGTTACATGAGGATACTCTTTGCTACATGCGTGATTGACCACAAATTGGGGATTTCCTTTTCTCACCACTAGGAGCAGATGCCTATAGTCACCTGAAAGCATCTACAGCACATCACACGGAGGTTCTGCAGCTGTTATCAGCACTACCAGTAAGGTTATAACTCCTTTGATTTTATTGTTTGCAAACATCATGGCATCGGTATATGATGATTTTGACACTGTGACTTTGTCTTATTATTAACCCTGAGCTGGGTTTACCAGCATAGGTTAGCAGTTCATTGCATCTACTACTTCTGCTCTCCTGGTTAATATGCATACTTTTTTGCCCTAACCTGACTTAAAGAGACTTATTTCTAATGTCCAGATGGCTTAGACTTAGACTGGGACAGGCTCCACTGCTCTGGCATTGGATTTGCTTACTTGACTATACTGTCGGCTTTTTCAACATAACCCGAACTTTGTCTCCAAGGTTATAATATTGTACAGCTGCCTATAATTTTTTTTTCTAATACATTTATTGTTACTATCATAACTTAAATTTATATACAACCAATGAGTTGCTACCTCTCTGGTACTCATAGGGTTAATCTTGCAATACGAGGGCATGTCGAAAAAAAATAGGAGATGAAAAATGTCGGTTTTAAATGATGAAAGAAAGTCATGGGAGCACTGTAGTCACATTTTCAAGGGGAAGGGTTAAAATTTCAAATGTGAACAATATTCGTCAAATTCATGTGGTGAAAGAAAGCACTGTAAGTCGTATTTTAAAGGCGGGGTTCTTATATTGTCAACTACAAAATTCGTTGAATTAAATTGGTGAAAAAGCTCTGTAGTCGACTTTTAAAAGGGGGGGATTAATATGTCGAAGGGGGGAACACATCTAACACTGAACTTGATCTTTCTTTCATCAAACATATGCCTATTTCCTTGGACTCTGACATTCTGCGTGTTTTTTTAGGCAATAGTTGAATAAAAGCAGACAGCGTCAATTTTGTTAGCTCTCAGAAATGTGCTGTCTGCGCCAGTTTTGTTTTACTGTGGTTCTGCAATATAACACCTACTTAACACGTTTGCAAAATTCACGTTGCTTGTTTTTCTTGTAATGCCGGTTTTAGCACAGGTAATAGAATCGAGCCCTAAGTCTGTAAAGCAAGCTATAAAAAGGCTGACGGGTGTAAGACGGTCTGCAGCAGTTAATAGAACCGGCAGTTTGCCTTACACTGTAGAACACAGTGTTACAGCTGAACCTCAAAGAGCCGCAGTTTAACACAACACCCCGTTGTATGGTGACACCTCTGTACGCTATAGGTCTCCAGCCCCTGAAAACGCTTTTGAAGCACCTACACACCCTAACAGGCCCTAATCTGGTTGTTGATGTACCGGCGTTTTTGGAAAGTATTCATCTGTACCGCCGACTGCGCAACAATTTTAATGCTGTTGAATATCATGAACAGTTCAGATTTGCAAATTTAGACAGATTACTGTCATTTGCTGGTGTAATCCATGCTGTACATTGTGCTATCCATTTAGGGACAAATGATTTGGCTTGTAATGAGGTAAGTGTGGTAAAAGATGTTTTTAAGAAGCTATGTAAGGATCTGCAGCAAGTTGCTTCCACTGTATCCATTTCAGAAGTTCTGCCAGTGTATAAGAAAGATGATGGTAGGATGCAGCGAATAAGAGATTTTAATTCATGGCTAGGGAAATGGGGCCAAAAACATGGATTTGGCTTTGTTTCTCACACCAAACCTATTTGGTGTAACAAGGAATTGTACAAAAAGGATGGCTTGCATCTTTCTCAAAAGGGAACAGAGGTTCTCAGCAAGCAATTCAGAAGTTTTGTTAACAGGTATTTAAACTAGTAGAGGGGGGCAATGGAATGATACAGGAGATAACGAATTGCCCCCCACAGCATTGCACAGATGAATTTGATCAAGGTATGTCTGTGGTACATAGGTAAAAAACAGTAGACTTCGAGCTATGTGCACAAATGCACGCAGTTTAGGGAATAAGATCCCTGAACTCATTGCATTAATAACTAGGGAAGATGTGGACTTAGTGGCAATTACCGAGACCTGGTACAATGATAAAAATGACTGGGATGTAGAAATACCGGGGTACTCTCTATTCAGAAAAGACAGGAAAGGCAGAAAAGGAGGAGGGGTTGCCATTTATGTCAAAAATAGCTTAATGGTTAATCTTATACAGGGTATGGAGGAGAACACAGAGACTGTTTGGATAACTTTAGAATATGGGAATAAGATGGTCACTCGTATAGGTGTGATCTATAGACCCCCAGGACAAACAGAGGAGTTGGATCAACTGCTGGTCAAGGAACTAACTAAGATGACTGTGAAAGGTGAGGTTATAATTATGGGGGACTTTAATCTTCCAGATGTGGACTGGAAAAACCAAGTAGCAGGTTCAGCCAGGAGTAGAGATATCCTAAATTCTTTACAAGGATTAGCTCTTAGTCAATTAGTAGAAGAGCCGACTAGGAAGGAAGCCACACTAGATTTATTATTTACTAATGGAGACTTGGTATCAGATGTAGCTGTAGGAGAGTGTTTGGGCTCCAGTGATCATCATTCTGTGTGGATTAATATAAAAACAGAGGCTGAGTTGCACCACACAAAAACAAAGGTTCTAGACTTTAGAAAGGCTGATTTTTCTAAAATGGAAACATTTTTATGCCAGTCTTTAACAACTTGGAGATCTTTAGATGGAGTCCAGGAGAAATGGGATTATCTGAAATGTGTTTTGCTAAACGAAACAGAACATTGCATTAAACATGTCAGCAAGGGTAAAAGAAAAAGAAAACCACTGTGGTACTCAGCAGAAGTGGCAAATATAGTAAAAGAGAAAAAAGAAGCTTTTAAGAAATATAAGCAGACGCAGAAGGAAGAAGATAGGTATCGGTACAAAACTAGGTTGAAGGAGGCCAAATGTATTATTAGATGTGCCAAAGCACACACAGAGGAAAAAATTGCCCAGTCAATAAAAAAGGGGGATAAAACATTTTTTAGATATATAAGTGAAAGGAGGAAAACGAAACAAGGAATAGTTAGACTAAAAACAAAAGATGGAAACTATGTAAATGAGAATAAAGGGCTAGCTGACTGTCTCAATGAATATTTCTGTTCAGTTTTTACACAGGAAGATGAAGGGAAGGGACCTCTGTTAGAAAAAAGAAATGGCAAGACACGGGAAACATGCATGTTTACAGAAGAAGAAGTTCTAATTCAACTTTCTAAGGTAAAAACAGATAAATCAATGGGTCCAGATGGGATACACCCAAAGTTATTAAAAGAACTTAAGTGTGTTCTGGCAAAACCTTTAACAGAATTATTCAATCAGTCACTAGAAACAGGAATAGTTCCAGAAGATTGGAAGGTAGCAAATGTAGTACCGCTTCACAAAAAAGGTAGCAGGGAAGAGTCTGGTAACTACAGACCAGTAAGTCTTACATCAGTAGTGGGAAAATTAATGGAGACTATGTTAAAGGAAAGAATTGTTGAATATCTGAATATGAATAGCTTGCAAGATACCAAACAGCATGGGTTTACAGCAGGGAGATCTTGTCAAACTAACCTCATAGATTTTTTTGACTGGGTAACTAAAATAATAGATCAAGGGGGAGCAGTAGATATAGCTTATCTAGATTTCAGCAAAGCATTTGACACTGTCCCTCATAGAAGACTCATAAATAAATTGCAGTGTTTGGGTCTAGATGTAAAAATAGTGAAATGGATAAGGCAATGGCTGAGTGAAAGGAGACAGAAGGTGGTAGTCAATGGAGAATATTCGGACGAAAGGAGTGTTACTAGTGGAGTACCTCAGGGATCTGTACTGGGGCCCATTCTTTTTAATATTTTTATTAGTGATATTGCAAAAGGTCTTCAAGGAAAGGTATGCCTTTTTGCAGATGATGCAAAGATCTGCAATAGGGTAGACATTCCAGGGGGAAAAAGCCAAATGGCGAATGATTTAGATAAATTAGAAGAATGGTCAAGAGTGTGGCAGATGCACTTTAATGTTGATAAATGTAAAATAATGCACTTGGGACATAAAAATCCAAAGGAAAAATGTACAATTAAGGGTACTGTGCTGTCAGAGACAACAGAGGAAAGGGATTTGGGAGTAATTATTTCTAATGACTTAAAGGTAAGCACTAGCAGGCAATGTAATAAAGTGATGGGGAATGCAAGCAGGGCACTGGGTTGTATAGCTAGGGGCATTAGTAGCAGAAAAAGGGAAGTAGTCATGCCACTCTACAGATCTCTAGTTAGAACTCACCTAGAATATTGTGTACAGTACTGGAGACCCCATCTCCAGAAGGATATTGATACTCTAGAGAAAATTCAAAGAAGGGCTACTAAAATGGTGACTGGTCTACAGGAAAAGAAATATCAGGACAGACTAAAGGATCTGAATATGTATAGCTTGGAGGAGAGAAGAGAGAGAGGGGATATGATAGAAACATTCAAATACATGAAGGGATTCAACAAAGTACAGGATGGAAGTATATTTCAAAAGAGTAAAAACGTTAGGACAAGAGGCCATAGTCTAAAACTAGAGGGACACAGATTTAGATGTAATGTAAGAAAGTTTTTCTTCACTGAGAGGGTAGTAGACAAGTGGAATAGCCTACCAGCAGAAGTGGTAGATGTCAATACAGTGACAGAATTTAAGCATGCATGGGATAGGCATAAGGCGGTCCTTAACATAAGAAAAGACCAAGGACCAAAAAAGGTTTGAGGTTGTGTTTTTGTTTTTACAGTAGGAAATTGGGCAGACTAGATGGGCCGAATGGTTCTTATCTTCCGTCAAATTCTATGTTTCTATGTTTCTATACAGGATTTATTAAACAAACTGATGCCTGACATAGGCCCCGATGATTTGGTACAATTAAGACTGGATGGTGACGCCTCACTAGGCCATTATATTCCATTAGAAGGTCTAAAGACGACTTAAATGCTGAATCTTTTTAAATGATGTAGAAAATTTGGTACAAAGTAATGCTGAGCTTATTGGGAATGGATCTTTAAGGCTTGTGGTTATTGTTAGGAACAGAGTTGGTGGTGTAGGCGTATAAAATCTACACCCTACAGTCTGATTGTGGCTTAAAAAGACGCTGGCTATTTGATTTAAACAATAATAAAAATAACTTATGCTTTTTAGCCAGTCTATGCTCCCTTTTGGATGATAAAGGATCATCCGATTCACAGTTGCTGGCGAAAGCACAGTCTATACACACAGCTCTGGGTATAACCAGTGACAGATTTGTCAGCTTTAGTGATATCCCTGCTTTTGAAAAGTATGGAAATTACCATTAAGGTGGTTTATCACAATTGTGGTGCGTGGCAGTATTACCATACTGATAAACCATGTAAAAACAAAATTTTATATATTTACCATCAGGACAACCATTACTATGGTATTAAAAATATAAAGGCATTCATAGGCCATATTTATTTTTGTAATTATTGCAACACACCATTATATCACAAAAACAACCATTCATGCCATTATTTTTGCAGGTCATGCCATATGCAAGACTGTGTTGAGGTAATAACTGAATTCCCCCGTTGCCCCAGCTGCAGAGCATTTTGTCGCTCACAAGCTTATTTAAAGAGGAACAAGGCACTTGCACTCTGGGGTGTGATAAAATGCTGCCTTAAACAATATTGTGACAGATGTGGTATGTACATAGTTATGGACTCACACAAGTGCAAAGGTTTAAAATGCCAGGTTTGCTATGCAAATCTAGACACCTTTGATGGTCACGTTTGCTATATGAGAAATTACACCCCAGATGAACCAACAAACCCGTAAATTTTTTATGAGTTTGAGTGTATGCAGGAAACAATGGTGCATATACCCAATTATGTGTATACTATGCCATTAGAGGTAGATAACCACTGGGAATTTCAGGGGGAATCATGTCTATATGACCTTGTAAAAAAGTTCATAGACAAACCATTTACAGGTTACACTTTATAGCTCATAATGCAGGCAGGTATGACTCTTACTTTGTGGTTAAACAACTGATAAAGGAGAAAACTGACATAAAATTTCTGGCTCAGGGTGGTAAATTACTCTGTGTAAAGGTGAAAGAATTAAACATCAGATTTATCAGCTCCTTAAATTTCCAACCCATGAAGCTCAGCAAGCTGCCACAAGTCCTGGGGTTCACAGGCTGTAAACGTAATTGTCCACATTTTTTAACACCGCTCATAATCAAAATAACATCAGCAATATGCCTGCTATGGAGCATTATGGTTTTGAGACCATGATGCCTGATAAGAAGGCTGAATTCTTGGATTGGTGTAATGAAAATCAACACCACAAATTCAATTTTCAAGTCAAACTTAAAAAATATTGCATTGAGGATGTTAAAATTCTAAAACAAACCTGTATCTGTTTTAGAGAAAATGTGATAGAGATGACAAACAAAACAGTGATTAAGTGGTCTGATGATCCTGATGATGATGAGCCCACTGAAATCATACAGGAGATTGACCCTTTGTCACGGATTTGAAGACTCTCAGACTTAAAGTTAGGTAAAATAATTTAACTTTATTAAAAGTTAAAGGCAGTCCCTGTAGGGTAAACATACATAACAATACAACAGTAATATAACATATAGGTTCTACCGGCCTTGCCTAAATACCGGGCAAGGCAACCCAAGTGACAGTTTTAATGACAGGCTCTACCGGTCTTGCCTATACCAGGTAAGGCAACCGTGAGATGACATATACCGGTTCTACCGGTCTTACCAATACCAGGCAAGGCAGCCCTCACGGAATGCTGAATGTAGGCTCTACCGGCACTGCCAATACCGGGTAAGGCAACCTTAAAGATGGTGAATTACAAGGTTCTACCGGCCTTACCAATACCGGGCAGTGCAGCCCAAAGGAGTACTGGAGTAGGCTCTACTGGCCCTGCCAATACCGGGTGAGGCAACCTACAGGATGGTATCGTCAAGGTTCTACCGGCCTCACCAGTACCGGGCAGGGCAGCCTGAGCGAGTAGACCAGCTGTCAGGTGACTAAGACAGCATAGAGCATAAGTATAGGGGTCTTACTCAGCAGGAGTCTATTGCCAGGGATACTCAGACAACTGCAAGGAAGTGGACAGCGACTGACCACAGTACTGGATGTTCAGGAGCAAACCAACGTCCGCACGTTGGGACTATGGTAATAGCGCCACCAGGTTTAATGGAGCAAACCAGTGACCGCACGCTGGAACCAACAAAGTATATCGCAACCAGGTTTAGTGGAGTAAACCAGCGTCCGCACGCTGGGACCAACAACGTATATCGCAACCAGGTTTAGTGGAGCAAACCAGCGTCCGCACGCTGGAGCCAATAATGTATCTCGCAACCAGTTTAGTGGAGTAAACCAGCGTCCGCACGCTGGGACCAACAATGTATATAGCAACCAGGTTTATTGGAGTAAACCAGCATCCGCACGCTGGGACCAACAATGTATATCGCAACCAGTTTAGTGGAGTAAACCAGCGTCCGCACGCTGGGACCAACAATGTATATAGCAACCAGGTTTAGTGGAGTAAACCAGCGTCCGCACGCTGGGACCAACAATGTATATCGCAACCAGGTTTAGTGGAGTAAACCAGCGTCCGCACACTGGGACCAACAATGTATAGCGCCACCAGGTTTAGTGGAGTAAACCAGCGTCCGCACGCTGGGACCAACAATGTATATTGCAACCAGGTTTAGTGGAGTAAACCAGCGTCCGCACGCTGGGACCAAAAATGTATATCGCAACCAGGTTTAGTGGAGTAAACCAGCGTCCGCACGCTGGGACCAGCAATGTATATCGCCACCAGGTTTAGTGGAGTAAACCAGCGTCCGCATGCTGGGACCAACAATGTATATCGCAACCAGGTTTAGTGGAGTAAACCAGCGTCCGCACGCTGGGACCAACAATGTATATCGCCACCAGGAACCAACAAAGTATGATCAGCAGCGAGAAGAACAATGTCGCCAGAGCGACGGCTGGAGCAGGAGATTCAGGAACTCAGTAAGATTAACCCGCGAGGTGCTGGAACACAGGAACACTGGAACTCAGTAAGATTAACCTGCGAGGTGCTGGAACACAGGAACACTGTAACTCTGGAAAAGAGGAACACTAGCATACAGGAACACTGGAACACAGGATCAGCAAGTACAGCAGGAACAGGCCCAGAAGCCTGACAAGCAGGTCAGGCAGAGTGAAGTCAGAAACACCACGAAAGGGCAACCTGGAAGTGCTCAGCCTGGGTTTAAAAAGGCTGTGTGAGGAGGGCTAATCACAGACAGCCAATCATGATACTCAGCAAGTGACTGACACTGAACAGCACCAATCACGGGCACCGTGATAATAATATAAACACTTTAGAGTAAATGACAAAGTTACTTATCTGTAGAAAGCAACAAAGAAAGAGGCGAAAGTCTTGGGTTGCTTGCCTACTATCACGGTGTCCGTGATCTCTCTCTGTCACTCTCGCTTGTGGTGCGCTCCGATTGGCTGAGTCTGTTTGGCCCGCCCCTGGTGACCTTTTTATGCCTGGCCATTGACACCTGTCAGGTGCCCTTTCCTGGTGTTCCAGAGCCAATGTTGCTGTTGCTGTGTTCCTGATTCCTGTGTACCGATTTGGCCTGTTTTGACTACGCTCCTGTGTTTCTGCTCCGTGATCTGATCCAGCTTGGCTGACGTTCCTGCTCGTGACTGATCTGGCTTGTCTGAGAACCACCTCCGTGATCTGACCCGGCCTGGCTGACTTCCTGCTCCGTGACCTGAACTGGCTTGCTTCAGAACCTGCCTTTGTTCCTGCTTCCAGCTGCCCGGTGTCGCCGTGGCGACATTCTGACTTCCGCTGAGCTTGTGACCGGGCTGATCGTATTTGCCTCTTTAACACTTGCAGAGCCGTGTCTCCTGTGCTGAGTCTCCATTACACTTGAAGAGCTGTGCTTCCATTGCTGAGCCTTCCTTTCACTTACAGAGAGATACCCACTATTGCTGAGCCTCCGATCCTTGAGCTGCTATTAACCCTTGCAGTGCTGCTGTCTCCTTATATGAGCCTTCATTTACACTTGCAGAGCCGATGCTGTTTATCCGCTACATCTGCTGAGCCGGCCGCGTTGTAAGCCTTGTCTAGACGGCGCCTCACCTTGTCAACTAGCAGAGTAGTCGGTTTCCATTACCACACCCGCGGGAGGCGCTATTGGCTCTTGCTCTAGCTGTGTTCTCTCTGCTACACGCCCGGTTGAGCTATTGGCTCTAGCACTTGCAGTGCAGGGTGGTCTCTGTTGTTACGCCCATGGGGGCTATTGGCTCAAGCACTTGCAGCGCAGGGTGGTCTCCGTTGTTACGCCCGTGGGGACTATTGGCTCAAGCTCTTGCAGTGCAGGTTATCTCTGGTATACACCCGAGGAGGCTATTGGCTTAAGCTAATCTTGTGCAGTTGGTCTCCGTTATTACGCCCGTGGGGGCTATTGGCAAGCTCTTGCAGTGTAGCCATCTCCGTTGTTACGCCCGTGGGGGCTATTGACTCAAGCACCTGCAGTTTAAGTTGTCTCCGTTACTACACCCGTGGAGGCTATTGACTGCAACTTCTCTGCAGACTCTTCCACAATTCTGGTACTGCCTAGCAGCTTTCTAGCCTTAAGAACTTTAGGTGTTGCATCATCTAACACCAATTGCTGCCTCATCACCACCTTGGGCGTGCCAAACACCACAACAGAGACTGACTGATTATTGTATTTAACCATTGAGTATCCTCGCTACTGTGTGCCTGTCCTGAGACAGTATATGTGATACTTTTGCTTCTGTATACTGGGCCTGTGAAGGCATATCTGTCAATATATCGCTATTATTTTGTGTTGCCTGTAGAGGGCGATCTTTCCTCTTTATTTCTTTTTTAATAAACTGTGTTCTATTCTAACCTGCTGGTCTGAGTGTCTAAAAAACCATTACACCTACTTATAACATGGAGTCCAATGTCATTGGCAAAATGGTTGCTGTGGTTACTGGAGTAGTTTTATTTGATTTTCAATGTTCAATAAAGTATTCATTGCTGCTCAGGAAGCAGTGGAGAAGGTTATATTGCATAATAGGAAGCCTCCGTGCTTGCCATAAAATTACTGTGTGTAACAGAAGCACTTACCTAGGTAGGAGTCCATGATACAGCAGGCAGGTGTATCTATGTAATTACTGTGTGTAACATAGAGCTTACCTAGGTAGGAGTCCATTATACAGCAGACATACTTACCTAGGTAGGAAGCCATCATATAGCAGTCAGTTGCATATATATAATTACTGTGTGTAACAGAAGGATAAACCTAGGTAGGAGTCCATCATACAACAGTCAGGTATATTTATATAATTACTGTGTGTAACAGAAGGATAAACCTAGGTAGGAGTCCATCATACAACAGTCAGGTATATCATCTATCAGTACTCCTAAATCTTTCTCTAATGAGGATTTCCCAAGCAGTTTCTGATTAAGAGTAAATGAAGTATGTTTGTTTCTACATTCCAAATGCATAATCTTACATTTATCTATATTAAACCTCATGTGCCTCTTTTCTGCCTGTTCACTCAGTTTATCCAAATTTTTCTGCAGAGACATCCTGCTCTGTAATTCTTTTCTTACTCAGCTTAGTGTCATCTGCAAATAGTGAGATGTTACTTTCAATATCCACTTCTAGATAATTAATAAACAAGTTAAAAAAACATTGGGCCCAGGACTGAACCCCGTGGCACCCCACATAAAACTTTAGAATTTCACATTCACTGCAATCAAACTATATTTATCTAGAGTTAGCAGGCTGTTGGAGGTCAGACTCATTCAGAAAATAACCTTCTACACTTGAAGAAGGTTCCAGTTAGCTGTTTGGGAACGCAGATTTGTTCCTGATTTCTGGTTCAAGGCTGGTAGCTTGGTGGACCAGCAAAGGGCTCAACGGACATGCCACCAGGACTGACTGAAGTTGTTATGTCTTGATCACAGATGCAAACACAAAATTCATAGTGACTATTGGGATTTTATGGCTACAGTAAAGTAAGTGTGGAGGGTTACTTTTAGGAGGTATTAGTATTCCCTTACTAAAACTTGAAAAATACAACATATTCTTAATTCAGCTAGGTGTTTATTGCTAATTACACATAAGTGGAGGTGACAGCTCCACTGTAATAATCTTAATGTTATTCTCGTTGATGTTTTTCTGAGCCCAGAACTGAGGAGAGGCCGCTTACAGCCCTGAGCCCAAGAACGAGAATCCACAGAATCTCTGCTGTTCTTCTGGAGAGATGGGTGGCTCCATTTTGTCCGTGGATAAAACTACACTTCTGTCCTGTCCATGGCACCTGCAGAGATAAGATACCGTGACTTCAGAATGATCCACATATATTCATGTAAACAATGGACCTTATACAAAGGGAGGGGGATGTAGTAATACATTTCTGAGCCAAACTAAGAGTTGGAACCAATATCTTAGTGCTATACCAATTTCCTAAGCTATTTACATCGCAAATTCTCCTCTCTAAGCCTCTTGTGCCATTGGGAAGGGAACCGAGTGAAGTGTGTGGGCTTTTTGGTGTGTTCCTTTCCTTTGTTTAACACTATGTACGAATTGCAAGATGCAGAGTAAATTAGCTCTTAACAAATATGATATTACATAATCCAGTGTGCAGCTGTATGAATTAGTATCAAATAACAGTGCAGGCAGATTCGTATGTTGTTTTAGCCATTATTTATTTTAAAACTAAGTTTGGAGTCAGATTTATACTTTATTCTAATGAAGACGTGCTGTGCAGTAACTTCCTGTGGTATCCTTACATTACCTCTCCCACTCACTGACACTGCTCACCAATTCATTGCCTACATCTTCTAGTGATCACACCCCCACTCATAAGACCCCACCCCCTAGCCCCAACCACTGTTGCCTCGAACAGAAAATCATCTTACTCTATAACATACAAGGTCAATGAAATCTCTTAACCCTTTGGCTGCTAGAGAGGTCTCCAATGTACTGTTTACATTGCATTGTAGTCCTCCTTAGCATTGAGGGGGTTAAATAATGATCAGTAAAGGGGTCTGTAAACTGGTAAATAAAAAGGTCGCAGTAATTTAGCAGATCTGGGGTTGTCCTGGCCACCCCTACTACTCAGAATATGGTTGTGGCCAGATCAGCCGTGGCTCTTCCCCTGATAACATGGCACCCTAAGCAATTGCCTACTGGGAAATCCTGCCCTGGGTGCTCCTAAGCCCCACCCCTCACCATGCCCCTATTGCTCACATGAGACCCTCCTGCCCCCAGGGTGATCTGGTGTTTCCTGGCATAGAAAATCCCTTCAGCCTATAATAGACAAACACCAGCACCCTTAATAATGCAATGAGACCTTTCCAGCATCCAAAGGGTTTAATAATGACTAGTACAGAGCAGGGTTGGGATACATGGCTGACACATATACATGGTGTAAGTACAAATCGTACACTAAGTAAGAGAGGAACAATTCTAGGGAAACCTGTCAGAGACTTTGTCCTGGTGGAGCATAGAGGGTTAACTCTAATAGTAGAAATGAACTGAAAATCATGTGTTTAAAATGTGTTCAAATTATCTCATGTTAAAATAATGGCATCTTTGGGGGAGAAATAACTAAGTGATATTAACGAGCGATTAATGTTCAACTGGAGACAAAAATGCCTGAGATTGACATAGCCTCCTTATGGGGAAGAAGAGTAAAATGACTGGTTTATGGGATCTCTGATAAACTTTGAACTCTCTCTTCCATTTGATATATGCCATGTGAGGTGTCAACTGTAAAATTTTAATATAGCATAATGGCGCCACCTGCAGCCTTTATATTGTGATATAATGTTTATGTTTGTCTTTGATTAGCATAAGATATGAGTATCCAATCAGGTCTGACTGATGATGTCACGGTATAATGAGATGGATCTTTGTCCAATCATTAGAAAGAGGTGGGGATTACTGATAAGGCAAAAATTGACAATATAATGCAAAAATACTCTGTGTTCAGCCCCTTCACTTCCTGAAAAAGAAAACTCCTGGGGGATTCTTGACTCCTGAGGAAAACTTATAACAGCTTTTAGATTCCTGGCAAAAGAAGGCTCTGCTGATTAAATACCTGATCCTGCCATCTCACAGAGAAATACAAAGAAGCTGATTGGTAACTATATCATTTATTCATTTAGATTCATTGAATCCAGAATTTCATAATTTTTCTTCTGTTGAAGAAACTTAAATAGTCTTATAATTGTCTTAAGTGGACTGGCCAATCATTTGGGATAATTTATAATAAACTATATTTAACTCTTAAATTCTGGAAGTAATAGAATCTATATATCTTTATTGGGAAATTGTTATATATTGCTAATCAGTGTAATACAGTATATAGCGTGGGTTATCTATATTAGCTAATATTAATCTTGGTATTCCTAGAGTAATATCTTGTGGTTCTGGGAAGATTATAATAGTTAATATTTGATATAGGAAATTCTTTGAATCATGTTATTAACCCTTTAACTGCTATTTGTCTGTTGTTAGTGGTGTTTTCTTTGGAATTCTCTGTATATGTGTGCTAGGCTTCTATTTTGTAAATTGGAGGTATTCTCACTTCTAATAGTCAAAATAACTTCTGTGTGTGGCACCTATTTTAAACGAGTGGATTAACCCTTGGAGTGCCTATAGGTTATATATGTTGCTTTAGTCAAAATTATATGTTGCATTAGTAGACATATGTTACTGGATTAATTCTGGTAGATTATTTGTATAATCTTTGATTGACTATATTAATTGCAATTTATATATTTTATTCAGAGGTAGTCAATATTGAATTCAGTAGATAATTAAATTATAGTGATTTAAAGGGATAGTAATACTTCGTTTTCACTCTCAACGTTATTGTTAGGTTTTAAAAACTAAATCATACTACCCTTGTTTTTCTGCCCTCACATCAATAAATATAAAGTTTTTGCTTGATAAAATTTTCCATACCCGCCCCTTTTCCACACGTCACTGCTTCGGGTCTCAGCTCTGAAATCTGGTCCCGGGACCGGACGGAATCTCTAAAGGGATAAAATAGCTGTGTTGTATAGCTCTAAGCCATGCCCACAGAGTGTTCTATCGTCACTATGCAGCCTATGGGGTTCCATCCCCTTTTGCCGGATCTTCATGCAGTGATGTCCCATTATCCACAGTGCATTGCCTAGAATTTTTTTCTATGAAGAGCACTGTGAAGTGTAGCGAAGCCCTTGCAAAGTATTATTAATAAGTAAGTTACACATAGAAAACGAGGACAATTCTTATTGTATCTATAAAAGATCATACTGTGGCTTAAAACTAATCGTTGTTTGCTGTGATGTTCCAAGATATAGTTACCTCCTCCATCTCCTTGCACTGATGTGACCTGTGAAATCAGTCATTCGGATATCCTGGTCGCGCGACCACACGAAGGCTCTTCAGCCAATCAAAAATACCCTGACTGTGAAAAAATTATATCATTCGAACGATCTACAACTGTAGTAGGTTTAATAGCACACGTTTTATACACTTCCTTATTTAGTGAAGGTGCCATGTAGTGTTATAATGTATATAGACAAGAAAACTAGTATTGAGGCACACTTACATAACCAATAATTATTGTCATATGGCTAATATTTGGCTACACTTCTGTATATTCAAAACCATTCAACAATGAAGTATATAAATTCATATGTGCAAAACTCTGTTAATATACACTGTAAAGCAACAAGAACATATCTTTTCTTATCTGTCATTTTATTACATTGAAAGCATATTCATTTATTATATTTTATATACATATTATTTTCAGCTACATACTTCTTTGTTGAAAGGTTTAGTATATACAGACGTTTAGTCAAATATTAGTCATATCACAATAATTATTGTTTATGTAAGTGTGCCTCAGTAGTAGTTTCCTTGTCTTTCTCTGTCCTTTTTTCTATCCTAATGACAGATTTCACCGTTCATGCCATTGCACAGAGATGGAGGAGGTAACTGTATCTTAGATTATCACCGAAAACATAAATTTGGATGTGACGTATTGTATTTCTAGTATTCTTTTTGATAACGCAAAAAAATTAGAGATTTTAGCTATTAAATTTGATTTCATAGCTACAAGTTGTTTTTTTTTGGTTATCAAATTCATTACCGTAAATATAATAATAAATAGAAGCAGATGAAATGAAAAGTAAAACAAATAACAGCATGGGGCTCATATAAAAAATGTTTCCATTTCAAACAACACATTTCCCTTTTCAATTACAAGTTCAGTGGGATCCACCCCCTCCCCTTCCATTTATGTCCTGTATTGCAGTCAGTGTGTGTGTGTGTGTGTGTGTCCACCTAGGTGTGTGTGTGTGTGTGTGTCTTTAGTAGAACAATTTGCCATCTTTTCAGCCTTATCCTTTAATTCAAAAATAAATTAAACATTTGGAAAAAAAAAAATATATATATATATACTCTAGCAATGTGTGACGGCATTGCCCGTCATGTTATGCAGGAGATTTATTTATTTATTTTTTTTAAATGTCCTGAAAGTGAAATATGACGTATGGGGTACGTGTTACAGAAAAGTATACACAGACACATGTGCAAACACACATATACAGGGGGACGCACAGTGATAGAGATGCATGCAACACACATACACACACACACATGCACTGACATACACAAACAGTGTCATACAGATACAAAGTACAACATACATACAGTGTTAGCAGTGTAATTAACATACCTCCCAACATTTCAAATGGCTAAAGATGGACACCTGTGTTTTAGGTGGTGTTACTGGGGGCATTGCTAGTGGTGTATTTTAGAGAAATAGTAACCCTTTACATGCCGGGGGTAAGCAATGCATTGCATACCCTTCTGGCATTGAAATGGTTAAGTTACCCTTTGTGCATAAAACCCTGATGCATAATGAAGATTTGCCAATGGCCTTCAAGCTGTAGCTTGAACATAGATCCCATCATCCTCAGCTGCTCAGCGTGCATGTGTGTGTGTCTCTGTGTGAGTGTGTGTATGTGTCTGGAAGTGTGTGGGGGGCATATGTGTGTATGTTTGTGGAGTAGGAGTGAGTGTCAGTCATTTTTTTTTTTATATTGGATAGTGGTGGGTGGGCCAAAAATCACACCCGCATTTAATCACCCAATGGGAACATTAAATCCTCCTTAATGCTGCCCGATGTTGTACTTTGCCTGGCACAAAGTCTTTTTTATATATATATATATATATATATATATATATATATATATATACAGTTCATGGACAAAGATCGCACTCACAGGACTTCAATGCGGTATAAAATGCTGTTACATTTTATTGAGATCGACGTTTCGGCTATCAGCGTAGCCTTTATCAAGATAGCCGAAATGTCGATCTCAATAAAATGTAACAGCATTTTATACCGCATTGAAGTCCTGTGAGTGCGATCTTTCTCCATGAACTGTATGTATCATCTTTACTTTTTGATGTGCACCCAGGCAATTGCATTTGAATTACAGTGTGTGCAGTCCACTCCAAGACAACTATTATATATATATATATATATATATATATATATATATAGTAGTGTTGAGCGAGCACCCCGATGCTCGGGTGCTCGGGTGCTCTGACCGAGCACCGCCGGAGGCTCGAGTGCTCGGCCGAGCACCCGAGCCCCATTGACTTCAATGGGGCGACACGAGCATTACACCAGGCACCCCCTGCTCTGATGAGGGGAGGGTGCCTGGTCAATGCCCCCTTCATCTCCACAATGTCCCCCTTCATCTCCGCAATGTCCCCCTTCATCTCCGCAATGCCCCCTTCATCTCCGCAATGTCCCCCTTCATCTCCACACTGTCCCCCTTCATCTCCGCAATGCCCCCTTCATCTCCGCAATGTCCCCCTTCCACAATGTCCCCCTTCATCTCCACACTGTCCCCCTTCATCTCCGCAATGCCCCCTTCATCTCCGCAATGCCCCCTTCATCTCCGCAATGTCCCCCTTCCACAATGCCCCCCTTCATCTCCACACTGTCCCCCTTCATCTCCGCAATGCCCCCTTCATCTCCGCAATGTCCCCCTTCCACAATGTCCCCCTTCATCTACACACTGTCCCCCTTCATCTCCGCAATGCCCCCTTCATCTCCGCAATGCCCCCGTACCTCCAGTCCCTGGTGGTCCAGCGGAGCGTCTTCAGATCTGTGCCTCCTTCGGCACAGATCCCCGCCACCCGAACATGGCGGGTGAGCACATGGCGGTACTCGACGAGTACCGCCATGTGCCGAGCAGAGCGATGCTCGAGCCGATCCGAGCATCGGCCGAGCATGCTCGCTCAACACTAATATATAGCAAAAGATGCACAGCGTTGCCAGTGGGAATTAAGTCCTTTGAGTGCTTCAGGGTTTGGGTATGTCACACACATGCTGAATAAGGGGAGAGAGAGACAGACACATGATGGAGAAGGGGGGAGAGACACACACACATGCTGAATAAGGGGAGAGAGAGACAGACACATGATGGAGAAGGGGGGAGAGACACACACATGATGGAGATGGGGAGCAGAGAGACACACATGATGGAGATGGGGGAGAGAGACACATGATGGAGAAGGGGGAGAGAGAGACACACGATGGAGACGGAGGGAGAGAGAGAGAGACACAATGGAGAAGGGGGAGAGAGAGACACACACACATGACAGAGAAGGGGAGAGAGACACACATGATGGAGAAGGGGAGAGAGGGAGAGAGAGTTACATGATGGAGAAGGGGAGAGAGAGAGAGAGAGACATGATGGAGAAGGGGAAGAGAGAGACATGATAGAGAAGGGAGGGAGAGTTTACTTTTGAACTGGCGCACTTAAAATGCCGGGTCTTAAAGTGTTGCATTTGTTTGGCCGCATCATTCCGAATGGCGCATTCACCATGTCGCACCTTAAAGAGTTGCAAATTGTACACGTTGCATCATTCCGAATGGCGCATTAACCGTTAAAGAGTGGCACATTGGGTGCAATAAGGACACAATATGAGTGCAATATGGGTGTAATATGTGTACAATCTGGGTGCAATAAAGACGCAATATGGGTGCAATAAGGACACAATATGGGTATGTACCCATTGCACTCATATTGTGTCCTTATTGCACTCATTTTGCACTCATACTGCACCCATATTGTGTCATTATTACACCCATATTGCATCCTTATTGCACCCATATTGCAGCCATATTGCACCCTTTTTGCACGCATATTGCACTTATATTGCCCATAATGCACCCATATTGTGTCCTTATTGCACCCATATTGCATCCTTATTGCACTGATATTGCACCCATATTGCACTCATATTGCCCCATATTGCATCCTTATTCACCCATATTGCACTCATATTGCATCCTTATTGAACTCATATTGCACTCATATTGCACCCATATTGCACTCATATTGCGTCCTAATTGCACCCATATTGCACTCACATTGCACCCATAATGCACTCACATTGCACCCATATTGCATCCTTATTGCACTCATATTGCACCCATATTGCATTCATATTGCGTCCTTATTGCACCCATATTGCACTCATATTGCACCCATATTGCATCCTTATTGCACCCTTATTTCACCCATACTGCACCCATATTGCGTCCTTATTGCACTCATATTGCACCCATATTGCACTCATATTGCGTCCTTTTTGCACCCATATTGCACTCATATTGCACCCATATTGAATCCTTATTGCACCCTTATTTCACCCATACTGCACCCATATTGCGTCCTTATTGCACTCATATTGCACCCATTTTGCGTCCTTATTACACCCATATTGCACTCATATTGCGTCCTTATTGCATTCATATTGCACCCATATTGCATCTATATTACACTCGTATTGCACCCATATTGTGTCCTTATTGCACGCATATTGCACCAATATTGCATCCTTATTGCACTCATATTGCCCATATTGCATCCATATTGCGTCCTTATTGCACCCATATTGCACTCATATTGCACCCATATTGCATCCTTATTGCACTTATATTGCACCCAGATTGCGTCCTTGTTACACCCATATTGGCCATATTGCACTTATATTGCACCCATATTGTGTCCTTTTTGCACTAATATTGCACCCATATTGCTTCATTATTGTACTCGTATTGCCCATATTGCACCCATATTGTGTCCTTAATGCACCCATATTGCACTCATATTGCACCCATATTGCTTCCTTATTACATCCATATTGCACCAATATTGCACCCATATTGCGTCCTTATTGCACTCATATTGCACCAATATTGCATCCTTATTGCACTCATATTGCCCATATTGCACCCATATTGCACCCATATTGCGTCCTTATTGCACCCATAGTGCACCCATATTGCATCCTTATTGCACTTATATTGCACCCATATTGCGTCCTTGTTACACCCATATTGGCCATATTGCACTTATATTGCACCCATATTGTGTCCTTTTTGCACTAATATTGCACCCATATTGCTTCATTATTGTACTCGTATTGCCCATATTGCACCCATATTGTGTCCTTAATGCACCCATATTGCACTCATATTGCACCCATATTGCTTCCTTATTACATCCATATTGCACCAATATTGCACCCATATTGCGTCCTTATTGCACTTATATTACACCCATATTGCGTTCCTTATTGCACCCATATTGCGTCCTTATTACACCCATATTGCACTCATATTGCACCAATATTGCACTCATATTGCACCCATATTGCGTCCTAATTGCACTCATATTGCACTCACATTGCACCCATAATGCACTCACATTGCACCCATATTGCATCCTTATTGCACTCATATTGCACCCATATTGCATTCATATTGCGTCCTTATTGCACCCATATTGCACTCATATTGCACCCATATTGCATCCTTATTGCACCCTTATTTCACCCATACTGCACCCATATTGCGTCCTTATTGCACTCATATTGCACCCATATTGCACTCATATTGCGTCCTTTTTGCACCCATATTGCACTCATATTGCACCCATATTGAATCCTTATTGCACCCTTATTTCACCCATACTGCACCCATATTGCGTCCTTATTGCATCATATTGCACCCATTTTACGTCCTTATTACACCCATATTGCACTCATATTGCGTCCTTATTGCATTCATATTGCACCCATATTGCATCTATATTACACTCGTATTGCACCCATATTGTGTCCTTATTGCACTCATATTGCACCAATATTGCATCCTTATTGCACTCATATTACCCATATTGCACCCATATTGCGTCCTTATTGCACCCATATTGCACTCATATTGCACCCATATTGCATCCTTATTGCACTTATATTGCACCCATATTGCGTCCTTGTTACACCCATATTGGCCATATTGCACTTATATTGCACCCATATTGTGTCCTTTTTGCACTAATATTGCACCCATATTGCTTCATTATTGTACTCGTATTGCGCATATTGCACCCATATTGTGTCCTTAATGCACCCATATTGCACTCATATTGCACCCATATTGCTTCCTTATTACATCCATATTGCACCAATATTGCACCCATATTGCGTCCTTATTGCACTCATATTGCACCAATATTGCATCCTTATTGCACTCATATTGCCCATATTGCACCCATATTGCGTCCTTATTGCACCCATATTGCACTCATATTGCACCCATATTGCATCCTTATTGCACTTATATTGCACCCATATTGCGTCCTTGTTACACCCATATTGGCCATATTGCACTTATATTGCACCCATATTGTGTCCTTTTTGCACTAATATTGCACCCATATTGCTTCATTATTGTACTCGTATTGCCCATATTGCACCCATATTGTGTCCTTAATGCACCCATATTGCACTCATATTGCACCCATATTGCTTCCTTATTACATCCATATTGCACCAATATTGCACCCATAATGCGTCCTTATTGCACTTATATTGCACTCATATTGCGTCCTTATTGCACTTATATTGCACCCATATTGCGTCCTTATTGCACCCATATTGCACTCATATTGCGTCCTTATTGCACTTATATTGCACCCATATTGCGTCCTTATTGCACCCATATTGCGTCCTTATTACACCCATATTGCACTCATATTGCACCAATATTGCACTTATATTGCACCCATATTGCGTTCTTATTGCACTTATATTGCACCCATATTGCGTTCTTATTGCACTTATATTACACCCATATTGCGTCCTTATTACATCCATATTGCACTCATATTGCGTCCTTATTGCACTCATATTGCACCCATATTGTGTCCTTTTTGCACTCATACTGCACCCATATTTCGTCCTTATTGCACCCATATTGCACTCATATTGTACCCATCCCTCACCTTGTAGTGGCACATAAGTCGTTTGGGGGGGGGGGGCAAAAATCACCCCTGTTTTTTTATGTGGCTGGGGGGCCACGTCCTTGCAGAGATTTTCATAGGAGTAGCCAGGGGCCTTCGGCTGTGTGTGTCTCACTATGAGATCTGTATGTGTGGCTCAGTATGGAATGTGTCTGTGTCTCACTATGAGATCTGTATGTATGTATGTATGTGTGTGTGGCTGTGTGTGTCTCACTATGAGATCTGTATGTATGTATGTGTGTGTGGCTGTGTGTGTCTCACTATGAGATCTGTATGTATGTATGTGTGTGTGGCTGTTTGTGTGTCTCACTGTGAGATCTGTATGTATGTATGTGTGTGTGGCTGTGTGTGTCTCACTATGAGATCTGTATGTATGTATGTGTGTGTGGCTGTGTGTGTGTCTCACTGTGAGATCTGTATGTATGTATGTGTGTGTGGCTGTGTGTGTCTCACTATGAGATCTGTATGTATGTATGTGTGGCTGTGTGTGTCTCACTATGAGATCTGTATGTATGTATGTGTGTGTGGCTGTGTGTGTCTCACTATGAGATCTGTATGTATGTGTGTATGTATGTATGTGTGGCTGTGTGTGTCTCACTATGAGATCTGTATGTATGTATGTGTGTGTGGCTGTGTGTGTCTCACTATGAGATCTGTATGTATGTATGTATGTATGTATGTGTGGCTGTGTGTGTCTCACTATGAGATCTGTATGTATGTATGTGTGTGTGGCTGTGTGTGTCTCACTATGAGATCTGTATGTATGTATGTATGTATGTATGTGTGGCTGTGTGTGTCTCACTATGAGATCTGTATGTATGTGTGTGTGGCTGTGTGTGTCTCACTATGAGATCTGTATGTATGTATGTATGTGTGTGTGTGTGGCTGTGTGTGTCTCACTATGAGATCTGTATGTATGTATGTATGTGTGTGTGTGTGTCTCACTATGAGATCTGTATGTATGTATGTGTGTGTGTCTCTCACTATGGCCATAGCTGGGAACTTTTGAAATACCATCACTCACAGATCTGGTATTAACCCTTGAAGCCCAGTGGGGGGAAAAAAGAGTACATTGCATTAACTGTTTCACTGCCAGAGGGGTAGGCAATGTATTGCAAATTAATAACAAATAAACACTTATGGATGGTTATATGTGTGTGTATGCCTCACTATGAGATGTGTATATATGTGTGCCTCACTATGGCATGTGTGTGTGTGTGTGTGTGTCACTATGCCATGTGTATGGGTGTGTGTCTCTGCATGGGATGTGTATCTCTCTGTCTCACTATAGGGTGTGCATGTGTGTCTCTCACTATGGGATGTGTGTCTGTGTATGGGATGTGTATATGTGTGTGTCTCACTATAGTGGGTGTGTGTGTCTGTATGTGATGTTTATATGTGTGTGTGTGTCACATAGGCATGTGTGTGTCTCTGTATAGCCTGTGTATGTGTGTGCTCACTATGGAGTGTGTGTGGGTCTCTGTATGGGATGTGTGTGTGTCTGTCTCTGTATGGGATGTGTCTGTGTGTCTCACTATGGGATGTGCATGTGTGTGTATCTGTATGGGATGTGTATATGTGTGTGTGTTTCACTATGACGTGTGTGTGTGTCTCACTATGGCGTGTGTATGTGTGTGTCTATGTATGGGTTGTGTATATGTGTGTCTCACCACGGCATGTGTGTGTGTCACTACGGGATGTGTATATGTGTGTCACTACGGGATGTGTATATGTGTGTCACTACGGGATGTGTGCGTGTATGTTTCACTATAGGTGTATGTCTGTCTCAGTATGGGATGTGTGTGTTTCACTATAGGTGTATGTGTGTCTCAGTATGGGATGTGTGTGTTTCACTATAGGTGTATGTGTGTCTCAGTATGGGATGTGTGTGTTTCACTATAGGTGTATGTTTGTCTCAGTATGGGATGTGTGTGTCTCTCACTATGGGGACACTAGCGCAGTTCAAGTCAGCTGGGGGGGGCGGACAGCTAAAACAGAACGTGATCACACGCATTTTACTGAACTTTCATAAACAAAAACAGACGGGCAACGCTGTCCCACACTGCTAGTATATATATATATATATATATATATATATATATATATATAAAATTATTATTATTATTTAGGTTTTTCTAAGTAATTTTGCATATATTGAGAATTGAAATAACACTTATTAATTTATGTATTTCAGAAATATTTATCACCTTACAAAATGCTAAAGTGCATTGTGAATGGATGTTCAAGCTGGACAGGGGCAAAGGAGAAAGAGTCACTAGTAGTTTTACATGTATTTCCTAAAGATGTGAATCAAATAAAAAAAATGGTTGATTCAAGCAAAACAAGATTTTGGAAACTTAGAGGAATTTGCTCAAAAATAATTGATAGAAAAAAATAGATTGCATAGAATGTGTTCTAAACATTTTACATCTGAAAGCTATGAAATCAAGGGTTCAAGAATGGTTTTGAAAAAAGAAGCCATACCCTCAATATTTGATTTTGAAGAAAGCTCATCGACGGAAAAAAGTGAGATTGGTCCACCAAGGAAAAGGCTGAGAATATCAACATCAGATGAGCAACCATCAACCTCCGGAGTATTAACTGTGACAACAGATTTGGCGTTTCCTTCACATATGGGCTCACAAACATATTTCAGTGTTAAAAATGTGAGTTTGCAGTCAAACCCTAGACGTGGAATGAAATCAATGAGTACACAAACAAAGGAAAACATCTCTACTATGGATGTTTCAGTTCAAACAGACCCCATAATAACAGTACAATTGTCTTCCTCAAGCGTGACAGAAGAGATTGTAGAATGTTGCATACCCCAATTTCAACCTTTATCAATGTCCACGCCACAAAAGGTTATTAAAGGATCTTCTTATGAAGACATTGGGAAGTTTAGTCAAGTTGAAGTCCAAAACCCTATTTCTCCGCTTGGGTCTGTTCAATCAAATCTTGAAGATATATCTGTATTGGAGACAACAACAGAACCAATAGATTTTGATGAGGAATACAGACCCAGTGTTTCTGAACTTCATGAAGCAGAAGAAACCTTTGAAACCACACCGATTGATCATTTCAAAGAAAAGAAGTATATTGTGTATGAATCTTGTCTTTAAAGTTTATCATACAAGGTCCCTTGTCAATATGGTTCAAATTGTAATTCACCTATTGAGTGTATTGACAAAAAACATATAGGTACATTCCTAACAGTTACTGCTCAGTGTGTAAGTGGACATTCTTTCCAGTTGTGGGAAAGTCAACCACGTAAAAATAGAGTACCAATGGGTAATTACTTAGCGAGTGCAGCAATATTAGGTACCGGCTCAAATTTCAATAAGATTTATGATTTTTTTTTTAATTATTGGAAATCAACAAATTGCAAAAACTAATTATTATAGATACCAGAGAAATTTTCTTTTTCCATCAATAGATCTTCACTGGCGTGATGAATATAATAGCATTAGAGAGGAATTTAAAGAAAAAGCACTCTGTGTTTCAGGCGATGGACAATTCGACAGTCCCGGACACAGTGCAAAATTTTGCATTTACACCATGATGGAGATGGAAAGTAATAAAATTTTAGATTTCAACATTCAACAAATTGAAAAAAACAAATTCTCTGTTGGACTAGAAAAAGACGCATTTCACAAGTGTCTAGAAGGATTACTTATTGACAACTTTGATGTACAAATTTTGGCAACTGATCGACATGCAAGCATTAAGAAATTGATGAGGGAGCATTATTCTGATATCTCTCATCAATTCGACATATGGCACTTTTCCAAAAGTTTAAAAAAAAAAACTTGTAGCTGCAAGTAAAAAAAAAAAGGATGCAAAGACCTAACCTACTGGGTACAACCTGTAATGAACCATCTTTGGTGGAGTGCAAGGTAGGGGAAGGTAGAACTGTTACTAGAGTAATGGCTTTCAGTTTAAAAACATGTTTGCAATGAACATTGTTGGGAGGATGGTATCCTGTACCATGGATGTTCTCATGGTGATTTACCAGATGAAGATGAAAGATTAAGCTGCTGGCTACATGAAGGTCAACCACCATTCGAGAGTTTGAAAAGTGTTATGAAGGATAGGCTACTATTGAAAGACATGGCATATCTTCATAAGTTTTGTCATACTGGTTCCTTAGAGGTGTTCCATAGTAAAATGCTGCGTTTTTGTCCTAAAAGGAACCACTTTACTTTGGATGCCATGGAAGCAAGGACAAAATTAGCAGTCATATCACACAATAAGAATGTAGGCAGAAAACAGGCAACTATTCGATAAACAAAAAAATCTACAAAACCATTTGGGACCAAAAGATACAATCTTGTCTTTACAAAAGCCAAGAAACAGTGGTGCATTAGGAAAATAGATGATCCAACAATAAATGATCATCTACTGGATATCGTTAGAGACGGATGGCGTATTTGCACAAAGGAACTGAGTTTGTCTTGGAGCTCCAACAATACAACGGTGCCGAGAACAATAGCAACAGTTGAAAAACCAAACATAGCAGAGGCCATCGAGCAGCATTCATCACGCTTTGGATCAAGCTCGTAAGTTGTCTTTTAACGGTTACGTTTAGTACCATTAAAAAATGTGTAAATAAATGTATACTAAAGTAATTGTTGCTATGTGTGGTAATAAAATATTTATTCTGTTTACTCATCCTCACATAGGTATTCATCGCATTGCAGTCTTATACCCATACTTCTCTTCAGGACTAATACATTATGAATAAATTGAATTCAACAAATTAAATATAGGTAAGTTTACTTTTTTTCGGTGTAATAGTTAGTATATGTTCTACAATGCATAACATTTACAAAGGTTATTCATACTCTATACAAAGTGCTTACACCTACAAACAAAACACATTCTCCACAATCAGTGCTCACCTCTAACACACTCTCCACAATCAGTGCTCACCTCTAACACACTCTCTACACTCAGTACTAACAACCTCTAATACCATCTATACACTTAGTGCTCACAACCTCTAATGCAGATTACACACTCAGGGCTCGATTCAAATGTTGGGGTTAAAACCAGCGTGAAGAAAAAAACTGCCTTCGCTCGTTAAGCAAGACCAGGTAACGTGAGATTCAAATCTTCCTTACCCAGAAAGGCTAACGAGCGATAACCAACAAAATACACGTTAACCTTAAACCTGCGTCGCATAGAAAATCTTACCTAAAAACACACGATAAAAATGTTACCGAGCACCACAGCCAATCACAGCACTCTATAACAGAAAGTTCAGTCAGAAAATCCAAAACCCACGTCGACAGTTCTGAACAGCTTTCTCTGTGCTTCCCTACCCAGCCACTAGGGGAACACAGAGATGGCTTTCAGCACCATGGACAGCTTTGAATGCATAGGGATGTGCACTGCTCACCCCTGTGGCATTCAAAGGGTTACAATCAATAAAACTAGTACACCAAGCACTACACAATGCCCCCTTCCACACCCCCCCCCTTAGTATGTCACATATATTGCATATATGTGACATACTAACCCCATCTACATCCACCTCATGGACTTCCATGTAGTGGACAAATCTGTCTTTTATTCCACAATTAACCCTTTGAGTACCACAGAGGTAGGAAAGAATTGCTTAGCATGTTTCCTACCCCTCTGGTACCCAAAGGGTTAATAGGCAAGGTATGGACTACATACCTTGCCTGTATATATATGTGTGTGTGTGTGTGTTTTAAACTTTTTTTTATTAAAATACTATTATTAGACATTAGTTTAAATTAGATCTCATTAATTTTTAACCCCCTACCTCCTGAGTCCCATTGCTATTAGTACTTTTGCTCCACTCTCCTTTTGCTCCACTCTCCTCCTATGTCTCTCTCCCCTCCTCCACTTCCTCCCATGCCTCTCTAGTGCACAGGCTGTTCTTATGCTGCGGGCTTCACAGCCACCCGCAGCAATGGAAGTTGTCATGAACGAAGATGAGGGAAGCGCTGCAGTCACAGTGCAGCCTGCTCCCTCAGTTGTAGTTTAACTTAGATCTCATCCATTTATAATGTTCTACCTCCTTTGTCCCATTGCTATTAGTACTTTTGCTCCACTCTCCGTTTGAAGGAGAGTGGAGCAAAAGTACTAATAGCAATGGGACACAGGAGGTAGGAGGTTAAAAAGAATGAGATCTAATTCAAACTAATGTCTAATAATAGTATTTTAATAAAACAAGTTTAAAAAACATACACACACACACATATACACAGGCAAGGTATGTGGTCCATACCTTGCCTATTAGCCCTTTGGGTACCAAAGGGGTAGGAAACATGCTAAGCAATGCTTTCCTACCTCTCTGGTACTCAAAGGGTTAATTGTGGAATAAAAGACAGATTTGTCCACTACATGGAAGTCCATGAGGTGGATGTAGATGGGGTTAGTATGTCACATATATGCAATATAAGTGACATACTAAGGGGGGGGTGTGTGGAAGGGGGCATTGTGTAGTGCTTGGTGTACTAGTTTTATTGATTGTAACCCTTTGAATGCCACAGGGGTGAGCAGTGCACATCCCTATGGCATTCAAAGCTGTCCATGGTGCTGAAAGCCATCTCTGTGTTCCCCTAGTGGCTGGGTAGGGAAAAGCACAGAGAATGCTGTTCAGAACTGGCAACGTGGATTTTTACTCTTCCTCCAGTGCTATTCTCCAAAAAAAATAGGCGTTAGATTTCTGGAGAGAAATGTTGCAATTTAACTCACGTTAGCCCTAACTCCAACATTTGAATAGCTTTTGGCGTCGCTTGTACATTATCCTCTACTAGTTGAACAGCCCGTTACACGGGCCACAGTGCCTCTGGCAGCTGGTCGCGGGGCAGTCACGCGCAGCAGCAGCCAGTTTTTTCTGGCGACGCCAACATTTGAATCGAGCCCTCAGTCCGGACAACTTCACACACCCTCTCTACACTCAGTGCTGACAACTTACAACACACTCTCTACACTCATAGCTGACAACTTCCAACATACATTACACAGTCTGCTGAGATCTTCAAACACATTATCTGAACACTCTCAATGTTGACTTACTAATTAACACACGCTTTACAATTAGTTATAAAAATTTAAATCATGTTTTTTCTTTTTTCCACAGGAAATCATTAGGAAATAAAACACACTAAGAATAAACTCTTCTGATGTGACAGGAAAAAAATCTTGCTGTTTTGATTGTTAATGTACCAAACATTTATAATAATATAAATAAGTAATAATTCAAATGTTTTGGTTTCAAAGTTAGGATTTTTAATGAACCATAAATTTTTGTTCAAATACAGTGTACTTTAATGTACATAAACAAGTTTTTCCTGGAAGCTGTAATTTCTAGGTTCAAAATAAAATTTTTTTCAATTACAACTGTTTCTTTTTTTTTATTAACAAAAGGAAGTACAGTAAAACTTGACGTAAAGTTCAGATCACACTCTAACTTTTATTCATAGTTCAAAAGTAGGAATAAAATAAAAATAAAAAATGTCAATTAACAATTTGAGTAGAATGGAAATCATTCCTCGGGATAGTAATAGATAATTTCTAACAAATATCTTTTGGTAGGTGTTAAAAAAAAAAAAAAAAAAAGGGGGCAAAAATACCATCTGTCAAACCTTTTTAGTTACATAAAAAATCTTATCTAAAGTCCCCCCCTCCCCCTTTGCCTGATATCAGTGCTGTAGCCGACTGCAGGGAAATCCGAGAAGGCTTATTGAACAACAAAACCTTAGTTTGAACGGTCTACAAAGTGAGATTGAAAACTTTGCAAAATTTGAACACCGTTACAGTGAGGCATTTCTTTTACAATTTTTTGCTTTAGTCTCCAATGGAGAGCCTCCACCGGCTGGTCCAAGGACCGGATTCACCTGCAGTCTGCTACAGTGGTGATGTCAGGGAAAGATGAAAGGGGGTGGGGCTTTTAATTATATTTTTTGTCTAAACATAAAGGTTTGAGAGGTGGCACTGGGGTCCCCCCTTTTTTTTTTTTTTTTTTTAAATGCTATCTGGACAAAATGATCTGTTACTTTCCCCTTACTAATAGTATAAACTGAATGATTCTTCATCAGTATGGAAAACATTACATGTGACAATGGACAATATCCAATAATAAGATGTTGTCAGCCATAAACAAGGTATGCAGGATTTTAAAGGGATAGTAATACTTAAAATGTAAAAAAAAATATGTTGTAAGGTTTGTCCCCCTGAGTAAAACAAGGGTTCTCCCACTGCTGAAAAGTTTTTCCTTCCTTTATGAATTTTTAAAAGTTGAATTTTTTAGATGCAATATCACAGTGGACTGAAATTGTACAGTGGCGCTGTTGCTACACGATCCTATGGACAGCTCTGGTCCCGGGACCATAAATCTCCATAGGATGGTGTAGCAACAGCTCCACTGTACAATTTCAGTCCATTGTGATATTGCATCTAAAAAATTCAACTTTTAAAAATTCATAAAGGAAGGAAAAACTTTTCAGCAGTGGGAGAACCCTTGTTTTACTCAGGGGGACAAACCCTACAACACATTTTTTTTTACATTTTAAGTATTACTATCCCTTTAAGTTTATTGAATTATTGAATATTGACCATTAATCCATTTGTCCGAAACCAAAACTGTATTCAACCTTGAGGAGGAGGTATAGACAAGGGGTGGTAGTGGACTCCTTTCTGCTTTCATTGTTCACAGTTAAGTAAATTGTTAATGTAAATATATATTGTTAGATGTACAAATTATGATATGGCTTTTTAAATAAAAATCTACAACATACATACAATATATAAATGTATTACAAATAGAAATGCATAGCCATCTCTGCTGCGTTGTAATCTGAAGATCTTTTGAATCCTGTAAAACTTCCTTCTGGATCAGGAAACGCATCTCTGATACAGCGAACAGCACAGGATGGAATGAGTTTTCTTCTACCTGATCCGAGTACTTCGTGAGCCCATGTTGTGAATACGCGATAAGCTGTTTTTCTCAAATTCCTAAAAATAAAAAAAGTTATAACTATATATCTATATATATAAGAATAATCCTCAGTGCATAATGTATGGTACATCACACAGAGAACATAATTTATGTCTCCTCAGAAAACAAACACACGTTGAACAGAATGCCTCATTACATAATTTATGTCTCATTAGGAGACACAACTCCTATTGGGTGATTCAATGGGGACTTTACTGCTCCCATTGGGTGATTCAATGGGGAGTAATTTAAATCATGCAGGTAGTTGGCCTTCTCCCACTATCCAGCCCGCCCACCACTATCCAAATAACTGAAAAAACAAAATGTCTGCCACTCGCTCCTACACCACAGACACAAACACATCAGACAAAAAACACACTCACACTCAACCACACACAATCACACTGTTCACTAATTTATTGAAATAAAGACACTATCATCCAAAATACATTAGAATAAAGGGATACAAATTATTAAAAAAGTTTAAAAAAAATATGTTATTGGGTTTATCCCCCAAAGTAAAAGAAGGGTACTCCCACTGCTGTAAGGTGTTTTATTCAAAAGAAATTAAATCTCAAAGGTTAATACTTTAAATGCAATATCACAGTGGCCTGAAATTGTACATTGATGCTGTTGCTCCCCCATCCTATGGAGCTTTATGATCCTGGGTATCAGAGCTGTCCATAGGATGCTTTATCAACAGCGCCACAGTACATTTTCGGGCTACTCTGATATTGCACCTTAAAAAATCAACTTTGAGATTTAATATGTTTTGAATAAAAAATCTTTAAGCAGTGTGAGTACCCTTGTTTTACTCAGCGGGGGAACCCCTACAACATATTTTTTTTATTTCAAGTATTAATATCAGTTTAATAGACAATACATAACTGAACATATCTATGTACCTGTTGTAATCTCCTCCTTCCCTTCTAATCCTTTTTGCACCCATAAAATGATACTGAAAATCTACTTTATCCAGAGTGAGGCACAAAGTATGAAATTCTTCATTTTCAGTAATACAAATCAATCCTTCAGGAATATGTTGATGAGCATTACGGATTTCTCTACAGCACACAGATTCTATTTCAGTGGGCATGTCCATGCAATGAGTACAAGTACACCACTGCGTATTTCCAATTCTTGTATTTTCCCTTGGCTCAAGATCCTGTGTAATTACCTTCCGACGAGGATTACAAGGAAAACATGGTTCATTTGAAGAGGACGAAGTCATGGCCATTAGCTGGGCATTCAGTCTAGCTCTCTATAACCGAAATATATAATGATTAAATAAATAATATGGTTATTTATGCTTTAAATAAAATTATATACAGTTATATTTGAAGGTATACAAACTCACACGTTCAGCTCTCCTCTGTTGTTCTTCTGGTTCCAAATCAGCTGCGTGAACAGATGTTCTGATTACACCTCTGGAGGACATGTCAAAGTATGTGATGTCACAAACTCTGAAATAATATAAGATAAATTAAATATATATTGAATAAGATTTTATAAAACTATGACATTCTATATTTTTGGTGTCCTATTCTCAAAACATATAGCTCTGATTTTCAATAAAGTTTAACATGCTTTATGGTCTGCCAGGGAAAACCGAATTGAAGAAGAAGCCCATGTCCTTCAGGGTTACGGCTCATTCCAATCTCTCCATTGGGGCCTACAAGAATCATGCCTCAGCTGATCAGTTGTGCTAGGCGGACACTTAGTCGTCTGTGCACACTTTTTACAAACAATATTGTGTGGATGTGCTGGCAGCAGCTGATGCCAGTTTACGGAGGAAGATCCTGGAGGAGGCCTTGCTTGTCTAGGATCCCTTTGTCTCTCAGTACTCTTTCACTTTTGAGCCATGTTGGCTGTAGTTCAGTGTGCTGTGTATCAGTTCTTGGGGTTTGTTTTACCCCTGTTCAGTGTCCATTGACACTATGTGATTAGTGTTTAGCTATTTATGATCTGTAGTTTCATTGGTGCTCTGGTGACTTTGGGGGCCTTTCGCCTTGTCTTTGCCTTACAATTTTTACAACTTTTATATTCACAAATATATGTATAAACATTATGGCCAACAACAGAATACACAGAGTCAATTATAGCTACACTTGACTAAAATATATGAATGATACCTACCTAGATAATTAGTTATGTAACGAGCTACTTGTTCCAGTACCCATAATTCCCTTGTAAAGTTACACAAATAGAACACATTTTTTAATTTAAAAAATGTTTCTATTTTGTTTCATTCATAAATATAATAGTAAAATGTTCCATTAATTGATCGTTTGCGATGCATTAAACTATATTTCCTTTTTCAGGTGAATGACCGAAGCAATTTACACATACAATATTTTAAGAGTCTTCCCAAATCTAAAAGCTAGTACCAATTGGTAAATCACTGGTGTGAGATCGGAATATTTGATTATCCAGAACTACAGCACAAAAGATTATACAGACATTATACAGAGATCTGGCATAATCATATATGTTGTAGTCAGGAAGGATGTATATATCCAAATTGGACTTTATTACAAATGATAAACAATGCATAGGAGACAGTGCAAGAATTTTAGGAATGAAAAAAAAAATCCAAATCTACGTCACATTTTTCGGCCTTACATTATTCTTTGTGGATCCAGTTGTTTGTTTGCTAGTAGCTTGAATAGGTCCCCTCCGGCTAGGTATTCCATCACAAAACAAAATGTGTCCTGTTCCAGGGGAGACAGAGAGACAGAGGTTACAATGAAGAACTGTCTAAGAGCAGAGTCAACACAACATGATCACAGTCCTTAGTATACATATTACTGTGCATCCATTCTTATACAATGTACTGTACACACTCTCTCATGTTTGTGTCATTCTGTACTGATACACATTACTGTACAATGTACAAAGGGGTTAATACAGGGAAGTCATGTTGTTGTTACCTCGGTCTGGAAAGTCGCATACATCAGGGTACAAAATAAGCACCCAGCCACAGCCTCCATCACCCTGCCTCCATCAACACAAAATGATCACAGTCCTTAGTATACATATTACTGTGCATCCATTCTAGTACAATACACTGTACACACTCTCTCAGGTTTGTGTCATTCTGTACTGATACACATTACTGTACAATGTACAAAGGGGTTAATACAGGGAAATCATGTTGTTGTTACCTGAGTCTGGAAAGCCGCATACATCCGGGTACAAATTGAGCACCCAGCTACAGCCTCCATCACCCTGCTCTCTGCCATGACTCTTTCTTTGAGATGGTTGAACTCTTTGATGAATTTCGCAGCTAACCAGTCAGGAAAGGTGGAGCAGCGAGCTACCATGACCTGGAGGAGACAGAGAGCGACTGGCGGGTTACAGATTGCTTACTATATGGGAGAGATAATATCAGCAGGGACACATTTAATCCCTCAGATGATTGGGAATTTATGACCAAGCAATGCATTTTGACCTTTTAACATTTAGGGACACAAATGGTAAATACAAGTTGAGCTCCAGTTTATATTTAACCCCTTGAGGACCAAATGGGTGTGCAAAGCATTGCTAGAGGTGGAACAGTCGTAACTGATAGAGAATTACTCCCATCTTGTTGTGTGCCAAGAACAATGTCTCAGTAAAAACAGTAACATTCAACTTAGTAGCCCTAGACTGTTCATAGACTTTACACAGAGTGGGGCAGGGTGGGCAGGCTGTGTCTATCTAGCTGTTGTTTTACTGCAACTCCCAAAATGATTAGTTATATGAGTATGATGGGAGTTGCAATCCAGTTAAGTAATTGGATGAGGTCTATGTTTCCCACTCCTGCTTCACATGCTCAGATACCATCGTGAGAAGGGAGTGAGGGATATGGAAGTGGAGGAGCTAGGGAGGGGAATCAGGGAAAGGTAACAGATGATTGGAGAGGGCAGAGCACAGGAATGGGACTGGGTGAAGGAGTGGTCAAAGAATGGATGGAAGAAGAAATAGGGTCATGAAGTCATAGGAGGAAAGCTGGATGGAAGAAAAGTCTAGATATAGGAGGGGAACAGAAGGTGAGGTCCATCAGAAATTGGGCTGGATAGAAGAAAGGTCAACAGTTGGTGGGGTCAGAAATATAGCGTGCGGGAGTCACCAGAATGGGGCTGAGGAAGGGAGAAATATTGCAGTCAATGGGGAAAAAAGTGGTGTGTAGGGGAGACATGGATCATTAACATAATATTGTTTAGAGAGGAGGAGGGGCATAGAAGATATATATTAGGGTATTTAAGAGTAAGGGTGGGGTCAAACGTATTGAAAATAAAGGTATTATTTTTCTTTTGTTTAATAATTAAATGTAAAGCTTTAGAACTGATGTGGAGAGGACATCACTTACCTTGCCGTAGCTGCCTTGACCGAGTTTCCGATTAAATTTAAAGTCATCGAGACTCTGGGGCTTTGTTTTTGATGGACAATCAGATGATGGACCTTATAGGGTGAAAACAATATATTATTTATCATTAATATAGAGCAGCCTCTGAATTTCAAATAAATGGCATTTTCTTGACCTTACAACACATTGCGAAGCAGTCAGTGATTTAAGTTTATTAGTAAAGAATCTTACTAGATGAGGGTCCGTTCACATAGACTGTACGTTTTGTTACTCGGTGAACATACAATGAATTATAATTCTCTCAGTTTCCAGTAAGTGGGGTGAGGATTGAGTTGGGTGCCACTAACGCTGTTGTTGGACTACAATTATCATCATTGTGAGCCATCCTTTGGTAGGAGTTGTAGTCCAACAATAGTTATATGGAAGCAAAGGTGAGCAACCCTTTGAGTGCTGCAGGTCCACATGTCCCACAGTGCCCCTCCACACAGGGGTTTACCTTTGGAGTTCTTATTGCACACTCCTGCACTCATTGGGTCTATCTGTATGTCTGTTGGGTGTTTTGGAGCAGGTTTATGTGGTAACTTAACTATTTAGCTGCTGGTTTTGCATCTTTTTTTTTGGGGGGGGGGTTTATAGTTTTCCTACTGGGTTCAGTGTCAACCTACCCATTCATAATCACCAAGCAATTGCAACTTGTCCACACACACACAAGCACAAATCAGTTGCAATCTACCCACAGACAGGCACAAAGCAACTGCAATTTACCCACACTCAGGCACAAAGCCACAGCAACCTACCCACACAGGTACAAAGCAGCATTAACCTACCCGCACACACACAGACACAGCTAGTGACAGATCTATCGATGGCACTGGGGCCTCTAGTTCTCAGGGTGCTGGGAAAGCAGCGGATCTGACACACTGCTCTACAGCGCAGCTCACAGGAGATCATGGAGAAATAACTTTATTTCTCTATCACCGTTCCTAGCTCCTAGACTAGTGCACTATCCCCATGGAAAGGTACTAAAATCTGTAAAAATAGGACTTTCAGTTCACAAATATCCGTGGGTTTTATGTGTAAACAAAAAGTTGAGTGATACTGGAGCAAACCAGCTCATCCTGGGGGGGACCCAACTACCCTTTAGATTAATTGGGGATTTCAACCTCTTGAATGCTACAGAGCTCTGCAGTCTGCTGTGTGGCTCCAGGTGGATCACTGAGAGTTTTGGTATGTTTTACTTCTCCCCTTTCTTCAGTATTCCTTTGTACATAAGGGCCTGTGTGCGCAAAACAAAAAACCTGGTAGACGTGACAATCTCTCGCTGTCAAGCACTGCTGACACAGGCGACCTGCTGACACAGTTGAATGGTCGCATGCTCTTCTGTGTGTGACCACTGAAACATGAACCACCCAGCTGTAGGGGGCGATACGGGTGTACACCTCAAGATACAGCCTTCCTATCCACTCATCTCACCCTGTCTATTAACCCCTTCAATGCCAGAGATGTCTTCAACACATTACTTTACAATACGTTAGAGACCTCCCTAGCTTTCAAGGGCATAAATACACAAATTATAAATAGAGCCTGTCTGTTATTTACCTCTGGGGCCAGGTAGCCGGGTGTTCCTGCTATGCCTGTTGCTGTTTGGCCAGGGTACATATTCTCCAGTGCAAGCCCAAAGTCCCCACTGCTGTCCAAAAAGATGTTCCAGGGCTTGAGATCTCTGTAAAGAGGTAGAATGTGAGTGCCATCTGTCTGTAAATTATAGAATGCAGGGGGCACAACACAATCCTAAAAGGCCACTTACAGCTCAATGCAGTTATGTGACAGGACAGAGAGGAAAGTCCAGAGATGTGATAGGACAGAGAGGAAAGTCTAGAACTGTGATAGGAAAGCAGTGAGCAATGAGAACAGAGATGTGATAGGACAGAGAGGAAAGTCTAGATATGTGATATGACAGAGAGGAAAGTCCAGATATTTGATAGGACAGAGTGAAAAGACCAGAACTGTGATAGGACAGGTAGGAGAGAACAATGAGAACAGAGATGTGATAGGACAGAGAGGAAAGTCTAGATATGTGATAGGACAGAGAGGAAAGTCCAGATATTTGATAGAACAGGGAGGAGAGAACAATGAGAACAGAGATGTATAGGACAGAATGGATTATACAGGTAATAAGGGAGCACTATCACTTACCGATGGATGATACCCTTACTGTGCAGGAATTTGATCCCGCACGTGATCTCAGCTGCAATAGATCTGAAAGGGGAAAATTCAAAGAAAAGAGTAATTTATCAAACTGAACTCGTGTATGAGCTCCCTCTGTTCGGCTTTAATTAATGTAAGCACATCACCCAGGATTTATTTCATTTATTTTACATGAATATCTGTCCACACCTCACACTAGCAGAAATGTTAGCAAATGTTTGAAATTTAAAGGCCATATGCACAACACAAAAGCAGAGTCATTCTGGGGAAAAGCAACTGTAGCCTAGGGGAGAAATCCTGGTTTAAATGGAGATTTTGACCCTTTGAATGCTAGAGAGGTCTCCAACATATTGCAAGATCCCCATTTATGTGAAGTGTTATTTCTCCCCCCCACCACCACCACCTGATGGCGCAGATGGTTTTCTTCAGAATTTCTCCACTTTACTTTTGTGCATATGGTCCTTGATGATTTATTTTAATTATCTGCCCCCTGATGGTGATGTAATAGGCTAATTAGTTTTCCGTGCCAGGTACAGTAAGACTGATGTGGAGAATAAAACATTACTCTACTTATAATCCCCCACAACTTGGTACAGTGGACATGGTTGCCTCATTCAGGCCGGTGCTCCCTGCATTTCCCTACCCTATGTGCCATTCAGTACTGTTACTTTACTGGTTACCATATCCCCATCTTCTGTACCACATTTTTAGGCCTTACGTTGTTCTTTGAGGATCCAGAGGTCCATCCTTCAATAGATGGAATAGGTCCCCTCCATCCAGGTATTCCATCACGAAGCAAACCTTGCTCTATTCAAGAGGAGACAGAGAGACAGAGGTTACAGTGAAGAACTGTCTAAGAGCAGAGTCAACACAACATGATCACAGTCCTTAGTATACATATTACTGTGCATCCATTCTAGTACAATACACTGTACACACTCACGTTTCTGTCATTCTGTACTGATACACATTACTGTACAATGTACAAAGGGGTTAATGCAGGGAAGTCATGTTGTTGTTACCTGGGTCTGGAAAGTCGTTTTGAACTGGGTACAAAATGAGCACCCAGCCACAGCCTCCATCACCCTTCTCTCTACCTTGATACTTTGTTTGAGAGAGGGGAGCTTTTTGATCACTTTCACAACTAACAATTCTGTATAGACGGAGCAGCGAGCTAGCATGACCTGGAGGAGACAGAGAGAGACCGGCGGGTTACAGATTGCTTACTACATAGGAGGAAATATCACCAGGGACACATTTAATCCCTCAGATGATTGAGAGTTTATGACCAAGCAATGTATTTTGACCTCTAACATCTAGGGACACAAATGGTAAATGGAAGGTGAGCTCCAGGGGGTGTGCAAAGCATTGCTAGAGGTGGAACAGTCCTAATTCATGGAGAGTTTTTCTTACCTTGCTGTGGGCTAAAAACAGTGTCTCAGTAAAAACAGTAACATTCAACTTAGTAGCCCCAGACTGTTAATACAATTTACACAGAATGAGGCAGGGTGGGCAGCCTGTGTCTATGTAGATGTTGTTGGACTGTGACTTCCAAACACTTAGCTAATCATTAGTTGTATGAGTATGATGGGAGATGCAATCTAGATAAGTAAGTGGATGAGCTAAATGTTTCCCACTCCTGCTTCACATGCTCAGATACTATAGTGAGAAGGGAGTGAGGGATATGGGAGGGGAGGAGCTGGGGTAGGGAATCAGGGAAGAGTAACAGATGATTGGAGAGGGCAGAGACCAGGAATGGGACTGGGGGGAAGAGTGTTCAGAGTATGGATGGAGGACAGAAGAATAGGTTTGGGGGAGTCACATAAATGGGGCTGAATAGGAAAGAGAGCAAGAAATGGGGTGGAGGAAACAAATAGGGTAGTGAAGTCATAGGAATAGAGCTGGATGGAAGAAAGGTCTAGATATGGGAGGGGAACAGAAGGTGAGCACTGGGTCCATCAGAAATGGGACTGCATAGAATAGAGATCAACAGTTGGTGGGGTCAGAAATATAGTGCAGGGGAGTCACGGGAATGGGGCTGAGGAAGAGAGAAATATTGTAGTCAATGGGGAAAGAAGAGACAGTGATCAGTAACAAACTTTAGAGGGGAGGAAGGGCACAGAAGAGTTATATTGGGGGTATTTAAGAGTAAGGGTAGAGGTCATATGAAATGAAAACACAGGTGTAATTTTGCTATTGTTAAATAATTAAATGTAAAGCTTTATAACGATCTGGAGACGACATCACTTACCATGCCATAGCTGCCTTTCCCAAGTTCCCGATAAAATGTAAAGTCCTTAAAACTCAGGGACCTCACAGCCTTTGATTGGGACGTTAATGGACAATCAAATGTTGAACCTTGTAGGGTGAAAAATATTATATTATTTATCATTAATGTGGAGCAGCCTCTGAATTTCAAATAAATGGCATTTTCTTGACCATACAACACATTGCGAAGCAGTCAGTGATTTAAGTTCATTAGTTAAGAATCTTACCAGATGAGGGTCAGTTCACATAACATGCACCTTTCGTTACTCAGTGATCATACAATGAATTATAATTGTCTCAGTCTCCAGTAATTGGGGTTAAGACTGAGTTGGGTGCCACTAACGTTGTTGTTGGACTACAATTATCATCTTTGTAAGCCATTCATTGGTAGTAGTTGTAGTCCAAAGACAGTTATATGGAAGCAAAGCAGCCGCCCTGGCTTTAAAACTCACACTTCCACCTGTTATTATTTCCTTCAGATTAACCCTATAGAGGACCAGAAAAATGAGCAATATATTGAAAAGAAATGGATTGCACACCCCTCTGGTCCTCAAGGGGGTTAAATAAGCACATTGATTGCCTTATGGAGAGATTAAAAGATGAGCAGTCCAGGAAGACAGCAACTGCATCAAAAGACCCCCATTCATTTATATGAGTTTTTTATCGCTCCAATGGTAAAAAGGTCTCCAAGACATTACTTCACAATGCACTGAAGACCTCTCTAGTAAAGAGTTAAATCCATGATAATTTAGCAAAGTTGTATTTGTCTCCTATGGTGCACTTTAGGTTTCTCCATAAGGCCACAAGGATGCTATTTCCTAAACCATGAGATAAGCCATGCACCTGATTTCATGGCTCTGCTCATAGATTGAGGCAGATTATTTTCCAGGTTCTGAATAAGAAATACTACTTGTGTATTGATGGTAGAAAAGTGAATGAGACCTGGTGGGTAAAATAATCACACCCCATTTATGTTTATATTGTCCATGTTCTATAATGAGGATATGATCATGTGGAAAAGTAGAAATATGTACAAAAATACATGTGTTTATGGGAGTAATACTATTGTTACAAGGTATAAAATACCTCCCCAAATACTTTTTTTTCACTCACAAAGGTGAAATCAGTAGGGACTAGTGACATGATAATCGGGCCTAGGAGTGAAATGCTTGTAAGCACAAAAATCAGGGGTCATCTGGTGGCGGATGATGGGAGTTGTAGTTCAACTTGGGTAGGGCTGACAATACTTCTCAGTAGAACTGATACAGATGTGTGGGAAGAGGGTAGGAGAGGTGACGCATTTACCTCTCTATGTCACACCTGAAGAAGGTGGTTTATCATCTGCCTGCTTTACGGACAGTTTCATTTTCAGAACTCCTACTTACCGGATCTTTCTTCACTTCTCTGGTTGTCAAGTGGCATCTGCAGAGAGTTTCCCAGTGGGGGCATAAGCCATAACAAGAACTTCAGGACAGCCCATCCAGCCCCCTCCTTGCGCCCCTTCCGGACGTCCGTGCCACAAACTTTCTTTTTATTCACTTGCTCTAAATCCTCCTCCGGCTGCCATTCGTGGCTTCTCTCCATCTTGAACTTTTCCACTGCACTAGTAGTATTTCTCTGTAAATCACTAATAACAAAGAAACAAAGTAGACTTATAGTCTCTGCTAACCTGCACCTTTAGATATCTTGATAGGTATAAAGATATAGTGAAGCTGTTCAAAATTTTAACCCCTTAAGGACCAGGAAAATCTGAGGTGGATTTCACTGAAGGACCGGAGCAATTCGGACCTTTTTGACTATGTCTTTGTTCAACAGCGTTTTCCCTCTAAGTCTTTTATCTCACCCCCATAAATTATATACTGTTTTTTTAAGCACAAATAGGGCTTTCATTTGATACCCTACGTATATGGATAACCCACCATTCACGTTATTAAAATTAAAAAAAAAGGTAAAAGAAATGTAAAAAAAACCCCCACCATTTTTTTTTTTTCTCTTGGGATCAATTGGGCACAAAGGGTTAAATTTTTATGGTGACTGCATGAAAGGTATGACCGGTCAGTCATACCTACAAAATGTGCAGTTTAAAGTGGCCACTGTCCCCCCTTGGGTGAAAATCCCCATGTCCCTTTTTCCCACCCTATTTTGACACTTTTTTATCCCTGACATTTGGCGGTGTGTATAAGTGTATTACATAGCTCCACAACAATCACACTTCTAAAATTGTTTAATTAGATTTTTTTTTTTAAATAAAATATTTTTGTAAAAAAAAGAAAAAAAAAAAAGTATCATTGCAGGTCAGAAATTGACCTGCATTTAGCAAGCCTCTGGCACCAGCAGTGAAGGGGTTAATACCCCTAGCTGCTGTATTTTCTTTCACCACGAGGGGTGTCCTGTCTACTTCTGTCTCCCTTACTTTGATAGCAAGGGAGACAGAGGCAGAAGAGACACCCACAGACAGCATGCTTTCTCTGCTGCCTCTGTCTGTCACTATGCCGGTACATGTGATCGCTGCTACGGCGATCACATGAACTGGCACAAGCAACTGAGACTGAACGCCCCAGTCTCGGAGTGCTCAGTCTCAGCCTGGCATTAATGATAGCAGCGTGCACGGAGGCACGCTGCTATCACTTAAGCCATGACGATCCTGGTACGTCATTGGTCCTTAACTCAAATCCAGCCATGACGTACCAGGACCGTCAAGGGTCCTTAAGGGGTTAAACTGCATCTCAGTGGACAGTGTTCTATGAAGCCACTGTTCATTGTGATGTCATAATGCATACCAACAGGTCTAGTTTTGTTGCCTGAGTTATAAAATGAATACAGTTACTTATTGTTATTATGGCAATGTATACTAAGAAGTCTCGGGTGATTCTGATGCCATCAGGCTGATAGTCTGCCCTAACATAGAAACTGATTGCATGCACCTCATTTATGAGCTATATGGACCCTTATCCATCAAGCTAAAGAGGTACAATTCTGGATCAAACTAGTAGCACCACAGGGCTTTAAGTTTATTGTGTATATAAACACACTAAATATTTAAAAACATTTACACTAGGCAGTTCACAGCACACATGCTGCTTTATCACAATAAACATATGCTTTAATACATTGGAGGAGCAGCTTTTCTACACAGCACCCACAGACCAGGGGTACCTGAACATAGACGGGCTGATTATCTCTGTATGCCTACTTGTTGTGAGGTAACGAATGTGCCCTCCAACCATGTTTACATGTAATTGCAACTTTGTATTTGTCATTATTACCTTCATTGGATAATAGGTACCATAGGCGCCTTCTTGTTTTATCTTTTTTTTTGCGTCCTTTTAGCTTGGCAGTCCCGCCCTTGCAGCATATCTGCTTTGGAAACATCTAGACTACTACAATATGGTGACAAGGCCTGATTAGTATATAGAGTGAATAAAATGCAGGTTGTTGTCTCTGACAGGTTTATTTTTTTCCTCTTTGTTTGGAGTGGATCTTATTACTGAGGACTAAGCTCATATGTTGTGGAGAGTTTTATCACTACAAAATGTTTACTCTGTTTCTTACTAGGGATAGATCACAAGTGGTAACTTGGGGTCCCCCAAACTCTCTCTCTCCCCTGGTCCCCCCACCTCATACTTATAGACAATTAAATATATGAAGTCTGTAGGGTATTATAACAACAGAAAACACAGACAGAGTCTTGGTGCATAGCTATATTATGGAAATAATCCAAATCTTTGTACAGTGAATCATTATACATAAAATAAAAGTATTTCACCTCTTTCCTTTCCTAATAATAATATCTCCTTACCTTAGTACAGCCAGAAATTACTAATGGCCCCTATGGAGTTTTCCAGAGATTATATCTACAATTGGTTCTGGATGTCATCTCTGTGAGGGGACAGGACCTAGAACTTTGCCCACTGCACATGGTAATCCTAACCATTTAACCCAATGAGTGCCAGAGGTGTATCCTCTGTATTACTTCACATTGCAGTGTATACCCCTCTGGCACTGAGAGGGTTAAGGATCAGAAGGGTGTGCATCACATTACATCACAATATGTTCCACTCACTCCAGTGCTTAAGGGGATATACTGGCTCATGTCCTCTGTCTGCCTCAGTCTGAAAAAAAAAATATCATACCCCCCTCCATGGACTTTATACACTTGGATGCTCTAGCATCACAAGGCCCTTAAATTACAACCCCCCCATACTCAGAAAGGGCATCCAAGTTCTTAAAATCACTAATTATATTAGTGGATCTTTTGATTATTCCTCTATGGTGCCTTTGGTTTGTGTCAGTGTTGCTCTACTTTTCTTGTGGACTTAAGGCCCATAGAGCAGCCTCAGGTACTCAGTGTCTAGGGTCCCATGTCCCCCAGCTACTGCCTGTGTGCACTGATCTTCAGGGACATCAATACCGTGGGTTAAGTGGGTCACTGACTGGGCTGCAGACCACAGCCTACCTCACAAGGCCCTTAAATTACAACCCCCTCATACTCAGAAAGGGCATCCATGTTACTGGATGAGAACTACACCCCCCTTTGTGATTGAACACAGGTGCCAGCTCCTGATAGTCACTTAATTGAGGGGTTCGGCTGTGTGCTTTTAACACCTAAATGCTACTGAGTTCTCCAACACAATACTTGACTGGCATTCAAGTGAAAAAAACACTTTGCGTGCCAAAGGGGAGTGTATCACATATGCTTTTGAGAGAGAACCTGTTATACAGAACTAGTGTAAAAGCCCGTGTACATGGGCCAAGGTCCGGTGATGTAAAGAAGCTGGTCCTGCTCTGAGTACTGCCGCCACCTCACTAGCGGTGCACGTGATACAGTCATGTGCAGTAGAGACTGCCCGAATGCACATCCTGATGACTGCATTGGACAAAGTCTGGCCTATTATATTATATATTATATGAAAAGAGCATAATACTTAGAATATCATTTGTATTGATCATTCTTCTCTGCAGGGTGCTAAGCATATTTTCACACTTTTGTTGCAGTTTACAGTAAAATGAAAACTTTAGGTCTCCTTCTGTGATCAACCCAAACATGTCATTCACAAGCTGTCAGCAGTAAGGGTGGGCAAAAACTCTTGAGGTATTCCAGTGAGGAATTTGGCAAAAACCAAGGAAGAGGCACATAGTGACTGCTATCACTATGAGCAGGGTAAAAAATAATCAGTGGAGGAGCTGGAAGGACCCTTATGTGTCCACTGAGTCAGCTCCAGATAGTCACTTAATTGACGGGTTCGGCTGTGTGCTTTTAACCCCTAAATGCTACTGAGTTCTCCAGCACATTACTTGGCTGGCATTCAAGTGAAAAAACACTTTGCGTGCCAAAGGGGAGTGTATCACATTGCTTCTGAGAGAGAACCTGTTATCCAAAACTAGTGTAAAAGCCCATGTACATGGGCCAAGGTCCGGTGATGTAAAGAGGCCGGTCCTGCTCTGAGTACTGCTGCCACCTCACTAGCGGTGCACGCGATGCAGTCGTGCATTAGAGACTGTCCAAATGCACATTCTGTGAGCTCGGTCAGTCTCTACTGTGCATGACTGCATCGGACAAACAGTCTATTATATTATAGGATGACTTTTATATATATATGTGAAACATAGGTTATAAGATCTTTAATTAATAAAGGGGGCAATTTTCGCCCCCATCCTAGGGGGCTAGGGATAAACACTTTAATACTAGTCAAGTAATTGTATAGGTGAACTCGCTAGCATTTAGGGGTTAAAAGCACACAGCCAAACCCCTCAGTTTAGTGACTATCAGGAGCTGGTTCCTGTGTTCAATAACAAGTGGGGATGTGACTCTTATCCAGTAACATGGATGCCCATTCTGAGGCTTGGGGGTCTAAGGGTCTTGTGAGGTAAGCTGTGGTCTGCAGCCCAGTCAGTGATCCACTTAACCCACGGTATTGATGAGAGGCCTCAGCTCCTGTCCCTGAAGGTCAATGTGGATCCATGTGGGAATCAGATATGGGATATGTCATTTCAAGTTAGAGTAAATGATTGCAGCACAACACCAAGGCCTACTTCATCCACCTTTAATTCTGTGGAATAGTTTTCGGCCTGTGTGTTGCACATACAACCAGTTATTCTCTGGGACACTGTGATGTGTGACCTGATCCACCCTTTTTGTGATTCAGTAAGCGGTAATGTTGAACTGATGAAGTGAACATGATGGTGACTTCTCCAGTGATCTCCTTTCCCCATTTCCAGTGTTTTCCGTGGAGTCTGTACAATGGGACCCTATCAACTTGATTCTTGTTTTTGCATATTCTCCATAGACTAACACTGGTATTGGTGAAGTGAGGGTGTGTGAGGGTTACTTTGTCTCCACCATCTCTGTCACCGCTTAGTGAATGTCCCCTGTGTAGCATGTGATCGTTGGCCTATTGACTTGTTTGTTGTCTGGTTAACCCTTTGAGTCCCAGAGGGGTTGCCAAAGCATTGTTGATCGATGCATTGATGATCCCTCTAGCACTCAAGGGGTTAGGTGCTGACTTCCCTGTGGGGACATGGGTGACATTGTGTGTGAACAGTGATGATATTTAACAGACGAAAATTTGAACATCACGGTTTGTGTATTGTGTGTGATGAGCACAGCGATAGGAGGGTTGAAGTAGGACTTTGACAGGTTTGTCCCAAGTTGGACCTTGACATTTGTCCTGGTGTTGTGTCCTGTTTTTAACCCTCAGGGTGCTGTGTTGGTGCAGTTGTATGGATGAATGATGGGCATGTGTTGAGGTGTGACTGTGTGTGCAGCTGGTGTTGATTGATGTAGTGTGTGGTTATGTAGTGTTGCATTTACCGGTAGGGTGGAGGCTCCTCTCATCCCCAGTGTCAGCTCCTCCAACGACCACCTCGATCAGGGTTGGGGACATGGTCTGCCGCACCATCTCCTCCCAGCCGCAGAAGGTGATAGGGACAAGTGGGCCACCTCCAGTGCCTCGGGCGTGCTTGGCGAGCTCTGTCATTTTATTCTTCACCACCCTCCGGCAGTTGCCCCATCACTTTTTGATGGACTCCACGCCCTGCCTGCATGGAGCCACCGCGTTGACCCGGCTGCAGATCTGGTTCCAGGCTGCCTTCCTCCTCGCTGACAGGCCAGGAACCTTCGCTGTTGGGTGGAGAACACTCTGTCTCTTCAGGACAGCCTCCATGATAGCCGTGTTCTCCTCCTCTGTGTATTTAGGATCCCTGATCCTGCCCTCGTCAGCTCCGGCATGGGAGGATTCAAAGCCGGAGTGTCCTGTCTGGTCTGATCCTGACTGTGTGTGGTGCTCCCCAGCAACTACCCCTCGTCCCACTGCAGGTTCTGTCCCTGTCCTCTGTGTGCCTGCTCTTGTGGGCCGGGTCCCCCTCCACCCTGCGGATCTCCCTCTCCCACCCCTGCTCTGCTCAGGGATGCCCTCCTGACCTTCCTCCTCCTCCTCTACTCTCCCCATCCCTCTCTCCTGTCCTTCTCTCCTGGCCATCACTCACCCACTCACACCCAGGCACTCCCACAGGCCCTCACAGACACACTCGATCCACTCACTCTCTGTCACACACTTTCACTCACAGATTCACACTGTAAAAATAAAATGTAAAATATGTAAGGTGTTATAAAATAAAAGGACTATGTGTATGTATGTATATGTGTTTGTATGGGTGTATGTAATATGTGCAAAGGTGTGATATGTGTCGTATTATGTGCAATGCTCTCCTCTCTCCAAAACTCCTCTACCTCCAATGAACGCTCCTGTCTCCCTCTCTCTGATCACTATCCTCCGCTCCTGGGTCCTGATATCTAGCTCTCAAGAACTCGATAACAGACAGTGTGTGTCGGTTATTTTTGGGTATATATAGGAGTATTTTAAGTTTTTTGATACTTTGGGGCTTTGGGATTGGCTGTGTGTTTGAATTTGTTGTTGCATCAATCAGGGTTGCTAGACGACAGCAGCCGTTATGTTACATGTTGTTTTGAGTTATGTTATCGTGTGATTTGGTCGCTATTCTTGTAGAGTACCTATTGAATCTGCTGTAACTCATGTATTATTTGCGAGCGATGTGCCTTTTTCACTTAGCTGCTGGTTTAACGTGAGCCTTTAAATCTAGCCCTAGGTCTTTTATCCCAGCCACAAAAATTATACACTGTTTTTTAAGCACAAGTAGGGCTTTCTTTTGATACCACACTTATATTGATAACAAGCCATTTATTTTATTTACTAGTTGAACAGCCCGTTACACGGGCCACAGTGCCACTGCCACCCGGTCGTGGGGCAGTCACGCGCAGCGGAGACTGCCCGCGCCGCAGCTGATACAGAGCTGGACACTCCGAAGGAGCGCCCAGCTCTGTATCAGCTGCGCCGCGGGCAGTCTCAACTGCGCATGACTGCAGCATGCGCAGGAGTGTCTACTGCGCATGTCGCGGCGTTACACACGATTTAGCGAATTATTATATAGGATATTTAAGCAAACAATAACAAACAGAAAAAAATAAACTTTTTATAAATTCTCCTGTAATAATTTGTGCCCAGCTTTTTTATTTTTTTGTTAAAATTGCACAAAACATATATGAATGGTCGTTCACATCTTCCAACTGTACAGTTTTAGGGGGCATTGTCCCTCTGGGAGAAAAATCCCCATGTCCCTCTTTCTCTCCCTTGCTCAGTTAAGAGATTAAAATTTGTGGTATGTATATAAGTGTTTTACATTGCTCCACAGAAATAGATCTCATATTAATGTTTGTTTTATTTTTAGTATATCTATTATATCTGTAAAAAAATATATTTTGGTCTTGCTCCCACTGTTTATTTAGTTACCTAAAGAGCTGTCAGTAGGTCATACAATGACCTACTCTTAATCCTGCCACATCAACAGCACTGTAGTGGTTAATACCCCCTACTCTGTCTTTCTGTTTTGTTTTTCATCTGTTCGCTTCACTCTTCCTTATTCTCACCATAAGGAAGAGAGAATCAGAGAACAGTGACAAAGGAAATGTGTAAGATGCATTGCCTTTGATCACACGTACCGGTAAAGCAGAGAAGGACTGAGAAGGACTCCGGTCCTGGAGTGCTTAGTCTTAGCCTCTACAGCAAGATAACAGCACGTATTGAGACACGCTGCTATAATTTTAATCCATGACGTGCCAAGACCGTCATGGGTAAATTTCCCATAAGGACCCATGACGGTCCTGGCATGTCATGGGTTCTTAAGGGGTTAAACGAAGTTAGTGTTAAACCCTATAGATGCTGCAGAAGTTTCTAGCTACTACGTGATTAAGAAGCCTCTTTGTTAAATAATAAAAGGTTATCACTAGAAATACCCCCTTCTTAGTTTCTGTAGAACAGCATCACCCGAAAATGGAAATTCTATACCCCAAAATGTAAATTTGTACTGGTGGGCCCACCATTACTTTTACTGAACAGGTAAAACACTAATTTATCTATGTATTTCCACTCCTGTCAAAATTACTGCAGGGAGATTCACAGGAGAAGTGATTTTGGCCCCCGTGAAAATCGATGCAGTGAGCGCCGAATCTCATAGCATTCGCTAGTGTATATTATATATATATATATATATATATCATCCAAAGATTGGCACTCACGCTTCACTCTAACAACTGGACCGGGTGCAATAGAGATAATAAAATATAGAATGTAAGCTATGCACTCACGGTCTAAGAAACAGAAAATCATTTATTTAACTATACAGTAAGGTTTCGGTCCTCCTCTGGGACCTTTGTCAAGCCAACACGAACAAGGTAAAGAGAATGAATAAATAGAGAACTCTGGAGAACTATGGAGAGAACTCATCGTTCCGCTATCAATGTGGCATTTCGGGATAACAAAACTGACAAGCCTGTGGCCAAACATTTTTTGGAACTGAAACATTCTGCTACCAATTTTACAGTAGTGGGCATTGATCATGTACCCCCCCCCCCCATATAGGGGAGGCAATAGACCACAGCTATTATTACAACGTGAATGTTTTTGGATACAGGAACTTCAAACCTGTAACCCCCATGGATTAAATGAAAACAACGTACTTAGTTGCTTTCTATCTGCCAGATAGTTATCCACTAGTCTCTCATATATCATTATGACTAAGTTGATTTTTTATTTTGTGTATTTTTATTTTTTTTATTTTTATTTTATTTTTAATTTTATTTTTATTTTTATTTGTTAGTTATTTTCATTTTTATTTATCATTATTTTTTATTTTATTTTTATTTCTACTTATATTATTTTTCATTTACTATTCTTTTTGATTATTTATTTTTTTTGATTATATGGGATGAACCTTGTGTTCGATGACTGCTACATTGGTTGCGATTTCATCTGTTACATCTTTATCTGTTACATCTCTATCTGCTCTGTTACTTTGTATCTATTCTATCCACTGGGTGGCACTCAAGTTTTTTTGTTCTTTGTTTCTATCGGTTCTAGTGGATCTCCATGGGCTTTTCCTCGTGGTTACCTGTCCATTCTCTGTGACGTCACTTTCCCGGGTATGAGAGCACACACGGTGAGTTCTCTATTTATTCATTCTCTTTACCTTGTTCATGTTGGCTTGACAAAGGTCCCAGAGGAGGACCGAAACGTTGCTGTATAGTTAAATAAATGATTTTCTGTTTCTTAGACCGTGAGTGCATAGCTTACATTCTATATATATATATATATATATATATATATATATATATATATATATATATATATATATATATATATATATATATATAGTACACATAGAGATAGATACACAGTTATAGATGAATATAAATACATATAATACTTCCAGGGCATAGAAAGCACTCACATGATATCAATAGGCGAAGTAAGGTACAATTTCATTTGGTCAGTGTTTTAGATAAAACTTAAAGGGATAGTAATACTTAAAATGTAAAAAAAAATATGTTGTAGGGTTTATCCCCTTGAGTAAAACAAGGGCACTCCCACTGCTGAAAGGTGTTTCATTCAAAAGTTATTAATTTTCAAAGTTTAATTTTTTAGGTGCAATATCACAGTGGCCTGACATTGTACAGTGGCGCTGTTGCTACACAATCCTATGGACAGCTCTGGTCAGTTGACCATAAATCTCCATAGGATGGTGTAGCAACAGCGCCACTGTACAATTTCAGGCCACTGTGATATTGCACCTAAAAAATTCAACTTTGAAAATTAATAACTTTTGAATGAAACACCTTTCAGCAGTGGGAGTGCCCTTGTGTTACTCAAGGGGATAAACCCTACAACATATTTTTTTTACATTTTAAGTATTACTATCCCTTTAAGTTTTGGCCAGTATGTTGACCAGTTAAACTTGCATCTTCTTTCACAGCATTGTAAAAATCCTGTGTGCACTTACTGTCCCCTGTAGTATATATACATTTTTTTTCCATAATATGTGATACTTTTTATTGAAACAAAGATGACCTTTGCAGAGTAGCTCTGACTGTATAAGGAAGAGAACTGAAGAAAGCCTCCCACTGACAGCAGCGTTTTGGTGGTGGACTCTAAGCTCTCACAATGCTAGAGACTTCTGAGGTATCTCTATCACCCAAAGAGCTAATTGCATTACACAGGTTCCAACTGTCACTACCCTGATATAGTTGCTGGAGCGAGATGCTGGGGAGCGGTGCTTGGGATCTGTGACGGCGTGCTGCAGCCAAAGATGTGTAAAGGTGCTGTTTGTGAAACCAGATTGTTCCAGCCCAGTTGAACCGGGGTGTAACCAGGATGGGAGTACTCTGGGAACCGTGTACAATCAGGACCAGGGTATGCTGAAACAGAACTGGATTGGGAACAGGAACCAGAGAACGGTTGCAGGCCAGGTAAGGATTTGTGTCTTTCAGCGCCGTAGTCAGGAGGATAGCTGGGTCGGTAGCCAGAAGATTTAAGTGCAGAGCCGTGGTCAGGAGAATAGCCGGATTGGTAGCCAGAAGGTCAAAGTTGTTTAGCCGTAGTCAGAGAGTAGCCAAGTCATTTGCCAGGAAATGACAGGTAGAAGAGCCGGAGTTAAGAGTCATTTGCCAGAAGATCACAGAAAAACAATTGCATAAAAGCTGGGTAGCTCGTGGAAAGGGCTTGTTTTTTCCTTTGTTAAACACAAAAACTTCAAATATATATTTTTTACTTAATTCTTCATTTGTGTGTGTGTTTGTGTGTAAGTGTATGTGTCCTACTCTCCCCTTGCACAAATGAATACCTGTGTGTATTCCCAAAAAATATAAAAATTGCATTGTAACCATAGGTTTGTCTAGGTCATATCAGTGAATTCTGTGAGATACTGAGACAGAGCTAATCTATGACTGAGGTATAGCATCGAAATGAAGGGAGAGGAAGGTTGTATTCAACAACTCAATCACTTTGCTATTAAGGACATTATGGGAGATGTCCTAAGAATACTTTCCAAAATTGTTAAAGGGACAGTAATGTCCCATAAAAAATGCTTTTAGTTTTGTAGAGGATAAAAAAAATGAACTCTATGGCACAAATACTATCTCTCAAACCGCTGTAGTTTGAGAGATATATGCATTCAAAGTTCCCCCTCCCTCCCCTTCTCCTGATGTTTGCAATGTGCTGATGGCAGGAGATCCCGGTCTGGGGACCAGCCGGCTGCTCTGCAGCAGAGGCGAAATCATGTTATTGGAAAATAATTACTTAATTGGAAAGCTCTACAAAGTGTGCCTGCAAACCAGGCACACTTTGTAGACCATTCTGATGAAGTAGTTCTTTTTAAATAACATGATTTCGGCTCTGCTGAAGAGCCTCCTCAAGTCAGCCGACTTGAATCTCCTGCAGTCAGCTTTACAGCTGACATCAGGAGAAGGGGGGGGATTTCAATGCATATATCTCTCAAACCATAGCGTTTTGAGACAAAACTACAAAACTAAAAGCATTTTTTATGGGGCATCCCTGTCCCTTTAAAGATATTTCCCATAATATTTGGCTCTAATGAAGCTCGTATCTCAGCCTTCCTGTCTCCTAAAAATTTCACGGTAGCCTTGTTGGAATGGGGAGAGTCTATATTTTCCCATAGCACCCCCCTCTGTAAACACTAGTGTACACTAGCATAGGAATCAAAAGGAAACAAAACCTCGTTTCATATAGCTGGGTGTCTACTCTGTAAAACATTACTCCTTGTGTATAATTCCTTAACAAAGAGTGCCATTTCTTTCTGTAATTGTTGCAGCCATTTTAGTACAAATCTGAAAATGCACGAAAACCAACAGATTTTTGTAAGAGTAGTTTCTTACCAATGAGGTGTAATTTCTCTCTGGAACTGAACTGATAATGAATACAGTAAAACATTTTCAAGTTTTCAGAGAATTTGGTAAGTTTGAAGGGATAGAAATGTAAAAGGAGTGCATTCTTTTTTCTTTAGTACCATATTCTGGAAACATTTGCGCACACAGGGCTAGGGGAATAGAGTGACCCCTCATCTGATGCAGTAGGTTGTCTTTCTATTCAATACTAGTTGAAGAGCCCGTGTACACGGGCCACAGTGCCGGCAAGTCACGGGGCAGTCATGCACAGCAGAGACTGCTGGCGCCGCTGCTGCTACTTTGGAGCGCCCCGCTCCGTATCAGTCGCATCACGGGCAGTCTCTACTGTGCATGACTGCAGCAGTCTCTACTACATATGACTGCGTCGGTACAAACTATTTAGCGAATTATTATATAGGATGGCATGTCTTGTCTACCTTTTCTTCTTGTTTGTAGTTCTAAAAAGCATTAAGTGCAGGTATGTCATTTTGAGTCAAACCAACAAAACTGACAGATTGTGGTCTGTTCAGTTTTGCAGTTCTGGCGCCCCCTATGGTATGTCAGCCCATGCTGATAGTACCATTTTACTCAAAAGGTTTTTAGCTACATAACCAAATATGTCACCCCATGCTTTTTTACATGCATTCAGTTTATTTGAAAGAGTGTAACTATGAAAAAGGCTCTTTCTGTTGTTATAGCACAATTTTCTGAAGATTTCATAGCAAACCCACCTTGGGGTAAAAATGCTGAGGACCAGTCTTGAAACTGTAATTTTTTTGTAATTTTAAAGGCACAGTAATGCTATATATAAGTAAAACGTAATATTGTAGAGAATTAAAAAAAAGAAACCCATCAATGTCATTCCTATCTCTCAGACATTTATGGTTTGAGAGATAGAACATTTTAAAGTTCCCCCTCCAACCCCTTTCCCTGACGTCAGCGCTCTATCTAAGAGCAGGAGAATCTGGTCCCGGGACCAGCAGAGGCTCTTCAGCAGAGCCACAATGGCGATTTTTAAGAACTACTTAATTGGAACGGTCTACAAAGTGTGCTTGGTTTGCATTGGTTTGCATTGCGCAAGATGGTCATGTCGTGCCTTTAAACAGCATGGTCTGTAAATGTAATAGTATTGCAATTGTCCCATTGTGATCACTATGAAGTGGAGCAAAAGTAGTAATCGCAACGGGACAAACCACTTGTTTCTGATGTGATAGGCTGTGCATATCTCAGACACGCTCACACGTCAGTCTCTTTTCGTGTTTGAATCTAGCACAAAGTGCCTATAAAACACACACACAAAAAAAAAAACGGTTTCATGGGCTAAACTGACAATTTCATGAGAAGTACAGCTGAAATCCAAATGATGGAAGAAAGTGAAATTAAATAGCTGCACTAGTATGTATATATAGATTGTCAATTCCAGCATCTACACCTATAAAATATGGAGTTTTCAAAAAACTACAGTGCAACCAGTACTCTAAATATAGACTTAGATTTAAAATTTGTTTGAAATATTTGCGGCATCATACACTACTATGTGCTGAATGGTGGATATAATTGACCCAAGAGTACCTATTATTGTTCTGTTTTGTGGTATGATTAGCATAATTCATATGCCCTCAGTATCCATTGCTCTCTTTTGCCCCATCAAAATATGTATTAGAATCCTGTAAATGCTTGCTGCTGTTGTGTGTAAGTCTGTACTCTTGTTCAGCTCTTGATCGATCAGAACTCCTATCATGTTCAGATGATCACTGGCCAACTGACTATTATATGAGTTGTATTCCAACAGCAGTTGGAGGATAGAAAGAGGTAGCCAGCTTTTATTTATAACAGGATAGCTGCAATGGCATTAAGATGCAGAATTACACACGACAAATTCTAGATATTGTTATCTCAGGTACTTTTTTAAACCCCACTCTGTAAATCCAGGGTTTGCGCTTGTCTTATGTATAGCTGGTTCCCTATCTGAACAGTTCTTTCCTATGACTTTTCATCCATGCATGTCCCTGCTCAATACCACATCTTGGATGAGGGTTGTAACATTGTTCCTGTGCACGTTAATCCTTTATGCAAGCTATCATTTGCTACTAATGGGCTGGTTATTTCTCAGTCTGTGTTATTTACATATAAGTTATTTCACTATTTTTATTCTAGTTTATTACCTTGTAACTACTGTACTGTTCCATATCCCTTTTTATTTTTCCTTTCAGATAACCTCGTTCTCAGTAGTGGTGACATTATCAATGACTATCTTATTGAACCCACTGAACTCCTCTACTGCAATCTTGAAGGTCTATCATACTGAAGTGTAGCTGGGGTTTTTTTCATAGCAATTTCCAAGAAATTTGAGGAGTTAAATAATTGCTTATAAATTTGTAAACAAAGTAACACATCTAGGGCTAGATTTAAAGCCAGCCGTTAACATAGCCGGTAGGGCCAAAGTGAATACCGGCTGTTAAACTAACATGTTTAACACGGTATTCAAAGGCCCTACGAGCTAGAACTCCAAAGGATGTTAAGCCACAAAAACAGTCTTGTGGCTGAACGTCCATTTGGTGTGTTTAGCTCCCAAAATGCTGCCAAGCACCGATTGTTAACCGATCCATGTTACACTTACCTGTCACCCACTGTCCTTCTGTCTTCTTTCTTCTCATCCTTCTGTCTTCTTTCTTCAGTTTTCCGACTTCTCCCTGTGAAAAAAAAGAAATATATTAGCATTAAGCATGAACAAATACATTGCAGAAATCTTTGAGTGGCAGAGGGGTACGCAAAGCATTGCAAAGCAATGCGTTGCGTACCTCAATGTCACTCAAAGGGTGTAATTTTAGTGTCCCATACATATAGCCACATATGCCTCCATGTAATCCCCCATAAAATATATGCCCATGAATAAAAAGGTCCATAGATACAGCAATCAATGTAATTCACACATACCCAATGCTACTTAGCTGATAGTTGTTGTCTCCGCCGCTTGGAGCGGCCGTGAGGGCGGTGGTGGCGGGAGACAGAAATGTCCCACAACGATCCTCATTAGCTGTGTACGGGCCAATGCCCGTAACACACTGAGGGCATTTGAAGTGAGCCTGCCTTTATATATGGGCAGGCTCACTTCTATTACCCTCACTGCCATTGGCTGGGATGTTCTTCACATCCCAGCCAACCAGATTCAAGAACAGCCCCAGCTGTTGACACTCACTTTACTGGAATTTATATTACAAAAAAAAAGGGGGGTCAAATTTCTTGTTTTTTTGTTAGGGAATAGACTATTAACCCCTTCAGTGCCAGAGGCTCGGGCCATTTCACTATTCAGGTGTACAAGCTAACGTGTTTAGTAACCACTCCATAGTTTACTGTGTCCGCAAAATAAAACCAGTCAAATCATGTTTCAAAGTCATACTCACAAGATCATTTAGAAAATTTAACCTTCAGTCCTTCCTAAATTATTTAAAAAATTGCTCATGGCATAGATTACATCTAATACCTGACTTTGATTCAGCGATTGACTTTTTTAACTCAGAATTCCTACAGGTCTGTAATACCCATGCCTCACTAAGAAAGGTCAGGGGGGCACATCTACCATGGTTCTCAGCTGACTTGATTCAATTATACAGTTTCAGAGATTCATTATGGACAAAATTTAAACAAACTGGCTCCCCTCATGATCACACTATATATAGGCAAGTAAGGAATATATGTCCAAAACAAACAAAACTAGCAAAAGCACAATATTTTACTATTAACTTGGACAATAACATTTCAAAGCCAGCCAACTTTTGGAAGGTTATAAAAACATCTACAACCCACCTAACCGTTCTCACCCAAATATAACAATAGACAAAGAAACCATACAGTGCCCCACAGCCATAGCCAATGCATTCAACAGCTACTTTGTTGGATGTGCCACCACACTGATTAAACAAAACAAAGGCCACTCTGAAATTCTGCCATGTTCAGAACAGTCACTGGCACCTGTTGCCTGGTCCAGCAGTGCAAATGAATTCAATTTCATGCCAGTAAATGAAAGTCAACTCAAAACTGAAATAGCAATCGAGCCCTGACCAACTACCAGCAATTTTATTAAAGCTCAGTGCTATTGTCACAGCCCAACCGATAGCAACTCTAATTAATGCCTCTTTGACATCAGGGTATATGCCCAAATCTTGGAAGGTGGCAAGAGTTGTGCCTATCCACAAAAGTGGGGATAAAAATGTAGTATCAAATTACAGACCAATATCTCTCCTCCCCACTTTATCAAAAATCACAGAGAAATGTGTACATGTGCAACTACATAAATATTACCAACAGACCAGTTTCTTCACCCCTCTTCAATCAGGGTTTAGACCAAACCACTCAACAGTCACGTCTCTTCTAAAAGTAATCAATGATATCCAGACTGGCATGGAAAATGGTGAACTCACTGCAGCTATTTTCCTAGATTTCGCTAAGGCCTTTGACACAGTAGAACATTCTTATCAGCAAACTCCAAAATTCAGGATTGGGTAATAATTCTCTAAACTGGTTCTGATCCTATTTATCAGACAGAATGCAGTATGTGTCAATTGCAAACAATGACTCCCTTCTGCTCAAAGTAACAAGTGGAGTTCCCAAGGCTCCATTCTTGGCCCTCTTCTATTTTCTCTTTTTATAAATTATCTGCCCACGGTTTGCAAATTATCTTCAGTACACAAGTATGCAGATGACACCATAATCTATTATCACAGTGCCTGTGATCCTCCTGTCACTCTTGTCTGTGGCATACTCTGATTCGCTGAGTTGGTTTGGCCCGCCCCTGGTGACCTTTTTATACCTGACCATCACAACTGTCAGATGCCCTTTTGTGGTGTTTCTGAGCCAGTCTTCCTGTTGCTGTGTTCCTGTGTCCGGATTCCTGTGTACCGACTTTGGCCTGTCCTGACTACGCTCCAGTGTTCCTGATCGTGTTTGACCCGGCTTGTCTGAGAACCTCCTACGTGCTACGACCCGGCTTGTCTGAGAACCTCCTACGTGCTACGACCCGGCCTGGCTGACTTCCTGCTTCGTGATCGACTACGGCCTGCTCCAGCGACCTGCGTGTTCCTGTTGTCGCCGCCGCAACATTCTGACTCCTGCTGTGCTGAGGACTGATGCAGTGTGACCATTACACTCCGGTGTAGCCCTTCTCCTGTGCAGAGTTCCTTGCTGATTTGCAGAGCTGTGCTCCTTGTACCGAGCCTCCATACGCTTGCAGAGCTTATTTACCATACCGAGCCTTGGATTGTTAAACGTACTCTTTAACCCTTGCAGTGCTGCCTCTCTCTTGTAGAGCCTCCATTCCAGTTATAGAGCCTTTACCTTACTGTGCTACATCTGCTGAGTTGGCCGCTAGCATGGACGGCAACTCGTATATACAACTGCAGAGTAGTCAAGTCTTGCCGGTCCGGTTGGGCGCCTTAGGCTCTCGGTATTGCGTTGGTTACTGGAGGTATCCATTGCGGCTATTGGTTCTGAGAGAAAGCAAGGGGCAGGCTCCAAGCTCTTGCAGGTTCCGAAGGTATACGCCCGTGGGGGCTATTGGCTCGACTTATGCTCACTGTTGGTCTCCAGTTATATGCCCCGTGGGGGCTAAACGCCAGCTTTGCATCTCAGGCTATTCTCCGATTACGCCCGTGGGGGCTACATACTCTCGCACTTGCAGTATCAGTTGTCTCATTGGGTACGCCCGTGGGGGCTATATTGGGTCACTGGTCTGCTAAGCTTTTGCTGGTCACTGAACACCTTCTACCCTACGATCGCATGAACTCTGTGTTGTTCACATATTCTCAGTACATCACTACACCATTGGGGCGTGCCAAATCCCACAGCTGAGACGGACTGAGTGTTCTTATTAACTCATTAGTGTCCAGCTTGCTATTATCTGTACTGTTTAGAGTGTGCCTCCTGTTCAGTATAGTGACCTTCTGTGTACAATTGTATTCACTGTGCAATTGTTGCTGTCACCTGTAGGGGGCGATTATTTGCATTAATTTTCATTCAATAAACGCTGTTTTATTTTACCTACTGGTCTGAGTGTCCTAAAAACCGTTACATCTATGCTAAAAACTCAAGCATATCACAACTTGAAACCGAATTACAACATGATTTCTACAAAGTGGAAAGATGGATAACACAGAACAAACTTTTCTTAAACACAGATAAAACACTCACAATGATATCTGGAACAAAGCACAAACTGTATAATCTCGACAATATCCACCTATCCACTGTAACAGAGTCTAATCGTAAATTGGCCCCAGTAGACTCCTACAAATATCTTGGTATGTGGCTTGACCCTAACCTCAATTTTGGTCACCATAATAACAAATTAACCTCTAAACTTTATCCCAAAATAAGTACTCTTTTTAGAAACAAATCATGTTTAAGTACCCTGGTGAGAAAACGTATTGTACAACAGATGCTGCTGCCATTCATAGACTATGGTGACGTAGTATATGCTCCAGCGCCAGAAATCCATCTCAGTAAACTTGACACTCTATATAATTCATTATGCTGCTTTATCTCCAATGTGACTACACTACCCATCATTGTGACATGCTTAAAGAACTAAGGGGTCGATCCAAATGTTGGCGTCGCCAGAAAAAACTGGAGACGCTGGTTTTAACGTCAACTGAGCAATGCAAATGTTCCACTAGTAACAAGCGACGCCAGTTCTGAAACACACTTCGCCGGTCGCCAGAACAGCAAGATCTCACCCATAGAGGATAATGTACAAGCGACGCCAAAAGCTATTCAAATGTTGGAGTTAGGGCTAACTCGCGTTAAATTGCAACATTTCTCTCCAGAAATCTAACGCCTATTTTTTTTGGAGGACAGCACACCACACAGAGTAAAAAAAAACAACGTCTCCAGTTCTGAAGAGCATTCTCTGTGCTTTTCCCTACCCAGCCACTAGGGGAACACAGAGAAGGCTTTCAGCACCATGGACAGCTTTGAATGCCATAGGGATGTGCACTGCTCACCCCTGTGGCATTCAAAGGGTTACAATCAATAAAACTAGTACACCAAACACTACACAATGCCCCCTTCCACATTCCCCCCTTAGTATGTCACATATATTGCATATATGTGACATACTAACCCCATCCACATCCACCTCATGGACTTCCATGTAGTGGACAAATCTGTCTTTTATTCCACAATTAACCCTTTGAGTACCAGAGAGGTAGGAAAGCATTGCTTAGCATGTTTCCTACCCCTCTGGTACCCAAAGGGTTAATAGGCAAGGTATGGACTACATACCTTGCCTGTATATATGTGTGTGTGTTTGTGTGTGTTTTAAACTTTTTTTTTTATTAAAATACTATTATTAGACATTAGTTTTAATTAGATCTCATTCATTTTTAACCCCCTACCTCCTGTGTCCCATTGCTATTAGTACTTTTGCTCCACTCTCCTTCAGACTGAGAGTGGAGCAAAAGTACTAATAGCAAAGGGACACAATATGTAGGGCATTATGAATGGATGAGATCTAAGTCAACCCTTTGAGTGCCAGAGTGGTACGCAACGCATTGCAAAGCAATGCGTTGCGTACCACTCTGGCACTCAAAGGGTTAAAATATAACTGAGGGAGCAGGCTGCACTGTGACTGCAGCGCTTCCCTCAGCTTCATTCATAAGAACTGTCATTGCTGCGGGTGGCTATGAAGCCCGCAGCATAAGAAAACCCTGAGGACTAGAGAGGCATAGGAGGAAGCGGGAGGAGGGGACAGAGACATCGGAGGAAACGGGTGGTAGGCTTGTATTTGCTGCCCGCTTCCTCCGATACCTCTCCTCTCGTGTTGGCATTGTGCCCGGCTGCCTGGCGTCGCCTTGTGCAATTCGTCCCTTTTCACAAGACGTTGTACGAATTGCACAAGGCGACGCCAGGCAGCCGGGCACAATGCCAACGCGAGAGGAGAGGTATCGGAGGAAGCGGGCAGCAAATACAAGCCTACCACCCGCTTCCTCCGATGTCTCTGTCCCCTCCTCCCGCTTCCTCCCATGCCTCTCTAGTCCTCAGGGTTTTCTTATGCTGCGGGCTTCATAGCCACCCGCAGCAATGACAGTTCTTATGAATGAAGCTGAGGGAAGCGCTGCAGTCACAGTGCAGCCTGCTCCCTCAGTTGTATTTTAACCCTTTGAGTGCCAGAGTGGTACGCAACGCATTGCTTTGCAATGCGTTGCGTACCACTCTGGCACTCAAAGGGTTAACTTAGAGCTCATCCATTCATAATGCCCTACTTACTGTGTCCCTTTGCTATTAGTACTTTTGCTCCACTCTCAGTTTGAAGGAGAGTGGAGCAAAAGTACTAATAGCAATGGGACACAGGAGGTAGGGGGTTAAAAATGAATGAGATCTAATTTAAACTAATGTCTAATAATAGTATTTTAATAAAAAAAAAGTTTAAAACACACACACACATATATACAGGCAAGTTATGTAGTCTATACCTTGCCTATTAACCCTTTGGGTACCAGAGGGGTAGGACATACATACTAAGGGGGGGATGTGGAAGGGGGCATTGTGTAGTGCTTGGTGTACTAGTTTTATTGATTGCAACCCTTTGAATGCCACAGGGGTGAGCAGTGCACATCCCTATAGCATTCAAAGCTGTCCATGTTGCTGAAAGCTACCTCTGTGTTCCCCTAGTGGCTGGGTAGGGAAGCACAGAGAAAGCTGTTCAGAACTGTCGACGTGGGTTTTGGATTTTCTGACTGAACTTGATACTTTGCAGTGCTGTGATTGGCTGTGGTGCTAGGTAACATTTTTATCGTGTGTTTTTAGGTAAGATTTTCTATGCAACGCAGGTTTAAGGTTAACGTGTATTTTGTTGGTTATCACTCGTTAGCCTTTCTGGGTAAGGAAGATTTGAATCTCACGTTACCTGGTCTTGCTTAACGAGCGAAGGCAGTTTTTTCTTCACGTTGGTTTTAACGCCAACATTTGAATCGAGCCCTAAATTGCTAACACTCAAATCTAGACGTAACCTTCATCTTTCTTGCTTAGTACACAACCACTTCTCTGGAAAACTACCACACTACCTGAGCAGTATGCTCACTCCAGCTCTCCATACTAACTATAACCTCCGCTCCACTACTAACAACTCATTGCGTGTACCACAATACAAGAAAGAAGCAGGAAGATCTGCCTTCTCCTTCAGAGCTCCAAAAATCTGGAACAATCTGCCGGAAATAATCACATCTGCTCTCTAAAATCCTTAAAAGCAAATGTTTCTTTATATCTAAAAACAGTGTGTAACTGTATATAATCTCATTATTTAATAAGTGTGTATATTAATGTTTATGTATGTTTGTATATAATGTCTCACAATTAGTGTAAATATGTAACCCTTTACTGAAAAATATCCAGGACATACTTGAAAACGAGAGAAACCTCAATATATTCTTCCTGGTAAAACATTTTCAAAAATTTTCTAAATAAATTTCCTGTACCCTGCAGGCCAGGCACTTTTTCAGCATTTTTGCTATCCTTCCGTTTAGGCTTGATTTCCTCTGGGGATTTTTAGTTAAATATGGAAAACTATATATTGTTTTTTTCAGAACAAATTGAGATTTTCCGTGGTACCTTACATGAAGAGAATTTTACATCGTGCAAAAAGCTATGATGTCATAATGACAAAAAAGTGAAAATTTACTCATTTTGATAAAATCACATACTATGTATCAAAAACATTTACCTTGATTGAAAAAGTTTCAATTATTTGAAAAAGCCCCGAGTCCCCTGAGTAAAAAAATACCAAATTTGTATAGTTTTACCTACGTCCTTGGCTAGCATAGAGCCCTAATCAACAGCAGCGCAAAATGACAATGACTTTATAAAATAATATGCGCATTCTAGGGTTTTTGTGGTAAAGCTACCCTAAAACAGTGGAATAACTATATATTTCTGGAAAGTAGACAACCTGCTGCATCTAATGAGGGGTGACTTGCCTTGTCACCCCAAGCCTGGTGTGCACAAATGCCTCCAGATGATGGCGCTAATGAAAAAAAAAGGTATTTTCTTACATTTATGCCCCTTCAAATGTACTAAAATGCTTGAAAACCATGGCATTTCCAACTGTATTCATTAGCTAGTGCTCTTAGGAGAAAAATGACACCCCATTGGTATGAGTTTAACTACTTCAGGGGGCACTAGAAGTGCAAAACGACACCTACTACAACCTCAAATTTTTCTAACATTTTCTCAAACATTACTTGTCTGTACACAAATGGTTATAACAACTACAGAAGTGAAGAAAGGGTACACAAACCATACCATTTTGAAAAGAAGACACCCTGCCGCATCTAATGATGGGTGACTTGCCTTGTTACCCCAAGCCTTGAGTGCACAAATGCCTCCAGAAGGTGGCGCAAATGAAAAAAAAAGGCATTTTCTTACATTTCTGCCCCTTAAACGTACTGAAATTTGTGAAAACCATGGCATTTCCAACTGTATTCATTAGCTAGTGCTCTTAGGAGAAAAATGACACCCCATTGGTATGAGTTTAACTACCTCAGGGGGCGCTAGAAGTGCAAAACGACACCTACTACAACCTCAAATTTTTCTAAAATTTTCTCAAACATTACTTGTCTGTACACAAATGGTTATAACAACTACAGAAGTGAAGAAAGGGTACACAAACCATACCATTTTGAAAAGAAGACAGTCTGCCGCATCTAATGATGGGTGACTTACCTTGTTACCCCAAGCCTGGAGTGCACAAATGCCTCCAGAAGGTGGCGCTAATGAAAAAAAAAGGCATTTTCTTACATTTCTGCCCCTTCAAATGTACTGAAATTTGTGAAAACCATGGCATTTCCAACTGTATTCATTAGCTAGTGCTCTTTAGAGAAAATTGACACCTCATTGGTATGAGTCGACCTACCTTAGGGGTGCCAGAACCTCATAAATACACCTACCTGTTTGCTTCCTTGAAAATGGCTGCTTGTACTAAAATGGTCATAACTGTTAGCGACATGAAGGAAAGGTATAAAATACCATTTTGGAAAGTAGACATTCACCCGCATCACATGAAGGGTCACTTGCCTTTCTACCCCCTGGCTGAAGTGCTCAATTATTTCCAAAAGGTGGCGCTATAGGAATAAATTATCACAGTGCCTGTGATCCTCTTCTGTCACTGTCGCTTGTGGTGTATGCTGATTTGCTATACTGGTTTGGCCCGCCCCTGGTGACCTTTTTATTCCTGGCTGTGACACCTGTCTGGTGCCCTTTCGTGGTGTTTCAGAGCCAGTGTTGCTGTTGCTGAGTTCCTGTGTTCTGGTTTCCCGTGTACCGAATTAGCCCGTTTTGACTACGTTCCTGTGTTCCTGCTCTTGATTGACCCGGCTTGTCTGAGAACCCACTCCGTGATCCGACCCGGCTTGGCTGACGTTCCTGTTCGTGATTGACCCGGATTGTCTGAGAACCCTCTCAGTGATCCGACCCGACTTGGCTGACTTACTGCTACGTGACCAGTAACGGACTGCTCCGGTGACCTGCGAGTTCCTGCTTTCTTCTCCGGTTGTCGCCGTAGCGACATTCTGACTTCTGCCACTGCCGCTGACCAGCCTGGCCGTGTGACCTGCTCCTGTCCGGTGTTGCTTGCTCCCAGTGCTGAGTACTGCTTGATTGCAGAGCTGTGCTGCTGTCCAAGAGCATCCATATTACTTGCAGAGCTATAGTATTTCTCTGAGTCTCCGATCCGTAAAGCTGCATTTTAACCCTAGCTGTGCCACATTACCATTTGCTGAGCCTCCTCTCTCTGGTTTAGAGCCTAGCCTCTTTGCACTTCATCTGCTGAGTCGGCCGCTTATGCTCTGGTTGGTCGGCGGCTCATTCTACCTTACTGCAGAGTAGTGCTGTTTGGTAGCGATTCCGGTAGGGCGCCATTTGGCTCTGGCTCATACGTTAACGCCTTTGGGGCTGAAGGCACTAGCTACTGTAGCTAAGGGTGGAAGGCTATTGGCTTCTCCGTTGCAGCATATAATGGTCCGTTGTTACGCCCGTGGGGGCTCCTGGCTCAAAGCTCTTGCAGGTTGATTTAAGTATACGCCCGTGGGGGTTATTGGCTCACAACCTCTGGTCTCAGTTTGTACGCCCGTTGGGGCTATTAGCAGCTCTTGCAGTTCACGCTGTACCGTGCTGACGCCCGTGGGGGCTAACTACTCAAACACTTGCAGATTCAGTCGTATCCTTGGTTACGCCCGTGGGGGCTATTCTGGGTACTGTTCTGCTGATATTACCTCTGGTCACACAGGGCCCAGCGGCATTCCCTCTCAGTACTCTAAGTGTGATTCCAGCTATACTTATTTCTCCCAATTAACACCTTGGGAGTGCCAAACTCCACAACAGAGACTGTCGATCTATGCATTTAACCCTTATATGTGTCTCTACTATGTGCCTGTCCTGCTACAGTATATGTGATACTCTTATTCTGTATACTGGGCCTGTGGGGGCATATCTGTCATTATTTTGCTATTGTTTTGTGTTGCCTGTAGAGGGCGATCGTTTGCCTTAATTTTCTTTTAATAAAACTGTGTTTTATTTTACCACTGGTCTAAATGTCTTAAAAAAACGTTACGTAAATACATGTTATTTTTACATTTCCACCACTTCAAAGATACTAAAATCTTTGAAAACCATAACATCTCCTACTGTATTCATTACCTTCTACCAAGGTGAGAAAAATGTTACCCCATTTGTGTGGGATAACATGCAATATGTGGGTGGTAGGAACACTTACCTAAACCTGACACTTGTTTTTGAAATTATCTGCACGCACGAAAAGTGTCATAACCATTATAGATATGCAGGAAAGGTAGAGAAACCATACCATTTTGTAAAGAGGATAACCTGCCGCATCTAATGAGGGGTCACTTGCCTTCTTACCCCAAGCCTGTTGTGCCCAAATGCTTCCAGAAGGTGGCACTACAGGAAAAAAATTGAATTTTTTTTACATTTCTGCTTCTTCAAATGTGTGGAGCTCTATGAAAACCATGCAATTTTCAACTGCATTCACTAGCTAGTGCTCTTAGGAGTCAAATGACACCCTATTGGTATCCCCAATGAGGTCTAAATTAAGTAAAAATTAAGAAAAAAAAAACAAAAAACACTTTGTCTTCCACAGGGGTGTCCAATGCATTGCAAAGCAATGCATTGGACCCCCTGTGGCACACAGAGGGTTAATTTGGTTTTTCTTTTATTATTTGTTATTCATACCTTGTTGGGGCATCAGGTCTACTCCTGGTTACCCCCCAACAAGGGCAGAATAAAAAACAAATACATTTGTATGCCATAGGGGGGTCCAACGCATTGCAAAGCACTGTGTTGGACCCCCCCCCCCGTGGGGCATGCATTGGACCCTCTGTTAATTTTTTTTTTTTTTACTATTTCTTATTCATAGCTTGTTGGGGACATCAGGGCCCCCCAACAAGCTTTGAAAAAAAAAAGAAACACAAACCAAAGTCCTGTGTGTGCCACAGAAGGGGGGGGGGTCTGCATTGGACCCCCCCCCCCCCCGTGGCACACACACAGGGTAAATTTTTCTATTTTTTTTTTATTATTATTATTTTTTCTTTTTATAGACCTCATTGGGGGTCATCAGGATCTCTCCTGACCTCCCCAATGAGGTCTCAGTTAAAAAAAAATGTGATACAGCACAATTGACCCTGTGACTGCTAAAAGGGTCTCCAGCGCATTGCAAAGCAATGCGCTGGACATCCCCGTGGCACTCATAGGGTTAATTTTTTTTTTAATTCCCCTTCAGACCTCGTGGGGAGACATCAGGACACCTTCTGATGTCCCCCCAGTTATTGATCTCCCAGCCGATTGTGCTGGGAGATCAATCTGGCGACTGCAGGAGAGCAAAAGTTCTCCTGCCTTTCACTCCTACCACCAGTAGGAGTGAATCGGGTAAGGAAAACTTCCCTAACGTCATCAGTGATCATGTCACCGATGACATTAGGAGGCTTCCCATGGTCCCGCCCACTCCTACCCAGAAGTTCAGGTAGGAGAGCGGAGGAGGGAGAAGCTCTGCATCTCCCTTGGCGATATTGATCTCCCAGCGCGATCTGCTGAGAGATCAATACCTGGGAGGACATGAGAAGTGATCCTCATGTCCACCCAAGAGTGCCAGGCTGCATTTCAGCTGAAATGCGGCCACTGCCAGCTGGTTATACCGGCTTATGCAATGACCACATTTTAGCTGTACATTGTAAGAATGTGGCACAGCAGGTAAAGTTGTGTCCACTCGTACATTGTACCCACCTGGCACTCTAGGGGTTAAGCACAGGAGTGAGTGGAAAATATTGTGATGTAATGTGATGAACACCCTTCTGATCCTTAACCCTCTCAGTGCCAGAGGGGTATTCACTGCAATGTGAAGTAATACAGAGGACACACATCTGGCACTCATTGGGTTAAATGGTTAGGATTACCATGTGCAGCGGGCAAAGTTCTAGGTCCTGTCCCCTCACAGAGATGACATCCAGAACCAATTGTACATATAATCTCTGGAAAACTCCATAGGGGCCATTAGTAATTTCTGGCTGTACTAAGGTAAGGAGATAATATTATTAGGAAAGGAAAGAAGTGAAATGCTTTTATTTTATGTATAATGATTCACTGTACAAAGATTTGGATTATTTCCATTATATAGCTATGCACCGAGACTCTGTCTATGTTTTCTGTTGTTATAATACCCTACAGACTTCATATATTTCATTGTCTCTAAGTATGAGGTAGGGGGACCAGGGGAGAGAAAGAGTTTGGGGGACCCCAAGTTACCACTTGTGATCTATCCCTAGTAAGAAACAGAGTAAACATTTTGCAGTGATAAAAAGCCCCACAACATATGAGCTTAGTCCTCAGTAATAAGATCCACTCCAAACAAAGAGGAAAAAAATAAACCTGTCAGAGACAACAACCTGCATTTTATTCACTCTATATACTAATCAGGCCTTGTCACCATATTGTAGTAGTCTACATGTTTCCAAAGCAGATATGCTGCAAGGGCGGGACTGCCAAGCTAAAAGGACGCAAAAAAAAAAAAAAAAGATAAACCAAGAAGGCGCCTATGGTACCTATTATACAATGAAAGTAATAATAACAAATACAAAGTTGCAATTACATGTAAACATGGTTGGAGGGCACATTCGTTACCTCACAACAAGTAGGCATACAGAGATAATCAGCCCGTCTATGTTCAGGTACCCCTGGTCTGTGGGTCGTGTGTAGAAAAGCTGCTCCTCCAATGTATTAAAGCATATGTTTATTGTGATAAAGCAGCATGTGTGCTGTGACCTGCCTAGTGTAATGCTAAATGATTTTAAATAAGTAGTATTTTTATATACACAATAAACTTATGCTTTGATTAACAGATTTTTTCCACACAAGACCCACAAACTGGTATGCTACATGTGTTTGATACTCCTTTGTGCAGTCTAGAGAAGAACAACCTTTTCCTATCTAAGTGACATATATACAGTACTAGGGAAGCAGTGAGGATTCCCCTCAAAGCCTTTGAGCTGGTCTGCAAATACATAAGTGTGATTCCAGCAATAACTGCATGTGAGTTAAGTCCATTGGTGGTGGTGAGGTGGTTGCATCTTGTTTGAAAGTATTGTATTAGGAGCACCTTGTGTTTTTTTTTGTGTCAAGCTAAAAGGAAGAGTAGCGCATTATTTGGCAGCTGGCATCACAACTCACAACCAACTCTTTCATTCTCTGGTCCTAAGGCATTATGTATCTTTTTTATCATGAGAAAACTAACAGCTCCACAGGTAGAAATAAGAATTCTACAAATTCCCACTGATCTGAAGTGGGTTTTCAATCTTAGATAGTTCTCCAAAAATGCAATGCAGTGAGCTGGATATTCCACTAGCATTAAAGTATTAAAATCCCATTTAAATAAACTGAGTTTCCATTGACCCCCTGTGGTGCCACTGGATTGATCCAAAATTGTGTCTCTTTAGCTTGATGGATAATGGTCCATATATCTCATGAATTAGGTGCATGCAATTCATTTCTACGTTAGGGGGGACTGTCAGCCTGATGGCATCAGAATCAGTGACTTCTTAGTATAGAGTGACATAATAAAAATAAGTAACTATGTTTATAACTCAGGCAACAAAACTAGACCTGTCAGTTAATGAATTATGACATCACAATCAACAGTAGCTTCACAGAACACTGTCACTTCACTGAGATGATGTTTAAAATTCTGAACCTCTTCATTATATCTTTAGACCTATCAGGCTTCCAAAAGGTGCAGGTTAGGTGGGACTACAGTTTTACATTATTATTTGTGACTTACAAAATAATACTACTAGCGAACTAAAAAAAGCTCAAGAAGGAGAGAGGCCGCAAACGACAGTTGGAGGAGGATTTGGAGCAACTGTGTAAAAAGAACTCTCTGGGCATGGATGCCCGGGGAGGGGGCAAGGGGGGGATTGGATGGGCTCTACTAGCATTCATATTATGGCTTATCCCCCTCCTGGGAAAATTTCTGAAGATGCCCCTGGTTCTAGGTGGGTCCAGTAAGAAGACTGGACAGCGAGGTGATTTAAATAACACACAGAGTCCCCCAGCAACGAAAAGTGCAAAGGGGAAAAAGCGGAAAAAAAACAAGAGAAGAGAAAAAAGTTCTGGTAAGTAATGGTTCTGAAACTTAGAGGGTCCGTAAAGCAGGTATTTCTTCTTCTTCAGGCTGGACATAGGGAGGTAAATGTACCACTTCTCCTAGCCCCTTCCCACAAACCTATTTCAATTCTATTGACAAATATTGCCAGCCCTCCACAAATTGAATTTCAGCTGTCAACCTCTACTAGCTGACCTCTGATTTTTGTGCTTGCAGTCACTCATAGGTCCAATTATCATGTCTCTAGTCCCTACTGATTACAGTTTTGTCAGTAAAACAAGTACGTGTGGGGGTATTGTATACCTTGAACAAATAGGATTACTCCCATAACACATGCATTTTTCTGCTTTTCCTTATGCTCATATTTTCATTATAGAACATGGACAACATAAACATAAATGGGGTGTAATTATTTTACCCACCAGGTCTCATTCACTTTTCTACCATCAATGCACACCTAGAATTTCTTATTCAGAATGTGGAAAATAATCTGCCTGAATCTACGAGCAGATACATGAAATCAGGTGCATGGCTTATCTCATGGTTTAGGAAATAGCATCCTTGTGGCCTTATGCAGAAACCTAAAGTGCACCATAGGAGACAAATACAACTTTGCCAAATTCCCATAGATTTAAACAAGGATTTTAACTCTTTGGATACAAAAGAGGTCTTCAGTGCACTGTGAAGTAATGTTATGGAGACCTGTTTTGACATTGGAGGGATAAAAAAGAGGATTTTAGTTAAATCCTTTTCTCTTAGTCCATACAGGATACTGGTAACTTTGGGGTAGGCGATAAACCCCTTTAATTGTATGCAGGAACAATTCTAGAATTGTAGGCAGGGGGTGGGGCCTACCTTTCCTTCTTGGCTGCAGCTAGCCAACCAGCTCCAGTAAGGTTTGAGACACAAACTATTGACTAGATAGTAGAAGGGAAAGAAGACTCCTGTGAGAATGATCTCAAAGGAACCCCATGGTCTGCCACAGGAGAGCCAAGCATGGTCCCTTGACAGGGTGGGAGACCAGTAACCTGTATGGACTAAGAGAAAAGGATTTAACAGGTAAGACTAAAATCCTCTTTTCTCTGTCGTCCATTACAGGTTACTGGTAACTTTGGGATGTCCAACCATTGAGTTTCCCAGAGGCGGGAAGTAAGACAAAGACCAGGCGCAGGCCCCTAAAGTCACCAGAGCAGATATGAACCATCAGATCAGAGATAGCCCAACAAACAATGAAGTGTCAACGGACACTGAACAGGGCTAACAACACCCCAAAACTGTTACACAGCACATTGAACTAGAGCCAACAGGGCTCAAAAGTAAGGGAGCACTAACAACCAAAGGGAATCCTAGACAGCCAAGACTGCCTCCAGGATTTTCCTCCCATAGCTGGCATCAGCAGAGGCCAGCACATCAACACGGTAGTGCTTCGAAAAGGTGTGAACAGACGACCAAATGGCAGCCTTGCACAACATGATCAGCGGAGACCTGATTCTTGTAAGCCCACGAAGCCGCAATAGATCTTCTAGAATGAGCCGTGACCCGAAAGGGAACAGGTTTCTTCCTCAGATTGTAAGCCTTACGAATAGTGGACTTGATCCAGGACGCAATAGTCACTTTGGATGCAGGTCTTCCTGCACTGGGACCCTCAGGAATGATGAACAGGGCGTCAGATTGCCTGATAGACTCAGTGCGATGTATATAAAACTTGAGACAACGCACCACTTCTAACAAGTGGAGATCTCTCTCCTTGTCAGGAGGTGGGGTCAAGGCAGAAATAAGCACCACAATCTCCTGATTGATGTGGAACTCCGAAAACACCTTCAGGAGAAACTCCTGAGAAGTGTGAAGCACCGCCTTGTCCTTGTGAAATACCAAATAGGGTGGTTTACTGGACAGAGCCTGGAACGCCGTGATACTGCGAACGGACATGTTTGCCAGGAGAAAGGCCATTTTCCACGTCAACAGGCGTAGTGGAAGAGTAGCCAAGGACTCAAAGAGAGGGTGCTGAAGAACGCCCAAAACCAAGTTAAGATCCCATGGAGGAGCAGGATTCCTGAAGGCAGGACGAGTATGAACAACGCCCTAGAAGAAAACCTTGACATCAGGAAGAATGGCAATGCAAATGTCTGAATGCAGACGTCTGAACCTTAAGAGAACTCAAACTGAGGCCCTTATCCACACTGTCCTACAAAAAGGCCAGGACCGTAGGCAGATGAAACTCCTGAGACAGGTCCCTATTAGCACACAAAGATAGAAAAGTCGAACAGACATGATGGTAGACCTTGGAAGAAACAGGTTTGTGGGCACGGATCATAGTAGCTACCACACCAGAAGAAAAACCCTTCTTCTTCAAAATTGAGGATTCAATTTCCAAGCCTTCAAATCTAGCTGATGAATATCCTCCTTCCACAGGTAACCCTGTAGAAGAAGTTCTGGATGGCAAGGGAGCCGGAATGGCTCCACCACTGACAGATACAGACGCTCCAGAAACCAAGCTTGGCGAGGCCAGTACAGAGCAATCAGAATGACTGCACAATGCTCCAGTCTCAATTTCCGTAACACCCTGTGCAACACTGGGAAGGGAGAAAAGATGTAGGCCAGAGGAAATAACTAAGGAATGGACATGGCATCCACTGCCAGAGCTAGAGGATCCCTCCATTCAGAGCAGAACCTCGGAACCTTCCTGTTGTGTCTTGTCATCATCAGTTCAATGTAGGAATGAGGGTAAACAGCTCTGGTTGCAGCTCCCACTCTCAGCTGTCCACTGTGTGTCTACTGAGGAAGTCCGCCATGACATTGTCTATGCCAGGAATGTGCACTGCGGATATGGCAGTAACGTGTTCTTCTGCCCAGGATAAAATAGCCTTGAACTCTAACTAAGCTGCGAGACTTCTTTTTCCACCCTGCTTGTTGATGTAAGCCACTGCTATGGTGTTGTCAGACTTCACCCGGACTGGACAGTCTTCCAGTTGAGATGTCCAATGACGAAAGGGCATGAAAATTGGCCCGACTCTCCAACACGTTGATGGGAAGGAGAGAGAGATTCTTCCTGAGATCACCGACCCTGTGCACTCAGGCGACCCAGGACTGCTCCCCAGCTGCAGAAGCTGGCATCCATTGTCACCGTGGTCCAGAAGGATACCAGGAAGGATTTGCCCTTCAGCAGATAGGAGAGGTCGAGCCACCACAACAAACTCAGTTCCACATGAAGAGGGAGGGGCACTGACATCTTCAGAACGTCCAGCTGACCCCTGCACACCTGGATCACAAACCTCTGGAATTCCCTGGTGTGAGCCATGGCAAACGGGACAGCATCCATGGTGCAAATGAACTTCCCCACTAGAAAGGACAGCTTCTTAACTGGAACTGGAACGTGAGCCAGAACAGCAGAAACCCTGTGGGCGATCTGGTGAGCTACCTCATCTGTGAGAAACACCATGCTCTTCTGAGTGTCGAAGAGAAGGCCCAGGAAGACCAGACGCTGGGATGGGACAAGATCTGACTTGTCCATGTTGATGATCCACCCGTGATGGGTGAGAGCATGAATGCAGTTCTGAACCTTCCGATGAAGAATTTCCACAGAGGGGGCTTTTAGAAACAGGTCGTCCATGTATGGAGTAACTCTGATGCCATCCCGGTGGAGGACAGACACTAAGGCTCCCAGGACACGGTTGAAGACTTGAGGAACTGTAGTCAGACCAAAGGGAAGAGATGAAAACTGAAAGTGCCCTTGGTCACAGGCAAATCTAAGATACTGCCACATCTCTGGATGAATGGCGATGTGAAGATAGGCATCCTGAAGATCCAGAGAGACAAGGAATTCCCCCGGGGATATAGCAGCAATCACCGTCTGTACAGACTCCTGGTGATAATGGGTCTGGATCACAAAGGAATTGAGATCCTTCAAATCCAAAATGGGACGACAACCGGCGTCCTTCTTCGAGACCATGAAGAGGTTTGAGTAAAAACCCATACCTCTGTCCTGAACTTGACTCTAGAACATCCTTGTCCAGAAGAGCCTGAATAGTGCCGTTAAACAGACAGCGTTTCTCTGCACCCTGAGGGGTATGAGAAGGAAAAAAGTGAAAAGGAGGAAGAGAGATGAAAGGGATCCTGTACCCTTCCGTCACCACCTGTAAAACCCATGGGTCCACCACTGAATCCTCCCAGACGCTGTGGTAGTGTGATTCGGTTAATCTGCACAGGAGAGAAGGAGAGTCCAAGCCCTGCGTAGGATACTCGTTCTGAAAAAGGCACAAAATGGCTGCCGTGGCAGGAGCCAATTAGAAATGAGCCCGCGAAGCAAGCGCTCATGGGAAATGTAGTTTTCCCAGAAAAAGAACCCCAGCAGTGCCTGAAGCCCCCTGAACCCCCCAACACACTAGAAACATGAACCGGATGATAGAGCAAGGGCAGACAATAAAAATGAGCCATCTCTGAAGTCGCTAGGTTGAGCGGTTGCAGAGATATGTCCCAAACTGTACAGTCCCATAGGAGTGAATGGAGCAATGGCGCCTATGCAGTACAGCGCGCAAAGTCAAATTTTACAAAGTTGAAACAGTAAAATAAAAGTACATAAAACATAACTAGAACATGATAGGAGACCCAAAAAACACTGAACCCAGTAGGAAAACTATAACCCCCCCCCCAAAAAATGCAAAACCAGCAGCTAAATAGTTAAGTTACCACATAAACCTGCTCCAAAACACCCAACAGCCATACAGCTAGACCCAATGAGTGCAGGAGTGTGCAATAAGAACTCTAAAGGTAAACCCCTGTGTGGAGGGGCACTGTGGGACATGTGGACCTGCAGCACTCAAAGGGTTGCTCACCTTTGCTTCCATATAACTAATGTTGGACTACAACTCCTACCAAAGGATGGCTCACAATGATGATAATTGTAGTCCAACAACAGCGTTAGTGGCACCCAACTCAATCCTCACCCCACTTACTGGAAACTGAGAGAATTATAATTCATTGTATGTTCACCGAGTAACAAAACGTACAATCTATGTGAACGAACCCTCATCTAGTAAGATTCTTTACTAATAAACTTAAATCACTGACTGCTTCGCAATGTGTTGTAGGGTGAAGAAAATGCCATTTATTTGAAATTCAGAGGCTGCTCTATATTAATGATAAACAATATATTGTTTTCACCCTATAAGGTCCATCATCTGATTGTCCATCAAAGACAAAGCCCCAGAGTCTCGATGACTTTAAATTTGATCGGAAACTCGGGCAAGGCAGCTACGGCAAGGTAAGTGATGTCCTCTCCACATCAGTTCTAAAGCTTTACATTTAATTATTAAACAATAGAAAAAGAATACCTTTATTTTCAATACGTTTGACCCCACCCTTACTCTTAAATACCCTAATATATATCTTCTATGCCCCTCCTCCTCTCTAAACAATATTATGTTAATGATCCATGTCTCCCCTACACACCACTTTTTTCCCCATTGACTGCAATATTTCTCCCTTCCTCAGCCCCATTCTTGTGACTCACGCACGCTATATTTCTGACCCCACCAACTGTTGACCTTTCATCTATCCAGCCCCATTTCTGATGGACCCAGTGCTCACCTTCTGTTCCCCTCCTATATCTAGACTTTTCTTCCATCCAGCTTTCCTCCTATGACTTCATGACCCTATTTCTTCTTCCATCCATTCTTTGACCACTCCTTCACCCAGTCCCATTCCTGTGCTCTGCCCTCTCCAATCATCTGTTACCCTTCCCTGATTCCCCTCCCCAGCTCCTCCACTCCCATATCCCTCACTCCCTTCTCACGATGGTATCTGAGCATGTGAAGCAGGAGTGGGAAACATAGACCTCATCCAATTACTTAACTGGATTGCAACTCCCATCGTACTCATATAACTAATCATTTTGGGAGTTGCAGTAAAACAACAGCTAGATAGACACAGCCTGCCCACCCTGCTCCAGTCTGTGTAAAGTCTATGAACAGTCTAGGGCTACTAAGTTGAATGTTACTGTTTTTACTGAGACATTGTTCTTGGCACACAGCAAGGTGGGAGTAATAATCTATCAGTTAGGAACTGTTCCACCTCTAGCAATGCCTTGCACACCCATTTGGTCCTCAAGGGGTTAAATATAATCTGGAGCCCAACTTGCATTTACCGCTCATGTCCCTGGATGTTAGAACTTCAAAATGCATTGCTTGGTCATAAACTCTCAATCATCTGAGAGATTAAATGTGTCCCTGCTGATATTATCTCTCCCATGTAGTAAGCAATCTGTAACCCGCCGGTCTCTCTCTGTCTCCTCCAGGTCATGCTAGCTCGCTGCGCCGCCTATACAGAATGGATAGCTGTGAAATTGATCAAAAAGCTCCCCTCTCTCAAACAAAGTATCAAGATAGAGAGAAGGGTGATGGAGGCTGTGGCTGGGTGCCCATATTGTACCCAGATGTACTCAACTTTCAAGACCCAGGTAACAACAACGTGGCTTCCCTGTATTAACCCCTTTGTACATTGCACAGTAATGTGTATCAGTACAGAATGACACAAACATGAGAGAGTGTGTACAGTGTATTGTACTAGAATGGATGCACAGTAATATGTATACTAAGGACTGTGATCATGTTGTGTTGACTCTGCTCTTAGACAGTTCTTCATTGTAACCTCTGTCTCTCTGTCTCCCCTGAAATAGGACAAGGTTTGCTTTGTGATGGAGTACCTAGCCGGAGGGGACCTATTCGAACGGCTGAAAAAAAAGCCACTGGATCCTCAAAGAATAACGTAAGGCCTAAAAATATGAAGTAGATAGGGACAGAAGATGGGGAGGGGGATATGGTAACCAGTAGAGTAATAGGACTGAATGGCACTTAGGGTAGGGAAATGCAGGGAGCACCGACCTGAATGAGGCAACCATGTCCACTGTACCAAGTTGTGGGAGATTATAAGTAGAGTAATGTTTTATTCTCCACATCATTCAAGTTATATCAGTCTTACTGTACCTGACGCTGAAAACTAATTAGCCTATTACATCACCACAAGGGGGCAGAGAATTAAAATAAATCATCAAGGGTCATATACACAAAAGAAAAATGGAGAAATTCTGAAGAAAACCATCGGGTTGGAGGGGAGAAATAACACTTCACATAAATGGGGATCTTGCAATATGTTGAAGACCTCTCAATTTAAACCAGGATTTTTGAAGCAAAAAAAGAAAATTCTCCCCTAGACTGCAGTTGTTTTTCCCCCAGAATTACTCTGCTTTTGTATTGTGCATATGTTCTTTAAATGTCAAAGAATTGCTAACATTTCTGCTAGTGTGAGGTAAGGACAGATTTTCATGTAAAATAATTAAATAATTAAAGCCAAACCACGGAAGCTCAAATATGAGATCAAGTTTGATTAATTACTATTTTCTTTGAATTTTCACCTTTCAGATTAATTGCAGCTGAGATCACGTGCGGGATCAAATTCCTGCACAGTAAGGGTATTATCCATCGGTAAGTGATAGTGCTCCCTTATTACCTGTATAATCCATTCTGTCCTATCACATCTCTGTTCTCATTGTTCTCTCCTCCCTGTCCTATCACAGTTCTGCTCTCTCCTCTGTGTACTATATAGCTCTTCTCTCTCTGCACTCTCCTCTCTGTCTTATCCCAGTTTTGCTCTCGGTGCTCTTTTATTTCTATCCTATCACAGCTCTAGGCTTTCCTCTCTGTCCTATCACTGCTCTCCTCTTCCTGTGCTCATCTCTGTCCTATCACAGCTCTGGACTTTCCCCTCTGTCCTATCACATAAATCCATAGAGCTGTAAGTGGCCTTTTAGGATTGTGCTGTACCCCCTGCATTCTATGACTTACAGACAGATGGCACTCACATTCTACCTCTTTACAGAGATCTCAAGCCCGAGAACATATTTTTCGACAGCGCAGGTCATGCAAAGATCGGCGACTTCGGCCTTGCTGTGAACAAAATGTACCCTGGCCAAACAGCAACAGGTGATGTAGGAACAGATGGCTACATGGCCCCAGAGGTAAATAACAGACAGGCTTGATTTATAATGTGTGTATTTAAGTCCTTGAAAGCTATGGAGATCTCTAACGTATTGCAAAGTAATGTGTGAGACGCCTCTAGAATTCAAGGGGTTAATAGACAGGGTGAGATCAGTGGATAGGAAGGCAGTCTTTTGAGATGTACACCAGTATCGCCCCCTACAGCTGGGTTATGCACTTTAGTCAGAAGGGCCACATCTTTATTGTTATCTATTATTTAGACTTGGAGTCACATAAACAAAACAAAGTGGAGAAATACCTGACGAAAACCATCATAACGGGGAAATGACACATTCCCATTGGTGTAACCGTGATTATTATCCTCTGGAATACTATCAAGGTCTCCAATACGCTGAGGAGATAAGAAGATAAGGATGAACTCTGGGGCAAACCAAGTACATCGTAGGGGACAGATACAATATCCATTGTGTTAAATGGGACTCAAAAACCCTTGAATGCTATAGATGTCACAAACTCATCGATTCACATTACATTGGAGACATCTCTGGCATTCAAAGGGTTAGGACTCCCAGTGAAACCAATAAGAAATTGGGGAATTTGTCTCCTATGGTGAATTGGTTTGTTCCAGATTGATTCCAGATCTCAGTTCATCAGCCTCAATATATTGGATAACCCTTTAGTATTCAATGGGTTAAGTGTCCTATTTATATCAATGGAGATTTGGGGATTAGTTATTTGTCCCCTATAGTGCGACTGATTTGTCCCAGATTTCCAACTCTATTGCACACACAGGGCCTTATGTACAAAGAAAAACTGAAGAAAACCAGGGGCAAACCAACTGCACCATAGGGGGGAAAAAATAAAGATATTTCTCCATGATCTCCAATGAGCTGCGCTGTAGAGCACTGTGTCAGATCCACTGTTTTCCAGCACCCTGAGAACTAGAGGCCTCAGTGCCACCCCTAGATCTATCACCAGTTACGCCTGTGTGTGTGGGGGTAGGTTACTGCTGCTTTGTATCTGTGTGGGTAGGTTGCTGTGACTTTGCACCTCATTGTGGGTAGATTGCAGTGGCTTTGTGCCTGACTGTGGGTAGGTTGTAATTTCTTTGTGCCTGTGTGTGGATAAGTTGCAAAGGCTTGGTACCTATGAGTGGTTAGGTTGCCATGGCTTTGCTCCTTGGGTGGGAATGTTTCCATAGCTTTGAGCCTTGTATGCTTAGGATGCTGTGGCTTTGTGCCTGTCTGTGGGTAGGCTGCAATTGCTTTGTGTCTGTGTGTAGATAGGTTGTAATGGCTTGGTACCTATGAATGGGTAAATTGCCACGGCTTTGTGCCTTATGTAGGAAGGTTACCGAGCCTTTGAGCCTTGTATGCGTAGGTTACTGCGGATTTGTGCCTGTGTGTGGGTAGGTTGCCACAGCTTTGTGCCTGCGAGTGGGTAGGTTGCCATTGTTTTGTGCCTGCGAGTGGGAAGGTTGACTTTGCTTTGTGCCTGTGTGTCAATAAGCTGTCTTTGCTTTTTGCATCTGTGTAGGTACACTGATGTAGCTTTGGGCCTGTTTGTTGGTAGGTAGCCATTGCTTTGTGCATGTGTGTGTGTTGCACAGCTTTGTGCCTCTGTATGGGTACGTTGTCATGGCTTTTTGCCTGTGTGTGAGTAGGTTGTCATGCCTTTACACCTGTGTGTGGGTTGCTGTACTTTGTACCTATGAGTGGGTAGGTTGCAGTGCAGGGTGACCACGTGTCCCGAATTACCCAGGACAGTCCATGATTTTAAATGTGTGTCCCTTGTCCCAGGCAGCCCCCTTCTGGGACAATACAAAGTCCTGGAATGAAGACTACAGAGCACAGAGTTCTGGACACTAGAAGAAGAACTGCTCATTGCCTAGTATGAAAAGAAGTGAAGTCTCTGTTGGGCTACAAGAAAATGGCTACCAGAGAGAGTTCTACACATTAGAGAACTGAGCCTTGATCCAGACATCAGTCTGGAGCTGCAGTGCATTTTGTATTGTAGTGTAATGCTAGTCTTAGGCTTTGGGCTTGATGTATATTTTCTTGTAGTTAGCCACAGGTATTGCTTTCTATCACTGCAGTCAATAGGCAGTTCTCCGTCTAGTGTTTAGAACTCTGTGGTGCGTTCTTCTCTCCGCAGTGTCCCTGAATGGCACAACTGAAATGTGGTCAGTCTAATGCAGTGGCTTTGTGCCTGTGTGTGGGTAGGTTGCTGTGCTTTGTGTATATGTGTAGGTATGTTGCCACTGCTTTGTGCGTGGGTAGAAAGGGAAATAACCCCTCTCTATTCTTTTGACAGATCCTGAAGGGTAAGAAATACGATTCTGCTGTGGACTGGTTTTCCTTTGGAGTGATTTTATATAACATGGTAGCTCACAAGTTTCCAGAGAGGTCGCCTTCCGTACACCAGCTGGGATTCCCACCACGGACCAGCATACATTCCAAGGACCTGATTATAAAGGTAGGTATGAGCAGTGGAATGCAGGGCACCACTGAGATTCAGGTCAAAATTGTCAATGTCAGCAGCCTCAAATGGAGCTCACTGGCCTATTTCCCCAAGGTAAAAATACAAGGAAAAATGGCAAAAGACTGTAATCCTGCTGGTCTCCCACTAACTACATCATCACACTGGGGCCATTTGCACTAAATAAAATTAGAGTCATTCTGGGAAGAATCTCCTGCACCACAGGGGACAATAAACCGTCACATTTCTTTGCAATGCATTGGAGACTCTCTAGCGATCAAGGGAAGTTATGCACTAAGTCCTGATAATGCGGAGATAACATCTGCAGTGATATCCAGTTCCTATGTTATTCTATGGAGCCTATGTACTATCCTAGTGCATTGGCTAATAACATAGGACTTGGAGAAGTGATATCACTGGAGAAGTTATCTCCACTTTAACACTCATTTATCACACCTTATTCCATAACTCCCAGGGTATTAGAAACCTCCATTTAAATCTATGGGAATTTGATTCCTATCTTGTAATAAAGTTGGATTGCCCTAGAATTGCTCCGCTTTTACTTAGTGTAGGAATTGTACTTACACCACATATATGTGTCATTCATACTGTGGATTAGATTCAGCAGCCCCGTACATACCATTAACCCTAGGGCTGCTGGTAGTAATTACAGTTTGTCACAGGCCCCTCCTGTCCTTATCTGCCTTTACAATGTGTTAAACGGTCAGATTTCCCACAAGGCAAAGGAGTCAATCTCTTAAAGAGATAAATATTCTGCAGCACCTTAGCTGTGATGGCTACACCCACATTTCAAGTTGTGAGTGTGGTCAGAGCAGTCCCAATGCCCCTGTACCAGACACGCTCCTGATTTGTGTTGTCTGGATCATTTACCAGTTTATATAATTCTGTGACAGGATCGAGGAAAGTGAGGCCCTCCAGCTGCTCCCAGACTACAACTTCATCATTGTCTGGTGGGGAATGATGGGAGTTGTGGACTGGAAGCAGCTGGAGGGCCTCACGTTCTCCAGCTCTGCTCTGTACTAGTCATTATTAAACCCTTTGGATGCTGGAAAGGTCTCCTTGTATTATTAAGGTTGTTGGTGTTTGTCTATTATAGGCTGAAGGGATTTTCTATGCCAGGAAACACCAGATCACCCTGGGGGCAGGAGGGTGTCATGTGAGCAATAGGGGCATGGTGAGGGGTGGGGCTTAGGAGCACCCAGGGCAGGATTTCCCAGTAGGCAATTGCTTAGGGTGCCATGTTATCAGGGGAAGAGCCACAGCTGATCTGGCCACAACCATATTCTGAATAGTAGGGGTGGCCAGGACAACCCCCAGATCTGCTAAATTATGTGGCCTTTGTATTTACTAGTTTACAGTCCCCTTTACTGGCCATTATTTAACCCGTTTGATGTTAAGGAGGTCTACAATGCAATGTAAAGCAATATATTGGAGAGCTCGATAGCAGCCAAAGGGTTAAGAGATTTCACTGAGCTTCTATATTAAAGGGTAAGAGGATTTTCTGTACCAGGTAACAGTGGTTGGGGCTAGAGGTGGGGTCCAATGAGTGGGGGTGGGGCCATGGGTGGAGCTAAGGGCAATTTGGTTGCGTTTTGCTTATGATCCTAACATGTAAATCTTATATAATAATTTGCTAAGGATGTTTGTCAGAAGCTGTCATGCATAGCACAGACGGCTGCATACACTGCAGTCATGCGCAGTAGAGACTGCCTGCGCCAAGGCTGATACAGAGAGGGGCCCTCCAAATTCAGACCGTTGGTGCGCGGAGAGGATTCCAGTCTGAATTTGGAGCGTCCCGCTCCGTATAAGACGTGGCATGGACAGTCTCTACTGTGCATGACTGCACTGCGGCCAGTGTGATCCGGCCACCTGCCGAGGTTGCTGGATGGCACTGTGGCCCGGGTACACGGGCTTTTCACCTAGTCAGGTAATAAAACACTGCACACATGGCAGAAGCTCTAGCCCTTTGAGTGCCAGAGGGTTACAGAATGTAAAGCAGAGCAATGGATTCCGTACCCCTCCAGCACTTACAGGGCTAGAAGTAGAAATACACATTAAGATACTAAAGGATATTTTTCCTTTCCACAGCTCCTGGACAAAGACCCAGTCCAGCGCCATATAGTAGCATCTACAATTGAGAGCCACCCATTCTTCAGTTCCATCAACTGGGAGGAGCTGCAGCAAAGCCGTGTCAAGCCACCATCCTCAGTAGTAAGTACATGCACCTGAATCAGTGCCCAGTGAGTCTATACACAGTTACACTGCCATGCTGAACAGAAGGCATGGGACATGGTGATAAACCTGAGGCCCTTCTACTGTTCAGGACTAAAATTCTCATCCCCTCCAGCCACCAAACAGCTGGAGGGCTTCAGATTACTCAACTTTAATGGGGTACCGTCATCTAAAAACCAAATTGATTATTTTTATAGTGCTTTCAGAGTAATTTGTATGTTGTTATAGCCACATTATTTAGAATATAAGTTCAATATATATATTGTTCAATTGGATTTAGAGGTTATGGCATGCAGGCATTACCAGTCTTAGCCTTCCATTCCCCCCCCCCCCATATGTAACATTTAAGCCTTCAGTGCTAGGAGAGGTGGGCAATGCATTGGTGAGCAGTGTCAGTGAGTGGGAGAGGTAATGTAAGGCTACCACAGGACATTACTGCACAGCACATCTTCATTAGAATAAACTATATATATATCTAACTCCAAACTTACTTTCTAAATAAAAAAATGGCTAAAATAACATACGAATTTGACACCATTGTAGTTTGAGATTAGCCCCTAATTTATGTGGATGCACACAGGGTTATGTACTAGAATATTTGATTGTTTCAGTGCATATTGGCACACACACACACACTGCACCATTGTTAAAAGTTTACTGTGAGCAGTCCTACAACACCTCCCCTATACCATGCACAGGAGAATATGGAGTAAAGTTCTGTTAAATTACTCTGTATCTTGCAATTAGTACATAGCGTTAAAAAAAAAGGAAAGGAACACCGCAAAAAGCCTACACACTTCACCTGAATCCCTTCCCTAGGCAAAAGGGGCTTGGAGAGGAGAATCTGCAGTGTAAATAGCTCAGTAAATTGGTATAACACTAAGAAATTGGTTCTAGCTCTTAGTTTAGCTAGTAAATGTATTACAACACCCCCACCCATTGTTTACACGGAATGAGAATGGATGTAATGGTACTGACGTCACGGTATCTTCTCTCTGCAGGTGCCAGAGAAGACAGGCCAGAGAAAAGTGTAGCTTTATCCACGGATGAAATGGAGACACCCATCTCTCCAGAAGATCAGGGGAGATTCCGTGGATTCTCGTTCTGTGGCTCAGGGCTGTGAGCTGGATCTCCCCAGTGCTGGGCCCAGAAAAAACATCAACGAGCATAACAAGATTATTACAATGGAACTGTGTAATTACTAATAAACAATGAGTTCAATTAGGTCACTATGCATTCTGTGTTTGCGCCTTTGAACAAGACAAAACAACTTCTGTCAGTCTTTAACGTCATGTCCGTACAGTTCTTTGCTGGCTCACCAGCTACCAGCCTTGAACTAGAAATAAGGAACAAATCTACGCTCCCTAACAGGAAACAGTGAGACCTTCATCAGGTGCAGAGGCAGGGCCGGCCCAACACAATGTGCTGCCTGGGTCCAAGGATGAAATGCTGCCCCCCCAAACTACACCCACCAAAACACGCCCATATGGCTGCTCTAAGCAAATTTAACCCTTTGAGAGCCAGAGGGGTATGCAGTGTATTGCAATGCACTGCATACCCCTCTGGCACACTAAGGGTTAAGCCCCAGGTCTTTCAATCTTTCACATAGGACACCACTTTAACTCTTTCATAACCAGGGATGTCTGTTCCTGTACTCAAAGGGTTAGAATTTTCTGCTCCTGTACTCAAAGGGTTATAAAATCTAACCATACAGGAGAAGACATCCCTGGTTATGAAATTCTTAAAGTGGTGTCCTGTATGAAAGATTGCTATCTAACTCTGCCGCAGATGTAAAAAAATGGACAGTTATAAAATACCATTTACATCTGTCACCCCCATGTCTTTCCCTTCATGCCACCCATGTCTCTCTCTCCCTCTATGCCACCCATGTCTCTCTCTCCCTCTATGCCACCCATGTCTCTCTCTCTCACTCTATGCCACCCATGTCTGTCTCTCTCTCTCCCTCCATGCCACCCATGTCTGTCTCTCTCTCTCCCTCCATGCCACCCATGTCTGTCTCTCACTTCAACATATCATACATGTCTCTCTCCTCTCCCCATGTGTCTCTTTGCCATGTATCTTCTCCTCTTTTGTCTCTCTCCTCCATTTCTGTCTGTCTCTCTCCTCTTCCAACCTCTGTCTGTCTCTCTTCTCCCTCCATATGCCACAACCAGTTTGCCTATAAAATATGCCACTGCCAGATGCCCATTAAAACATGCCCCAGTACACATATTGCTGACCCAGGACTTACCTCAGCACCCCAGAACATGCCCCATTGCCCACGCAGGACCTAACCCAGAACCCCAGAACATGTCCCATTGCCCACCCAGGACCTAACTCAGAACCCCAGGACATGCCCCATTGCCCATCCAGGACTTACCCCAGCACCCCAGGACATGCCCCATTGCCCGCCCAGGACTTACCCCAGCACGCTACTCTTTGTCTCCAGCCGGCAGTCACTTGTCACTGAGCCGGCAGCCCAGCCCTGACAGCAGGTGCGCTTGGCAGGGTGTCACTACTCTTTGTCTCCAGCCAGCAGTCACTTGTAACTGAGTCGGCAGCCCAGCCCTGACTGACACAGTCTCCTTCCAAGGGATGTCCTTTATCCTTTTAATTCTTACATCCTAGGAAGGTCTCTTACTCCTGTCACTGTGACACTACACACCGAATATGCCCCTACTTATTTGTTAAAACGTAAAGTCTGTGCTTTATCTTTATAGTTATCGGATGTCTGTACAGCTGTGTATTATGCCTGTCCTACAAACACATTGGGTCAGACTGTTATGCCTGTCACATTCTAGGTCTTTTATCCCTGTAACACGCATGGGTCTCTCACTTATCCATGTCACGTGTTTGGCTTGGTCTCTTATGCCTGTCAGTCTCTGATAAGTCCCTTTGATGCCCGTTGCACTCTGGGGAAGTCCCTTTGATGCCTGTCGCACTGCGGGCAGTCTCCTGTGTGGCAGTCTCTTATGACTGTCACACTGTGGGGCAGTCTCTTATGCCTGCTGCACTGTGGGGCAGTCTCCTGTAGGGCAGTCTCTTATGCCTGTCGCACTGTGGGGCAGTCTCTTATGCCTGCTGCACTGTGGGGCAGTCTTGTATGCCTGACACACTGGGTCAGTCTTTATTGTCTGACACTCTGGGTCAGTCTCTTATGCCTGACACACTCTGGCTCTCTCTCTCTCATGCCTGACACACTGGGTCAGTCTTTCCCTCCCTGTGACAGAGTCTGTCTCTAACTCTGTTCTCTCATCCTGTGTGACTTGGCACATTCCACAATAACAAAGTATCCTAGAGGTCTGGGAGTTCCGCTAGTACACCCTTACCACCTACGCTCCCCAGCACACCTGTGTCTGTGCCGGTGCCGGCCGGTAGCTCCCCTCACACACATAACCGCTCCTCCACAAACTCATTCTCCTGGCTCCGGTCCACCGGGAGCTGTTCCGGGATGTACCCGGACATGATACCCGCTATGCCCGGTGTGCGCCAGTCAGTCCGGTGTCTGAGGCTCCAACTTCCGGCTCCTGTCCCTGCCCTGTGAGGATAAACTGAGGCAGACAGCAGCCCAAAGAGAGGGTACTACAGTAGGGAGCGTGTAGGAGCAGGGGACACCCAGCGGACACTCAGTGCGCTGTCAGAGCTGGGCTGCTGGCTCAGTGACAAGTGACTGCCGGCTGGAGACAAAGAGTAGTGACACCCTGCCAAACGCGCCTGCTGTGACAGTGATTATTCTGGCTCAGCATCAGTCAGGCTGACAGACTGAGGCTGAGCCACAATAATTGCTGTCACAGCAGGCATGCCGCTTGCAGGAGGGAGTCAAAACTCTTTGTCCTGTGCCGTGTGGACACAGACCTGGAGGCTGGCTGATGCAAAAATGACATACAGTGGGCAGCAAATTGCCGCCCCAGTCAAAGTGTTGCCTGGGTCCATGGACCCACCAGGACCCATGTTAGGGCCAGTCCTTTGTAGAGAGTTCCTTTCTGACTGAGTCTGACCTCCAACAGCCTGCTAACTCTAGACCAGGGATGGTGAACGTTTTTGGATCTTAGTGCCCAATTTTTAGCAGGGATACTAGGTTACAAATATCAAAGTGCCAATACTGAAAATTTACCATGGAAAGGAGGTTTCTATGGTAAATACAGCTATATACAATTGTGTGCTGCCTTATTTTAACAGAGAGATGCAATCTGTGCTTTATTCGAAGACCAAAAACACATGAAACAAACTTTTTCAAACTAGCATTAATGTTGTGATGTAGACAAGTGATACCATAGAGCTTATAATTGAAATGGAGCTACTCAACTGATACCAAAGCACTTATAACTGCAATGGAGCTACACCAGTGATACCAAAGAACTTACAATTGAAATTGAACTATACCAGTGATACCATGGAGCTTGCAGGTGAAATGGTGCTACACTAGTGATATCGCAGAGTGTACAACTAAAATGAAGGTACACTAGTGACACAGCAAATCTTACAATTGAAATGGTTCTACATTAGTAATAACACAGAGCGTACAATTGAAATGTAACTACGCTGGTGACACAGAGAATAATACAAATGAAATGGTGCTACACTAGTGATACCACAGAGAGTACAATTGAAATGTATCACAAGTGTAGCACCATTTCATTTGTAATATCCACTGTGTCACCAGCGTACTTACATATCAATTGTACGCTCTGTGGTAAGTACGCTGGTGACACAGAGGATATTACAATTGAAATGGTGCTACACTAGTGATACCACAGAGTGTACCATTGAAATGTAAGTACCCTGGTGACACAGCAGATCTTACAATTGAAATGGTTCTACACTAGCAATTACACAGAGTATACAAATGAAATTGAGGTACATTAGTGACACTGCAGATCGTAACATTGAAATGGTGCTACACTAGTCATACCACAGAGTGTACAATTGAAATGGAGGTACATTAGTGACACTGCAGATCTTACAACTGAAATGGAACAGATAGTAGGTAACACTGGACTTCGACTTCGAAGCTCTGGTCCGTCCTGGCAAAGCATTGCTAGGCACAGTGCCGGCAACTCCACGCTCCCTTACAACGAGCTGCCTGCCCTGACCCTTTTTGCTGTCTTCTAGACATTGCACTTTGAGCTGCCTGCCCTGACCCTTTTTGCTGTGTTCTGGACATTGCACCTTGAGCTGCCTGCCCTGATCCCTTTTGGCTTGAACTGGACATTGCACCTTGCGTTGCAGGTCTTGACCTTTGGCTTGGAACTGACACCTTACTGTTTACTTCAGCTTATATGTGCTTTGAGAAAGCAGCTTTTTGTTGCTGAGAAACACGTTAGCGTTTAAGCCTGTTCATTTATTGTTTTTAATACACGTGGATGAGCCATTCACTTTTATTACTCTGAAATAGCCGTCCGTTTGTGCATTTGGAGTGGAGCGTTTCTGATTGCCAGTTCCCCGTTTGGAAAAGGATGTAATTTCTCCACAAGGGTTTCTGTCAGATTGTCTGATATCAGTCTTCTGACCACAGTGTACTGTGTTACACTATTGGGTGCCTTTTCTTTTTCATTTTATATCACTGATGGGAGTTTCTAGCCGCTCAGGGAGAGAGTGTCCTGTAAGGGCTGCTCTAGATCTGCTGAAGTGCTGTGTGTGATACTGCTTCTGAGGGCGTTTCGTACCCTCAGCTGTTTGTGTGCTGGATATGGTGTATACCATTACCCAGCCATTTGTGAGTACCCACCTTTGGGTGTCGGTGGTGGCCATTGGCTGATATACTGATCCCGCACAGAGGTCCTCGTTGTCTCTTATCCCACCCCTTCTTCTATTTTTACATCCACCTACCATACCTGACCTAACCAACACCTTTTTTTCAAAATTTACAATATAGTAATAAACTTCAAAGGAAAGAAGGGATGAGAGAAGGGCAAATATGTGTCTATTTAAACTGCCTATAACTTGTGTTTTTTTGTTTTTAAATTAGGTTAATAGTTTGTGATTTTGATTTAGTAATTAGGGGATCTAATATCAACAGAATTTTATTCTCTGACTTGATGAGATATGGCTACATAATTAATTACTCACATGTCCAGAAAATCACCACCTCTCTCCACCTTTCTAGGCCTTTCTTGCTCCATTAATTAGAAACAAATGTTGCAGCTGCACTCTGAAGACTTGGATACATGTAGCAACTCGGATGGTGACTAAAACATAGATATCTTTATTGAAGAATCTTAAAAATACATCCGTGCATAAAGTTGTGGAGATGAAACGGGACATACAAAGAAAACAAAGCAAAGCTGGATGTCACGGCACTCAGTCAAACATGTTTCGCACATAGCAGCACTTAATCATAGACCTAAAAAGGAAGTGAAAACATAGTTCCCTATATACACATCCGATCCTTCCATTAAGTAAAATCAGAAAAAGGAAAAAATGGTAACACTCAGATGCTTCCCTTTTCAGCATGATATTTAAGTATATTTAAAGACATACCACACCAACCCGCTGTTAATGAGATGGGATTACAAAGAGAAAAAAAAAAACTTTAAAACGTAAAGATGTATATGAATAATGAAGCACATGATATACACAATGCCAACTACTGGACTGTTCCATATCCCTTTTTATTTTTACTTTCAGAGAATATCGTTCTCAGTAGTGGTGACATTATCAATGACGATCTTATTGAACCCACTGAACTCCTCTACTGAAATCTTGAAGTTCTGTCATACTGAAGTGTATCTGGGGTTTTTTCATAGAAATTTCCAAGAAATTTGAGGAGTTATATAATTGCTTATAAGTTTGTAAACAAATTAACACATCTACTGTGAAAAAGTGACTCAAATACAAAATGTATTAGTATAAATGAGGAGTCTGTCTGCACAGCCTATCACATCTGAAAAAAGTGGTTTGTCCCATTGTGATTACTACTTTTGCTCCACTACATAGGTATCGCAATAGGACAACTGCAATACTACTACATTTACAGATTGCGCTAAAGGCACGACACGACCATCTTGTGCCGATTTGTCATGTCCGCCTTTTGAACACTGCGACCTGCTGAATGCGGCTTAAAGCAGCACGCTATTTAAAGTGCGCAATTTCAAAAGGATACCTATAGCATGTAGGGTTACATGGTTATTCATTTTTCTTTTGAGCCTAAAATGCAAAATGGTAGAAAATGGAAAAGAAGAATATATGCTTTTCAATTGCTAATTTTAGTCAGTAGACCTAAGCATAAAAACATATACTGTAAAATCTCGGGTATAATACGCACAATTTTACCCCACTTCACCTTAAGTCAGTGGTTCTCAACTTCTGCCCTCAGGACCCACTAACAGGCCAGGACTTAGGATTTCTCTGCTAGAGCACAGGTGTGGTGATCAGAGGCTCATTCACATTGATTAACTCACCTGTGCTCTAACAAGGGAATCATCAAATCCTGGCCTGTTAGTGGGTCCTGAGGACAGGAGTTGAGAACCACTGCCTTATGTGAAGTGGGGGGTTCATATCATACCCGAGAGTTTTTTATTAAAAAAAATTAAGCCTGCCAGATCCCTTCCCTCCCTCTCACGGCACTATTGCCGCCCGCTTCCTTCTGAAGGTCCTCACAGGGCAAGGCCATAGCCGAAAGGAAGCGGGCAGCAATTGGAAGCATGCCACCCGCATGTGGGAAAAAATGCTTAGCACCCTGCAGAGAAAAATAATCAACACAAAAGATATTCAAAATATTATGCTCTTTTCATTTATATAAAATTCATTCTGCATAACATTTTCTCTCTCAAAGCAATACAATGCATACCCCTTTGGCACTAAAAGGGTTATACACTTTAATGCCAGCATTTAGGGGTTAAAAGTACACAGCCAAACCCCTCAAATATGTGACTATCAGGAGATGGCACCTGTGTTCAATCACAGATGGGATATGGTTCTTATCCAGTAACATGGATGCCCTTTCTGAGGCTTGGGGGATGTAATTTAAGGGTCTTGTGAAGAAAGCTGTGGTGTGCAGCCCAGACAGTGATCCACTTAATCCCAGTATTGATGCGAGCCCTCGACTTCTGTCCCTGAAGATCAGTGCATACAGGCAGTAGCTGCAGGAGATGGGACCCTGGGTGCCTGAGGGTGATCTAAGGGCCCTAAGGTCATGAGAAAAGTGGAGCAAATGTGGCCCAAACCAACGGCACCATAGGGGAATAATTAAAAGAGCCACTAATCTAATTAGTGATTTTAAAGGGATAGTAACATTTCACAAACACAGCAGCACCAATTAACCTTCAGAGTATTTGAGCCACAGAGAGTGTTATTTCAATACTGTCAGAGTAGTAGTTCAAGAGTAATTGAATGATAAAGTTTCCCCCTCCCGCCCCTTTAACCGGGTGTAACACTGCTCTCCTCAAATGTGAAATCTGGTTGTAAGACCAGACAGATAACAGCAGGGGACAATCTTCTTACTCTGACAACAATGAAAGCCCTGTCCCCCTCGACAGGTTTTTCAGCTTTTTCCCTTATCTTAATTGAAGATTGTCCCTCTCTGCAATCTTCCTGGGCACCTCCCAGCTGTTCTGAGCTGAGCAGTTACATCAGTAAAAGGGGAGGGAGGGGAATACTTTATCATTCAATTACTCTTGAACTACAACTCTGATAGTATTGAAATAACACTCTCCATGGTCCAAATACTATGATGATTAATTAGAGCTGCTTTTATTATGAAACATTACTATCCCTTTAACAACTTGAATGCTAGAGAAATCGCCAACACATTGCAAAGGAATGCATTGGGGACCTGTCTACTATCCAAGTGTATAAAGTCCATGGAGGGGGGTATGATATTTTCTTTTTTCAAACTGAAGCAGTCAGAGGACATGAGCCAGTATATCCCCTTAAGCACTGGAGTGAGTGGAACATATTGTGATGTAATGTGATGTACACCCTTCTGATCCTTAACCCTCTCACTGCAAGAGGGGTATTCACTGCAATGTGAAGTAATACAGAGGACACACATCTGGCACTCATTGGGTTAAATGGTTAGGATTACCATGTGCAGCGGGCAAAGTTCTAGGTCCTGTCCCCTCACAGAGATGACATCCAGAACCAATTGTAGATATAATCTCTGGAAAACTCCATAGGGGCCATTAGTAATTTCTGGCTGTACTAAGGTAAGGAGATATTATTATTAGGAAAGGAAAGAAGTGAAATACTTTTATGTTATGTATAATGATTCACTGTACAAAGATTTAGATTATTTTCATTATATAGCTATGCACCGAGACTTTGTCTGTGTTTTCTGTTGTTATAATACCCTACTGACTTCATATATTTCATTGTCTATAAGTATGAGGTGGGGGGACCAGGGGAGAGAGAGAGTTTGGGGGACCCCAAGTTACCACTTGTGATCTATCCCTAGTAAGAAACAGAGTAAACATTTTGCAGTGATAAAAAGCACCACAACATATGAGCTTAGTCCTCAGTAATAAGATTCACCCCAAACAAAGAGGAAAAAAATAAACCTAACAGAGACAACAACCTGCATTTTATTCACTCTATATACTAATCAGGCTTTGTGACCATATTGTAGTAGTCTAGATGTTTCCAAACCAGATATGCTGCAAGGGAGGGACTGCCAAGCTAAAAGGAAGCAAAAAAGCGGAAAAACAAGAAGGCGCCTATGGTACCTATTATCCAATGAAGGTAATAATGACAAATACAAAGTTGCAATTACATGTAAATATGGTTGGAGGGCACATTCGTTACCTCACAACAAGTAGGCATACAGAGATAATCAGCCCGTCTATGTTCAGGTACCCCTGGTCTGTGGGTGCTGTGTAGAAAAGCTGCTCCTCCAATGCATAAAAGCATATGTTTATTGTGATAAAGCAGCATGTGTGCTGTGACCTGCCTAGTGTAATGCTAAATGATTTTAAATAAGTAGTATTTTTATATACACAATAAACTTATGCTTTGATTAACAGATTTTTTCCACACAAGACCCACAAACTGGTATGCTACATGTGTTTGATACTCCTTTGTGCAGTCTAGAGAAGAACAACCTTTTCCTATCTAAGTGACATATATACAGTACTAGGGAAGCAGTGAGGATTCCCCTCAAAGCCTTTGAACTGGTCTGCAAATACATAAGTGTGATTCCAGCAATAACTGCATGTGAGTTAAGTCCATTGGTGGTGGTGAGGTGGTTGCATCTTGTTTGAAAGTATTGTATTAGGAGCACCTTGTGTTTGTTTTTGTGTCAAGCTAAAAGGAAGAGTAGCGCATTATTTGGCAGCTGGCATCACAACTCACAACCAACTCTTTCATTCTCTGGTCCTAAGGCATTATGGATCTTTTTTTATCATGAGAAAACTAACAGCCCCACAGGTAGAAATAAGAATTCTACAAATTCCCACTGATCTGAAGTGGGTTTTTAATCTTAGATAGTTCTTCAAAAATGCAATGCAGTGATCTGGATATTCCACTAGCATTAAAGTATTAAAATCCCATTTAAATAAACTGAGTTTCCATTGACACCCCCTGTGGTGCCACTGGTTTGATCCAAAATTGTGTCTCTTTAGCTTGATGGATAATGGTCCATATATCTCATGAATTAGGTGCATGCAATTCATTTCTACGTTAGGGGGGACTGTCAGCCTGATGGCATCAGAATCAGTGACTTCTTAGTATAGAGTGACATAATAACAATAAGTAACTGTATTTATAACTCAGGCAACAAAACTAGACCTGTCAGTTAATGAATTATGACATCACAATCAACAGTAGCTTCATAGAACACTGTCACTTCACTAAGATGCAGTTTAAAATTCATTATATCTTTAGACCTATCAGGCTTCCAAAAGGTGCAGGTTAGGTGACACTACAGTTTTACATTATTATTTGTGACTTACAAAATAATACTACTAGCGAAGTAAAAAAAGCTCAAGAAGGAGAGAGGCCGCAAACGACAGTTGGAGGAGGATTTGGAGCAACTGAGTAAAAAGAAATCTCTGGGCATGGATGCCCGGGGAGGGGGCAAGGGGGGGATTGGATGGGCTGTACTAGCATTCATATTATGGCTTATCCCCCTCCTGGGAAAATTTCTGAAGATGCCCCTGGTTCTTGATGGGTCCAGCAAGAAGACTGGACAGCGAAGTGATTTAAATAACACACAGCGTTCCCCAGCAACGAAAAGTGCAAAGGGGAAAAAGCGGAAAAAAAACAAGAGAAGAGAAAAAAGTTCTGGTAAGTAATGGTTCTGAAACTTAGAGGGTCCGTAAAGCAGGTATTTCTTCTTCTTCAGGCTGGACATAGGGAGGTAAATGTACCACTTCTCCTAGCCCCTTCCCACAAACCTATTTCAATTCTATTGAGAAATATTGCCAGCCCTCCACAAATTGAATTTCAACTGTCACCCTCTACTAACTGACCTCTGATTTTTGTGCTTGCAAGCATGTCACTCATAGGTCCAATTATCATGTCACTAGTCCCTTGTCAGTAAAACAAGTATGTGTGGGGGTATTGTATACCTTGAACAAATAGGATTACTCCCATAACACATGCATTTTTCTGCTTTTCCTTATGCTCATAATTTCATTATAGAACATGGACAACATAAACATAAATGGGGTGTAATTATTTTACCCACCAGGTATCACTCACTTTTCTACCATCAATACACACCTAGAATTTCTTATTCAGAATGTGGAAAATAATCTGCCTGAATCTACGAGCACAGACATGAAATCAGGTGCATGGCTTATCTCATGGTTTAGGAAATAGCATCCTTGTGGCCTTATGCAGAAACCTAAAGTGCACCATAGGAGACAAATACAACTTTGCCAAATTCCCATAGATTTAAACAAGGATTTTAACTCTTTGGATACTAAAGAGGTCTTCAGTGCACTGTGAAGTAATGTTATGGAGACCTGTTTTAACATTGGAGGGATAAAAAAGAGGATTTTAGTTAAATCCTTTTCTCTTAGTCCATACAGGATACTGGTAACTTTGGGGTAGGCGATCCACCCCTTTAATTGTATGCAGGAACAATTCTAGAATTGTAGGCAGGGGGTGGGGCCTACCTTTCCTTCTTGGCTGCAGCTAGCCAACCAGCTCCAGTAAGGTTTGAGACACTAACTATTGACTAGATAGTAGAAGGGAAAGAAGACTCCTGTGACAATGATCTCGAAGGAACCCCATGGTCTGCCACAGGAGAGCCAAGCATGGTCCCTTGACAGGGTGGGAGACCAGTAACCTGTATAGACTAAGAGAAAAGGATTTAACAGGTAAGACTAAAATCCTCTTTTCTCTGTCGTCCAATACAGGTTACTGGTAACTTTGGGATGTCCAACCATTGAGTTTCCCAGAGGCGGGAAGTAAGGCAAAGACCAGGCGCAGGTCCCCAAAGTCACCAGAGCAGATATGAACCATAAGATCAGAGATAGCCCAACAAACAATGAAGAATCAACGGACACTGAACAGGGCTAACAACACCCCAAAACTGTTACACAGCACATTGAACTAGAGCCAACAGTAAGGGAGCACTAAGAACCAAAGGGAATCCTAGACAGCCAAGACTGCCTCCAGGATTTTCCTCCCATAGCTGGCATCAGCAGAGGCCAGCACATCAACACGGTAGTGCTTCGAAAAGGTGTGAACAGACGACCAAATGGCAGCCTTGCACAACTTGATCAGCGGAGGCCTGATTCTTGTAAGCCCACGAAGCCGCAATAGATCTTGTAGAATGAGCCGTGACCCGAAAGGGAACAGGCTTCTTCCTCAGATTGTAAGCCTTACGAATAGTGGACTTGATCCAGGACGCAATAGTCACTTTGGATGCAGGTCTTCCTGCACTGGGACCCTCAGGAATGATGAACAGGGTGTCAGTTTGCCTGATAGACTCAGTGCGATGTACATAAAACTTGAGACAACGCACCACTTCTAACAACTGGAGATCTCTCTCCTTGTCAGGATGTGGGGTCAGGGCAGAAATAAGCACCACAATCTCCTGATTGATGTGGAACTCCGAAAACACCTTCAGGAGAAACTCTTGAGAAGTGCGAAGCACCGCCTTGTCCTTGTGAAACACCAAATAGGGTGGTTTACAGGACAGAGCCTGGAACGCCGTGATACTGCGAACGGACACGTTTGCCAGGAGAAAGGCCATTTTCCACGTCAACAGGCGTAGTGGAAGAGTAGCCAAGGACTCAAAGAGAGGGTGCTGAAGAACGCCCAAAACCAAGTTAGGATCCCATGGAGGAGCAGGATTCCTGAAGGCAGGACGAGTATGAGCAACGCCCTAGAAGAAAACGTTGACATCAGGAAGAATGGCAATGCAAATGTCTGAATGCAGACGTCTGAACCTTAAGAGAACTCAAACTGAGGCCCTTATCCACACTGTCCTACAAAAAGGCCAGGACCGTAGGCAGATGAAATTCCTGAGACAGGTCCCTATTAGCACACAAAGATAGAAAAGTCGAACAGACATGATGGTAGACCATTGAAGAAACAGGTTTGTGGGCACAGATCATAGTAGCTACCACACCAGAAGAAAAACCCTTCTTCTTCAAAATCGAGGATTCAATTTCCAAGCCTTCAAAGCTAGCTGATGAATATCCTCCTTCCACAGGTAACCCTGTAGAAGAAGATCTGGACGACAAGGGAGCCGGAATGGCTCCGCCACTGACAGATACAGACGCTCCAGAAACCAAGCTTGGCGAGGCCAGTACGGAGCAATCAGAATGACTGGACAGTGCTCCAGTCTCAATTTCCGTAACACCCTGTGCAACACTGGGAGGGGAGAAAAGATGTACGCCAGAGGAAATAACTAAGGAATGGATATGGCATCCACTGCCAGAGCTAGAGGATCCCTCCAATCAGAGCAGAACCTCGGAACCTTCCTGTTGTGTCTTGTTATCATCAGTTTAATGTAGGAAGACCCCACTTCTGAACAATGAGGGTAAACAGCTTTGGTTGCAGCTCCCACTCTCCGCTGTCCACTGTGTGTCTACTGAGGAAGTCCGCCATGACATTGTCTACGCCAGGAATGTGCACTGCGGATATGGCAGTAACGTGTTCTTCTGCCCAGGACAAAATAGCCTTGAACTCTAACTAAGCTGCGAGTCTTCTTGTTCCACACTGCTTGTTGATTTAAGCCACTGCTATGGTGTTGTCAGACTGCACCCGGACTGGACAGTCTTCCAGCTGAGATGTCCAATGACGAAAGGGCATGAAAATTGGCCCGACTCTCCAACACGTTGATGGGAAGGAGAGAGAGATTCTTCCTGAGACCACCGACCCTGTGCACTCAGGCGATCCAGGACCGCTCCCCAGCCGGAGAAGCTGGCATCCATTGTCACCGTGGTCCAGAAGGATACCAGGAAGGATTTCCCTTCAGCAGATAGGAGAGGTCGAGCCACCACAACAAACTCAGTTCCACATGAAGAGGGAGGGACACTGACATCTTCAGAACGTCCAGCTGACCCCTGCACACCTGGATCACAAACCTCTGGAATTCCCTGGTGTGAGCCATGGCAAACGGGACAGCATCCATGGTGCAAATGAACTTCCCCACTAGAGAGGACAGCTTCTTCACTGGAACTGGATCGTGAGCCAGAACAGCAGAAACCCTGTGGGCGATCTGGTGAGCTACCTCATCTGTGAGAAACACCATGCTCTTCTGAGTGTCGAAGAGAAGGCCCAGGAAGACCAGACGCTGGGATGGGACAAGATCTGACTTGTCCATGTTGATGATCCACCGTGATGGGTGAGAGCATGAATGCAGTTCTGAACCTTCCGATGAAGAATTTCCACAGAGGGGGCTTTTAGAAACAGGTCGTCCATGTATGGAGTAACTCTGATGCCATCCCGGTGGAGGACAGACACTAAGGCTCCCAGGACACGGTTGAAGACTTGAGGAACTGTAGTCAGACCAAAGGGAAGAGATGAAAACTGAAAGTGCCCTTGGTCACAGGCAAATCTAAGATACTGCCAGATCTCTGGATGAATGGCGATGTGAAGATAGGCATCCTGAAGATCCAGAGAGACAAGGAATTCCACCGGGGATATAGCAGCAATCACCATCTGTACAGACTCCTGGTGATAATGGGTCTGGATCACAAAGGAATTGAGATCCTTCAAATCTAAAATGGGACGACAACCGGCGTCCTTCTTCGAGACCATGAAGAGGTTTGAGTAAAAACCCATACCTCTGTCCTGAACTGGACTCAAGAACATCCTTGTCCAGAAGAGCCTGAATAGTGCCGTTAAACAGACAGCGTTTCTCTGCACCCTGAGGGGTATGAGAAGGAAAAAAGTGAAAAGGAGGAAGAGAGATGAAAGGGATCCTGTACCCTTCCGTCACCACCTGTAAAACCCATGGGTCCACCACTGAATCCTCCCAGACGCTGTGGTAGTGAGATTCGGTTAATCTGCAGAGGAGAGAAGGAGAGTCCAAGCCCTGCATAGGATACTCGTTCTGAAAAAGGCACAAAATGGCTGCCGAGGCAGGAGCAAATTAGAAATGAGCCCGCGAAGCAAGCGCTCATGGGAAATGTAGTTTTCCCAGAAAAAGAACCCCAGCAGTGCCTGAAGCCCCCTGAACCCCCCAACACACTAGAAACATGAACCGGATGATAGAGCAAGGGCAGACAATAAAAATGAGCCATCTCTGAAGTCGCTAGGTTGAGCGGTTGCAGAGATATTACCCAAACTCTACAGTCTCATAGGAGTGAATGGAGCAATGGCGCCTATGCAGTACAGCGCGCAAAGTCAAATTTTACAAAGATGAAACAGTAAAATAAAAGTACATAAAACATAACTAGAACATGTTAGGAGACCTAAAAAACACTGAACCCAGTAGGAAAACTATAACCTCCCCCACCAAAAAGATGCAAAACCAGCAGCTAAATAGTTAAGTTACCACATAAACCTGCTCCAAAACACCCAACAGACATACAGATAACCCAATGAGTGCAGGAGTGTGCAATAAGAACTCCAAAGGTAAACCCCTGTGTGGAGGGGCACTGTGGGACATGTGGACCTGCAGCACTCAAAGGGTTGCTCACCTTTGCTTCCATATAACTATTGTTGGACTACAACTCCTACCAAAGGATGGCTCACAATGATGATAATTGTAGTCCAACAACAGCGTTAGTGGCACCCAACTCAATCCTCACCCCACTTACTGGAAACTGAGAGAATTATAATTCATTGTATGTTCACCGAGTAACAAAACGTACAATCTATGTGAACGGACCCTCATCTAGTAAGATTCTTTACTAATAAACTTAAATCACTGACTGCTTCGCAATGTGTTGTAGGGTCAAGAAAATGCCATTTATTTGAAATTCAGAGGCTGCTCTATATTAATGATAAATAATATATTGTTTTCACCCTATAAGGTCCATCATCTGATTGTCCATCAAAGACAAAGCCCCAGAGTCTCGATGACTTTAAATTTGATCGGAAACTCGGGCAAGGCAGCTACGGCAAGGTAAGTGATGTCCTCTCCACATCAGTTCTAAAGCTTTACATTTAATTATTAAACAATAGAAAAATAATACTTTTATTTTCAATACGTTTGAACCCACCCTTACTCTTAAATACCCTAATATATATCTTCAATGCCCCTCCTCCTCTCTAAACAATATTATGTTAATGATCCATGTCTCCCCTACACACCACTTTTTTCCCCATTGACTGCAATATTTCTCCCTTCCTCAGCCCCATTCTTGTGACTCCCGCACGCTATATTTCTGACCCCACCAACTGTTGACCTTTCATCTATCCAGCCCCATTTCTGATGGACCCAGTGCTCACCTTCAGTTCCCCTCCTATATCTAGACTTTTCTTCCATCCAGCTTTCCTCCTATGACTTCATGACCCTATTTGTTCTTCCATCCATTCTTTGACCACTCCTTCACCCAGTCCCATTCCTGTGCTCTGCCCTCTCCAATCATCTGTTACCCTTCCCTGATTCCCCTCCCCAGCTCCTCCACTCCCATATCCCTCACTCCCTTCTCACGATGGTATCTGAGCATGTGAAGCAGGAGTGGGAAACATAGACCTCATCCAATTACTTAACTGGATTGCAACTCCCATCATACTCATATAAGTAATCATTTTGGGAGTTGCAGTAAAACAACAGCTAGATAGACACAGCCTGCCCACCCTGCCCCAGTCTGTGTAAAGTCTATGAACAGTCTAGGGCTACTAAGTTGAAAGTTACTGTTTTTACTGAGACATTGTTCTTGGCACACAGCAAGGTGGGAGTAATACTGTATCAGTTAGGAACTGTTCCACCTCTAGCAAAGCCTTGCACACCCATTTGGTCCTCAAGGGGTTAAATATAAACTGGAGCCCAACTTGCATTTACCACTCATGTCCCTGGATCTTAGAACTTCAAAATGCATTGCTTGGTCATAAACTCTCAATCATCTGAGAGATTAAATGTGTCCCTGCTGATATTATCTCTCCCATGTAGTAAGCAATCTGTAACCCGCCGGTCTCTCTCTGTCTCCTCCAGGTCATGCTAGCTCGCTGCGCCGCCTATACAGAATGGATAGCTGTGAAATTGATCAAAAAGCTCCCCTCTCTCAAACAAAGTATCAAGATAGAGAGAAGGGTGATGGAGGCTGTGGCTGGGTGCACATTTTGTACCCAGATGTACTCAACTTTCCAGACCCAGGTAACAACAACGTGGCTTCCCTGTATTAACCCCTTTGTACATTGTACAGTAATGTGTATCAGTACAGAATGACACAAACATGAGAGAGTGTGTACAGTGTATTGTACTAGAATGGATGCACAGTAATATGTATACTAAGGACTGTGATCATGTTGTGTTGACTCTGCTCTTAGACATTTCTTCATTGTAACCTCTGTCTCTCTGTCTCCCCTGAAATAGGACAAGGTTTGCTTTGTGATGGAGTACCTAGCCGGAGGGGACCTATTCGAACGGCTGAAAAAAAAGCCACTGGATCCTCAAAGAATAACGTAAGGCCTAAAAATATGAAGTGGATAGGGACAGAAGATGGGGAGGGGGATATGGTAACCAGTAGAGTAATAGGACTGAATGGCACTTAGGGTAGGGAAATGCAGGGAGCACCGACCTGAATGAGGCAACCATGTCCACTGTACCAAGTTGTGGGTGATTATAAGTAGAGTAATGTTTTATTCTCCACATCATTCAAGTTATATCAGTCTTACTGTACCTGACACTGAAAACTAATTAGCCTATTACATCACCACAAGGGGGCAGAGAATTAAAATAAATCATCAAGGGTCATATACACAAAAGTAAAATGGAGAAATTCTGAAGAAAACCATCGGGTTGGAGGGGAGAAATAACACTTCACATAAATGGGGATCTTGCAATATGTTGAAGACCTCTCAATTTAAACCAGGATTTTTGAAGCAAAAAAAGAAAATTCTCCCCTAGACTGCAGTTGTTTTTCCCCCAGAATTACTCTGCTTTTGTACTGTGCATATGGCCTTTAAATGTTAAAGAATTGCTAACATTTCTGCTAGTGTGAGGTAAGGACAGATTTTCATGTAAAATAATTAAATAAATTAAATAATTAAAGCCAAACCACGGAAGCTCAAATATGAGTTCAAGTTTGATTAATTACTCTTTTCTTTGAATTTTCACCTTTCAGATTAATTGCAGCTGAGGTCACGTGCGGGATCAAATTCCTGCACAGTAAGGGTATTATCCATCGGTAAGTGATAGTGCTCCCTTGTTACCTGTATAATCCATTCTGTCCTATCACATCTCTGTTCTCATTGTTCTCTCCTCCCTGTCCTATCACAGTTCTGCTCTCTCCTCTGTGTACTATATAGCTCTTCTCTCTTTGCACTCTCCTCTCTGTCTTATCCCAGTTTTGCTCTCTCTGCGCTTTTATTTCTATCCTATCACAGCTCTAGGCTTTCCTCTCTGTCCTATCACTGCTCTCCTCTTCCTGTGCTCATCTCTGTCCTATCACAGCTCTGGACTTTCCCCTCTGTCCTATCACATAACTGCATAGAGCTGTAAGTGGCCTTTTAGGATTGTGCTGTACCCCCTGCATTCTATGACATACAGACAGATGGCACTCACATTCTACCTCTTTACAGAGATCTCAAGCCCGAGAACATATTTTTCGACAGCGCAGGTCATGCAAAGATCGGCGACTTTGGCCTTGCTGTGGACAACATGTACCCTGGCCAAACAGCAACAGGTGATGAAGGAACAGACGGCTACATGGCCCCAGAGGTAAATAACAGACAGGCTTGTTTTATAATGTGTGCATTTAAGCCCTTGAAAGCTATGGAGATCTCTAACATATTGCAAAGTAATGTGTGAGACTTCTCTAGAATTCAAGGGGTTAATAGATAGGGTGAGATCAGTGGATAGGAAGGCTGTCTCTTGAGGTGTACACCAGTATCGCCCCCTACAGCTGGGTCAGGTACTTTAGTCAAAAGGGCCACATCTTTATTGTTATCTATTTTTTAGACTTGGAGCCACATAAACAAAACAAAGTGGAGAAATACATAGTAACATAGTAATTTAGGTTGAAAAAAGACTTGCGTCCATCTAGTTCAACCCTTTTTCTATTCCTGTTTACTATTGTTGATCCAAAATAAGAGACTTCTCCCTGGATCAACAAGCCCTAACTAAATATTAATCCCAATACTAATGTACATAGCCCTCTATGTTATGCTTTTTTAAATAAGTATCCAGGCCCCTTTTAAAGGCATCTAATGTATTTGATAGCACCACCTCCTCAGGAAGTGAATTCCATACCTTTATTGTACTTACTGTAAAGAAACCCTTCCGCTGTTGTAGATTAAATCTCCTTTCCTCAAGTCTAAGCGGGTGGCCCCTTGTCCTGTGTACTGTTCTGTTAATGAACAGGTCTTTGGAGAGCCCTTTATATGGACCTTGAACATACTTATATAGTGTTATCATATCCCCTCTAAGACGCCGTTTTTCTAGTGTGTACAAGTTTAATTTTTCTAGCCTCTCTTCATAACTAAAACTTTCCATTTCCCTTACTAGTTTTGTAGCCCCCTCTGCACTCTCTCTAGTTCGATAATGTCCTTTTTCAGAAAGGGCGCCCAGAATTGAACAGCATATTCTAGGTGGGGTCTTACCATGGACCTGTAAAGAGGCATAATTATATCTTCCTCCCTTGAGTCAATACCCCTTTTAATACATGCCAATATCTTATTGGCCTTTGCAGCTGCCAGCTGGCACTGCACGCTACTGCTAAGTCTATTGTCTACCATTACTCCCAAATCCTTTTCATTAGTAGATTTCCCCAGAGAAACACCATTTAAACTATATGTTGCATTTTTATTATTATACCCAAAATGCATAACTTTACACTTGTCTATATTGAATCTCATTTGCCATTTGCCTGCCCAGTTACTCAATTTGTCCAAATCCTCTTGTAATGAGGACACATCCAGTTCAGACTTTATTACCTTACTTAATTTTGTGTCAACAGCAAACACTGATACATGGCTCCCTATGCCCTCTGGGAGGTCATTAATAAACAAATTAAAAAGAAGAGGACCCAGGACAGATCCCTGAGGTACTCCACTTATCACTTTTATCCAACTGGAGAACTTGCCATTTACTACCACTCTTTGCATTCTATCTTTCAGCCAATTTCCGATCCACACACAAACATTTTCCCCTAGGCCTATTTCATTCAATTTGTACAGTAACCTCTTGTGCGGAACTGTATCAAATGCCTTGGCAAAGTCCAAATAGATCACATCAACTGCCGCTCCCTCATCTATATTATTACTCACTTTTTCATAAAATGCGATCAAGTTCGTTTGACAAGACCTGTCTTTCACAAAGCCATGTTGGCTATTGCTAATGATATTCCTGTTCCAGCAGAATTCTTGAATATATTCCCTTAGCAACCTTTCAGACAGCTTCCCTACCACACATGTCAAGCTTCCAGGTCTGTAATTTCCTGGCTATGATTTTGATCCCTTTTTAAATATGGGCACCGCATCTGCTTTACGCCAATCCATGGGCACCATACCTGAAATAAAAGAATCCCTGAAAATCAAGTACAACGGTCTGGCTTAGCTCTTTAAGTACCCGTGGGTGTATACCATCTGGCCTATCACTGAAGAAAACCATCATAACGGGGAAATGACACATTCCCATTGGTGTAACTGTGGTTATTATCCTCTGGAATACTATCGAGGTCTCCAATACGCTGAGGAGATAAGATGATAAGGATGAACTCTGGGGCAAACCAAGTACATCGTAGGGGACAGATACAATACCATTGTGTTAAATGGGACTCATAACCCCTTGACTGCTAGACACGTCACAAACACAATCGATTCACATTGCATTGGAGACATCTCTGGCATTCAAAGGGTTAAAAGTCCCAGTGAAACCAATAGGAAATTGGGGAATTTGTCTCCTATGGTGAGTTGGTTTGCTCCAGATAAATTCCAGATTTCCTCAGATCACCAGCCTCAATATATTTGATAACCCTTTAGTATTCAATGGGTTAAGTGTCATATTTATATCAAAGGAGATTTGGGGATTAGTTATTTGTCCCCTACAGTGCGACTGTTTTGTCCCAGATTTCCAACTGTTTTGCGCACACAGGGCCTTATGTACAAAGGAAAACTGCAGAAAACCAGGGGCAAACCAACTGCACCATAGGGGGGAAAAAATAAAGATATTTCTCCATGATCTCCAATGAGCTGCGCTGTAGAGCACTGTGTCAGATCCACTGCTTTCCCAGCACCCTGAGAACTAGAGGCCTCAGTGCCACTCCTAGATCTATCACCAGTTATGCCTGTGTGTGTGTGTGTGGGTAGGTTACTGCTGCTTTGTATCTGTGTGGGTAGGTTGCTGTGACTTTGCACCTCATTGTGGGTAGATTGCAGTGGCTTTGTGCCTGACTGTGGGTAGGTTGTAATTTCTTTGTGCCTGTGTGTGGATAAGTTGCAAAGGCTTGGTACCTATGACTGGTTAGGTTGCCATGGCTTTGCTCCTTAGGTGGGAATGTTTCCATAGCTTTCAGCCTTGTATGCTTAGGTTGCTGTGGCTTTGTGCCTGTCTGTGCGTAGGCTGCAATTGCTTTGTGTCTGTGTGTGGATAGGTTGCAATGGCTTGGTACCTATGAATGGGTAAATTGCCACGGCTTTGTGCCTTATGTAGGAAGGTTACCGTGGCTTTGAGCCTTGTATGCGTAGGTTACTGCGGATTTGTGCCTGTGTGTGGGTAGGTTGCCACAGCTTTGTGACTGTGAGTGGGTAGGTTGCCATTGTTTTGTGCCTGTGAGTGGGAAGGTTGACTTTGCTTTGTGCCTGTGAGTCAATAAGCTGTCTTTGCTTTTTGCATCTGTGTAGGTACACTGATGTAGCTTTGGGCCTGTTTGTTGGTAGGTAGCCTTTGCTTTGTGCATGTGTGTGTGTGTTGCACAGCTTTGTGCCTGTGTATGGGTAGGTTGTCATGGCTTTTTGCCTGTGTGTGAGTAGGTTGTCATGCCTTTACACCTGTGTGTGGGTTGCTGTACTTTGTACCTATGAGTGGGTAGGTTGCAGTGCAGGGTGACCACGTGTCCCGGATTACCCAGGACAGTCCATGAATTTAAATGAGTGTCCCTTGCCCAGGCAGCCCCCTTCTGGGTCAATACAAACTCCTGGAATGAAGACTACAGAGCACAGAGTTCTGAACACTAGAAGAAGAACTGCTCATTGCCTAGTATGAAAAGAAGTGAAGTCTCTGTTGGGCTACAAGAAAATGGCTACCAGAGAGAGTTCTACACATTAGAGAACTGAGCCTTGATCCAGACATCAGTCTGGAGCTGCAGTGCATTTTGTATTGTAGTGTAATGCTAGTCTTAGGCTTTGGGCTTGATGTATATTTTCTTGTAGTTAGCCACAGGTATTGCTTTCTATCACTGCAGTCAATAGGCAGTTCTCCGTCTAGTGTTTAGAACTCTGTGGTGCGTTCTTCTCTCCGCAGTGTCCCTGAATGGCAGAACTGAAATGTGGTCAGTATAATGCAGTGGCTTTGTGCCTGTGTGTGGGTAGGTTGCTGTGCTTTGTGTATATGTGTAGGTATGTTGCCACTGCTTTGTGCATGGGTAGAAAGGGAAATAACCCCTCTCTATTCTTTTGACAGATCCTGAAGGGTAAGAAATACGATTCTGCTGTGGACTGGTTTTCCTTTGGAGTGATTTTATATAACATGGTAGCTCACAAGTTTCCAGAGAGGTCGCCTTCCGTACACCAGCTGGGATTCCCACCACGGACCAGCATACATTCCAAGGACCTGATTATAAAGGTAGGTATGAGCAGTGGAATGCACGGCACCACTGAGATTCAGGTCAAAATTGTCAATGTCAGCAGCCTCAAATGGAGCTCACTGGCCTATTTCCCCAAGGTAAAAATACAAGGAAAAATGGCAAAAGACTGTAATCCTGCTGGTCTCCCACTAACTACATCATCACACTGGGGCCATTTGCACTAAATAAAATTAGAGTCGTTCTGGGAAGAATCTCCTGCACCACAGGGGACAATAAACCGTCAAATTTCTTTGCAATGCATTGGAGACTCTCTAGCGATCAAGGGAAGTTATGCACTAAGTCCTGATAATGCGGAGATAACATCTGCAGTGATATCCAGTTCCTATGTTATTCTATGGAGCCTATGTACTATCCTAGTGCATTGGCTAATAACATAGGACTTGGAGAAGTGATATCACTGGAGAAGTTATCTCCACTTTAACACTCATTTATCACACCTTATTCCATAACTCCCAGGGTATTAGAAACCTCCATTTAAATCTATGGGAATTTGATTCCTATCTTGTAATAAAGTTGGACTGCCCTAGAATTGCTCCGCTTTTACTTAGTGTAGGAATTGTACTTACACCACATATATGTGTCATTCATACTGTGGATTATATTCAGCAGCCCCGTACATACCATTAACCCTAGGGCTCCTGGTAGTAATTACAGTTTGTCACATGACACTCCTGTCCTTATCTGCCTTTACAATGTGTTAAACAGGGTCAGATTTCCCACTAGGCAAAGAAGTCAATTTCTTAAAGAGATAAATATTCTGCAGCACCTCAGCTGTGATGGCCACACCCACATTTCAAGTTGTGAGTGTGGTCAGAGCAGTCCCAATGCCCCTGTACCAGACACGCTCCTGATTTGTGTTGTGTGGATCATTTACCAGTTTACATAATTCTGTGACAGGATCGGGGAAAGTGAGACCCTCCAGCTGCTCCCAGACTACAACTTCATCATTGTCTGGTGGGGAATGATGGGAGTTGTGGACTGGAAGCTGCTGGAGGGCCTCACGTTCCTCAGCACTGCTCTGTACTAGTCATTATTAAACCCTTTGGATGCTGGAGAGGTGTCATTGCATTATTAAGGTTGTTGGTGTTTGTCTATTATAGGCTGAAGGGATTTTCTATGCCAGGAAACACCAGATCACCCTGGGGGCAGGAGGGTCTCATGTGAGCAATAGGGGCATGGTGAGGGGTGGGGCTTAGGAGCACCCAGGGCAGGATTTCCCAGTAGGCCATTGCTTAGGGTGCCATGTTATCAGGGGAAAAGCCACAGCTGATCTGGCGACAACCATATTCTGAATAGTAGGGATGGCCAGGACAACCCCAGATTCTCTCTAAATTATGTGTCCTTTGTATTTACCAGTTTACAGACCCCTTTACTGGCCATTATTTAACCCGTTTGATGTTAAGGAGGTCTACAATGCAATGTAAAGCAATATATTGGAGAGCTCGATAGCAGCCAAAGGGTTAAGAGATTTCACTGAGCTTCTATATTAAAGGGTAAGAGGATTTTCTGTACCAGGTAACAGTGGTTGGGGCTAGAGGTGGGGTCCAATGAGTGGGGGTGTGGCCATGGGTGGAGCTTAGGGCAATTTGGGTGCTTTTTGCTTATGATCCTAACATGTAAATCTTATATAATAATTTGCTAAGGATGTTTGTCAGAAGCTGTCATGCACAGCACAGACGGCTGCATACACTGCAGTCATGCGCAGTAGAGACTGCCTGCGCCAAGGCTGATACAGAGAGGGGCCCTCCAAATTCAGACCGTTGGTGCGCGGAGAGGATTCCAGTCTGAATTTGGAGCATCCCGCTCCGTATAAGACGTGGCATGGACAGTCTCTACTGTGCATGACTGCACTGCGGCCAGTGTGATCCGGCCACCTGCCGAGGTTGCTGGATGGCACTGTGGCCTGGGTACACGGGCTTTTCATCTAGTCAGGTAATAAAACGCTGCACACATGGCAGAAGCTCTAGCCCTTTGAGTGCCAGAGGGTTACAGAATGTAAAGCAGAGCAATGGATTCCGTACCCCTCCAGCACTTACAGGGCTAGAAGTAGAAATACACATTAAGATACTAAAGGATATTTTTCCTTTCCACAGCTCCTGGACAAAGACCCAGTCCAGCGCCATATAGTAGCATCTACAATTGAGAGCCACCCATTCTTCAGTTCCATCAACTGGGAGGAGCTGCAGCAAAGCCGTGTCAAGCCACCATTCTCAGTAGTAAGTACATGCACTTGAATCAGTGCCCAGTGAGTCTATGTACAGTTACACTGCCATGCTGAACAGAAGGCATGGGACAGGGTGATAAACCTGAGGCCCTTCTACTGTTCAGGACTAAAATTCTCATCACCTCCAGCCAACAAACAGCTGGAGGGCTTCAGATTACTCAACTTTAATGGGGTACCGTCATCTAAAAACCAAATTGATTATTTTTATAGTGCTTTCAGAGTAATTTGTATGTTGTTATAGCCACATAATTTAGAATATAAGTTTACTGTTCAATTGGATTTAGAGGTTATGGCATGCAGGCATTACCAGTCTTAGCCTTCCATTTCCCCCCCCATATGTAACATTTAAGCCTTCAGTGCTAGGAGATGTGGGCAATGCATTGGTGAGCAGTGTCAGTGAGTGGGAGAGGTAATGTAAGGCTACCACAGGACATTACTGCACAGCACGTCTTCATTAGAATAAACTATATATATATCTAACTCCAAACTTACTTTCTAAATAAAAAAATGGCTAAAATAACATACGAATTTGACACCATTGTAGTTTGAGATTAGCCCCTCATTTATGTGGATGCACACAGGGTTATGTACTATAATATTTGATTGTTTCAGTGCATATTGGCACACACACACACACTGCACCATTGTTAAAAGTTTACTGTGAGCAGTCCTACAACACCTCCCCTATACCATGCACTGGAATATGGAGTAAAGTTCTGTTAATTTACGCTGTATCTTGCAATTAGTACATAGCGTTAAAAAAAAAGGAAAGGAACACCCCAAAAAGCCTACACACTTCACCTGAATCCCTTCCCTAGGCAAAAGGGGCTTGGAGAGGAGAATCTGCAGTGTAAATAGCTCAGTAAATTTGTATAACACTAAGAAATTGGTTCTAGCTCTTAGTTTAGCTAGTAAATGTATTACAACACCCCCACCCATTGTTTACACGGAATGAGAATGGATGTAACGGTACTGACGTCACGGTATCTTCTCTCTGCAGGTGCCAGAGAAGACAGGCAAGAGAAAAGTGTAGCTTTATCCACGGATGAAATGGAGACACCCATCTCTCCAGAAGATCAGGGGAGATTCCGTGGATTCTCGTTCTGTGGCTCAGGGCTGTGAGCTGGATCTCCCCAGTGCTGGGCCCAGAAAAAACATCAACGAGCATAACAAGATTATTACAATGGAACTGTGTAATTACTAATAAACAATGAGTTCAATTAGGAATGCATTGTGTTTTTCAATTTTTATTAAGGGAATATTAATTCCTCCTAAAAATAACCCTCCACATTTACTTTACTGTAACCATAAAATCCCAAAGGTCACTATGCATTCTGTGTTTGCGCCTTTGAACAAGACAAAACAACTTCCGTCAGTCTTTAACGTCATGTCCGTACAGTTCTTTGCAGGCTCACCAGCTACCAGCCTTGAACCAGAAATAAGGAACAAATCTACGCTCCCTAACAGGAAACAGTGAGACCTTCCTCAGGTGCAGAGGCAGGGCCGGCCCAACACAATGTGCTGCCTGGGTCCAAGGATGAAATGCTGCCCCCCCAAACTACACCCACCAAAACACGCCCATATGGCTGCTCTAAGCAAATTTAACCCTTTGAGAGCCAGAGGGGTATGCAGTGTATTGCAATGCACTGCATACCCCTCTGGCACACTAAGGGTTAAGCCCCAGGTCTTTCAATCTTTCACACAGGACACCACTTTAACTCTTTCATAACCAGGGATGTCTGTTCCTGTACTCAAAGGGTTAGAATTTTCTGCTCCTGTACTCAAAGGGTTATAAAATCTAACCATATAGGAGAAGACATCCCTGGTTATGAAATTCTTAAAGTGGTGTCCTGTATGAAAGATTGCTATCTAACTCTGCTGCAGATGTAAAAAAATGGACAGTTATAAAATACCATTTACGTCTGTCGCTCCCATGTCTTTCCCTCCATGCCACCCATGTCTCTCTCTCCCTCTATGCCACCCATGTCTCTCTCTCCCTCTATGCCACCCATGTCTCTCTCTCTCACTCCATGCCACCCATGTCTGTCTCTCTCTCTCCCTCCATGCCACCCATGTCTGTCTCTCTCTCTCCCTCCATGCCACCCATGTCTGTCTCTCACTTCAACATATCATACATGTCTCTCTCCTCTCCCCATGTGTCTCTTTGCCATGTATCTTCTCCTCTTTTGTCTCTCTCTCCTCCATTTCTGTCTGTCTCTCTCCTCTTCCAACCTCTGTCTGTCTCTCTTCTCCCTCCATATGCCACAACCAGTTTGCCTATAAAATATGCCACTGCCAGATGCCCATTAAAACATGCCCCAGTACACATATTGCTGACCCAGGACTTACCTCAGCACCCCAGAACATGCCCCATTGCCCACCCAGGACCTAACCCAGAACCCCAGAACATGTCCCATTGCCCACCCAGGACCTAACTCAGAACCCCAGGACATGCCCCATTGCCCATCCAGGACTTACCCCAGCACCCCAGGACATGCCCCATTGCCCGCCCAGGACTTACCCCAGCACGCTACTCTTTGTCTCCAGCCGGCAGTCACTTGTCACTGAGCCGGCAGCCCAGCCCTGACAGCAGGTGCGCTTGGCAGGGTGTCACTACTCTTTGTCTCCAGCCGGCAGTCACTTGTCACTGAGCCGGCAGCCCAGCCCTGACTGACACAGTCTCCTTCCAAGGGATGTCCTTTATACTTTTAATTCTTACGTCCTAGGAAGGTCTCTTACTCCTGTCACTGTGACACTACACACCGAATATGCCCCTACTTATTTGTTAAAACGTAAAGTCTGTGCTTTATCTTTATAGTTATCGGATGTCTGTACAGCTGTGTATTATGCCTGTCCTACAAACACATTGGGTCAGACTGTTATGCCTGTCACATTCTAGGTCTTTTATCCCTGTAACACGCATGGGTCTCTCACTTATCCATGTCACGTGTTTGGCTTGGTCTCTTATGCCTGTCAGTCTCTGATAAGTCCCTTTGATGCCCGTTGCACTCTGGGGAAGTCCCTTTGATGCCCGTCGCACTGTGGGGCAGTCTCCTGTGGGGCAGTCTCTTATGCCTGTCGCACTGTGGGGCAGTCTCTTATGCCTGCTGCACTGTGGGGCAGTCTCGTATGCCTGACACACTCTGGGTCAGTCTCTATTGTCTGACACTCTGGGTCAGTCTCTTATGCCTGACACACTCTGGCTCTCTCTCTCTCATGCCTGACACACTGGGTCAGTCTTTCCCTCCCTGTGACAGAGTCTGTCTCTAACTCTGTTCTCTCATCCTGTGTGACTTGGCACATTCCACAATAACAAACTATCCTAGAGGTCAGGGAGTTCCGCTAGTACACCCTTACCACCTACGCTCCCTAGCACACCTGTGTCTGTGCCGGTGCCGGCCGGTAGCCCCCCTCACACACATAACTGCTCCTCCACAAACTCATTCTCCTTGCTCCGGTCCACCGGGAGCTGTCCCGGGATGTACCCGGACATGATACCCGCTATGCCCGGTGTGCGCCAGTCAGTCCGGTGTCTGAGGCTCCAACTTCCAGCTCCTGTCCCTGCCCCGTGAGGATAAACTGAGGCAGACAGCAGCCCAAAGAGAGGGTACCACAGTAGGGAGCGTGTAGGAGCAGGGGACACTCAGTGCGCTGTCAGAGCTGGGCTGCTGGCTCAGTGACAAGTGACTGCCGGCTGGAGACAAAGAGTAGTGACACCCTGCCAAACGCGCCTGCTGTGACAGTGATTATTCTGGCTCAGCATCAGTCAGGCTGACAGACTGAGGCTGAGCCACAATAATTGCTGTAACAGCAGGCATGCCGCTTGCAGTAGGAAGTCAAAACTATTTGTCCTGTGCCGTGTGGACACAGACCTGGAGGCTGGCTGATGCAAAAACGACATACAGTGGGCGGCAAATTGCCGCCCCAGTCAAAGTGCTGCCTGGGTCCATGGACCCACCAGGACCCATGTTAGGGCCAGTCCTTTGTAGAGAGTTCCTTTCTGACTGAGTCTGACCTCCAACAGCCTGCTAACTCTAGACCAGGGATGGTGAACGTTTTTGGATCTTAGTGCCCAATTTTCAGCAGGGATACTAGGTTACAAATATCAAAGTGCCAATACTGAACATTTACCATGGAAAGGAGGTTTCTATGGTAAATACAGCTATATACAATTGTGTGCTGCCTTATTTTAACAGAGAGATGCAATCTGTGCTTTATTCGAAGACCAAAAACACATGAAACAAACTTTTTCAAACTAGCATTAATGTTGTGATGTAGACAAGTGATACCATAGAGCTTATAATTGAAATGGAGCTACTCAACTGATACCACAGCACTTATAACTGCAATGGAGCTACACCAGTGATACCAAAGAACTTACAATTGAAATTGAACTATACCAGTGATACCATGGAGCTTGCAGATGAAATGGTGCTACACTAGTGATATCGCAGAGTGTACAACTAAAATGAAGGTACACTAGTGACACAGCAAATCTTACAATTGAAATGGTTCTACATTTGTAATAACACAGAGAATACAATTGAAATGTAAGTACGCTGGTGACACAGAGAATATTACAAATGAAATGGTGCTACACTAGTGATACCACAGAGAGTACAATTGAAATGTATCACTAGTGTAGCACCATTTCATTTGTAATATCCTCTGTGTCACCAGCGTACTTACATATCAATTGTACGCTCTGTGGTAAGTACGCTGGTGACACAGAGGATATTACAATTGAAATGGTGCTACACTAGTGATACCACAGAGTGTACCATTGAAATGTAAGTACCCTGGTGACACAGCAGATCTTACAATTGAAATGGTTCTACACTAGCAATTACACAGAGTATACAAATGAAAGTGAGGTACATTAGTGACACTGCAGATCGTAACATTGAAATGGTGCTACACTAGTGATACCACAGAGTGTACAATTGAAATGGAGGTACATTAGTGACACTGCAGATCTTACAACTGAAATGGAACAGATAGTAGGTAACATTGGACTTCGAAGCTCTGGTCCATCATGGCAAAGCATTGCTAGGCAACAGTGCCGGCAACTCCACGCTCCCTTACAACGAGCCATTGGGACGTCAGCTGCCTTCCTCATATAAGGCAGCGAGGCGGCCCATCCGGTGCTTAGTTATTCGAGACTCCCCGTTAGTCAGTACCTTAGTTTTGTGTGTTCCTTGCCCTCCGGTGTACCAGACCTCGGATTTCCTCTTGACTTCTCTCCTGGATCTTCCTGCCTGTAATGTGTACCGGACCTCTGCCTGACCTGACTGTGCACCTTGAGCTGCCTGCCCTGACCCTTCTGGCTTGACTTGGACATTGCACCTTGAGTTGCCTGCCCTGACCCTTTTTGCTGTGTTCTGGACATTGCACCTTGAGCTGCCTGCCCTGACTCTGTTTGCTGTGTTCTGGACATTGCACCTTGAGCTGCCTGCCCTGATCCCTTTTGGCTTGAACTGGACATTGCACCTTGCGTTGCAGGTCTTGACCTTTGGCTTGGATCTGAGACCTTACTGCTTACTTCAGCTTATATGTGCTTTGAGAAAGCAGCTTTTTGTTGCTGAGAAACACTTTAGAATTTAAGCCTGTTCATTTATTGTTTTTAATATACGTGGATGAGCCATTCACTTTTATTACTCTGAAACAGCCGTCCGTTTGTGCATTTGGAGTGGAGCGTTTCTGATTGCCAGTTCCCCGTTTGGAAAAGGATGTAATTTCTCCACAAGGGTTTCTGTCAGATTGTCTGATATCAGTCTTCTGACCACAGTGTACTGTGTTACACTATTGGGTGCCTTTTCTTTTTCATTTTATATCACTGATGGGAGTTTCTAGACGCTCAGGGAGAGAGTGTCCTGTAAGGGCTGCTCTAGATCTGGTGAAGTGCTGTGTGTGATACTGCTTCTGAGGGCGTTTCGTACCCTCAGCTGTTTGTGTGCTGGATATGGTGTATACCATTACCCAGCCATTTGTGAGTACCCACCTTTGGGTGTCGGCGGTGACCATTGGCTGATATACTGATCCCGCACAGGGGTGCTCGTTGTCTCTTCTCCCACCCCTTCTTCTATTTTTACATCCACCTACCATACCTGACCTAACCAACACCGTTTTTTCAAAATTTACAATATAGTAATAAACTTCAAAGGAAAGAAGGGATGAGAGAAGGGCAAATATGTGTCTATTTAAACTGCCTATAACTTGCTTTTTTTTGTTTTTAAATTAGGTTAATAGTTTGTGATTTTGATTTAGTAATTAGGGGATCTAATATCAACAGAATTTTATTCTCTGACTTGATGAGATATGGCTACATAATTAATTACTCACATGTCCAGAAAATCACCACCTCTCTCCACCTTTCTAGGCCTTTCTTGCTCCATTAATTAGAAACAAATGTTGCAGCTGCACTCTGAAGACTTGGATACATGTAGCAACTCGGATGGTGAATAAAACATAGATATCTTTATTGAAGAATCTTAAAAATACATCCGTGCATAAAGTTGTGGAGATGAAACGGGACATACAAAGAAAACAAAGCAAAGCTGGATGTCACGGCACTCAGTCAAACATGTTTCGCACATAGCAGCACTTAATCATAGACCTAAAAAGGAAGTGAAAACATAGTTCCCTATATACACATCCGATCCTTCCATTAAGTAAAACCAGAAAAAGGAAAAAATGGTAACACTCAGATGCTTCCCTTTTCAGTATGATATTTAAGTATATTTAAAGACATACCACACCAACCCGCTGTTAATGAGATGGGATTAGAAAAAGAAAAAAAAAAACTTTAAAACGTAAAGATGTATATGAATAATGAAGCACATGATATACACAATGCCAACTACTGGACTATTCCATATCCCTTTTTATTTTTCCTTTCAGATACCTCGTTCTCAGTAGTGGTGACATTATCAGTGACGATCTTATTGAACCCACTGAACTCCTCTACTGAAATCTTGAAATTCTGTCATACTGAAGTGTATCTGGGGTTTTTTCATAGCAATTTCCAAGAAATTTGAGGAGTTATATAATTGCTTATAAGTTTGTAAACAAATTAACACATCTACTGTGAAAAAGTGACTCAAATACAAAATGTATTAGTATAAATGAGGAGTCTGTCTGCACAGCCTATCACATCTGAAAAAAGTGGTTTGTCACATTGTGATTACTACTTATGCTCCACTACATAGGTATCGCAATAGGACAACTGCAATACTACTACATTTACAGATTGCGCTAAAGGCACGACACGACCATCTTGTGCCGATTTGTCATGTCCGCCTTTTGAACACTGCGACCTGCTGAATGCGGCTTAAAGCAGCACGCTATTTAAAGTGCGCAATTTCAAAAGGATACCTATAGCATGTAGGGTTACATGGTTATTCATTTTTCTTTTGAGCCTAAAATGCAAAATGGTAGAAAATGGAAAAGAAGAATATATGCTTTTCAATTGCTAATTTTAGTCAGTAGACCTAAGCATAAAAACATATACTGTAAAATCTCGAGTATAATACGCACAATTTTACCCCACTTCTCCTTAAGTCAGTGGTTCTCAACTCCTGCCCTCAGAACCCACTAACAGGTCAGGACTTAGGGATTTCTCTGCTATAGCACAGGTGTGGTGATCAGAGGCTCATTCACATTGATTAACTCACCTGTGCTCTAACAAGGGAATCATCAAATCCTTGCCTGTTAGTGGGTCCTGAGGACAGGAGTTGAGAACCACTGCCTTATGTGAAGTGGGGGGTTCATATTATACCCGAGAGTTTTTTATTAAAAAAAAATTAAGCCTGTCAGATCCCTTCTCTCCCTCTCCCGGCACTATTGCCGCCCGCTTCCTTCTGAAGGTCCTCACAGGGCAATACCATAGCCGGAAGGAAGCGGGCAGCAATTGGAAGCATGCCACCCGCAGGGAATATTGACTTTGGTTATATGTTGCCTGCTAATGGGACTGAATCTTGAAGTAAGTAAATGGTATTTTAGCAGCGCATAGCACCGTGGGAGCGAAGAGATCTGGCAGGCTTAATTTCTTTTTCATAAGAGGGGAAAAAAATGGTGCGTATTATACATAGGCACTCTTGTTTTCCCCTACAGTCTTGGGCATAATATACACCTGCGTATTATACCTGAGATTTTATGGTATTTCTTTTTTAGGAAAAAAATGTTAATACTAAGCTCAAAAAACATTTGTTAGTTGAACATATTAAAAATACATTCCTAGAGAGCTGTTGACACTCACTTTACTGCAATTTATATTACAAAAAAAAAGGGTCAAATTTATTTTTTTATGTTAGGGAATAGACTATTAAACAATTATATCTTTTGAAAGTGAAGGGTCTGCTGACAAAGATTGTGTAGGACATGTGTGAGTTGTTCACAGAAGGATACCTAAAGTTGTAATTTTACTGTAAATGGCAATAAATGTGGGAAAAAATGCTTAGCACCCTGCAGAGAAAAATAATCAACACAAAAGATATTCAAAATATTATGCTCTTTTCATTTATATAAAATTCATTCTGCATAACATTTTCTCTCTCAAAGCAATACAATGCATACCCCTTTGGCACTAAAAGGGTTATACACTTTAATGCCAGCATTTAGGGGTTAAAAGTACACAGCCAAACCCCTCAATTATGTGACTATCAGGAGATGGCACCTGTGTTCAAACACAGATGGGATATGGTTCTTATCCAGTAACATGGATGCCCTTTCTGAGGCTTGGGGGATGTAATTTAAGGGTCTTGTGAAGAAAGCTGTGGTGTGCAGCCCAGACAGTGATCCACTTAATCCCAGTATTGATGCGAGCCCTCGACTTCTGTCCCTGAAGATCAGTGCATACAGGCAGTAGCTGCAGGAGATGGGACCCTGGGTGCCTGAGGGTGATCTAAGGGCCCTAAGGTCATGAGAAAAGTGGAGCAAATGTGGCCCAAACCAACGGCACCATAGGGGAATAATTAAAAGAGCCACTAATCTAATTAGTGATTTTAAAGGGATAGTAACATTTCACAAACACAGCCGCTCCAATTAAGCTTCAGAGTATTTGAGCCACAGAGAGTGTTATTTTAATACTGTCAGAGTAGTAGTTCAAGAGTAATTGAATGATAAAGTTTCTCCCTCCCGCACCTTTTACCGGGTGTAACACTGCTCTCCTCAAATGTGAAATCTGGTTGTAAGACCAGACAGATAACAGCAGGGGACAATCTTCTTACTCTGACAACAATGAAAGCCCTGTCCCCCTCAACAGGTTTTTCAGCTTTTTCCCTTATCTTAATTGAAGATTGTCCCTCTCTGCAATCTACCTGGGCACCTCCCTTCTGATCTGGCTGAGCAGTGTTACATCAGTAAAAGGGGAGGGAGGGGAATACTTTATCATTCAATTACTCTTGAACTACAACTCTGATAGTATTGAAATAACACTCTCCATGGCCCAAATACTATGATGATTAATTAGAGCTGCTTTTATTATGAAACATTACTATCCCTTTAACAACTTGAATGCTAGAGAAATCTCCAACACATTGCAAAGGAATGCATTAGGGACCTGTCTACTATCCAAGTGTATAAAGTCCATGGAGGGGGGTATGATATTTTCTTTTTTCAAACTGAGGCAGACAGAGGACATGAGCCAGTATATCCCCTTAAGCACTGGAGTGAGTGGAACATATTGTGATGTAATGTGATGCACACCCTTCTGATCCTTAACCCTCTCAGTGCCAGAGGGGTATTCACTGCAATGTGAAGTAATACAAAGGACACACATCTGGCACTCATTGGGTTAAATGGTTAGGATTACCATGTGCAGCGGGCAAAGTTCTAGGTCCTGTCCCCTCACAGAGATGACATCCAGAACCAATTGTAGATATAATCTCTGGAAAACTCCACAGGGCCCATTAGTAATTTCTGGCTGTACTAAGGTAAGGAGATATTATTATTAGGAATGGAAAGAAGTGAAATACTTTTATTTTATGTATAATAATTGACTGTACAAAGATTTGGATTATTTCCATTATATAGCTATGCACCGAGACTCTGTCTGTGTTTTCTGTTGTTATAATGCCCTACAGACTTCATATATTTCATTGTCTATAAGTATGAGGTGGGGGGACCAGGGGAGAGAAAGAGTTTGGGGGACCCCAAGTTACCACTTGTGATCTATCCCTAGTAAGAAACAGAGTAAACATTTTGAAGTGATAAAAAGCCCCACAACATATGAGCTTAGTCCTCAGTAATAAGATCCACTCCAAACAAAGAGGAAAAAAATAAACCTAACAGAGACAACAACCTGCATTTTATTCACTCTATATACTAATCAGGCTTTGTGACCATATTGTAGTAGTCTAGATGTTTCCAAACCAGATATGCTGCAAGGGCGGGACTGCCAAGCTAAAAGGACGCAAAAAAAAAAAAAAAAAGATAAACCAAGAAGGCGCCTATGGTACCTATTATACAATGAAAGTAATAATAACAAATACAAAGTTGCAATTACATGTAAACATGGTTGGAGGGCACATTCGTTACCTCACAACAAGTAGGCATACAGAGATAATCAGCCCGTCTATGTTCAGGTACCCCTGGTCTGTGGGTCGTGTGTAGAAAAGCTGCTCCTCCAATGTATTAAAGCATATGTTTATTGTGATAAAGCAGCATGTGTGCTGTGACCTGCCTAGTGTAATGCTAAATGATTTTAAATAAGTAGTATTTTTATATACACAATAAACTTATGCTTTGATTAACAGATTTTTTCCACACAAGACCCACAAACTGGTATGCTACATGTGTTTGATACTCCTTTGTGCAGTCTAGAGAAGAACAACCTTTTCCTATCTAAGTGACATATATACAGTACTAGGGAAGCAGTGAGGATTCCCCTCAAAGCCTTTGAGCTGGTCTGCAAATACATAAGTGTGATTCCAGCAATAACTGCATGTGAGTTAAGTCCATTGGTGGTGGTGAGGTGGTTGCATCTTGTTTGAAAGTATTGTATTAGGAGCACCTTGTGTTTGTTTTTGTGTCAAGCTAAAAGGAAGAGTAGCGCATTATTTGGCAGCTGGCATAACAACTCACAACCAACTCTTTCATTCTCTGGTCCTAAGGCATTATGGATCTTTTTTATCATGAGAAAACTAACAGCTCCACAGGTAGAAATAAGAATTCTACAAATTCCCACTGATCTGAAGTGGGTTTTCAATCTTAGATAGTTCTCCAAAAATGCAATGCAGTGATCTGGATATTCCACTAGCATTAAAGTATTAAAATCCCATTTAAATAAACTGAGTTTCCATTGACCCCCCCGTGGTGCCACTGGTTTGATCCAAAATTGTGTCTCTTTAGCTTGATGGATAATGGTCCATTTATCTCATGAATTAGGTGCATGCAATTCATTTCTAAGTTAGGGGGGACTGTCAGCCTGATGGCATCAGAATCAGTGACTTCTTAGTATAGAGTGACATAATAACAATAAGTAACTATGTTTATAACTCAGGCAACAAAACTAGACCTGTCAGTTAATGAATTATGACATCACAATCAACAGTAGCTTCACAGAACACTGTCAATTCACTGAGATGCAGTTTAAAATTCTGAACCTCTTCATTATATCTTTAGACCTATCAGGCTTCCAAAAGGTGCAGGTTAGGTGAGACTACAGTTTTACATTATTATTTGTGACTTACAAAATAATACTACTAGTGAAGTAAAAAAAGCTCAAGAAGGAGAGAGGCCGCAAACGACAGTTGGAGGAGGATTTGGAGCAACTGAGTAAAAAGAAATCTCTGGGCATGGATGCCCGGGGAGGGGGCAAGGGGGGGATTGGATGGGCTCTACTAGCATTCATATTATGGCTTATCCCCCTCCTGGGAAAATTTCTGAAGATGCCCCTGGTTCTTGGTGGGTCCACCAAGAAGACTGGACAGCAAGGTGATTTAAATAACACACAGCGTCCCCCAGCAACGAAAAGTGCAAAGGGGAAAAAGCGGCAAAAAAACAAGAGAAGGAAAAAAAGTTCTGGTAAGTAATGGTTCTGAAACTTAGAGGGTCCGTAAAGCAGGTATTTCTTCTTCTTCAGGCTGGACATAGGGAGGTAAATGTACCACTTCTCCTAGCCCCTTCCCACAAACCTATTTCAATTCTATTGAGAAATATTGCCAGCCCTCCACAAATTGAATTTCAACTGTCAACCTCTACTAGCTGACCTCTGATTTTTGTGCTTGCAGTCACTCATAGGTCCAATTATCATGTCTCTAGTCCCTACTGATTACAGTTTTGTCAGTAAAACAAGTACGTTTGGGGGTATTGTATACCTTGAACAAACAGGATTACTCCCATAACACATGCATTTTTCTGCTTTTCCTTATGCTCATATTTTCATTATAGAACATGGACAACATAAACATAAATGGGGTGTAATTATTTTACCCACCAGGTCTCATTCACTTTTCTACCATCAATGCACACCTAGAATTTCTTATTCAGAATGTGGAAAATAATCTGCCTGAATCTACGAGCAGAGACATGAAATCAGGTGCATGGCTTATCTCATGGTTTAGGAAATAGCATCCTTGTGGCCTTATGCAGAAACCTAAAGTGCACCATAGGAGACAAATACAACTTTGCCAAATTCCCATAGATTTAAACAAGGATTTTAACTCTTTGGATACTAAAGAGGTCTTCAGTGCACTGTGAAGTAATGTTATGGAGACCTGTTTTAACATTGGAGGGATAAAAAAGAGGATTTTAGTTAAATCCTTTTCTCTTAGTCCATACAGGATACTGGTAACTTTGGGGTAGGCGATCCACCCCTTTAATTGTATGCAGGAACAATTCTAGAATTGTAGGCAGGGGGTGGGGCCTACCTTTCCTTCTTGGCTGCAGCTAGCCAACCAGCTCCAGTAAGATTTGAGACACTGACTATTGACTAGATAGTAGAAGGGAAAGAAGACTCCTGTGAGAATGATCTCGAAGGAATCCCATGGTCTGCCACAGGAGAGCCAAGCATGGTCCCTTGACAGGGTGGGAGACCAGTAACCTGTATGGACTAAGAGAAAAGGATTTAACAGGTAAGACTAAAATCCTCTTTTCTCTGTCGTCCAATACAGGTTACTGGTAACTTTGGGATGTCCAACCATTGAGTTTCCCAGAGGCGGGAAGTAAGACAAAGACCAGGCGCAGGCCCCTAAAGTCACCAGAGCAGATATGAACCATCAGATCAGAGATAGCCCAACAAACAATGAAGTATCAACGGACACTGAACAGGGCTACCAACACCCCAAAACTGTTACAGAGCACACTGAACTAGAGCCAACAGGGCTCAAAAGTAAGGGAGCACTAAGAACCAAAGGGAATCCTAGACAGCCAAGACTGCCTCCAGGATTTTCCTCCCATAGCTGGCATCAGCAGAGGCCAGCACATCAACACGGTAGTGCTTCGAAAAGGTGTGAACAGACAACCAAATGGCAGCCTTGCACAACTGATCAGCGGAGCCTGATTCTTGAAAGCCCACGAAGCCGCAATAGATCTTGTAGAATGAGCCGTGACCTGAAAGGGAACAGGCTTCTTCCTCAGATTGTAAGCCTTACGAATAGTGGACTTGATCCAGGATGCAATAGTCACTTTGGATGCAGGTCTTCCTGCACTGGGACCCTCAGGAATGATGAACAGGGCGTCATATTGCGTGATAGATGTACATGTACGATGTACATAAAACTTGAGACAACGCACCACTTCTAACAAGTGGAGATCTCTCTCCTTGTCAGAAGGTGGGGTCAGTGCAGAAATAAGCACCACAATCTCCTGATTGATGTGGAACTCCAAAAACACCTTCAGGAGAAACTCCTGAGAAGTGTGAAGCACCGCCTTGTCCTTGTGAAACACCAAATAGGGTGGTTTACAGGACAGAGCCTGGAACGCCGTAATACTGCGAACGGACACGATTGCCAGGAGAAAGACCATTTTCCACGTCAACAGGCGTAGTGGAAGAGTAGCCAAGGACTCATAGAGAGGGTTCTGAAGAACGCCCAAAACCAAGTTAAGATCCCATGGAGGAGCAGGATTCCTGAAGGCAGGACGAGTATGAGCAACGCCCTAGAAGAAAACCTTGACATCAGGAAGAATGGCAATGCAAATGTCTGAATGCAGACGTCTGAACCTTAAAAGAACTCAAACTGAGGCCCTTATCCACACTGTCCTACAAAAAGGCCAGGACCGTAGGCAGATGAAATTCCTGAGACAGGTCCCTATTAGCACACAAATATAGAAAAGTCCAACAGACATGATGGTAGGCCTTGGAAGAATCAGGTTTGTGGGCACGGATCATAGTAGCTACCACACCAGAAGAAAAACCCTTCTTCTTCAAAATTGAGGATTCAATTTCCAAGCCTTCAAAGCTAGCTGATGAATATCCTCCTTCCACATGTAACCCTGTAGAAGAAGATCTGGATGGCAAGGGAGCCGTAATGGCTCAGCCACTGACAGATACAGATGCTCCAGAAACCAATCTTGGCGAGGCCAGTACGGAGCAATCAGAATGACTGGACAGTGCTCCAGTCTCAATTTCCGTAACACCCTGTGCAACACTGGGAGGGGAGAAAAGATGTAGGCCAGAGGAAATAACTAAGGAATGGACATGGCATCCACTGCCAGAGCTAGAGGATCCCTCCATTGAGAGCAGAACCTCGGAACCTTCCTGTTGTGTCTTGTCATCATCAGGACAATGTAGGAAGACCCCACTTCTGAACAATGAGGGTAAACAGCTCTGGTTGCAGCTCCCACTCTCCGCTGTCCACTGTGTGTCTACTGAGGAAGTCCGCCATGACATTGTCTACGCCACGAATGTGCACTGCGGATATGGCAGTAACGTGTTCTTCTGCCCAGAACAAAATAGCCTTGACCTCTAACTAAGCTGCGAGACTTCTTGTTCCACCCTGCTTGTTGATGTAAGCCACTGCTATGGTGTTGTCAGACTGCATCCGGACTGGACAGTCTTGCATCTGAGATGTCCAATGACGAAAGGGCATGAAATATGGCCAAACTCTCCAACACGCTGATGGGAAGGAGAGAGAGATTCTTCCTGAGACCACCGACCCTGTGCACTCAGGTGACCCAGGACCGCTCCCCAGTTGGAAAAGCTGGCATCCATTGTCACCGTGGTCCAGAAGGATACCAGGAAGGACTTGCCCTTCAGCAGATAGGAGAGGTCGAGCCACCACAACAAACTCAGTTCCACATGAAGAGGGAGGGACACTGACATCTTCAGAACGTCCAGCTGACCCCTGCACACCTGGATCACAAACCTCTGGAATTCCCTGGTGTGAGCCATGGCAAACGGGACAGCATCCATGGTGCAAATGAATTTCCCCACTAGAGAGGACAGCTTCTTTACTGGAACTGGATCGTGAGCAAGAACAGCAGAATCCCTGTGGGCGATCTGGTGAGCTACCTCATCTGTCATCTGTGAGAAACACCATGCTCTTCTGAGTGACGAAGAGAAGGCCCAGGAAGACCAGACGCTGGGATGGGACAAGATCTGACTTGTCCATGTTGATGATCCACCCGTGATGGGTGAGAGCCTGAATGCAGTTCTGAACCTTCCGATGAAGAATTTCCACAGAGGGGGATTTTAGAAACAGGTCGTTCATGTATGGAGTAACTCTGATGCCGTCCCGGTGGAGGACAGACACTAAGGCTCCCAGAACACGGTTGAAGACTTGAGGAACTGTAGTCAGACCAAAGGGAAGAGATGAAAACTGAAAGTGCCCTTGGTCACAGGCAAATATAAGATACTGCCAGATCTCTGGATGAATGGCGATGTGAAGAGAGGCGTCCTGAAGATCCAGAGAGACAAGGAATTCCCCCGGGGATATAGCAGCAATCACCGTCTGTACAGACTCCTGGTGATAATGGGTCTGGATCACAAAGGAATTGAGATCTTTCCAATCCAAAATGGGACGACAACCGGCGTCCTTCTTGGAGACCATGAAGAGGTTTGAGTAAAAACCCATACCTCTGTCCTGAACTGGACTCTAGAACATCCTTGTCCAGAAGAGCCTGAATAGCGCCGTTGAACAGACAGCGTTTCTCTGCACCCTGAGGGGTATGAGAAGGAAAAAAGTGAAAAGGAGGAAGAGAGATGAAAGGGATCCTGTACCATTCCGTGACCACCTGTAAAACCCATGAGTACACCACTGAATCCTCCCAGACGCTGTGGTAGTGAGATTCGGTTAATCTGCAGAGGAGAGAAGGAGAGTCCAAGCCCTGCGTAGGATACTCGTTCTGAAAAAGGCACAAAATGGCTGCCACGGCAGGAGCCAATTAGAAATGAGACCGCGAAGCAAGCGCTCATGGGAAATGTAGTTTTCCCAGAAAAAGAACCCCAGCAGTGCCTGAAGCCCCCTGAACCCCCAACACACTAGAAACATGAACCGGATGATAGAGCAAGGGCAGACAATAAAAATGAGCCATCTCTGAAGTCGCTAGGTTGAGCGGTTGCAGAGATATGTCCCAAACTATACAGTCCCATAGGAGTGAATGGAGCAATGGCGCCTATGCAGTACAGCGCGCAAAGTCAAATTTTACAAAGTTGAAACAGTAAAATAAAACTACATAAAACATAACTAGAACATGTTAGGAGACCCAAAAAACACTGAACCCAGTAGGAAAACTATAACCCCCCCCCAAAAGATGCAAAACCAGCAGCTAAATAGTTAAGTTACCACATAAACCTGCTCCAAAACACCCAACAGACATACAGATAGACCCAATGAGTGCAGGAGTGTGCAATAAGAACTCCAAAGGTAAACCCCTGTGTGGAGGGGCACTGTGGGACATGTGGACCTGATGCACTCAAAGGGTTGCTCACCTTTGCTTCCATATAACTATTGTTGGACTACAACTCCTACCAAAGGATGGCTCACAATGATGATAATTGTAGTCCAACAACAGCATTAGTGGCACCCAACTCAATCCTCACCCCACTTACTGGAAACTGAGAGAATTATAATTCATTGTATGTTCACCGAGTAACAAAACGTACAATCTATGTGAACGGACCCTCATCTAGTAAGATTCTTTACTAATAAACTTAAATCACTGACTGCTTCGCAATGTGTTGTAGGGTCAAGAAAATGCCATTTATTTGAAATTCAGAGGCTGCTCTATATTAATGATAAATAATATATTGTTTTCACCCTATAAGGTCCATCATCTGATTGTCCATCAAAGACAAAGCCCCAGAGTCTCGATGACTTTAAATTTGATCGGAAACTCGGGCAAGGCAGCTACGGCAAGGTAAGTGATGTCCTCTCCACATCAGTTCTAAAGCTTTACATTTAATTATTAAACAATAGAAAAATAATACCTTTATTTTCAATACGTTTGACCCCACCCTTACTCTTAAATACCCTAATATATATCTTCTATGCCCCTCCTCCTCTCTAAAAATATTATGTTAATGATCCATGTCTCACCTACACACCACTTTTTTCCCCATTGACTGCAATATTTCTCCCTTCCTCAGCCCCATTCTGGTGACTCCCCCACGCTATATTTCTGACCCCACCAACTGTTGACCTTTCTTCTATGCAGCCCCATTTCTGATGGACCCAGTGCTCACCTTCTGTTCCCCTCCTATATCTAGACTTTTCTTCCATCCAGCTTTCCTCCTATGACTTCATGACCCTATTTCTTCTTCCTTCCATTCTTTGACCACTCCTTCACCCAGTCCCATTCCTGTGCTCTGCCCTCTCCAATCATCTGTTACCTTTCCCTGATTCCCCTCCCCAGCTCCTCCACTCCCATATCCCTCACTCCCTTCTCACGATGGTATCTGAGCATGTGAAGCAGGAGTGGGAAACATAGACCTCATCCAATTACTTAACTGGATTGCAACTCCCATCATACTCATATAACTAATCATTTTGGGAGTTGCAGTAAAACAACAGCTAGATAGACACAGCCTGCCCACCCTGCCCCAGTCTGTGTAAAGTCTATGAACAGTCTAGGGCTACTAAGTTGAATGTTACTGATTTTACTGAGACATTGTTCTTGGCACACAGCAAGGTGGGAGTAATACTCTATCAGTTAGGAACTGTTCCACCTCTAGCAATGTCTTGCACACCCATTTGGTCCTCAAGGGGTTAATATAAACTGGAGCCCAACTTGCATTTACCACTCATGTCCCTGGATCTTAGAACTTCAAAATGCATTGCTTGGTCATAAACTCTCAATCATCTGAGAGATTAAATGTGTCCCTGCTGATATTATCTCTCCCATGTAGTAAGCAATCTGTAACCCGCCGGTCCCTCTCTGTCTCCTCCAGGTCATGCTAGCTCGCTGCGCCGCCTATACAGAATGGATAGCTGTGAAATTGATCAAAAAGCTCCCCTCTCTCAAACAAAGTATCAAGATAGAGAGAAGGGTGATGGAGGCTGTCGCTGGGTGCCCATTTTGCACCCAGATGTACTCAACTTTCCAGACTCAGGTAACAACAACGTGGCTTCCCTGTATTAACCCCTTTGTACATTGCACAGTAATGTGTATCATTACAGAATGACACAAACATGAGAGAGTGTGTACAGTGTATTGTACTAGAATGGATGCACAGTAATATGTATACTAAGGACTGTGATCATGTTGTGTTGACTCTGCTCTTAGACAGTTCTTCATTGTAACCTCTGTCTCTCTGTCTCCCCTGGAATAGGACAAGGTTTGCTTTGTGATGGAGTACCTAGCCGGAGGGGACCTATTCGAACGGCTGAAAAAAAAGCCACTGGATCCTCAAAGAATAACGTAAGGCCTAAAATTATGAAGTGGATAGGGACAGAAGATGGGGAGGGGGATATGGTAACCAGTAGAGTAATAGGACTGAAAGGCACTTAGGGTAGGGAAATGCAGGGAGCACCGACCTGAATGACGCAATCATGCCCACTGTACCAAGTTGTGGGAGATTATAAGTAGAGTAATGTTTTATTCTCCACATCATTCAAGTTATATCAGTCTTACTGTACCTGACACTGAAAACTAATTAGCCTATTACATCACCACAAGGGGGCAGAGAATTAAAATAAATCATCAAGGGTCATATACACAAAAGTAAAATGGAGAAATTCTGAAGAAAACCATCGGGTTGGAGGGGAGAAATAACACTTCACATAAATGGGGATCTTGCAATATGTTGAAGACCTCTCAATTTAAATCAGGATTTTTGAAGCAAAAAAAGAAAATTCTCCCCTAGACTGCAGTTGTTTTTCCCCCAGAATTACTCTGCTTTTGTACTGTGCATATGGCCTTTAAATGTTAAAGAATTGCTAACATTTCTGCTAGTGTGAGGTAAGGACAGATTTTCATGTAAAATAATTAAATAAATTAAATAATTAAAGCCAAACCACGGAAGCTCAAATATGAGTTCAAGTTTGATTAATTACTCTTTTCTTTGAATTTTCACCTTTCAGTTTAATTGCAGCTGAGATCACGTGCGGGATCAAATTCCTGCACAGTAAGGGTATCATCCATCGGTAAGTGATAGTGCTCCCTTGTTATCTGTATAATCCATTCTGTCCTATCACATCTCTGTTCTCATTGTTCTCTCCTCCCTGTCCTATCACAGTTCTGCTCTCTCCTCTGTGTACTATATAGTTCTTCTCTCTTTGCACTCTCCTCTGTGTCTTATCCCAGTTTTGCTCTCGGTGCTCTTTTATTTCTATCCTATCACAGCTCTAGGCTTTCCTCTCTGTCCTATCACTGCTCTCCTCTTCCTGTGCTCATCTCTGTCCTATCACAGCTCTGGAATTTCCCCTCTGTCCTATCACATAAATCCATAGAGCTGTAAGTGGTCTTTTAGGATTGTGCTGTACCCCCTGCATTCTATGACATACAGACAGATGGCACTCACATTCTACCTCTTTACAGAGATCTCAAGCCCGAGAACATATTTTTCGACAGCGCAGGTCATGCAAAGATCGGCGACTTCGGCCTTGCTGTGGACAACACGTACCCTGGCCAAACAGCAACAGGTGATGAAGGAACAGACGGCTACATGGCCCCAGAGGTAAATAACAGACAGGCTTGATTTATAATGTGTGTATTTAAGCCCTTGAAAGCTATGGAGATCTCTAACGTATTGCAAAGTAATGTGTGAGACGTCTCTAGAATTCAAGGGGTTAATAGACAGGGTGAGATCAGTGGATAGGAAGGCAGTCTTTTGAGGTGTACACCAGTATCGCCCCCTACAGCTGGGTTATGTACTTTAGTCAGAAGGGCCACATCTTTACTGTTATCTGTTATGTAGACTTGGAGCCACATGAACAAAACAAAGTGGAGAAATACCTGAAGAAAACCATCATAACGGGGAAATGACACATTCCCATTGGTGTAACCGTGATTATTATCCTCTGGAATACTATCGAGGTCTCCAATACGCTGAGGAGATAAGATGATAAGGATGAACTCTGGGGCAAACCAAGTACATCGTAGGGGACAGATACAATACCATTGTGTTAAATGGGACTCATAACCCCTTGACTGCTAGACACGTCACAAACACAATCGATTCACATTGCATTGGAGACATCTCTGGCATTCAAAGGGTTAAAAGTCCCAGTGAAACCAATAGGAAATTGGGGAATTTGTCTCCTATGGTGAGTTGGTTTGCTCCAGATTAATTCCAGATTTCCTCAGATCACCAGCCTCAATATATTTGATAACCCTTTAGTATTCAATGGGTTAAGTGTCATATTTATATCAAAGGAGATTTGGGGATTATTTATTTGTCCCCTACAGTGCGACTGGTTTGTCCCAGATTTCCAACTCTTTTGCACACACAGGGCCTTATGTACAAAGGAAAACTGCAGAAAACCAGGGGCAAACCAACTGCAACATAGGGGGGAAAAAATAAAGATATTTCTCCATGATTTCCTATGAGCTGCGCTGTAGAGCACTGTGTCAGATCCACTGCTTTCCCAGCACCCTGAGAACTAGAGGCCTCAGTGCCACCCCTAGATCTATCACCAGTTATGCCTGTGTGTGTGTGTGTGGGTAGGTTACTGCTGCTTTGTACCTGTGTAGGTAGGTTGCTGTGACTTTGCACCTCATTGTGGGTAGATTGCAGTGGCTTTGTGCCTGACTGTGGGTAGGTTGTAATTTCTTTGTGCCTGTGTGTGGATAAGTTGCAAAGGCTTGGTACCTATGAGTGGTTAGGTTGCCATGGCTTTGCTCCTTGGGTGGGAATGTTTCCATAGCTTTGAGCCTTGTATGCTTAGGTTGCTGTGGCTTTGTGCCTGTCTGTGGGTACGCTACAATTGCTTTGTGTCTGTGTGTGGATAGGTTGTAATGGCTTGGTACCTATGAATGGGTAAATTGCCACGGCTTTGTGCCTTATGTAGTAAGGTTACAGTGGCTTTGAGCCTTGTATGCGTAGGTTACTGCGGATTTGTGCCTGTGTGTGGATAGGTTGCCACAGCTTTGTGCCTGTGAGTGGGTAGGTTGCCATTGTTTTGTGCCTGCGAGTGGGAAGGTTGACTTTGCTTTGTGCCTGTGTGTCAATAAGCTGTCTTTGCTTTTTGCATCTGTGTAGGTACACTGATGTAGCTTTGGGCCTGTTTGTTGGTAGGTAGCCTTTGCTTTGTGCATGTGTGTATGTTGCACAGCTTTGTGCCTGTGTATGGGTACGTTGTCATGGCTTTTTGCCTGTGTGTGAGTAGGTTGTCATGCCTTTACACCTGTGTGTGGGTTGCTGTACTTTGTACCTATGAGTGGGTAGGTTGCAGTGCAGGGTGACCACGTGTCCCGGATTACCCAGGACAGTCCATGAATTTAAATGTGTGTCCCTTGTCCCAGGCAGCCCCCTTCTGGGTCAATACAAAGTCCTGGAATGAAGACTACAGAGCACAGAGTTCTGAACACTAGAAGAAGAACTGCTCATTGCCTAGTATGACAAGAAGTGAAGTCTCTGTTGGGCTACAAGAAAATGGCTACCAGAGAGAGTTCTACACATTAGAGAACTGAGCCTTGATCCAGACATCAGTCTGGAGTTGCAGTGCATTTTGTATTGTAGTGTAATGCTAGTCTTAGGCTTTGGGCTTGATGTATATTTTCTTGTAGTTCGCCACAGGTATTGCTTTCTATCACTGCAGTCAATAGGCAGTTCTCCCTCTAGTGTTTAGAACTCTGTGGTGCGTTCTTCTCTCCGCAGTGTCGCTGAATGGCAGAACTGAAATGTGGTCAGTATAATGGAGTGGCTTTGTGCCTGTGTGTGGGTAGGTTGCTTTTGCATTGTGTATATGTGTAGGTATGTTGCCACTGCTTTGTGCGTGGGTAGAAAGGGAAATAACCCCTCTCTATTCTTTTGACAGACCCTGAAGGGTAAGAAATACGATTCTGCTGTGGACTGGTTTTCTTTTGGAGTGATTTTATATAACATGGTAGCTCGCAAGTTTCCAGAGAGGTCGCCTTCCGTACACCAGCTGGGATTCCCACCACGGACCAGCATACATTCCAAGGACCTGATTATAAAGGTAGGTATGAGCATTGGAATGCACGGCCCCACTGAGATTCAGGTCAAAATTGTCAATGTCAGCAGCCTCAAATGGAGCTCACAGGCCTATTTCCCCAAGGTAAAAATACAAGGAAAAATGGCAAAAGACTGTAATCTTGCTGGTCTCCCAGTAACTACATCATCACATTGGGGCCATTTGCACTAAATAAAATTAGAGTCATTCTGGGAAGAATCTCCTGCACCACAGGGGACAATAAACCGTCACATTTCTTTGCAATGCATTGGAGACTCTAGCAATCAAGGGAAGTTATGCACTAAGTCCTGATAATGTCAATTTCTTAAAGAGATAAATATTCTGCAGCACCTCAGCTGTGATGGCCACACCCACATTTCAAGTTGAGAGTGTGGTCAGAGCAGTCCCAATGCCCCTGTACCAGACACGCTCCTGATTTGTGTTGTCTGGATCATTTACCAGTTTATATAATTCTGTGACAGGATCGGGGAAAGTGAGGCCCTCCAGCTGCTCCCAGACTACAACATCATCATTGGCTGGTGGGGAATGATGGGAGTTGTGGACTGGAAGCTGCTGGAGGGCCTCACGTTCCCCAGCACTGCTCTGTACTAGTCATTATTAAACCCTTTGGATGCTGGAGAGGTGTCATTGCATTATTAAGGTTGTTGGTGTTTGTCTATTATAGGCTGAAGGGATTTTCTATGCCAGGAAACACTAGATCACCCTGGGGGCAGGGGGGTGTCATGTGAGCAATAGGGGCATGGTGAGGGGTGGGGCTTAGGAGCACCCAGGGCAGGATTTCCCAGTAGGCAATTGCTTAGGGTGCCATGTTATCAGGGGAAAAGCCACAGCTGATCTGGCGACAACCATATTCTGAATAGTAGGGGTGGTCAAGACAACCCCAGATCTGCTAAATTATGTGGCCTTTGTATTTACCAGTTTACGGACCCCTTTACTGGCCACTATTTAACCCGTTTGATGTTAAGGAGGTCTACAATGCAATGTAAAGCAATATATTGGAGAGCTCTATAGCAGCCAAAGGGTTAAGAGATTTCACTGAGCTTCTATATTAAAGGGTAAGAGGATTTTCTGTACCAGGTAACAGTGGTTGGGGCTAGAGGTGGGGTCCAATGAGTGGGGGTGTGGCCATGGGTGGAGCTAAGGGCACTTTGGGTGCTTTTTGCTTATGATCCTAACATTTAAATCTTATATAATAATTTGCTAAGGATGTTTGTCAGAAGCTGTCATGCGCAGCACAGACGGGTGCATACACTGCAGTCATGCGCAGTAGAGACTGCCTGCGCCAAGGCTGATACAGAGAGGGGCCCTCCAAATTCAGACAGTTGGTGCGCGGAGAGGATTCCAGTCTGAATTTGGAGCGTCCCGCTCCGTATAAGACGTGGCATGGACAGTCTCTACTGTGCATGACTGCACTGCGGCCAGTGTGATCCGGCCACCTGCCGAGGTTGCTGGATGGCACTGTGGCCCGGGTACACGGGCTTTTCACCTAGTCAGGTAATAAAACACTGCACACATGGCAGAAGCTCTAGCCCTTTGAGTGCCAGAGGGTTACAGAATGTAAAGCAGAGCAATGGATTCCGTACCCCTCCAGCACTTACAGGGCTAGAAGTAGAAATACACATTAAGATACTAAAGGATATTTTTCCTTTCCACAGCTCCTGGACAAAGACCCAGTCCAGCGCCATATAGTAGCATCTACAATTGAGAGCCACCCATTCTTCAGTTCCATCAACTGGGAGGAGCTGCAGCAAAGCCGTGTCAAGCCACCATCCTCAGTAGTAAGTACATGCACTTGAATCAGTGCCCAGTGAGTCTATGTACAGTTACACTGCCATGCTGAACAGAAGGCATGGGACAGGGTGATAAACCTGAGGCCCTTCTACTGTTCAGGACTAAAATTCTCATCACCTCCAGCCAACAAACAGCTGGAGGGCTTCAGATTACTCAACTTTAATGGGGTACCGTCATCTAAAAACCAAATTGATTATTTTTATAGTGCTTTCAGAGTAATTTGTATGTTGTTATAGCCACATTATTTAGAATATAAGTTTACTGTTCAATTGGATTTAGAGGTTATGGCATGCAGGCATTACCAGTCTTAGCCTTCCATTCCCCCCCATATGTAACATTTAAGCCTTCAGTGCTAGGAGAGGTGGGCAATGCATTGGTGAGCAGTGTCAGTGAGTGGGAGAGGTAATGTAAGGCTACCACAGGACATTACTGCACAGCACATCTTCATTAGAATAAACTATATATATATCTAACTCCAAACTTACTTTCTAAATAAAAAAAAATTGGCTAAAATAACCTACGAATTTGCCACCATTGTAGTTTGAGATTAGCCCCTAATTTATGTGGATGCACACAGGGTTATGTACTACAATATTTGATTGTTTCAGTGCATATTGGCACACTGCACCATTGTTAAGAGTTTACTGTGAGCAGTCCTACAACACCTCCCCTATACCATGCACAGGAGAATATGGAGTAAAGTTCTGTTAATTTACTCTGTATCTTGCAATTAGTACATAGCGTTAAAAAAAAAGGAAAGGAACACCCCAAAAAGCCTACACACTTCACCTGAATCCCTTCCCTAGGCAAAAGGGGCTTGGAGAGGAGAATCTGCAGTGTAAATAGCTCAGTAAATTGGTATAACACTAAGAAATTTGTTCTAGCTCTTAGTTTAGCTAGTAAATGTATTACAGCACCCCCACCCATTGTTTACACGGAATGAGAATGGATGTAACGGTACTGACGTCACGGTATCTTCTCTCTGCAGGTGCCAGAGAAGACAGGCCAGAGAAAAGTGTAGCTTTATCCACGGATGAAATGGAGACACCCATCTCTCCAGAAGATCAGGGGAGATTCCGTGGATTCTCGTTCTGTGGCTCAGGGCTGTGAGCGGGCTCGCCCCAGTGTTGGGCCCAGAAAAACATCAACGAGCATAACAACAAGATTATTACAATGGAACTGTGTAATTACTAATAAACAATGAGTTCAATTAGGAATGCATTGTGTTTTTCAATTTTGATTAAGGGAATATTAATTCCTCCTAAAAATAACCCTTCACATTTACTTTACTGTAACCATAAAATCCCAAAGGTCACTATGCATTCTGTGTTTGCGCCTTTGAACAACACAAAACAACTTCTGTCAGTCTTTAACGTCATGTCCGTACAGTTCTTTGCTGGCTCACCAGCTACCAGCCTTGAACCAGAAATAAGGAACAAATCTACGCTCCCTAACAGGAAACAGTGAGACCTACATCAGGTGCAGAGGCAGGGCCGGCCCAACACAATGTGCTGCCTGGGTCCAAGGATGAAATGCTGCCCCCCCAAACTACACTCACCAAAACACGCCCATATGGCTGCTCTAAGCAAATTTAACCCTATAAGAGCCAGAGGGGTATGCAGTGTATTGCAATGCACTGCATACCCCTCTAGCACACTAAGGGTTCAGCCCCAGTTCTTTCAATCTTTCACATAGGACACCACTTTAACTCTTTCATAACCAGGGATGTCTGTTCCTGTACTCAAAGGGTTAGAATTTTCTGCTCCTGTACTCAAAGGGTTATAAAATCTAACCATACAGGAGAAGACATCCCTGGTTATGAAATTGTTAAAGTGGTGTCCTGTATGAAAGATTGCTATCTAACTCTGCTGTAGATGTAAAAAAATGGACAGTTATAAAATACCATTTACGTCTGTCGCCCCCATGTCTCTCCCTCCATGCCACCCATGTCTTTCTCTCTCACTCTATGCCACCCATGTCTGTCTCTCTCTCTCCCTCCATGCCACCCATGTCTGTCTCTCTCTCTCTCTGCATCCCACCCATGTCTGTCTCTCACTTCAACATATCATACATGTCTCTCTCCTCTCCCCATGTGTCTCTTTGCCATGTATCTTCTCCTCTTTTGTCTCTCTCTCCTCCATTTCTGTCTGTCTCTCTCCTCTTCCAACCTCTGTCTGTCTCTCTTCTCCCTCCATATGCCACAACCAGTTTGCCTATTAAATATGCCACTGCCAGATGCCCATTAAAACATGCCCCAGTACACATATTGCTGACCCAGGACTTACCTCAGCACCCCAGAACATGCCACATTGCCCACCCAGGACCTAACCCAGAACCCCAGGACATGCCCCATTGCACATCCAGAACTTACCCCAGCACCCCAGGACATGCCCCATTGCCCATCTAGGACTTACCCCAGCACCCCAGGACATGCCCCATTGCCCGCCCAGGACTTACCCCAGCACGCTACTCTTTGTCTCCAGCCGGCAGTCACTTGTCACTGAGCCGGCAGCCCAGCCCTGACAGCAGGTGCGCTTGGCAGGGTGTCACTACTCTTTGTCTCCAGCCAGCAGTCACTTGTAACTGAGTCGGCAGTCCAGCCCTGACTGACACAGTCTCCTTCCAAGGGATGTCCTTTATACTTTTAATTCTTACATCCTAGGAAGGTCTCTTACTCCTGTCACTGTGACACTACACACCGACTATGCCCCTACTTTGTTAAAACGTAAAGTCTGTGCTTTATCTTTATAGTTATCGGATGTCTGTACAGCTGTTTATTATGCCTGTCCTACAAACACATTGGGTCAGACTGTTATGCCTGTCACATTCTAGGTCTTTTATCCCTGTAACACGCATGGGTCTCTCACTTATCCATGTCACGTGTTTGGCTTGGTCTCTTATGCCTGTCAGTCTCTGATAAGTCCCTTTGATGCCCGTTGCACTCTGGGGAAGTCCCTTTGATGCCCGTTGCACTGCGGGGCAGTCTCCTGTGGGGCAGTCTCTTATGCCTGTCGCACTGTGGGGCAGTCTCTTATGCCTGCTGCACTGTGGGGCAGTCTCGTATGCCTGACACACTCTGGGTCAGTCTCTATTGTCTGACACTCTGGGTCAGTCTCTTATGCCTGACACACTCTGGCTCTCTCTCTCTCATGCCTGACACACTGGGTCAGTCTTTCCCTCCCTGTGACAGAGTCTGTCTCTAACTCTGTTCTCTCATCCTGTGTGACTTGGCACATTCCACAATAACAAAGTATCCTAGAGGTCTGGGAGTTCCGCTAGTACACCCTTACCACCTACGCTCCCCAGCACACCTGTGTCTGTGCCGGTGCCGGCCAGTAGCTCCCCTCACACACATAACCGCTCCTCCACAAACTCATTCTCCTGGCTCCGGTCCACCGGGAGCTGTTCCGGGATGTACCCGGACATGATACCCGATATGCCCGGTGTGTGCCCGGTGTGCGCCAGTCAGTCCGGTGTCTGAGGCTTCAACTTCCGGCTCCTGTCCCTGCCCCGTGAGGATAAACTGAGGCAGACAGCAGCCCAAAGAGAGGGTACTACAGTAGGGAGCATATAGGAGCAGGGGACACCCAGCGGACACTCAGTGCGCTGTCAGGGCTAGTTTGCTGGCTCAGTGACAAGTGACTGCCGGCTGGAGACAAAGAGTAGTGACACCCTGCCAAACGCGCCTGCTGTGACAGTGATTATTCTGGCTCAGCATCAGTCAGGCTGACAGACTGAGGCTGAGCCACAATAATTGCTGTCACAGCAGGCATGCCACTTGCAGGAGGGAGTCAATACTCTTTGTCCTGTGCCGTGTGGACACAGACCTGGAGGCTGGCTGATGCAAAAATGACATACAGTGGGCGGCAAATTGCCGCCCCAGTCAAAGTGCTGCCTGGGTCCATGGACCCACCAGGACCCATGTTAGGGCCACTCCTTTGTAGAGAGTTCCTTTCTGACTGAGTCTGACCTCCAACAGCCAGCTAACTCTAGACCAGGGATGGTGAACGTTTTTGGATCTTAGTGCCCAATTTTCAGCAGGGATACTAGGTTACAAATATCAAAGTGCCAATACTGAAAATTTACCATGGAAAGGAGGTTTCAATGGTAAATACAGCTATATACAATTGTGTGCTGCTTTTTTTAACAGAGAGATGCAATGTGTGCTTTATTCGAAGACCAAAAACACATGAAACAAACTTTTTCAAACTAGCATTAATGTTGTGATGTAGACAAGTGATACCATAGAGCTTATAATTGAAATGGAGATACTCAACTGATACCACAGCACTTATAACTGCAATGGAGCTACACCAGTGATACCACAGAACTTACAATTGAAATTGAACTATACCAGTGATACCATAGAGCTTGCAGATGAAATGGTGCTACACTAGTGATATCGCAGAGTGTACAACTAAAATGAAGGTACACTAGTGACACAGCAAATCTTACAATTGAAATGGTTCTACATTAGTAATAACACAGAGCGTACAATTGAAATGTAAGTACGCTGGTGACACAGAGGATATTACAATTGAAATGGTGCTACACTAGTGATACCACAGAGTGTACCACTGAAATGTAAGTACCCTGGTGACACAGCAGATCTTACAATTGAAATGGTTCTACACTAGCAATTACACAGAGTATACAAATGAAATTGAGGTACATTAGTGACACTGCAGAGCGTAACATTGAAATGGTGCTACACTAGTCATACCACAGAGTGTACAATTGAAATGGAGGTACATTAGTGACACTGCAGATCTTACAACTGAAATGGAACAGATAGTAGGTAACACTGGACTTCGACTTCGAAGCTCTGGTCCGTCCCGGCAAAGCATTTCTAGGCAACAGTGCCGGCAACTTCACGCTCCCTTACAACGAGCCACTGGGATGTCAGCTGCCTTCCTCATATAAGGCAGCGAGGCGGCCGATCCGGTGCTTAGTTATTCGAGACTCCCCGTTAGTCAGTACCTTAGTTTTGTGTGTTCCTTTCCCTCCGGTGTACCAGACCTCGGATTTCCTCTTGACTTCTCTCCTGGATCTTCCTGCCTGTAATGTGTACCGGACCTCTGCCTGACCTGACTTTGCACCTAGAGCTGCCTGCCCTGACCCTTCTGGGTTGACTTGGACATTGCACCTAGAGCTGCCTGCCCTGACCCTTTTTGCTGTCTTCTGGACATTGCACCTTGAGGTGCCTGCCCTGACCCTTTTTGCTGTGTTCTGGACATTGCACTTTGAGCTGCCTGCCCTGATCCCATTTGGCTTGAACTGGACATTGCACCTTGCGTTGTAGGTCTTGACCTTTGGCTTGGAACTGAGACCTTACTGCTTACTTCAGCTTATATGTGCTTTGAGAAAGCAGCTTTTTGTTGCTGAGAAACACTTAAGCGTTTAAACCTGTTCATTTATTGTTTTTAATATACGTGGATGATCCATTCACTTTTATTACTCTGAAACAGCCGTCCGTTTGTGCATTTGGAGTGGAGCGTTTCTGATTGCCAGTTCCCCGTTTGGAAAAGGATGTAATTTCTCCACAAGGGTTTCTGTCAGATTGTCTGATATCAGTCTTCTGACCACAGTGTACTGTGTTACACTATTGGGTGCCTTTTCTTTTTCATTTTATATCACTGATGGGAGTTTCTAGCCGCTCAGGGAGAGAGTGTCCTGTAAGGGCTGCTCTAGATCTGCTGAAGTGCTGTGTGTGATACTGCTTCTGAGGGCGTTTCGTACCCTCAGCTGTTTGTGTGCTGGATATGGTGTATACCATTACCCAGCCATTTGTGAGTACCCACCTTTGGGTGTCGGCGGTGACCATTGGATGATATACTGATCCCGCACAGAGGTCCTCGTTGTCTCTTCTCCCACCCCTTCTTCTATTTTTACATCCACCTACCATACCTGACCTAACCAACACCTTTTTTTCAAAATTTACAATATAGTAATAAACTTTCAAGGAAAGAAGGGATGAGAGAAGGGCAAATATGTGTCTATTTAAACTGCCTATAACTTGTGTTTTTTTGTTTTGAAATTAGGTTAATAGTTTGTGATTTTGATTTGGTAATTAGGGGATCTAATATCAACAGAATTTTATTCTCTGACTTGATGAGATATGGCTACATAATTAATTACTCACATGTCCAGAAAATCACCACCTCTCTCCACCTTTCTAGGCCTTTCTTGCTCCATTAATTAGAAACAAATGTTGCAGCTGCACTCTGAAGACTTGGATACATGTAGCAACTCGGATGGTGACTAAAACATAGATATCTTTATTGAAGAATCTTAAAAATATATCCGTGCATAAAGTTGTGGAGATGAAACGGGACATACAAAGAAAACAAAGCAAAGCTGGATGTCACGGCACTCAGTCAAACATGTTTCGCACATAGCAGCACTTAATCATAGACCTAAAAAGGAAGTGAAAACATAGTTCCCTATATACACATCCGATCCTTCCATTAAGTAAAACCAGAAAAAGGAAAAAATGGTAACACTCAGATGCTTCCCTTTTCAGTATGATATTTAAGTATATTTAAAGACATACCACACCAACCCGCTGTTAATGAGGTGGGATTAGAAAAAGAAAAAAAAAACTTTAAAACTTAAAGATGTATATGAATAATGAAGCACATGGTATACACAATGCCAACTACTGGACTGTTCCATATCCCTTTTTATTTTTCCTTTCAGATAACTTCGTTCTCAGTAGTGGTGACATTATCAATGACTATCTTATTGAACCCACTGAACTCCTCTACTGTAATCTTGAAGTTCTGTCATACTGAGGTGTATCTGGGGTTTTTTCATAGCAATTTCCAAGAAATTGGAGGAGTTATATAATTGCTTATAAGTTTGTAAACAAATTAACACATCTACTGTGAAAAAGTGCCTCAAATACCAAATGTATTAGTATAAATGAGGAGTCTGTCTGCAAAGCCTATCACATCTGAAAAAAGTGGTTTGTCCCATTGTGATTACTACTTTTGCTCCAGTACATAGGTATCGCAATAGGACAACGGCAATACTACTACATTTACAGATTGCGCTATTTAAAGGCACGACACGACCATCTTGTGCCGATTTGCAATGCGAGATTGTCATGTCCGCCTTTTGAACACTGCGACCTGCTGAATGCGGCTTAAAGCAGCACGCTATTTAAAGTGCGCAATTTCAAAAGGATACCTATAGCATGTAGGGTTACACGGTTATTCATTTTTCTTTTGAGCCTAAAATGCAAAATGGTAGAAAATGGAAAAGAAGGATATACACTGCTCAAAAAAATAAAGGGAACACTTAAACAACACAATGCAACTCGAAGTCAATCACACTTCTGTGAAATCATACTATCCACTCAGGAAGCAACACTGATTGACAATCAATTTCACATGCTGTTGTGCAAATGGAACAGACAACAGGTGGAAATTATAGGCAATTAGCAAGACACTCCCAATAAAGGAGTGGTTCTGCAGGTGGTGACCACAGACCACTTCTCAGTTCCTATGCTTCCTGGCTGATGTTTTGGTCACTTTTAACCCCTTCGCAACAATGGACGTACATGTACGTCCTCTGTGGCTGTCACTTAGTGACAGAGGACGTACATGTACGTCCAGGAAATCCGGATCCCCGCGCTGCTGCACGCCGTTCGGGGACTCCGGATTCTTCTGAGAAAAAAAAAAAAAATGTTAGACGGGCGTTAAGTGACGGCCGCGTCTGCACACGGCCGTCACTAAGGGGTTAAATGCTGGCGGTGCTTTCACTCTAGTGGTAGCATGAGACGGAGTCTACAACCCACACAAGTGGCTCAGGTAGTGCAGCTCATCCAGGATGGCACATCAATGCGAGCTGTGGCAAGAAGGTTTGCTGTGTCTGTCAGCGTAGTGTCCAGAGCATGGAGGCGCTACCAGGAGACAGGCCAGTACATCAGGAGACGTGGAGGAGGCCGTAGGAGGGCAACAACCCAGCAGCAGGACCGCTATCTCCGCCTTTGTGCAAGGAGGAGCAGGAGGAGCATTGCCAGAGCCCTGCAAAATGACCTCCAGCAGGCCACAAATGTGCATGTGTCCACTCAAATGGTCAGAAACAGACTCCATGAGGGTGGTATGAGGGCCCGACGTCCACAGGTGGGGGTTGTGCTTACAGCCCAACACCGTGCAGGACGTTTGCCATTTGCCAGAGAACACCAAGATTGGCAAATTCGCCACTGGCGCCCTGAGCTCTTCACAGATGAAAGCAGATTCACACTGAGCACGTGACAGACGTGATAGAGTCTGGAGACGCCGTGGAGAATGTTCTGCTGCCTGCAACATCCTCCAGCATGACCGGTTTGGCAGTGGGTCAGTAATGGTGTGGGGTGGCATTTATTTGGGGGGCCGCACAGCCCTCCATGTGCTTGCCAGAGGTAGCCTGCCATTAGGTACCGAGATGAGATCCTCAGACCCCTTGTGAGACCATATGTTGGTGCGGTTGGCCCTGGGTTCCTCCTAATGCAAGACAATGCTAGACCTCATGTGGCTGGAGTGTGTCAGCAGTTCCTGCAAGAGGAAGGCATTGATGCTATGGACTGGCCCGCCCGTTCCCCAGACCTGAATCTGATTGAGCACATCTGGGACATCATGTCTCGCTCCATCCACAAACGCCACGTTGCATCACAGACTGTCCAGGAGTTGGCGGATGCTTTAGTCCAGGTCTGGGAGGACATCCCTCAGGAGACCATCCGCAACCTCATCAGGAGCATGCCCAGGCGTTGTAGGGAGTTCATACGGACACGTGGAGGCCACACACACTACTGAGCCTCATTTTAACTTGTTTTAAGGACATTACATCAAAGTTGGATCTGCCTGTAGTGTGGTTTTCCATTTTGATTTTGAGTGTGACTCCATATCCAGACCTCCATGGGTTGATAAATTTGATTTCCATTGAGAATTTTTATGTGATTTTGTTGTCAGCACATTCAACTATGTAAAGACGAAAGTATTTCATACGATTAGTTCATTCATTCAGATCTAGGATGTGTAATCTTAATGTTCCCTTTATTTTTTGGAGCAGTGTATGTTTTTCAATTGCTAATTTTAGTCAGTAGACCTAAGCATAAAAACATATACTGTAAAATCTCGGGTATAATACACACAATTTTACCCCACTTCACCTTACGTCAGTGTTTCTCAACTTCTGCCCTCAGGACCCACTAACAGGCCAGGACTTAGGGATTTCTCTGCTAGAGCACAGGTGTTGTGATCAGAGGCTCATTCACATTGATTAACTCACCTGTACTTTAACAAGGAAATCATCACATCCTGGCCCGTTAGTGGGTCCTGAGGACAGGAGTTGAGAACCACTGCCTTATGTGAAGTGGGGGGTTCATATTATACCCGAGAGTTTTTTATTAAAAAAAATTAAGCCTGCCAGATTCCTTCCCTCCCTCTCACGGCACTATTGCCGCCCGCTTCCTTCTGAAGGTCCTCACAGGGCAATCCCATAGCCGGAAGGAAGCGGGCAGCAATTGGAAGCATGCCACCTCCAGGGAATATTGAATTTGGTTATATGTTGCCTGCTAATGGGACTGAATCTTGAAGTAAGTAAACGGTATTTTAGCAGCGCATAGCACCGTGGGAGGGAAGAGATCTGACAGGATTAATTTTTTTTTTTCATAAGAGGGGAAAAAAATGGTGCGTATTATACATAGGCACTCTTGTTTTCCCCTACAGTCTTGGGAATAATTTACACCTGCGTATTATACCTGAGATTTTATGGTATTTCTTTTTTAGAAAAAAAAATGTTAATACTAAGCTCATAAAACATTTGTTAGTTGAACATATTAAAAATACATTCCTAGAGAGCTGTTGACACTCACTTTACTGGAATTTATATTACAAAAAAAAGGGTCAAATTTATTTTTTTATGTTAGGGAATAGACTATTAAACAATTATATCTTTTGAAAGTGAAGGGTCTGCTGACAAAGATTGTGTAGGACATGTGTGAGTTGTTCACAGAAGGATACCTAAGTTGTAATTTAACTTTAAATGGCAATAAATGTGGGAAAAAATGCTTAGCACCCTGCAGAGAAAAATAATCAACACAAAAGATATTCAAAATATTATGCTCTTTTCATTTATATAAGATTCATTCTGCATAACATTTTCTCTCTCAAAGCAATACAATGCATACCCCTTTGGCACTAAAAGGGTTATACACTTTAATGCCAGCATTTGGGGGTTAAAAGTACACAGCCAAACCCCTCAATAATGTGACTATCAGGAGATGGCACCTGTGTTCAAACACAGATGGGATATGGTTCTTATCCAGTAACATGGATGCCCTTTCTGAGGCTTGGGGGATGTAATTTAAGGGTCTTGTGAAGAAAGCTGTGGTCTGCAGCCCAGACAGTGATCCACTTAATCCCAGTATTGATGAGAGCCCTTGACTTCTGTCCCTGAAGATCAGTGCATACAGGCAGTAGCTGCAGGAGATGGGACCCTGGGTGCCTGAGGGTGATCTAAGGGCCCTAAGGTCATGAGAAAAGTGGAGCAAATGTGGCCCAAACCAACGGCACCATAGGGGAATAATTAAAAGAGCCACTAATCTAATTAGTGATTTTAAAGGGATAGTAACATTTCACAAACACAGCCGCTCCAATTAAGCTTCAGAGTATTTGAGCCACAGCGAGTGTTATTCTAATACTGTCAGAGTAGTAGTTCAAGAGTAATTGAATGATAAAGTTTCTCCCTCCCGCCCCTTTTACCGGGTGTAACACTGCTCTCCTCAAATGTGAAATCTGGTTGTAAGACCAGACAGATAACAGCAGGGGACAATCTTCTTACTCTGACAACAATGAAAGCCCTGTCCCCCTCAACAGGTTTTTCAGCTTTTTCCCTTATCTTAATTGAAGATTGTCCCTCTCTGCAATCTACCTGGGCACCTCCCAGCTGTTCTGAGCTGAGCAGTTACATCAGTAAAAGGGGAGGGAGGGGAATATTTTATCATTCAATTACTCTTGAACTACAACTCTGATAGTATTGAAATAACACTCTCCATGGCCCAAATACTATGATGATTAATTAGAGCTGCTTTTATTATGAAACATTACTATCCCTTTAACAACTTGAATGCTAGAGAAATCTCCAACACGTTGCAAAGGAATGCATTGGGGACCTGTCTACTATCCAAGTGTATAAAGTCCATGGAGGGGGGTATGATATTTTCTTTTTACAAACTGAGGCAGACAGAGGACATGAGCCAGTATATCCCCTTAAGCACTGGAGTGAGTGGAACATATTGTGATGTAATGTGATGCACACCCTTCTGATCCTTAACCCTCTCAGTGCCAGAGGGGTATTCACTGCAATGTGAAGTAATACAAAGAACACACATCTGGCACTCATTGGGTTAAATGGTTAGGATTACCATGTGCAGCGGGCAAAGTTCTAGGTCCTGTCCCCTCACAGAGATGACATCCAGAACCAATTGTAGATATAATCTCTGGAAAACTCTACAGGGGCCATTAGTAATTTCTGGCTGTACTAAGGTAAGGAGATATTATTATTAGGAAAGGAAAGAAGTGAAATACTTTTATTTTATGTATAATAATTGACTGTACAAAGATTTGGATTATTTCCATTATATAGCTATGCACCGAGACTCTGTCTGTGTTTTCTGTTGTTATAATACCCTACAGACTTCATATATTTCATTGTCTATAAGTATGAGGTGGGGGGACCAGGGGAGAGAGAGAGTTTGGGGGACCCCAAGTTACCACTTGTGATCTATCCCTAGTAAGAAACAGAGTAAACATTTTGAAGTGATAAAAAGCCCCACAACATATGAGCTTAGTCCTCAGTAATAAGATCCACTCCAAACAAAGAGGAAAAAAATAAACCTAACAGAGACAACAACCTGCATTTTATTCACTCTATATACTAATCAGGCTTTGTGACCATATTGTAGTAGTCTAGATGTTTCCAAACCAGATATGCTGCAAGGGAGGGACTGCCAAGCTAAAAGGACGCAAAAAAAAAAAAAAAAGATAAAACAAGAAGGCGCCTATGGTACCTATTATCCAATGAAGGTAATAATGACAAATACAAAGTTGCAATTACAGGTAAACATGGTTGGAGGGCACATTCGTTACCTCACAACAAGTAGGCATACAGAGATAATCAGCCCGTCTATGTTCAGGTACCCTGGTCTGTGGGTCCTGTGTAGAAGAGCTGCTCCTCCAATGTATTAAAGCATATGTTTATTGTGATAAAGCAGCATGTGTGCTGTGACCTGCCTAGTGTAATGCTAAATGATTTTAAATAAGTAGTATTTTTATATACACAATAAACTTATGCTTTGATTAACAGATTTTTTCCACACAAGACCCACAAACTGGTATTCTACATGTGTTTGATACTCCTTTGTGCAGTCTAGAGAAGAACAACCTTTTCCTATCTAAGTGACATATATACAGTACTAGGGAAGCAGTGAGGATTCCCCTCAAAGCCTTTGAACTGGTCTGCAAATACATAAGTGTGATTCCAGCAATAACTGCATGTGAGTTAAGTCCATTGGTGGTGGTGAGGTGGTTGCATCTTGTTTGAAAGTATTGTATTAGGAGCACCTTGTGTTTGTTTTTGTGTCAAGCTAAAAGGAAGAGTAGCGCATTATTTGGCAGCTGGCATCACAACTCACAACCAACTCTTTCATTCTCTGGTCCTAAGACATTATGGATATTTTTTTATCATGAGAAAACTAACAGCTCCACAGGTAGAAATAAGAATTCTACAAATTCCCATTGATCTGAAGTGGGTTTTCAATCTCAGATAGTTCTCCAAAAATGCAATGCAGTGATCTGGATATTCCACTAGCATTAAAGTATTAAAATCCCATTTAAATAAACTGAGTTTCCATTGACCCCCCCGTGGTGCCACTGGTTTGATCCAAAATTGTGTCTCTTTAGCTTGATGGATAATGGTCCATATATCTCATGGATTAGGTGCATGCAATTCATTTCTACGTTAGGGGGGACTGTCAGCCTGATGGCATCAGAATCAGTGACTTCTTAGTATAGAGTGACATAATAACAATAAGTAACTGTATTTATAACTCAGGCAACAAAACTAGACCTGTCAGTTAATGAATTATGACATCACAATCAACAGTAGCTTCATAGAACACTGTCACTTCACTAAGATGCAGTTTAAAATTCATTATATCTTTAGACCTATCAGGCTTCCAAAAGGTGCAGGTTAGGTGACACTACAGTTTTACATTATTATTTGTGACTTACAAAATAATACTACTAGCGAAGTAAAAAAAGCTCAAGAAGGAGAGAGGCCGCAAACGACAGTTGGAGGAGGATTTGGAGCAACTGAGTAAAAAGAAATCTCTGGGCATGGATGCCCGGGGAGGGGGCAAGGGGGGGATTGGATGGGCTGTACTAGCATTCATATTATGGCTTATCCCCCTCCTGGGAAAATTTCTGAAGATGCCCCTGGTTCTTTGTGGGTCCACCAAGAAGACTGGACAGCAAGGTGATTTAAATAACACACAGCGTCCCCCAGCAACGAAAAGTTCAAAGGGGAAAAAGCGGAAAAAAAACAAGAGAAGAGAAAAAAGTTCTGGTAAGTAATGGTTCTGAAACTTAGAGGGTCCGTAAAGCAGGTATTTCTTCTTCTTCAGGCTGGACATAGGGAGGTAAATGTACCACTTCTCCTAGCCCCTTCCCACAAACCTGTTTCAATTCTATTGAGAAATATTGCCAGCCCTCCACAAATTGAATTTCAACTGTCACCCTCTACTAGCTGACCTCTGATTTTTGGGCTTGCAGTCACTCATAGGTCCAATTATCATGTCACTAGTCCCTACTGATTACAGTTTTCTCAGTAAAACAAGTATGTGTGGGGGTATTGTATACCTTGAACAAATAGGATTACTCCCATAACACATGCATTTTTCTGCTTTTCCTTATGCTCATATTTTCACTATAGAACATGGACAACATAAACATAAATGGGGTGTAATTATTTTGTCCACCAGGTCTCATTCACTTTTCTACCATCAATACACACCTAGAATTTCTTATTCAGAATGTGGAAAATAATCTGCCTGAATCTACGAGCAGAGACATGAAATCAGGAGCATGGCTTATCTCATGGTTTAGGAAATAGCATCCTTGTGGCCTTATGCAGAAACCTAAAGTGCACCATAGGAGACAAATACAACTTTGCCAAATTCCCATAGATTTAAACAAGGATTTTAACTCTTTGGATACTAAAGAGGTCTTCAGTGCACTGTGAAGTAATGTTATGGAGACCTGTTTTAACATTGGAGGGATAAAAAAGAGGATTTTAGTTAAATCCTTTTCTCTTAGTCCATACAGGATACTGGTAACTTTGGGGTAGGCGATCCACCCCTTTAATTGTATGCAGGAACAATTCTAGAATTGTAGGCAGGGGGTGGGGCCTACCTTTCCTTCTTGGCTGCAGATAGCCAACCAGCTCCAGTAAGATTTGAGACACTAACTATTGACTAGATAGTAGAAGGGAAAGAAGACTCCTGTGAGAATGATCTCGAAGGAACCCCATGGTCTGCCACAGGAGAGCCAAGCATGGTCCCTTGACAGGGTGGGAGACCAGTAACCTGTATGGACTAAGAGAAAAGGATTTAACAGGTAAGACTAAAATCCTCTTTTCTCTGTCGTCCAATACAGGTTACTGGTAACTTTGGGATGTCCAACCATTGAGTTTCCCAGAGGCGGGAAGTAAGGCAAAGACCAGGCGCAGGCCCCTAAAGTCACCAGAGCAGATATGAACCATCAGATCAGAGATAGCCCAACAAACAATGAAGTGTCAACGGACACTGAACAGGGCTAACAACACCCCAAAACTGTTACACAGCACATTGAACTAGAGCCAACAGGGCTCAAAAGTAAGGGAGCACTAAGAACCAAAGGGAATCCTAGACAGCCAAGACTGCCTCCAGGATTTTCCTCCCATAGCTGGCATCAGCAGAGGCCAGCACATCAACACGGTAGTGCTTCGAAAAGGTGTGAACAGACGACCAAATGGCAGCCTTGCACAACATGATCAGCGGAGGCCTGATTCTTGTAAGCCCATGAAGCCGCAATAGATCTTGTAGAATGAGCCGTGACCCGAAAGGGAACAGGCTTCTTCCTCAGATTGTAAGCCTTACGAATAGTGGACTTGATCCAGGACGCAATAGTCACTTTGGATGCAGGTCTTCCTGCACTGGGACCCTCAGGAATGATGAACAGGGCATCAGATTGCTTGATAGATGTACATGTACGATGTACATAAAACTTGAGACAACGCACCACTTCTAACAAGTGGAGATCTCTCTCCTTGTCAGGAGGTGGGGTCAGGGCAGAAATAAGCACCACAATCTCCTGATTGATGTGGAACTCCGAAAACACCTTCAGGAGAAACTCCTGAGAAGTGTAAAGCACCGCCTTGTCCTTGTGAAACACCAAATAGGGTGGTTTACAGGACAGAGCCTGGAACGCCGTGATACTGCGAACGGACACGATTGCCAGGAGAAAGACCATTTTCCACGTCAACAGGCGTAGTGGAAGAGTAGCCAAGGACTCAAAGAGAGGGTGCTGAAGAACGCCCAAAACCAAGTTAAGATCCCATGGAGGAGCAGGATTCCTGAAGGCAGGACGAGTATGAGCAACGCCCTAGAAGAAAACCTTGACATCAGGAAGAATGGCAATGCAAATGTCTGAATGCAGATGTCTGAACCTTAAGAGAACTCAAACTGAGGCCCTTATCCACACTGTCCTACAAAAAGGCCAGGACCGTAGGCAGATGAAATTCCTGAGACAGGTCCCTATTAGCACACAAAGATAGAAAAGTCCAACAGACATGATGGTAGGCCTTGGAAGAAACAGGTTTGTGGGCACGGATCATAGTAGCTACCACACCAGAAGAAAAACCCTTCTTCTTCAAAATTGAGGATTCAATTTCCAAGCCTTCAAAGCTAGCTGATGAATATCCTCCTTCCACATGTAACCCTGTAGAAGAAGATCTGGATGGCAAGGGAGCCGGAATGGCTCAGCCACTGACAGATAAAGATGCTCCAGAAACCAATCTTGGCGAGGCCAGTACGGAGCAATCAGAATGACTGGACAGTGCTCCAGTCTCAATTTCCGTAACACCCTGTGCAACACTGGGAGGGGAGAAAAGATGTAGGCCAGAGGAAATAACTAAGGAATGGACATGGCATCCACTGCCAGAGCTAGAGGATCCCTCCATTGACAGCAGATCCTCGGAACCTTCCTGTTGTGTCTTGTCATCATCAGATCAATGTAGGAAGACCCCACTTCTGAACAATGAGGGTAAACAGCTCTGGTTGCAGCTCCCACTCTCCGCTGTCCACTGTGTGTCTACTGAGGAAGTCCGCCATGACATTGTCTACGCCACAAATGTGCACTGCGGATATGGCAGTACCGTGTTCTTCTGCCCAGAACAAAATAGCCTTGACCTCTAACTAAGCTGCGAGACTTCTTGTTCCACCCTGCTTGTTGATGTAAGCCACTGCTATGGTGTTGTCAGACTGCATCCGGACTGGACAGTCTTGCAGCTGAGATGTCCAATGACGAAAGGGCATGAAATATGGCCCAACTCTCCAACACGCTGATGGGAAGGAGAGAGAGATTCTTCCTGAGACCACCGACCCTGTGCACTCAGGCGACCCAGGACCGCTCCCCAGTCGGAAAAGCTGGCATCCATTGTCACCGTGGTCCAGAAGTATACCAGGAAGGACTTGCCCTTCAGCAGATAGGAGAGGTCGAGCCACCACAACAAACTCAGTTCCACATGAAGAGGGAGGGACACTGACATCTTCAGAACGTCCAGCTGACCCCTGCACACCTGGATCACAAACCTCTGGAATTCCCTGGTGTGAGCCATGGCAAACGGGACAGCATCCATGGTGCAAATGAACTTCCCCACTAAAGAGGACAGCTTCTTTACTGGAACTGGATCGTGAGCCAGAACAGCAGAAACCCTGTGGGCGATCTGGTGAGCTACCTCATCTGTGAGAAACACCATGCTCTTCTGAGTGACGAAGAGAAGGCCCAGGAAGACCAGACGCTGGGATGGGACAAGATCTGACTTGTCCATGTTGATGATCCACCCGTGATGGGTGAGAGCATGAATGCAGTTCTGAACCTTCCGATGAAGAATTTCCACAGAGGGGGCTTTTAGAAACAGGTCGTCCATGTATGGAGTAACTCTGATGCCGTCCCGGTGGAGGACAGACACTAAGGCTCCCAGGACACGGTTGAAGACTTGAGGAACTGTAGTCAGACCAAAGGGAAGAGATGAAAACTGAAAGTGCCCTTGGTCACAGGCAAATCTAAGATACTACCAGATATCTGGATGAATGGCGATGTGAAGATAGGCGTCCTGAAGATCCAGAGAGACAAGGAATTCCCCCGGGGATATAGCAGCAATCACCGTCTGTACAGACTCCTGGTGATAATGGGTCTGGATCACAAAGGAATTGAGATCTTTCCAATCCAAAATGGGACGACAACCGGCGTCCTTCTTGGAGACCATGAAGAGGTTTGAGTAAAAACCCATACCTCTGTCCTGAACTGGACTCTAGCACATCCTTGTCCAGAACAGCCTGAATAGTGCCGTTAAACAGACAGCGTTTCTCTGCACCCTGAGGGGTATGAGAAGAAAAAAGTGAAAAGGAGGAAGAGAGATGAAAGGGATCCTGTACCGTTCCGTGACCACCTGTAAAACCCATGAGTCCACCACTGAATCCTCCCAGACGCTGTGGTAGTGAGATTCGGTTAATCTGCAGAGGAGAGAAGGAGAGTCCAAGCCCTGCGTAGGATACTCGTTCTGAAAAAGGCACAAAATGGCTGCCACGGCAGGAGCCAATTAGAAATGAGACCGCGAAGCAAGCGCTCATGGGAAATGTAGTTTTCCCAGAAAAAGAACCCCAGCAGTGCCTGAAGCCCCCTGAACCCCCCAACACACTAGAAACATGAACCGGATGATAGAGCAAGGGCAGACAATAAAAATGAGCCATCTCTGAAGTCGCTAGGTTGAGCGGTTGCAGAGATATGTCCCAAACTATACAGTCCCATAGGAGTGAATGGAGCAATGGCGCCTATGTAGTACATCGCTCAAAGTCAAATTTTACAAAGTTGAAACAGTAAAATAAAACTACATAAAACATAACTAGAACATGTTAGGAGACCCAAAAAACACTGAACCCAGTGGGAAAACTATAACCCCCCCCAAAAGATGCAAAACCAGCAGCTAAATAGTTAAGTTACCACATAAACCTGCTCCAAAACACCCAACAGACATACAGATAGACCCAATGAGTGCAGGAGTGTGCAATAAGAACTCCAAAGGTAAACCCCTGTGTGGAGGGGCACTGTGGGACATGTGGACCTGCAGCACTCAAAGGGTTGCTCACCTTTGCTTCCATATAACTATTGTTGGACTACAACTCCTACCAAAGGATGGCTCACAATGATGATAATTGTAGTCCAACAACAGCATTAGTGGCACCCAACTCAATCCTCACCCCACTTACTGGAAACTGAGAGAATTATAATTCATTGTATGTTCACCGAGTAACAAAACGTACAATCTATGTGAACTGACCCTCATCTAGTAAGATTCTTTACTAATAAACTTAAATCACTGACTGCTTCGCAATGTGTTGTAGGGTGAAGAAAATGCCATTTATTTGAAATTCAGAGGCTGCTCTATATTAATGATAAACAATATATTGTTTTCACCCTATAAGGTCCATCATCTGATTGTCCATCAAAGACAAAGCCCCAGAGTCTCGATGACTTTAAATTTGATCGGAAACTCGGGCAAGGCAGCTACGGCAAGGTAAGTGATGTCCTCTCCACATCAGTTCTAAAGCTTTACATTTAATTATTAAACAATAGAAAAATAATACCTTTATTTTCAATACGTTTGACCCCACCCTTACTCTTAAATACCCTAATATATATCTTCTATGCCTCTCCTCCTCTCTAAACAATATTATGTTAATGATCCATGTCTCCCGTACACACCACTTTTTTTCCCCATTGACTGCAATATTTCTCCCTTCCTCAGCCCCATTCTGGTGACTCCCCCACGCTATATTTCTGACCCCACCAACTGTTGACCTTTCTTCTATGCAGCCCCATTTCTGATGGACCCAGTGCTCACCTTCTGTTCCCCTCCTATATCTAGACTTTTCTTCCATCCAGCTTTCCTCATATGACTTCATGACCCTATTTCTTCTTCCTTCCATTCTTTGACCACTCCTTCACCCAGTCCCATTCCTGTGCTCTGCCCTCTCCAATCATCTGTTACCTTTCCCTGATTCCCCTTCCCAGCTCCTCCACTCCCATATCCCTCACTCCCTTCTCACGATGGTATCTGAGTATGTGAAGCAGGAGTGGGAAACATATACCTCATCCAATTACTTAACTGGATTGCAACTCCCATCATACTCATATAAGTAATCATTTTGGGAGTTGCAGTAAAACAACAGCTAGATAGACACAGCCTGCCCACCCTGCCCCAGTCTGTGTAAAGTCTATGAACAGTCTAGGGCTACTAAGTTGAATGTTACTGTTTTTACTGAGACATTGTTCTTGGCACACAGCAAGGTGGGAGTAATACTCTATCAGTTAGGAACTGTTCCACCTCTAGCAATGTCTTGCACACCCATTTGGTCCTCAAGGGGTTAATATAAACTGGAGCCCAACTTGCATTTACCACTAATGTCCCTGGATCTTAGAACTTCAAAATGCATTGCTTGGTCATAAACTCTCAATCATCTGAGAGATTAAATGTGTCCCTGCTGATATTATCTCTCCCATATAGTAAGCAATCTGTAACCCGCCGGTCCCTCTCTGTCTCCTCCAGGTCATGCTAGCTCGCTGCGCCGCCTATACAGAATGGATAGCTGTGAAAGTGATCAAAAAGCTCCCCTCTCTCAAACAAAGTATCAAGATAGAGAGAAGGGTGATGGAGGCTGTGGCTGGGTGCCCATTTTGCACCCAGATGTACTCAACTTTCCAGACTCAGGTAACAACAACGTGGCTTCCCTGTATTAACCCCTTTGTACATTGCACAGTAATGTGAATCATTACAGAATGACACAAACATGAGAGAGTGTGTACAGTGTATTGTACTAGAATGGATGCACAGTAATATGTATACTAAGGACTGTGATCATGTTGTGTTGACTCTTAGACAGTTCTTCATTGTAACCTCTGTCTCTCTGTCTCCCCTGGAACAGGACAAGGTTTGCTTTGTGATGGAGTACCTAGCCAGAGGGGACCTATTCGAACGGCTGAAAAAAAAGCCACTGGATCCTCAAAGAATAACGTAAGGCCTAAAAATATGAAGTAGATAGGGACAGAAGATGGGGAGGGGGATATGGTAACCAGTAGAGTAATAGGACTGAATGGCACTTAGGGTAGGGAAATGCAGGGAGCACCGACCTGAATGACGCAATCATGCCCACTGTACCAAGTTGTGGGAGATTATAAGTAGAGTAATGTTTTATTCTCCACATCATTCAAGTTATATCAGTCTTACTGTACCTGACGCTGAAAACTAATTAGCCTATTACATCACCACAAGGGGGCAGAGAATTAAAATAAATCATCAAGGGTCATATACACAAAAGTAAAATGGAGAAATTCTGAAGAAAACCACCGGGTTGGAGGGGAGAAATAACACTTCACATAAATGGGGATCTTGCAATATGTTGAAGACCTCTCAATTTAAACCAGGATTTTTGAAGCAAAAAAAGAAAATTCTCCCCTAGACTGCAGTTGTTTTTCCCCCAGAATTACTCTGCTTTTGTACTGTGCATATGGCCTTTAAATGTTAAAGAATTGCTAACATTTCTACTAGTGTGAGGTAAGGACAGATTTTCATGTAAAATAATTAAATAAATTAAATAATTAAAGCCAAACCACGGAAGCTCAAATATGAGTTCAAGTTTGATTAATTACTCTTTTCTTTGAATTTTTACCTTTCAGATTAATTGCAGCTGAGATCACGTGCGGGATCAAATTCCTGCACAGTAAGGGTATCATCCATCGGTAAGTGATAGTGCTCCCTTGTTACCTGTATAATCCATTCTGTCCTATCACATCTCTGTTCTCATTGTTCTCTCCTTCCTGTCCTATCACAGTTCTGTTCTCTCCTCTGTGTACTATAGAGCTCTTCTCTCTTTGCACTCTCCTCTCTGTCTTATCCCAGTTTTGCTCTCTCTGCGCTTTTATTTCTATCCTATCACAGCTCTAGGCTTTCCCTGTCCTATCACTGCTCTCCTCTTCCTGTGCTCATCTCTGTCCTATCACAGCTCTGTACTTTCCCCTCTGTCCTATCACATAAATCCATAGAGCTGTAAGTGGCCTTTTAGGATTGTGCTGTACCCTCTGCATTCTATGACTTACAGACAGATGGCACTCACATTCTACCTCTTTACAGAGATCTCAAGCCCGAGAACATATTTTTCGACAGCGCAGGTCATGCAAAGATCGGCGACTTCGGCCTTGCTGTGGACAAAATGTACCCTGGCCAAACAGCAACAGGTGATGAAGGAACAGACGGCTACATGGCCCCAGAGGTAAATAACAGACAGGCTTGATTTATAATGTGTGTATTTAAGCCCTTGAAAGCTATGGAGATCTCTAACGTATTGCAAAGTAATGTGTGAGACGTCTCTAGAATTCAAGGGGTTAATAGACAGGGTGAGATCAGTGGATAGGAAGGCTGTCTCTTGAGGTGTACACCAGTATCGCCCCCTACAGCTGGGTTATGTACTTTAGTCAGAAGGGCCACATCTTTACTGTTATCTGTTATGTAGACTTGGAGCCACATGAACAAAACAAAGTGGAGAAATACCTGAAGAAAACCATCATAACGGGGAAATGACACATTCCCATTGGTGTAACTGTGATTATTATCCTCTGGAATACTATCGAGGTCTCCAATACGCTGAGGAGATAAGATGATAGGGATGAACTCTGGGGCAAACCAAGTACATCGTAGGGGCCAGATACAATATCCATTGTGTTAAATGGGACTCAAAAACCCTTGAATGCTATAGACGTCACAAACACAATCGATTCACATTACATTGGAGACATCTCTGGCATTCAAAGGGTTAAAAGTCCCAGTGAAACCAATAGGAAATTGGGGAATTTGTCTCCTATGGTGAGTTGGTTTGCTCCAGATTAATTCCAGATTTCCTCAGATCACCAGCCTCAATATATTTGATAACCCTTTAGTATTCAATGGGTTAAGTGTCATATTTATATCAAAGGAGATTTGGGGATTATTTATTTGTCCCCTACAGTGCGACTGGTTTGTCCCAGATTTCCAACTCTTTTGCACACACAGGGCCTTATGTACAAAGGAAAACTGCAGAAAACCAGGGGCAAACCAACTGCAACATAGGGGGGAAAAAATAAAGATATTTCTCCATGATTTCCTATGAGCTGCGCTGTAGAGCAGTGTGTCAGATCCACTGCTTTCCCAGCATCCTGAGAACTAGAGGCCTCAGTGCCACTCCCAGATCTATCACCAGTTATGCCTGTGTGTGTGTGTGTGTGTGTGGGTAGGTTACTGCTGCTTTGTACCTGTGTAGGTAGGTTGCTGTGACTTTGCACCTCATTGTGGGTAGATTGCAGTGGCTTTGTGCCTGACTGTGGGTAGGTTGTAATTTCTTTGTGCCTGTGTGTGGATAAGTTGCAAAGGCTTGGTACCTATGAGTGGTTAGGTTGCCATGGCTTTGCTCCTTGGGTGGGAATGTTTCCATAGCTTTGAGCCTTGTATGCTTAGGTTGCTGTGGCTTTGTGCCTGTCTGTGGGTACGCTACAATTGCTTTGTGTCTGTGTGTGGATAGATTGTAATGGCTTGGTACCTATGAATGGGTAAATTGCCACGGCTTTGTGCCTTATGTAGTAAGGTTACCGTGGGTTTGAGCCTTGTATGCGTAGGTTACTGCGGATTTGTGCCTGTGTGTGGATAGGTTGCCACAGCTTTGTGCCTGTGAGTGGGTAGGTTGCCATTGTTTTGTGCCTGCGAGTGGGAAGGTTGACTTTGCTTTGTGCCTGTGTGTCAATAAGCTGTCTTTGCTTTTTGTATCTGTGTAGGTGCACTGATGTAGCTTTGGGCCTGTTTGTTGGTAGGTAGCCTTTGCTTTGTGCATGTGTGTATGTTGCACAGCTTTGTGCCTGTGTATGGGTAGGTTGTCATGGCTTTTTGCCTGTGTGTGAATAGGTAGTCATGCCTTTACACCTGTGTGTGGGTTGCTGTACTTTGTACCTATGAGTGGGTAGGTTGCAGTGCAGGGTGACCACGTGTCCCGGATTACCCAGGACAGTCCATGAATTTAAATGTATGTCCCTTGTCCCAGGCAGCCCCCTTCTGGGTCAATACAAAGTCCTGGAATGAAGACTACAGAGCACAGAGTTCTGAACACTAGAAGAAGAACTGCTCATTGCCTAGTATGACAAGAAGTGAAGTCTCTGTTGGGCTACAAGAAAATGGCTACCAGAGAGAGTTCTACACATTAGAGAACTGAGCCTTGATCCAGACATCAGTCTGGAGTTGCAGTGCATTTTGCATTGTAGTGTAATGCTAGTCTTAGGCTTTGGGCTTGATGTATATTTTCTTGTAGTTCGCCACAGGTATTGCTTTCTATCACTGTAGTCAATAGGCAGTTCTCCCTCTAGTGTTTAGAACTCTGTGGTGCATTCTTCTCTCCGCAGTGTCCCTGAATGGCACAACTGAAATGTGGTCAGTCTAATGCAGTGGCTTTGTGCCTGTGTGTGGGTAGGTTGCTGTTGCTTTGTGTATATGTGTAGGTATGTTGCCACTGCTTTGTTCGTGGGTAGAAAGGGAAATAACCCCTCTCTATTCTTTTGACAGATCCTGAAGGGTAAGAAATACGATTCTGCTGTGGACTGGTTTTCCTTTGGAGTGATTTTATATAACATGGTAGCTCGCAAGTTTCCAGAGAGGTCGCCTTCCGTACACCAGCTGGGATTCCCACCACGGACCAGCATACATTCCAAGGACCTGATTATAAAGGTAGGTATCAGCAGTGGAATGCACGGCCCCACTGAGATTCAGGTCAAAATTGTCAATGTCAGCAGCCTCAAATGGAGCTCACTGGCCTATTTCCCCAAGGTAAAAATACAAGGAAAAATGGCAAAAGACTGTAATCTTGCTGGTCTCCCAATAACTACATCATCACACTGGGGCAAGTTGTACTAAATAAAATTAGTCATTCTGGGAAGAATCTCCTGCACCATAGGGGACAATAAACCGTCACATTTCTTTGCAATGCATTGGAGACTCTCTAGCAATCAAGGGAAGTTATGCACTAAGTCCTGATAATGCAGAGATAACATCTGCAGTGATATCCAGTTCCTATGTTATTCTAGGGAGCCTATGTACTATCATAGTGCATTGGCTAATAACATAGGACTTGGAGAAGTGATATCACTGGAGACGTTATCTCCACTTTAACACTCATTTATCACACCTTATTCCATAACTCCCAGGGTATTAGAAACCTCCATTTAAATCTATGGGAATTTGATTCCTATCTTGTAATACAGTTGATTTGCCCTAGAATTGCTCCTCTTTTACTTAGTGTAGGAATTGTACTTACACCACATGTATGTGTCATTCATACTGTGGATTAGATTCAGCAGCCCTGTATATACCATTAACCCTAGGGCTGCTGGTAGTAATTACAGTTTGTCACATGACACTCCTGCCCTTATCTGCCTTTACAATGTGTTAAACGGTCAGATTTCCCACAAGGCAAAGAAGTCAATTTCTTAAAGAGATAAATATTCTGCAGCACCTCAGCTGTGATGGCCACACCCACATTTCAAGTTGTGAGTGTGGTCAGAGCAGTCCCAATGCCCCTGTACCAGACACGCTCCTGATTTGTGTTGTCTGGATCATTTACCAGTTTACATAATTCTGTGACAGGATCGGGGAAAGTGAGGCCCTCCAGCTGCTCCCAGACTACAACATCATCATTGTCTGGTGGGGAATGATGGGAGTTGTGGACTGGAAGCAGCTGGAGGGCCTCATGTTCCTCAGCACTGCTCTGTACTAGTCATTATTAAACCCTTTGGATGCTGGAGAGGTGTCATTGCATTATTAAGGTTGTTGGTGTTTGTCTATTATAGGCTGAAGGGATTTTCTATGCCAGGAAACACTAGATCACCCTGGGGGCAGGGGGGTGTCATGTGAGCAATAGGGGCATGGTGAGGGGTGGGGCTTAGGAGCACCCAGGGCAGGATTTCCCAGTAGGCAATTGCTTAGGGTGCCAAGTTATCAGGGGAAAAGCCACAACTGATCTGGCGACAACCATATTCTGAATAGTAGGGGTGGCCAGGACAACCCCAGATCTGCTAAATTATGTGGCCTTTGTATTTACCAGTTTACAGACCCATTTACTGGCCATTATTTAACCCGTTTGATGTTAAGGAGGTCTACAATGCAATGTAAAGCAATATATTGGAGAGCTCGATAGCAGCCAAAGGGTTAAGAGATTTCACTGATCTTCTATATTAAAGGGTAAGAGGATTTTCTGTACCAGGTAACAGTGGTTGGGGCTAGAGGTGGGGTCCAATGAGTGGGGTGTGGCCATGGGTGGAGCTAAGGGCAATTTGGGTGCTTTTTGCTTATGATCCTAACATGTAAATCTTATATAATAATTTGCTAAGGATGTTTGTCAGAAGCTGTCATGCGCAGCACAGACGGGTGCATACACTGCAGTCATACGCAGTAGAGACTGCCTGCGCCAAGGCTGATACAGAGAGGGGCCCTCCAAATTCAGACCGTTGGTGCGCGGAGAGGATTCCAGTCTGAATTTGGAGCATCCCGCTCCGTATAAGACGTGGCATGGACAGTCTCTACTGTGCATGACTGCACTGCGGCCAGTGTGATCCGGCCACCTGCCGAGGTTGCTGGATGGCACTGTGGCCGGGGTACACAGGCTTTTCATCTAGTCAGGTAATAAAACACTGCACACATGGCAGAAGCTCTAGCCCTTTGAGTGCCAGAGGGTTACAGAATGTAAAGCAGAGCAATGGATTCCGTACCCCTCCAGCACTTACAGGGCTAGAAGTAGAAATACACATTAAGATACTAAAGGATATTTTTCCTTTCCACAGCTCCTGGACAAAGACCCAGTCCAGAGCCATATAGTAGCATCTACAATTGAGAGCCACCCATTCTTCAGTTCCATCAACTGGGAGGAGCTGCAGCAAAGCCGTGTCAAGCCACCATCCTCAGTAGTAAGTACATGCACTTGAATCAGTGCCCAGTGAGTCTATACACAGTTACACTGCCATGCTGAACAGAAGGCATGGGACAGGGTGATAAACCTGAGGCCCTTCTACTGTTCAGGACTAAAATTCTCATCACCTCCAGCCAACAAACAGCTGGAGGGCTTCAGATTACTCAACTTTAATGGGGTACCGTCATCTAAAAACCAAATAGATTATTTTTATAGTGCTTTCAGAGTAATTTGTATGTTGTTATAGCCACATTATTTAGAATATAAGTTTATTGTTCAATTGGATTTAGAGGTTATGGCATGCAGGCATTACCAGTCTTAGCCTTCCATCCCCCCCCCCCATATGTAACATTTAACCCTTCAGTGCTAGGAGATGTGGGCAATGCATTGGTGAGCAGTGTCAGTGAGTGGGAGAGGTAATGTAAGGCTACCACAGGACATTACTGCACAGCACGTCTTCATTAGAATAAACTATATATATATCTAACTCCAAACTTACTTTCTAAATAAAAAAATGGCTAAAATAACATACGAATTTGACACCATTGTAGTTTGAGATTAGCCCCTAATTTATGTGGATGCACACAGGGTTATGTACTATAATATTTGATTGTTTCAGTGCATATTGGCACACACACACACACTGCACCATTGTTAAAAGTTTACTGTGAGCAGTCCTACAACACCACCCCTATACCATGCACAGGAGAATAAGGAGTAAAGTTCTGTTCATTTTCTCTGTATCTTGCAATTAGTACATAGCGTTAAAAAAAAAGGAAAGGAACACCCCAAAAAGCCTACACACTTCACCTGAATCCCTTCCCTAGGCAAAAGGGGCTTGGAGAGGAGAATCTGCAGTGTAAATAGCTCAGTAAATTGGTATAACACTAAGAAATTGGTTCTAGCTCTTAGTTTAGCTAGTAAATGTATTACAACACCCCCACCCATTGTTAACACGGAATGAGAATGGATGTAACGGTACTGACGTCACGGTATCTTCTCTCTGCAGGTGCCAGAGAAGACAGGCCAGAGAAAAGTGTAGCTTTATCCACGGATGAAATGGAGACACCCATCTCTCCAGAAGATCAGGGGAGATTCCGTGGATTCTCGTTCTGTGGCTCAGGGCTGTGAGCTGGATCTCCCCAGTGCTGGGCCCAGAAAAACATCAACGAGCATAACAAGATTATTACAATGGAACTGTGTAATTACTAATAAACAATGAGTTCAATTAGGAATGCATTGTGTTTTTCAATTTTTATTAAGGGAATATTAATTCCTCCTAAAAATAACCCTCCACATTTACTTTACTGTAACCATAAAATCCCAAAGGTCACTATGCATTCTGTGTTTGCGCCTTTGAACAAGACAAAACAACTTCCGTCAGTCTTTAACGTCATGTCCGTACAGTTCTTTGCTGGCTCACCAGCTACCAGCCTTGAACCAGAAATAAGGAACGAATCTACGCTCCCTAACAGGAAACAGTGAGACCTACATCAGGTGTAGAGGCAGGGCCGGCCCAACACAATGTGCTGCCTGGGTCCAAGGATGAAATGCTGCCCCCCCAAACTACACCCACCAAAACACGCCCATAAGGCTGCTCTAAGCAAATTTAACCCCTTGAGAGCCAGAGGGGTATGCAGTGTATTGCAATGCACTGCATACCACTCTGGCACACTAAGGGTTAAGCCCCAGGTCTTTCAGTCTTCCACATAGGACACCACTTTAACTCTTTCATAACCAGGGATGTCTGTTCCTGTTGCAAAGGGTTAGAATTTTCTGCTCCTGTACTCAAAGGGTTATAAAATCTAACCATACAGGAGAAGACATCCCTGGTTATGAAATTGTTAAAGTGGTGTCCTGTATGAAAGATTGCTATCTAACTCTGCTGCAGATGTAAAAAAATGGACAGTTATAAAATACCATTTACATCTGTCGCCCCAATGTCTTTCCCTCCATGCCACCCATGTCTCTCTCTCTCCCTCTATGCCACCCATGTCTCTCTCTCCCTCTATGCCACCCATGTCTCTCTCTCCCTCCATGCCACTCATGTCTGTCTCTCTCTCTCCCTCTATGCCACCCATGTCTGTCTCTCTCTCCCTCCATGCCACTCATGTCTGTCTCTCACTTCAACATATCATACATGTCTCTCTCCTCTCCCAATGTGTCTCTTTGCCATGTATCTTCTCCTCTTTTGTCTCTCTCTCCTCCATTTCTGTCTGTCTCTCTCCTCTTCCAACCTCTGTCTGTCTCTCTTCTCCCTCCATATGCCACAACCAGTTTGCCTATAAAATATGCCACTGCCAGATGCCCATTAAAACATGCCCCAGTACACATATTGCTGACCCAGGACTTACCTCAGCACCCCAGAACATGCCCATTGCCCACCCAGGACCTAACCCAGAACCCTAGGACATGCCCCATTGCCCATCCAGGACTTACCCCAGCACCCCAGGACATGCCCCATTGCCCACCCAGGACCTAACCCAGAACCCCAGGACATGCCCCATTGCCCATCCAGGACTTACCCCAGCACCCCAGGACATGCCCCATTGCACATCCAGGACTTACCCCAGCACCCCAGGACATGCCCCATTGCCCGCCCAGGACTTACCCCAGCACCCCAGGACATGCAACATTGCCCGCCCAGGACTTACCCCAGCACCCCAGGACATGCCCCATTGCCCGTCCAGGACTTACCCCAGCACGCTACTCTTTGTCTCCAGCCGGCAGTCACTTGTCACTGAGCCGGCAGCCCAGCCCTGACAGCAGGTGCTCTTGGCAGGGTGTCACTACTCTTTGTCTCCAGCCAGCAGTCACTTGTAACTGAGTCGGCAGGCCAGCCCTGACTGACACAGTCTCCTTCCAAGGGATGTCCTTTATCCTTTTAATTCTTACATCCTAGGAAGGTCTCTTACTCCTGTCACTGTGACACTACACACCGACTATGCCCCTACTTATTTGTTAAAACGTAAAGTCTGTGCTTTATCTTTATAGTTATGGGATGTCTGTACAGCTGTGTATTATGCCTGTCCTACAAACACATTGGGTCAGACTGTTATGCCTGTCACATTCTAGGTCTTTTATCCCTGTAACACGCATGGGTCTCTCACTTATCCATGTCACGTGTTTGGCTTGGTCTCTTATGCCTGTCAGTCTCTGATAAGTCCCTTTGATGCCCGTTGCACTCTGGGGAAGTCCCTTTGATGCCCGTCGCACTGCGGGGCAGTCTCCTGTGAGGCAGTCTCTTATGCCTGTCGCACTGTGGGGCAGTCTCTTATGCCTGCTGCACTGTGGGGCAGTCTCGTATGCCTGACACACTCTGGGTCAGTCTTTATTGTCTGACACTCTGGGTCAGTCTCTTATGCCTGACACACTCTGGCTCTTTCTCTCTCATGCCTGACACACTGGGTCAGTCTTTCCCTCCCTGTGACAGAGTCTGTCTCTAACTCTGTTCTCTTATCCTGTGTGACTTGGCACATTCCACAATAACAAAGTATCCTAGAGGTCTGGGAGTTCCGCTAGTACACCCTTACCACCTACGCTCCCCAGCACACCTGTGTCTGTGCCGGTGCCGGCCGGTAGCTCCCCTCACACACATAACCGCTCCTCCACAAACTCATTCTCCTGGCTCCGGTTCACCGGGAGCTGTTCCGGGATGTACCCGGACATGATACCCGCTATGCCCGGTGTGTGCCCGGTGTGCGCCAGTCAGTCCGGTGTCTGAGGTTCCAACTTCCGGCTCCTGTCCCTGCCCCGTGAGGATAAACTGAGGCAGACAGCAGCCCAAAGAGAGGGTACTACAGTAGGGAGCGTGTAGGAGCAGGGGACACCCAGCGGACACTCAGTGCGCTGTCAGAGCTGGGCTGCTGGCTCAGTGACAAGTGATTGCCGGCTGGAGACAAAGAGTAGTGACACCCTGCCAAACGCGCCTGCTGTGACAGTGATTATTCTGGCTCAGCATCAGTCAGGCTGACAGACTGAGGCTGAGCCACAATAATTGCTGTCACAGCAGGCATGCCGCTTGCAGGAGGGAGTCAAAACTCTTTGTCCTGTGCCGTGTGGACACAGACCTGGAGGCTGGCTGATGCAAAAATGACATACAGTGGGCGGCAAATTGCCGCCCCAGTCAAAGTGTTGCCTGGGTCCATGGACCCACCAGGACCCATGTTAGGGCCAGTCCTTTGTAGAGAGTTCCTTTCTGACTGAGTCTGACCTCCAACAGCCTGCTAACTCTAGACCAGGGATGGTGAACGTTTTTGGATCTTAGTGCCCAATTTTCAGCAGGGATATTAGGTTACAAATATCAAAGTGCCAATACTGAACATTTACCATGGAAAGGAGGTTTCTATGGTAAATACAGCTATATACAATTGTGTGCTGCCTTATTTTAACAGAGAGATGCAATCTGTGCTTTATTCGAAGACCAAAAACACATGAAACAAACTTTTTCAAACTAACATTAATGTTGTGATGTAGACAAGTGATACCATAGAGCTTATAATTGAAATGGAGCTACTCAACTGATACCACAGCACTTATAACTGCAATGGAGCTACACCAGTGATACCAAAGAACTTACAATTGAAATTGAACTATACCAGTGATACCACGGAGCTTGCAGATGAAATGGTGCTACACTAGTGATATCGCAGAGTGTACAACTAAAATGAAGGTACACTAGTGACACAGCAAATCTTACAATTGAAATGGTTCTACATTAGTAATAACACAGAGCGTACAATTGAAATGTAAGTACGCTGGTGACACAGAGAATATTACAAATGAAATGGTGCTACACTAGTGATACCACAGAGAGTACAATTGAAATGTATCACTAGTGTAGCACCATTTCATTTGTAATATCCTCTGTGTCACCAGCGTACTTACATATCAATTGTACGCTCTGTGGTAAGTACGCTTGTGACACAGAGGATATTACAATTGAAATGGTGCTACACTAGTGATACCACAGAGTGTACCATTGAAATGTAAGTACCCTGGTGACAGAGCAGATTTTACAATTGAAATGGTTCTACACTAGCAATTACACAGAGTATACAAATGAAATTGAGGTACATTAGTGACACTGTAGATCGTAACATTGAAATGGTGCTACACTAGTCATACCACAGAGTGTACAATTGAAATGGAGGTACATTAGTGACACTGCAGATCTTACAACTGAAATGGAACAGATAGTAGGTAACACTGGACTTCGACTTCGAAGCTCTGGTCCGTCCTGGCAAAGCATTGCTAGGCAACAGTGCCGGCAACTTCATGCTCCCTTACAACGAGCCATTGGGACGTCAGCTGCCTTCCTCATATAAGGCAGCGAGGCGGCCGATCCGGTGCTTAGTTATTCGAGACTCCCCGTTAGTCAGTACCTTAGTTTTGTGTGTTCCTTTCCCTCCGGTGTACCAGACCTCGGATTTCCTCTTGACTTCTCTCCTGGATCTTCCTGCCTGTAATGTGTACAGGACCTCTGCCTGACCTGACTTTGCACCTTGAGCTGCCTGCCCTGACCCTTCTGGCTTGACTTGGACATTGCACCTTGAGTTGCCTGCCCTGACCCTTTTTGCTGTCTTCTGGACATTGCACCTTGAGCTGCCTGCCCTGACCCTTTTTGCTGTCTTCTAGACATTGCACCTTGAGGTGCCTGCCCTGACCCTTTTTGCTGTGTTCTGGACATTGCACCTTGAGCTGCCTGCCCTGATCCCTTTTGGCTTGAGCTGGACATTGCACCTTGCGTTGCAGGTCTTGACCTTTGGCTTGGAACTGAGACCTTACTGCTTACTTCAGCTTATATGTGCTTTGAGAAAGCAGCTTTTTGTTGCTGAGAAACACGTTAGCGTTTAAGCCTGTTCATTTATTGTTTTTAATACACGTGGATGAGCCATTCACTTTTATTACTCTGAAACAGCCGTCCGTTTGTGCATTTGGAGTGGAGCGTTTCTGATTGCCAGTTCCCCGTTTGGAAAAGGATGTAATTTCTCCACAAGGGTTTCTGTCAGATATCAGTCTTCTGACCACAGTGTACTGTGTTACACTATTGGGTGCCTTTTCTTTTTCATTTTATATCACTGATGGGAGTTTCTAGCCGCTCAGGGAGAGAGTGTCCTGTAAGGGCTGCTCTAGATCTGCTGAAGTGCCATGTGTGTTACTACTGCTTCTGAGGGCATTTCGTACCCTCAGCTGTTTGTGTGCTGGATATGGTGTATACCATTACCTTAGCCATTTGTGAGTACCTACCTTTGGGTGTCGGCGGTGACCATTGGCTGATATACTGATCCCGCACAGGGGTGTTCGTTGTCTCTTCTCCCACCCCTTCTTCTATTTTTACATCCACCTACCATACCTGACCTAACCAACACCTTTTTTTTTCAAAATTTACAATATAGTAATAAACTTTCAAGGAAAGAAGGGATGAGAGAAGGGCAAATATGTGTCTATTTAAACTGCCTATAACTTGTGCTTTTTTTGTTTTGAAATTAGGTTAATAGTTTGTGATTTTGATTTAGTAATTAGGGGATCTAATATCAACAGAATTTTATTCTCTGACTTGATGAGATATGGCTACATAATTAATTACTCACATGTCCAGAAAATCACCACCTCTCTCCACCTTTCTAGGCCTTTCTTGCTCCATTAATTAGAAACAAATGTTGCAGCTGCACTCTGAAGACTTGGATACATGTAGCAACTCGGATGGTGAATAAAATATAGACATCTTTATTGAAGAATCTTAAAAATACATCCGTGCATAAAGTTGTGGAGATAAAACGGGACATACAAAGAAAACAAAGCAAAGCTGGATGTCACGGCACTCAGTCAAACATGTTTTGCACATAGCAGCACTTAATCATAGACCTAAAAAGGAAGTGAAAACATAGTTCCCTATATACACATCCGATCCTTCCATTAAGTAAAACCAGATAAAGGAAAAAATGGTAACACTCAGATGCTTCCCTTTTCAGTATGATATTTAAGTATATTTAAAGACATACCACACCAACCCGCTGTTAATGAGATGGGATTATAAAAAGAAAAAAAAAAAACTTCAAAACTTAAAGATGTATATGAATAATGAAGCACATGGTATACACAATGCCAACTACTGGACTGTTCCATATCCCTTTTTACTTTTCCTTTCAGATAACCTCGTTCTCAGTAGTGGTGACATTATCAATGACTATCTTATTGAACCCACTGAACTCCTCTACTGAAATCTTGAAGTTCTGTCATACTGAAGTGTATCTGGGGTTTTTTCATAGCAATTTCCAAGAAATTGGAGGAGTTATATAATTGCTTATAAGTTTGTAAACAAATTAACACATCTACTGTGAAAAAGTGCCTCAAATACCAAATGTATTAGTATAAATGACGAGTCTGTCTGCACAGCCTATCACATCTGAAAAAAGTGGTTTGTCCCATTGTGATTACTACTTTTGCTCCACTACATAGGTATCGCAATAGGACAACTGCAATACTACTACATTTACAGATTGCGCTATTTAAAGGCACGACACGACCATCTTGTGCCGATTTGCAATGCGAGATTGTCATGTCCGCCTTTGAACACTGCGACCTGCTGAATGCGGCTTAAAGCAGCACGCTATTTAAAGTGCGCAATTTCAAAAGGATACCTATAGCATGTAGGGTTACACGGTTATTCATTTTTCTTTTGAGCCTAAAATGCAAAATGGTAGAAAATGGAAAAGAAGAATATAAACTGCTCAAAAAAATAAAGGGAACACTTAAACAACACAATGCAACTCAAAGTCAATCACACTTCTGTGAAATCATACTATCCACTCAGGAAGCAACACTGATTGACAATCAATTTCACATGCTGTTGTGCAAATGGAACAGACAACAGGTGGAAATTATAGGCAATTAGCAAGACACCCCCAATAAAGGAGTGGTTCTGCAGGTGGTGACCACAGACCACTTTTCAGTTCCTATGCTTCCTGGCTGATGATTTGGTCACTTTTAAATGCTGGCGGTGCTTTCACTCTAGTGGTAGCATGAGACGGAGTCTACAACCCACACAAGTGGCTCAGGTAGTGCAGCTCATCCAGGATGGCACATCAATGCGAGCTGTGGAAAGAAGGTTTGCGTAGTGTCCAGAGCATGGAGGCGCTACCAGGAGACAGGCCAGTACATCAGGAGACGTGGAGGAGGCCGTAGGAGGGCAACAACCCAGCAGCAGGACCGCTATCTCCGCGTTTGTGCAAGGAGGAGCAGGAGGAGCACTGCCAGAGCCCTGCAAAATGACCTCCAGCAGGCCACAAATGTGCATGTGTCCACTCAAACGGTCAGAAACAGACTCCATGAGGGTGGTATGAGGGCCCGACGTCCACAGGTGGGGGTTGTGCTTACAGCCCAACACCGTGCAGGACGTTTGGCATTTGCCAGAGAACACCAAGATTGGCAAATTCGCTACTGGCGCCCTGAGCTCTTCACAGATGAAAGCAGGTTCACACTGAGCAAGTGACAGACGTGACAGAGTCTGGAGACGCCGTGGAGTGTTCTGCTGCCTGCAAAATCCTCCAGCATGACCGGTTTGGCAGTGGGTCAGTAATGGTGTGGGGTGGCATTTCTTTGGGGGGCCGCACAGCCCTCCATGTGCTTGCCAGAGGTAGCCTGCCATTAGGTACCGAGATGAGATCCTCAGACCCCTTGTGAGACCATATGTTGGTGCGGTTGGCCCTGGGTTCCTCCTAATGCAAGACAATGCTAGACATCATGTGGCTGGAGTGTGTCAGCAGTTCCTGCAAGAGGAAGGCATTGATGCTATGGACTGGCCCGCCTGTTCCCCAGACCTGAATCCGATTGAGCACATCTGGGACATCATGTCTCGCTCCATCCACAAACGCCACGTTGCACCACAGACTGTCCAGGAGTTGGCGGATGCTTTAGTCCAGGTCTGGGAGGACATCCCTCAGGAGACCATCCGCAACCTCATCAAGAGCATGCCCAGGCGTTGTAGGGAGATCATACGGACACGTGGAGGCCACACACACTACTGAGCCTCATTTTGACTTGTTTTAAGGACATTACATCAAAGTTGGATCTGCCTGTAGTGTGGTTTTCCATTTTGATTTTGAGTGTGACTCCATATCCAGACCTCCATGGGTTGATAAATTTGATTTCCATTGAGAATTGTTATGTGATTTTGTTGTCAGCACATTCAACTATGTAAAGACGAAAGTATTTCATACGATTAGTTCATTCATTCAGATCTAGGATGTGTAATCTTAGTGTTCCCTTTATTTTTTTGAGCAGTGTATGTTTTTCAATTGCTAATTTTAGTCAGTAGACCTAAGCATAAAAACATATACTGTAAAATCTTGGGTATAATACGCACAATTTTACCCCACTTCACCTTACGTCAGTGTTTCTCAACTTCTGCCCTCAGGACCCACTAACAGGCCAGGACTTAGGGATTTCTCTGCTAGAGCACAGGTGTGGTGATCAGAGGCTCATTCACATTGATTAACTCACCTGTGCTCTAACAAGGAAATCATCACATCCTGGCCCGTTAGTGGGTCCTGAGGACAGGAGTTGAGAACCACTGCCTTATGTGAAGTGGGGGGTTCATATTATACCCGAGAGTTTTTTATTAAAAAAATCAAGCCTGCCAGATCCCTTCCCTCCCTCTCACGGCACTATTGCCGCCCGCTTCCTTCTGAAGGTCCTCACAGGGCAATACCATAGCCGGAAGGAAGCGGGCAGCAATTGGAAGCATGCCACCCGCAGGGAATATTGACTTTGGTTATATGCTGCCTGCTAATGGGACTGAATCTTGAAGTAAGTAAATGGTATTTTAGCAGCGCATAGCACCGTGGGAGGGAAGAGATCTGACAGGATTAATTTTTTTTTTTTCATAAGAGGGGAAAAAAATGGTGCGTATTATACATAGGCACTCTTGTTTTCCCCTACAGTCTTGGGCATAATTTACACCTGCGTATTATACCTGAGATTTTATGGTATTTCTTTTTTAGAAAAAAAAAATGTTAATACTAAGCTCAAAAAACATTTGTTAGTTGAACATATTAAAAATACATTCCTAGAGAGCTGTTGACACTCTACTGGAATTTATATTACAAAAAAAAAAGGGTAAAATTTATTTTTTTATGTTAGGGAATAGACTATTAAACAATTATATCTTTTGAAAGTGAAGGGTCTGCTGACAAAGATTGTGTAGGACATGTGTGAGTTGTTCACAGAAGGATACCTAAAGTTGTAATTTTACTGTAAATGGCAATAAATGTGGGAAAAAATGCTTAGCACCCTGCAGAGAAAAATAATCAACACAAAAGATATTCAAAATATTATGCTCTTTTCATTTATATAAAATTCATTCTGCATAACATTTTCTCTCTCAAAGCAATACAATGCATACCCCTTTGGCACTAAAAGGGTTATACACTTAAATGCCAGCATTTAGGGGTTAAAAGTACACAGCCAAACCCCTCAATTATGTGACTATCAGGAGATGGCACCTGTGTTCAATCACAGATGGGATATGGTTCTTATCCAGTAACATGGATGCCCTTTCTGAGGCTTGGGGGATGTAATTTAAGGGTCTTGTGAAGAAAGCTGTGGTCTGCAGCCCAGACAGTGATCCACTTAATCCCGGTATTGATGAGAGCCCTCGACTTCTGTCCCTGAAGATCAGTGCATACAGGCAGTAGCTGCAGGAGATGGGACCCTGGATGCCTGAGGGTGATCTAAGGGCCCTAAGGTCATGAGAAAAGTGGAGCAAATGTGGCCCAAACCAACGACAACATAGGGGAATAATTAAAAGAGCCACTAATCTAATTAGTGATTTTAAAGGGATAATAGGATTTTAGTCTTACCTGTTAAATCCTTTTCACTTAGTCCATACAGGTCACTGGTACACTGGGAGGCGATCCACCCCTTTAATAGGCAGGAACATTCATTCAAATGTATGCAGGGGGTGGAGCCTCCCCTCCTACTTAAGCTTCCTTCAGGCCAGAGCCAAGCTAGATTGATTTGAGACACTTAAACTGACCAGAGGTAAGAAGGAAAAGGAAGACTCCTGTGAGCATGCCCCGAAGGTCTCCCACTGAATGCCACAGGAGAGCCAAGCATGGTCCCTTGACAGGGTGGGAGACCAGTGACCTGTATGGACTAAGTGAAAAGGATTTAACAGGTAAGACTAAAATCCTATTTTCACTGTCGTCCAATACAGGTCACTGGTACACTGGGATGTACAAACATTGAGCTGTCCCAGAGGCGGGAAGTAAGGCAAGGACCAGGCGTAAGGCCCAAGTCACTAGAACTGCTATGAACCAGTTAATCATATAGCCCAGTAACAGAAGTGTCAACGGACACCAACCAGGGGGGAAAATATAAACCCCCGAACTAACACAGCACACTAAACTAGAGCCAGCCGGGCTCAACAGTAAGGAAGCACTAGGAATCACAGAGTAGAAGTCCTAAACAGGCAAAACTGCCTCCAGGACCTTCCTCCCAAAGCTGGCATCAGCCGAGGCCAGTACATCAACACGGTAGTGCTTCAAGAAGGTGTGCATAGAGGACCAAGTGGCCGCTTTGCACAGCTGATCAGCAGATGCCTGATTCTTATAGGCCCAAGAGGCCCCAATTGATCTGGTGGAATGAGCAGTAACCCTGAAGGGAACATGCTTATTCCGCAATTTGTAGGCTTCGCGGATGGTAGATTTAATCCAAGAGGCAATAGTTACCTTGGATGCCGGTCTCCCTGCCCTAGGCCCCTCAGGAATGACGAACAAGGCGTCAGACTTCCTGATAGACTCAGTGCGATGAACATAAAATTTAAGACAACGCACAACATCCAACAAATGGAGGTTTCTTTCCTTGTCAGAGGAAGGGTTAGGGCAGAAAGAGGGAACCACAATCTCCTGATTGATGTGAAATTCGGATACAACCTTGGGTAAAAACTCCTTGGAAGTGCGAAGCACTGCCTTATCTTTGTGAAACACCAAGTAAGGAGGTTTACAAGACAGAGCTTGTAACTCTACTACCCGGCAAACTGAGACAATAGCCAAAAGAAAAGCCATTTTCCAGGTCAAGAGACGCAAAGGAATAGAAGCCAAGGATTCAAACGGGGGTCTCTGGAGAACCCCCAGCACCAGATTGAGGTCCCACTGGGGAGCAGGACTCTTGAAGGCAGGCCGAACATGAGCCACACCTTGGAAGAAAACCTTAACATCAGGAAGAATAGCAATCCTTTCCTGGAAAAACACAGACAGAGCTGAAGTCTGAACCTTGAGAGAACTCAGGCTGAGTCCCTTCTCAACCCCATCCTGTAAAAAGGCTAGGACTGTGGGAAGATGGAAATCTAGAGACAGATCCTTAGCAGTACACCATGCTACAAAGGTGGACCATATGCGATGATAGATCTTGGAAGACACAGGTTTGCGAGCTCTAAGCATCGTAGACACCACTGAAGAGGAAAACCCTTTCTTCTTTAGAATTGAGGATTCAACCTCCAAGCCATCAAATGGAGATGCTGAACATCCTCCTTCCACAGATATCCCTGAAGAAGTAGATCTGGACGTGCAGGAAGCGGGACAGGATCCGTAACAGACATGGCTAGCAGTTCCGGATACCAGGACTGACGAGGCCAATTTGGAGTGATCAGGATGACAGGACAACGCTCCACCTTCAGCTTCTGGATGACTCGGATCAACAGAGGAAGAGGAGGGAAGATGTAAGCCAGAGGAAACGTCCAAGGGATTGAAAAGGCATCCACTGCCAGAGCAAGAGGGTCCCTCCACCGGGAGCAAAACACTGGCACCTTCCTGTTGTGTCTGGTTGCCATCAGATCCACTACTGGCACCCTCCACATCTAGGTGAGAAGGTGAAACACTTCTGGATGAAGCGCCCATTCTCCGCTGTCGACAGTATGATGACTGAGAAAGTCTGCCATGACGTTGTCTACGCCTGGAATGTGAACCGCTGAGATGACGGGCACATGATCTTCTGCCCAAGACAAAATGGCCTCTAACCAGGCGGTGAGGCTTTTCGTGCCACCTTGTCTGTTGATGTAGGCCACTGCTGTGGCGTTGTCGGACTCCACTCTGACTGGACAACCTTCCAGCTGAGATTCCCAGTGCCTCAGGGCAAGAAGTATGGCACGAAGTTCCAGAACATTGATGGAGAGAAGAGATTCTTCCAGACCCCATTTCCCCTGAGCACTGAAACGACCCAACACTGCCCCCCCAACCCCGGAGGCTGGCATCCGTCGTGACTGTGGTCCAATAGGGAACCCGAAAGGATCTCCCTTTCAGGAGATGAGACAGGTCCAACCACCACTCCAGGCTCAGCTCTACATGAGGGGGCAACGATACAGAGAGATGCTGGTGATCTGGATGAGATCTGCAAGTCTGAATCACAAACCTCTGAAGTTCCCTGGTGTGTGCCATGGCAAAAGGCACCGCCTCTATCGTGGAAATGAACTTCCCCACCAGAGAAGACAACCTTGGTACTGGAACCCTGTCCATTTCCAGGATCCTGGCCACCCGGACAGCAATCTGATGAGCCACTTCCTCCGGCAAAAACACCATGCACTGCTAAGTGTTGAACAGGAGACCCAGGAAGAGGAGCCACTGAGATGGGACCAAGTCTGTCTTGTCCAGATTCACAATCCAGCCGTGGCGATTGAGTGTCTGTATGCACAACTGCAGCTGCTGGTGAAGGATCTCCGCAGATGAGGCTTTCAGGAGCAGATCGTCCATGTAAGGAGTCACCCTGACTCCATCTCGATGAAGCACAGCAATCAAAGCTCCCAATACCCTCTGAAAGACCTGAGGAGCTGAAGTCAGACCAAAGGGAAGAGCTGAAAATTGAAAGTGGCCTTTGTGACAGGCAAATCTGAGATACCATCTGCTCTCTGGATGAATAGGGATGTGAAGGTATGCATCCTGAAGGTCCAGGGAGGCAAGGAACTCCCCTGGAGACATTGCTGCTATCACTGAACGCAGAGATTCCTGACGAAAGTGGGAACTCACAACAAAGGAATTGAGATCCTTGAGATCCAATATAGGACGAGCACCTCCGTCCTTTTTGGCCACAACGAACAGGTTGGAATAGAATCCTGAACCTGTGTCTTCTGGTGGAACCAATTCCAGGACCTCTTTGTCCAAAAGATCCTGAATACCGTCGTCGAACAGACGTCGTTTTGTAGGCTCCTGAGAAGGACGAGTAAAATGGAACCGAAAAGGAGGAAGGGAAGAGAAAGGGATCCTGTATCCCCCTGATACCACCTGAACAACCCAACAACACAACACAACCCACAGACTCCTCCCAAACCCGGCGAAAGATGTGGAGACGTCCACCTACAGCCGGATGCGGACCCGGGTTCGGCGAGTCATGCCGAAGCAGTCTTGGAGGTCTTGGCCTTAGGGGCAACTTTGGGATTCCAGGACTGTTTGGGCTTGGAGGAGAAGCGCGTGGAAGACGGACCTGTTTGGGGCGTGGAGCGTGTCTCAGTTTGGAAAGAACGAAAGGACCGATTGCGTTTGGCTGGAAACTTCTTCTTGAACACCGATGGCAGAAGAGTACTTTTGCCACCAGTGGCCTCACTAATCATCTCCTTAAGTTCAGATCCAAACAGTAAGGACCCCTGAAAGGGCAAAGAAAGCAAGGCTTTCTTAGATGTAGTGTCAGCAGACCAAATCTTTAACCAAAGAGCACGTCTAGCTACTATGGAGGAGGTAGAGGCCCTCGTCATCATGCGCACAGCATCAAAAGCAGCATCAGCAACATAATTTTGAGCTTCTAACATATTAGCAAGAAGCTGCAACTGCTCAGACACCGGAGCATCCTGGCGAACCGCCTCAGCCAATTGCTCAGTCCAGGCCGCAATGGCCCTATTAACCCATGCCACTGCAAAAGTTGGACGCATGGCAGTGCAAACAGAGGCAAAAATGGATTTAAGGCAAATCTCTAACTTTTTGTCCGTCCAATCTTGCAGGGCCGAAGCATCAGACACAGCTAAGGCAGTAGATTTGGATAACCTAGAAATAGCATCCACTGTAGGAGGATGAACCCATTTTGCCACTTCAGTCTCAGGAAAAGGATAAAGTTTAGCAAACTTCTTGGACACAGAAGAGGATTTTTCAGGGTTCCTCCATGCGTCTGAGACTAAACGGGCAAGGGTAGGGTTAGTAGGAAAACAAACCACAGCCTTTGATGGTTTTTGGAAAACATCAGTTGGATCATGAGTAGATTCCTGAGTCAGAGGAAGGTTGAGCGTAGTAAGTACAGTTCTGATCAAACCCTCAGCCGAAACTTCAGGGTCACATTCATAAGGGTCACCAATGGACCTATTAGATTCAATAACAGTGCCTTCCACAGCATCAGAATCTTGCAAAAGTTCTTCTTCAGAAGAATCAGACACATCAGGAGCCCCCTGTGGCTTAGGCAGGGAGGTCCTGAATCAGGAGGGGGTCTGCCAGATCTGCAGAGCCCCCTGAACCTGAGAGGGAAAGAGTTGAAAAGTGGATCTGAGATCCCTAGTGGCAGCTTTAAACTCTTTTACCCAAGTTGGCTCAATAGCGTGGCTGGGAAGCCCAGGGTTGCTATCCTAACTTTCTGCACATTTTGGGCATAAATGACCTGAAAATTCTCTAGGTAGCCCAGAGTGACAAGAGGAGCAAAACGCAATGGGGGAAACAGACACCCCAGCCTCTTTAGTCTTGGGTCTAGCCCCTGACTCCAGTGGAGTAGACATGCTCACAGCATCAGATATACACCACCTAATAAAACCACCCAGTAAAAGTGTTAAAGATTAAAGTTTCACCCCAGAAATGCCTAAAATCGGACTTATCTGGCCAGCGAAGGGTTAATCTGCTGAGAGGAGAGAAGGCTCGGCCCCTGCGTAGTATACTCGCTGAGAAAAACACCACAAAATGGCTGCCGCGACGGGAGCCAATCAGAAAACGAGCGCGAAACGGGCGCTCATGGGAAACGTAGTTTTCCTCAGAAGTACCCCTAAACAGTGCCCGAAGCCCCCCCAAACCCCCAACACACTGAATCTAGTCACCGGATGATAGAGCAAGGGAAGACCAACAAAATGAGCCCTCTCTGAAGTTGCTGTGACAAGCGGTTCCAGAGAAACGTCCCACACTGTGAAATCCCATAGAGAGTAAAGGAGCAATGGCGTCTATGCGGGAAAAAGCGCGCTTAAAGGCGCAGAACACTAAATCTTAATAAAGTATACTAAAAGTAAAAAGTACACCAAACACACTTTTGACAATGGAAAACATGAGAGAATAAGGACCCAATGCTCCAAAACCCAGGGAATACCACAAACATTGCATAATTACAAGCAATATGAATAAAAACACCCTATGAGTGCTGGAGTGCAGAAGGCAAACTCCCAAATACAAGCCCAGAGAAGGGACACTGTGGGGACAAGTGGACCTTCAGCACTCAAAGGGTGGCTCACCTTTCTGCAGGACTTCTGTCTTCAGGTAACCATGTTAAAAGGAGATTAACCAGAGGAAAATCCCCCCAGCAGGGAAGTTGCTTGACTCAAGCTGTTCCCTCTTCAGGGCATAAGGTCCACCAGAAAATCCCTGGAAGCTGCACTAGCCACTTTGGAGAGGGCAATTCACAGCCATGGTCACCCGCCTAATGGTGGTATTCCATATTTGAAAGAAAGCAATAAAAAACTAAAGTTGAATGAGAGATGTTCTCCACCTGGTGCGCACAGCACACAGGAACAAATCAATCTAGCTTGGCTCTGGCCTGAAGGCAGCTTAAGTAGGAGGGGAGGCTTCACCCCCTGCATACATTTGAATGAATGTTCCTGCCTATTAAAGGGGCAGATCGCCTCCCAGTGTACCAGTGACCTGTATTGGACGACAGTGAAAGTAACATTTCACAAACACAGCAGCTCCAATTAACGTTCAGAGTATTTGAGCCACAGAGAGTGTTATTTCAATACTGTCAGAGTAGTAGTTCAAGAGTAATTGAATGATAAAGTTTCCCCCTCCCGCCCCTTTTACCGAGTGTAACACTGCTCTCCTCAAATGTGAAATCTGGTTGTAAGACCAGACAGATAACAGCAGGGGACAATCTTCTTACTCTGACAACAATGAAAGCCCTGTCCCCCTCAACAGGTTTTTCAGCTTTTTCCCTTATCTTAATTGAAGATTGTCCCTCTCTGCAATCTACCTGGGCACCTCCCAGCTGTTCTGAGCTGAGCAGTTACATCAGTAAAAGGGGAGGGAGGGGAATACTTTATCATTCAATTACTCTTGAACTACAACTCTGATAGTATTGAAATAACACTCTCCATGGCCCAAAATACTATGATGATTAATTAGAGCTGCTTTTATTATGAAACATTACTATCCCTTTAACAACTTGAATGCTAGAGAAATCTCCAACACATTGCAAAGGAATGCATTGGGGACCTGTCTACTATCCAAGTGTATAAAGTCCATGGAGGGGGGTATGATATTTTCTTTTTTCAAACTGAGGCAGACAGAGGACATGAGCCAGTATATCCCCTTAAGCACTGGAGTGAGTGGAACATATTGTGATGTAATGTGATGCACACCCTTCTGATCCTTAACCCTCTCAGTGCCAGAGGGGTATTCACTGCAATGTGAAGTAATACAGAGGACACACATCTGGCACTCATTGGGTTAAATGGTTAGGATTACCATGTGCAGCGGGCAAAGTTCAGGTTCTGTCCCCTCACAGAGATGACATCCAGAACCAATTGTACATATAATCTCTGGAAAACTCCATAGGGGCCATTAGTAATTTCTGGCTGTACTAAGGTAAGGAGATATTATTATTAGGAAAGGAAAGAAGTGAAATACTTTTATTTTATGTATAATAATTGACTGTACAAAGATTTGGATTATTTCCATTATATAGCTATGCACCGAGACTCTGTCTATGTTTTCTGTTGTTATAATACCCTACAGACTTCATATATTACATTGTCTGTAAGTATGAGGTGGGGGGACCAGGGGAGAGAAAGAGTTTGGGGGACCCCAAGTTACCACTTGTGATCTATCCCTAGTAAGAAACGGAGTAAACATTTTGCAGTGATAAAAAGCCCCACAACATATGAGCTTAGTCCTCAATAATAAGATCCACTCCAAACAAAGAGGAAAAAAATAAACCTAACAGAGACAACAACCTGCATTTTATTCACTCTATATACTAATCAGGCCTTGTCACCATATTGTAGTAGTCTAGATGTTTCCAAACCAGATATGCTGCAAGGGAGGGACTGCCAAGCTAAAAGGATGCAAAAAAAAAAAAAAAAAAAAAAAAGATAAAACAAGAAGGCGCCTATGGTACCTATTATCCAATGAAGGTAATAATGACAAATACAAAGTTGCAATTACAGGTAAACATGGTTGGAGGGCACATTCGTTACCTCACAACAAGTAGGCATACAGAGATAATCAGCCCGTCTATGTTCAGGTACCCCTGGTCTGTGGGTCCTGTGTAGAAGAGCTGCTCCTCCAATGTATTAAAGCATATGTTTATTGTGATAAAGCAGCATGTGTGCTGTGAACTGCCTAGTGTAATGCTAAATGATTTTAAATAAGTAGTATTTTTATATACACAATAAACTTATGCTTTTATTAACAGATTTTTTCCACACAAGACCCACAAACTGGTATGCTACATGTGTTTGATACTCCTTTGTGCAGTCTAGAGAAGAACAACCTTTTCCTATCTAAGTGACATATATACAGTACTAGGGAAGCAGAGAGGATTCCCCTCAAAGCCTTTGAACTGGTCTGCAAATACATAAGTGTGATTCCAGCAATAACTGCATGTGAGTTAAGTCCATTGGTGGTGGTGAGGTGGTTGCATCTTGTTTGAAAGTATTGTATTAGGAGCACCTTGTGTTTGTTTTTGTGTCAAGCTAAAAGGAAGAGTAGCGCATTATTTGGCAGCTGGCATCACAACTCACAACCAACTCTTTCATTCTCTGGTTCTAAGGCATTATGTATCTTTTTTTATCATGAGAAAACTAACAGCTCCACAGGTAGAAATAAGAATTCTACAAATTCCCACTGATCTGAAGTGGGTTTTCAATCTTAGATAGTTCTCCAAAAATGCAATGCAGTGAGCTGGATATTCCACTAGCATTAAAGTATTAAAATCCCATTTAAATAAACTGAGTTTCCATTGACCCCCCCTGTGGTGCCACTGGATTGATCCAAAATTGTGTCTCTTTAGCTTGATGGATAATGGTCCATTTATCTCATGGATTAGGTGCATGCAATTCATTTCTACGTTAGGGGGGACTGTCAGCCTGATGGCATCAGAATCAGTGACTTCTTAGTATAGAACGACATAATAACAATAAGTAACTGTATTTATAACTCAGGCAACAAAACTAGACCTGTCAGTTAATGAATTATGACATCACAATCAACAGTAGCTTCACAGAACACTGTCACTTCACTGAGATGCAGTTTAAAATTCTGAACCTCTTCATTATATCTTTAGACCTATCAGGCTTCCAAAAGGTGCAGGTTAGGTGAGACTACAGTTTTACATTATTATTTGTGACTTACAAAATAATACTACTAGTGAAGTAAAAAAAGCTCAAGAAGGAGAAAGGCCGCAAACGACAGTTGGAGGAGGATTTGGAGCAACTGAGTAAAAAGAACTCTCTGGGCATGGATGCCCGGGGAGGGGGCAAGGGGGGGATTGGATGGGCTGTACTAGCATTCATATTATGGCTTATCCCCCTCCTGAGAAAATTTCTGAAGATGCCCCTGGTTCTTGGTGGGTCCAGCAAGAAGACTGGACAGCGAGGTGCTTTAAATAACACACAGCGTCTCCCAGCAACGAAAAGTGCAAAGGGGAAAAAGCGGCAAAAAAACAAGAGAAGAGAAAAAAGTTCTAGTAAGTAATGGTTCTGAAACTTAGAGGGTCCGTAAAGCAGGTATTTCTTCTTCTTCAGGCTGGACATAGGGAGGTAAATGTACCACTTCTCCTAGCCCCTTCCCACAAACCTATTTCAATTCTATTGAGAAATATTGCCAGCCCTCCACAAATTGAATTTCAACTGTCACCCTCTACTAGCTGACCTCTGATTTTTGTGCTTGCAGTCACTCATAGGTCCAATTATCATGTCACTAGTCCCTTGTCAGTAAAACAAGTATGTGTGGGGGTATTGTATACCTTGAACAAATAGGATTACTACCATAACACATGCATTTTTCTGCTTTTCCTTATGCTCATATTTTCATTATAGAACATGGACAACATAAACATAAATGGGGTGTAATTATTTTGTCCACCAGGTCTCATTCACTTTTCTACCATCAATACACACCTAGAATTTCTTATTCAGAATGTGGAAAATAATCTGCCTGAATCTACGAGCAGAGACATGAAATCAGGTGCATGGCTTATCTCATGGTTTAGGAAATAGCATCCTTGTGGCCTTATGCAGAAACCTAAAGTGCACCATAGGAGACAAATACAACTTTGCCAAATTCCCATAGATTTAAACAAGGATTTTAACTCTTTGGATACTAAAGAGGTCTTCAGTGCACTGTGAAATAGTGTTATGGAGACCTGTTTTAACATTGGAGGGATAAAAAAGAGGATTTTAGTTAAATCCTTTTCTCTTAGTCTATACAGGATACTGGTAACTTTGGGGTAGGTGATCCACCCCTTTAATTGTATGCAGGAACAATTCTAGAATTGTAGGCAGGGAGTGGGGCTTACCTTTCCTTCTTGGCTGCAGATAGCCAACCAGCTCCAGTAAGGTTTGAGACACTAACTATTGACTAGATAGTAGAAGGGAAAGAAGACTCCTGTGAGAATGATCTCGAAGGAACCCCATGGTCTGCCACAGGAGAGCCAAGCATGGTCCCTTGACAGGGTGGGAGACCAGTAACCTGTATGGACTAAGAGAAAAGGATTTAACAGGTAAGACTAAAATCCTCTTTTCTCTGTCGTCCAATATAGGTTACTGGTAACTTTGGGATGTCCAACCATTGAGTTTCCCAGAGGCGGGAAGTAAGGCAAAGACCAGGCGCAGGCCCCTAAAGTCACCAGAGCAGATATGAACCATCAGATCAGAGATAGCCCAACAAACAATGAAGTGTCAACGGACACTGAACAGGGCTAACAACACCCCAAAACTGTTACACAGCACATTGAACTAGAGCCAACAGGGCTCAAAAGTAAGGGAGCACTAAGAACCAAAGGGAATCCTAGACAGCCAAGACTGCCTCCAGGATTTTCCTCCCATAGCTGGCATCAGCAGAGGCCAGCACATCAACACGGTAGTGCTTCGAAAAGGTGTGAACAGACGACCAAATGGCAGCCTTGCACAACTGATCAGCGGAGGCCTGATTCTTGTAAGCCCACAAAGCCGCAATAGATCTTGTAGAATGAGCCGTGACCCGAAAGGGAACAGGCTTCTTCCTCAGATTGTAAGCCTTACGAATAGTGGACTTGATCCAGGACGCAATAGTCACTTTGGATGCAGGTCTTCCTGCACTGGGACCCTCAGGAATGATGAACAGGGCGTCAGATTGTCTGATAGACTCAGTGCGATGTACATAAAACTTGAGACAACGCACCACTTCTAACAAGTGGAGATCTCTCTCCTTGTCAGGAGGTGGGGTCAGGGCAGAAATAAGCACCACAATCTCCTGATTGATGTGGAACTCCGAAAACACCTTCAGGAGAAACTCCTGAGAAGTGTGAAGCACCGCCTTGTCCTTGTGAAATACCAAATAGGGTGGTTTACTGGACAGAGCCTGGAACGCCGTGATACTGCGAACGGACACGTTTGCCAGGAGAAAGGCCATTTTCCACGTCAACAGGCGTAGTGGAAGAGTAGCCAAGGACTCAAAGAGAGGGTGCTGAAGAACGCCCAAAACCAAGTTAAGATCCCATGGAGGAGCAGGATTCCTGAAGGCAGGACGAGTATAAGCAATGCCCTAGAAGAAAACCTTGACATCAGGAAGAATGGCAATGCAAATGTCTGAATGCAGACATCTGAACCTTAAGAGAACTCAAACTGAGGCCCTTATCCACACTGTCCTACAAAAAGGCCAGGACCGTAGGCAGATGAAATTCCTGAGACAGGTCCCTATTAGCACACAAAGATAGAAAAGTTGAACAGACATGATGGTAGACCATGGAAGAAACAGGTTTGTGGGCACGGATCATAGTAGCTACCACACCAGAAGAAAAACCCTTCTTCTTCAAAATTGAGGATTCAATTTCCAAGCCTTCAAAGCTAGCTGATGAATATCCTCCTTCCACAGGTAACCCTGTAGAAGAAGATCTGGACGGCAAGGGAGCCGGAATGGCTCCGCCACTGACAGATACTGACGCTCCAGAAACCAAGCTTGGCGAGGTCAGTACGGAGCAATCAGAATGACTGGACAGTGCTCCAGTCTCAATTTCCGTAACACCCTATGCAAAACTGGGAGGGGAGAAAAGATGTAGGCCAGAGGAAATAACTAAAGAATGGACATGGCATCCACTGCCAGAGCTATAGGATCCCTCCATTGAGAGCAGAACCTCGGAACCTTCCTGCTGTGTCTTGTCATGATCAGTTCAATGTAGGAAGGCCCCACTTCTGAACAATGAGGGTAAACAGCTCTGGTTGCAGCTCCCACTCTCCGCTGTCCACTGTGTGTCTACTGAGGAAGTCCGCCATGACATTGTCTACGCCAGGAATGTGCACTGCGGATATGGCAGTAACGTGTTCTTCTGCCTTGAACTCTAACTAAGCTGCGAGACTTCTTGTTCCACCCTGCTTGTTGATGTAAGCCACTGCTATGGTGTTGTCAGACTTCACCCGGACTGGACAGTCTTCCAGCTGAGATGTCCAATGACGAAAGGGCATGAAATATGGCCCGACTCTCCAACACGTTGATGGGAAGGAGAGAGAGATTCTTCCTGAGACCACCGACCCTGGTCCAGAAGGATACCAGGAAGGATTTCCCTTCAGCAGATAGGAGAGGTCGAGCCACCACAACAAACTCAGTTCCACATGAAGAGGGAGGGACACTGACATCTTCAGAACGTCCAGCTGACCACTGCACACCTGGATCACAAACCTCTGGAATTCCCTGGTGTGAGCCATGGCAAACGGGACAGCATCCATGGTGCAAATGAACTTCCCCACTAGAGAGGACAGCTTCTTCACTGGAACTGGATCGTGAGCCAGAACAGCAGAAACCCTGTGGGCGATCTGGTGAGCTACCTCATCTGTGAGAAACACCATGCTCTTCTGAGTGTCGAAGAGAAGGCCCAGGAAGACCAGACGCTGGGATGGGACAAGATCTGACTTGTCCATGTTGATGATCCACCGTGATGGGTGAGAGCATGAATGCAGTTCTGAACCTTCCGATGAAGAATTTCCACAGAGGGGGCTTTTAGAAACAGGTCGTCCATGTATGGAGTAACTCTGATGCCATCCCGGTGGAGGACAGACACTAAGGCTCCCAGGACACGGTTGAAGACTTGAGGAACTGTAGTCAGACCAAAGGGAAGAGATGAAAACTGAAAGTGCCCTTGGTCACAGGCAAATCTAAGATACTGCCAGATCTCTGGATGAATGGCGATGTGAAGATAGGCATCCTGAAGATCCAGAGAGACAAGGAATTCCACCGGGGATATAGCAGCAATCACCGTCTGTACAGACTCCTGGTGATAATGGGTCTGGATCACAAAGGAATTGAGATCCTTCAAATCTAAAATGGGACGACAACCAGCGTCCTTCTTCGAGACCATGAAGAGGTTTGAGTAAAAACCCATACCTCTGTCCTGAACTGGACTCAAGAACATCCTTGTCCAGAAGAGCCTGAATAGTGCCGTTAAACAGACAGCGTTTCTCTGCACCCTGAGGGGTATGAGAAGGAAAAAAGTGAAAAGGAGGAAGAGAGATGAAAGGGATCCTGTACCCTTCCGTCACCACCTGTAAAACCCATGGGTCCACCACTGAATCCTCCCAGACGCTGTGGTAGTGAGATTCGGTTAATCTGCAGAGGAGAGAAGGAGAGTCCAAGCCCTGCATAGGATACTCGTTCTGAAAAAGGCACAAAATGGCTGCCGAGGCAGGAGCAAATTAGAAATGAGCCCGCGAAGCAAGCGCTCATGGGAAATGTAGTTTTCCCAGAAAAAGAACCCCAGCAGTGCCTGAAGCCCCCTGAACCCCCCAACACACTAGAAACATGAACCGGATGATAGAGCAAGGGCAGACAATAAAAATGAGCCATCTCTGAAGTCGCTAGGTTGAGCGGTTGCAGAGATATTACCCAAACTCTACAGTCTCATAGGAGTGAATGGAGCAATGGCGCCTATGCAGTACAGCGCGCAAAGTCAAATTTTACAAAGATGAAACAGTAAAATAAAAGTACATAAAACATAACTAGAACATGTTAGGAGACCTAAAAAACACTGAACCCAGTAGGAAAACTATAACCTCCCCCACCACAAAGATGCAAAACCAGCAGCTAAATAGTTAAGTTACCACATAAACCTGCTCCAAAACACCCAACAGACATACAGATAACCCAATGAGTGCAGGAGTGTGCAATAAGAACTCCAAAGGTAAACCCCTGTGTGGAGGGGCACTGTGGGACATGTAGACCTGCAGCACTCAAAGGGTTGCTCACCTTTGCTTCCATATAACTATTGTTGGACTACAACTCCTACCAAAGGATGGCTCACAATGATGATAATTGTAGTCCAACAACAGCGTTAGTGGCACCCAACTCAATCCTCACCCCACTTACTGGAAACTGAGAGAATTATAATTCATTGTATGTTCACCGAGTAACAAAACGTACAATCTATGTGAACGGACCCTCATCTAGTAAGATTCTTTACTAATAAACTTAAATCACTGACTGCTTCGCAATGTGTTGTAGGGTCAAGAAAATGCCATTTATTTGAAATTCAGAGGCTGCTCTATATTAATGATAAATAATATATTGTTTTCACCCTATAAGGTCCATCATCTGATTGTCCATCAAAGACAAAGCCCCAGAGTCTCGATGACTTTAAATTTGATCGGAAACTCGGGCAAGGCAGCTACGGCAAGGTAAGTGATGTCCTCTCCACATCAGTTCTAAAGCTTTACATTTAATTATTAAACAATAGAAAAATAATACTTTTATTTTCAATACGTTTGAACCCACCCTTACTCTTAAATACCCTAATATATATCTTCAATGCCCCTCCTCCTCTCTAAACAATATTATGTTAATGATCCATGTCTCCCCTACACACCACTTTTTTCCCCATTGACTGCAATATTTCTCCCTTCCTCAGCCCCATTCTTGTGACTCCCGCACGCTATATTTCTGACCCCACCAACTGTTGACCTTTCATCTATCCAGCCCCATTTCTGATGGACCCAGTGCTCACCTTCAGTTCCCCTCCTATATCTAGACTTTTCTTCCATCCAGCTTTCCTCCTATGACTTCATGACCCTATTTGTTCTTCCATCCATTCTTTGACCACTCCTTCACCCAGTCCCATTCCTGTGCTCTGCCCTCTCCAATCATCTGTTACCCTTCCCTGATTCCCCTCCCCAGCTCCTCCACTCCCATATCCCTCACTCCCTTCTCACGATGGTATCTGAGCATGTGAAGCAGGAGTGGGAAACATAGACCTCATCCAATTACTTAACTGGATTGCAACTCCCATCATACTCATATAAGTAATCATTTTGGGAGTTGCAGTAAAACAACAGCTAGATAGACACAGCCTGCCCACCCTGCCCCAGTCTGTGTAAAGTCGATGAACAGTCTAGGGCTACTAAGTTGAAAGTTACTGTTTTTACTGAGACATTGTTCTTGGCACACAGCAAGGTGGGAGTAATACTGTATCAGTTAGGAACTGTTCCACCTCTAGCAATGCCTTGCACACCCATTTGGTCCTCAAGGGGTTAAATATAAACTGGAGCCCAACTTGCATTTACCACTCATGTCCCTGGATCTTAGAACTTCAAAATGCATTGCTTGGTCATAAACTCTCAATCATCTGAGAGATTAAATGTGTCCCTGCTGATATTATCTCTCCCATGTAGTAAGCAATCTGTAACCCGCCGGTCTCTCTCTGTCTCCTCCAGGTCATGCTAGCTCGCTGCGCCGCCTATACAGAATGGATAGCTGTGAAATTGATCAAAAAGCTCCCCTCTCTCAAACAAAGTATCAAGATAGAGAGAAGGGTGATGGAGGCTGTGGCTGGGTGCACATTTTGTACCCAGATGTACTCAACTTTCCAGACCCAGGTAACAACAACGTGGCTTCCCTGTATTAACCCCTTTGTACATTGTACAGTAATGTGTATCAGTACAGAATGACACAAACATGAGAGAGTGTGTACAGTGTATTGTACTAGAATGGATGCACAGTAATATGTATACTAAGGACTGTGATCATGTTGTGTTGACTCTGCTCTTAGACATTTCTTCATTGTAACCTCTGTCTCTCTGTCTCCCCTGAAATAGGACAAGGTTTGCTTTGTGATGGAGTACCTAGCCGGAGGGGACCTATTCGAACGGCTGAAAAAAAAGCCACTGGATCCTCAAAGAATAACGTAAGGCCTAAAAATATGAAGTGGATAGGGACAGAAGATGGGGAGGGGGATATGGTAACCAGTAGAGTAATAGGACTGAATGGCACTTAGGGTAGGGAAATGCAGGGAGCACCGACCTGAATGAGGCAACCATGTCCACTGTACCAAGTTGTGGGTGATTATAAGTAGAGTAATGTTTTATTCTCCACATCATTCAAGTTATATCAGTCTTACTGTACCTGACACTGAAAACTAATTAGCCTATTACATCACCACAAGGGGGCAGAGAATTAAAATAAATCATCAAGGGTCATATACACAAAAGAAAAATGGAGAAATTCTGAAGAAAACCATCGGGTTGGAGGGGAGAAATAACACTTCACATAAATGGGGATCTTGCAATATGTTGAAGACCTCTCAATTTAAACCAGGATTTTTGAAGCAAAAAAAGAAAATTCTCCCCTAGACTGCAGTTGTTTTTCCCCCAGAATTACTCTGCTTTTGTACTGTGCATATGGCCTTTAAATGTTAAAGAATTGCTAACATTTCTGCTAGTGTGAGGTAAGGACAGATTTTCATGTAAAATAATTAAATAAATTAAATAATTAAAGCCAAACCACGGAAGCTCAAATATGAGTTCAAGTTTGATTAATTACTCTTTTCTTTGAATTTTCACCTTTCAGATTAATTGCAGCTGAGATCACGTGCGGGATCAAATTCCTGCACAGTAAGGGTATCATCCATCGGTAAGTGATAGTGCTCCCTTCTTACCTGTATAATCCATTTTGTCCTATCACATCTCTGTTCTCATTGTTCTCTCCTCCCTGTCCTATCACAGTTCTGCTCTCTCCTCTGTGTACTATATAGCTCTTCTCTCTTTGCACTCTCCTCTCTGTCTTATCCCAGTTTTGCTCTCTCTGCGCTTTTATTTCTATCCTATCACAGCTCTAGGCTTTCCTCTCTGTCCTATCACTGCTCTCCTTTTCCTGTGCTCATCTCTGTCCTATCACAGCTCTGGACTTTCCCCTCTGTCCTATCACATAACTGCATAGAGCTGTAAGTGGCCTTTTAGGATTGTGCTGTACCCCCTGCATTCTATGACATACAGACAGATGGCACTCACATTCTACCTCTTTACAGAGATCTCAAGCCCGAGAACATATTTTTCGACAGCGCAGGTCATGCAAAGATCGGCGACTTTGGCCTTGCTGTGGACAACATGTACCCTGGCCAAACAGCAACAGGTGATGAAGGAACAGACGGCTACATGGCCCCAGAGGTAAATAACAGACAGGCTTGTTTTATAATGTGTGTATTTAAGCCCTTGAAAGCTATGGAGATCTCTAACGTATTGCAAAGTAATGTGTGAGACTTCTCTAGAATTCAAGGGGTTAATAGATAGGGTGAGATCAGTGGATAGGAAGGATGTCTCTTGAGGTGTACACCAGTATCGCCCCCTACAGCTGGGTCAGGTACTTTAGTCAAAAGGGCCACATCTTTATTGTTATCTATTTTTTAGACTTGGAGCCACATAAACAAAACAAAGTGGAGAAATACATAGTAACATAGTAATTTAGGTTGAAAAAAGACTTGCGTCCATCTAGTTCAACCCTTTTTCTATTCCTGTTTACTATTGTTGATCCAAAAGAAGAGACTTCTCCCTGGATCAACAAGCCCTAACTAAATATTAATCCCAATACTAATGTACATAGCCCTCTATGTTATGCTTTTTTAAATAAGTATCCAGGCCCCTTTTAAAGGCATCTAATGTATTTGATAGCACCACCTCCTCAGGAAGTGAATTCCATACCTTTATTGTACTTACTGTAAAGAAACCCTTCCGCTGTTGTAGATTAAATCTCCTTTCCTCAAGTCTAAGCGGGTGGCCCCTTGTCCTGTGTACTGTTCTGTTAATGAACAGGTCTTTGGAGAGCCCTTTATATGGACCTTGAACATACTTATATAGTGTTATCATATCCCCTCTAAGACGCCGTTTTTCTAGTGTGTACAAGTTTAATTTTTCTAGCCTCTCTTCATAACTAAAACTTTCCATTTCCCTTACTAGTTTTGTAGCCCCCTCTGCACTCTCTCTAGTTCGATAATGTCCTTTTTCAGAAAGGGCGCCCAGAATTGAACAGCATATTCTAGGTGGGGTCTTACCATGGACCTGTAAAGAGGCATAATTATATCTTCCTCCCTTGAGTCAATACCCCTTTTAATACATGCCAATATCTTATTGGCCTTTGCAGCTGCCAGCTGGCACTGCACGCTACTGCTAAGTCTATTGTCTACCATTACTCCCAAATCCTTTTCATTAGTAGATTTCCCCAGAGAAACACCATTTAAACTATATGTTGCATTTTTATTATTATACCCAAAATGCATAACTTTACACTTGTCTATATTGAATCTCATTTGCCATTTGCCTGCCCAGTTACTCAATTTGTCCAAATCCTCTTGTAATGAGGACACATCCAGTTCAGACTTTATTACCTTACTTAATTTTGTGTCAACAGCAAACACTGATACATGGCTCCCTATGCCCTCTGGGAGGTCATTAATAAACAAATTAAAAAGAAGAGGACCCAGGACAGATCCCTGAGGTACTCCACTTATCACTTTTATCCAACTGGAGAACTTGCCATTTACTACCACTCTTTGCATTCTATCTTTCAGCCAATTTCCGATCCACACACAAACATTTTCCCCTAGGCCTATTTCATTCAATTTGTACAGTAACCTCTTGTGCGGAACTGTATCAAATGCCTTGGCAAAGTCCAAATAGATCACATCAACTGCCGCTCCCTCATCTATATTATTACTCACTTTTTCATAAAATGCGATCAAGTTCGTTTGACAAGACCTGTCTTTCACAAAGCCATGTTGGCTATTGCTAATGATATTCCTGTTCCAGCAGAATTCTTGAATATATTCCCTTAGCAACCTTTCAGACAGCTTCCCTACCACACATGTCAAGCTTCCAGGTCTGTAATTTCCTGGCTATGATTTTGATCCCTTTTTAAATATGGGCACCGCATCTGCTTTACGCCAATCCATGGGCACCATACCTGAAATAAAAGAATCCCTGAAAATCAAGTACAACGGTCTGGCTTAGCTCTTTAAGTACCCGTGGGTGTATACCATCTGGCCTATCACTGAAGAAAACCATCATAACGGGGAAATGACACATTCCCATTGGTGTAACTGTGGTTATTATCCTCTGGAATACTATCGAGGTCTCCAATACGCTGAGGAGATAAGATGATAAGGATGAACTCTGGGGCAAACCAAGTACATCGTAGGGGACAGATACAATACCATTGTGTTAAATGGGACTCATAACCCCTTGACTGCTAGACACGTCACAAACACAATCGATTCACATTGCATTGGAGACATCTCTGGCATTCAAAGGGTTAAAAGTCCCAGTGAAACCAATAGGAAATTGGGGAATTTGTCTCCTATGGTGAGTTGGTTTGCTCCAGATAAATTCCAGATTTCCTCAGATCACCAGCCTCAATATATTTGATAACCCTTTAGTATTCAATGGGTTAAGTGTCATATTTATATCAAAGGAGATTTGGGGATTAGTTATTTGTCCCCTACAGTGCGACTGTTTTGTCCCAGATTTCCAACTGTTTTGCGCACACAGGGCCTTATGTACAAAGGAAAACTGCAGAAAACCAGGGGCAAACCAACTGCACCATAGGGGGGAAAAAATAAAGATATTTCTCCATGATCTCCAATGAGCTGCGCTGTAGAGCACTGTGTCAGATCCACTGCTTTCCCAGCACCCTGAGAACTAGAGGCCTCAGTGCCACTCCTAGATCTATCACCAGTTATGCCTGTGTGTGTGTGTGTGGGTAGGTTACTGCTGCTTTGTATCTGTGTGGGTAGGTTGCTGTGACTTTGCACCTCATTGTGGGTAGATTGCAGTGGCTTTGTGCCTGACTGTGGGTAGGTTGTAATTTCTTTGTGCCTGTGTGTGGATAAGTTGCAAAGGCTTGGTACCTATGACTGGTTAGGTTGCCATGGCTTTGCTCCTTAGGTGGGAATGTTTCCATAGCTTTCAGCCTTGTATGCTTAGGTTGCTGTGGCTTTGTGCCTGTCTGTGCGTAGGCTGCAATTGCTTTGTGTCTGTGTGTGGATAGGTTGCAATGGCTTGGTACCTATGAATGGGTAAATTGCCACGGCTTTGTGCCTTATGTAGGAAGGTTACCGTGGCTTTGAGCCTTGTATGCGTAGGTTACTGCGGATTTGTTCCTGTGTGTGGGTAGGTTGCCACAGCTTTGTGACTGTGAGTGGGTAGGTTGCCATTGTTTTGTGCCTGTGAGTGGGAAGGTTGACTTTGCTTTGTGCCTGTGAGTCAATAAGCTGTCTTTGCTTTTTGCATCTGTGTAGGTACACTGATGTAGCTTTGGGCCTGTTTGTTGGTAGGTAGCCTTTGCTTTGTGCATGTGTGTGTGTGTTGCACAGCTTTGTGCCTGTGTATGGGTAGGTTGTCATGGCTTTTTGCCTGTGTGTGAGTAGGTTGTCATGCCTTTACACCTGTGTGTGGGTTGCTGTACTTTGTACCTATGAGTGGGTAGGTTGCAGTGCAGGGTGACCACGTGTCCCGGATTACCCAGGACAGTCCATGAATTTAAATGAGTGTCCCTTGCCCAGGCAGCCCCCTTCTGGGTCAATACAAACTCCTGGAATGAAGACTACAGAGCACAGAGTTCTGAACACTAGAAGAAGAACTGCTCATTGCCTAGTATGAAAAGAAGTGAAGTCTCTGTTGGGCTACAAGAAAATGGCTACCAGAGAGAGTTCTACACATTAGAGAACTGAGCCTTGATCCAGACATCAGTCTGGAGCTGCAGTGCATTTTGTATTGTAGTGTAATGCTAGTCTTAGGCTTTGGGCTTGATGTATATTTTCTTGTAGTTAGCCACAGGTATTGCTTTCTATCACTGCAGTCAATAGGCAGTTCTCCGTCTAGTGTTTAGAACTCTGTGGTGCGTTCTTCTCTCCGCAGTGTCCCTGAATGGCAGAACTGAAATGTGGTCAGTATAATGCAGTGGCTTTGTGCCTGTGTGTGGGTAGGTTGCTGTGCTTTGTGTATATGTGTAGGTATGTTGCCACTGCTTTGTGCATGGGTAGAAAGGGAAATAACCCCTCTCTATTCTTTTGACAGATCCTGAAGGGTAAGAAATACGATTCTGCTGTGGACTGGTTTTCCTTTGGAGTGATTTTATATAACATGGTAGCTCACAAGTTTCCAGAGAGGTCGCCTTCCGTACACCAGCTGGGATTCCCACCACGGACCAGCATACATTCCAAGGACCTGATTATAAAGGTAGGTATGAGCAGTGGAATGCACGGCACCACTGAGATTCAGGTCAAAATTGTCAATGTCAGCAGCCTCAAATGGAGCTCACTGGCCTATTTCCCCAAGGTAAAAATACAAGGAAAAATGGCAAAAGACTGTAATCCTGCTGGTCTCCCACTAACTACATCATCACACTGGGGCCATTTGCACTAAATAAAATTAGAGTCGTTCTGGGAAGAATCTCCTGCACCACAGGGGACAATAAACCGTCAAATTTCTTTGCAATGCATTGGAGACTCTCTAGCGATCAAGGGAAGTTATGCACTAAGTCCTGATAATGCGGAGATAACATCTGCAGTGATATCCAGTTCCTATGTTATTCTATGGAGCCTATGTACTATCCTAGTGCATTGGCTAATAACATAGGACTTGGAGAAGTGATATCACTGGAGAAGTTATCTCCACTTTAACACTCATTTATCACACCTTATTCCATAACTCCCAGGGTATTAGAAACCTCCATTTAAATCTATGGGAATTTGATTCCTATCTTGTAATAAAGTTGGACTGCCCTAGAATTGCTCCGCTTTTACTTAGTGTAGGAATTGTACTTACACCACATATATGTGTCATTCATACTGTGGATTAGATTCAGCAGCCCCGTACATACCATTAACCCTAGGGCTCCTGGTAGTAATTACAGTTTGTCACATGACACTCCTGTCCTTATCTGCCTTTACAATGTGTTAAACAGGGTCAGATTTCCCACTAGGCAAAGAAGTCAATTTCTTAAAGAGATAAATATTCTGCAGCACCTCAGCTGTGATGGCCACACCCACATTTCAAGTTGTGAGTGTGGTCAGAGCAGTCCCAATGCCCCTGTACCAGACACGCTCCTGATTTGTGTTGTGTGGATCATTTACCAGTTTACATAATTCTGTGACAGGATCGGGGAAAGTGAGACCCTCCAGCTGCTCCCAGACTACAACTTCATCATTGTCTGGTGGGGAATGATGGGAGTTGTGGACTGGAAGCTGCTGGAGGGCCTCACGTTCCTCAGCACTGCTCTGTACTAGTCATTATTAAACCCTTTGGATGCTGGAGAGGTGTCATTGCATTATTAAGGTTGTTGGTGTTTGTCTATTATAGGCTGAAGGGATTTTCTATGCCAGGAAACACCAGATCACCCTGGGGGCAGGAGGGTCTCATGTGAGCAATAGGGGCATGGTGAGGGGTGGGGCTTAGGAGCACCCAGGGCAGGATTTCCCAGTAGGCCATTGCTTAGGGTGCCATGTTATCAGGGGAAAAGCCACAGCTGATCTGGCGACAACCATATTCTGAATAGTAGGGATGGCCAGGACAACCCCAGATTCTCTCTAAATTATGTGTCCTTTGTATTTACCAGTTTACAGACCCCTTTACTGGCCATTATTTAACCCGTTTGATGTTAAGGAGGTCTACAATGCAATGTAAAGCAATATATTGGAGAGCTCGATAGCAGCCAAAGGGTTAAGAGATTTCACTGAGCTTCTATATTAAAGGGTAAGAGGATTTTCTGTACCAGGTAACAGTGGTTGGGGCTAGAGGTGGGGTCCAATGAGTGGGGGTGTGGCCATGGGTGGAGCTTAGGGCAATTTGGGTGCTTTTTGCTTATGATCCTAACATGTAAATCTTATATAATAATTTGCTAAGGATGTTTGTCAGAAGCTGTCATGCACAGCACAGACGGCTGCATACACTGCAGTCATGCGCAGTAGAGACTGCCTGCGCCAAGGCTGATACAGAGAGGGGCCCTCCAAATTCAGACCGTTGGTGCGCGGAGAGGATTCCAGTCTGAATTTGGAGCATCCCGCTCCGTATAAGACGTGGCATGGACAGTCTCTACTGTGCATGACTGCACTGCGGCCAGTGTGATCCGGCCACCTGCCGAGGTTGCTGGATGGCACTGTGGCCTGGGTACACGGGCTTTTCATCTAGTCAGGTAATAAAACGCTGCACACATGGCAGAAGCTCTAGCCCTTTGAGTGCCAGAGGGTTACAGAATGTAAAGCAGAGCAATGGATTCCGTACCCCTCCAGCACTTACAGGGCTAGAAGTAGAAATACACATTAAGATACTAAAGGATATTTTTCCTTTCCACAGCTCCTGGACAAAGACCCAGTCCAGCGCCATATAGTAGCATCTACAATTGAGAGCCACCCATTCTTCAGTTCCATCAACTGGGAGGAGCTGCAGCAAAGCCGTGTCAAGCCACCATTCTCAGTAGTAAGTACATGCACTTGAATCAGTGCCCAGTGAGTCTATGTACAGTTACACTGCCATGCTGAACAGAAGGCATGGGACAGGGTGATAAACCTGAGGCCCTTCTACTGTTCAGGACTAAAATTCTCATCACCTCCAGCCAACAAACAGCTGGAGGGCTTCAGATTACTCAACTTTAATGGGGTACCGTCATCTAAAAACCAAATTGATTATTTTTATAGTGCTTTCAGAGTAATTTGTATGTTGTTATAGCCACATAATTTAGAATATAAGTTTACTGTTCAATTGGATTTAGAGGTTATGGCATGCAGGCATTACCAGTCTTAGCCTTCCATTTCCCCCCCCCATATGTAACATTTAAGCCTTCAGTGCTAGGAGATGTGGGCAATGCATTGGTGAGCAGTGTCAGTGAGTGGGAGAGGTAATGTAAGGCTACCACAGGAAGTTACTGCACAGCACGTCTTCATTAGAATAAACTATATATATATCTAACTCCAAACTTACTTTCTAAATAAAAAAATGGCTAAAATAACATACGAATTTGACACCATTGTAGTTTGAGATTAGCCCCTAATTTATGTGGATGCACACAAGGTTATGTACTGTAATATTTGATTGTTTCAGTGCATATTGGCACACTGCACCATTGTTAAAAGTTTACTGTGAGCAGTCCTACAACACCTCCCCTATACCATGCACTGGAATATGGAGTAAAGTTCTGTTAATTTACGCTGTATCTTGCAATTAGTACATAGCGTTAAAAAAAAAGGAAAGGAACACCCCAAAAAGCCTACACACTTCACCTGAATCCCTTCCCTAGGCAAAAGGGGCTTGGAGAGGAGAATCTGCAGTGTAAATAGCTCAGTAAATTTGTATAACACTAAGAAATTGGTTCTAGCTCTTAGTTTAGCTAGTAAATGTATTACAACACCCCCACCCATTGTTTACACGGAATGAGAATGGATGTAACGGTACTGACGTCACGGTATCTTCTCTCTGCAGGTGCCAGAGAAGACAGGCCAGAGAAAAGTGTAGCTTTATCCACGGATGAAATGGAGACACCCATCTCTCCAGAAGATCAGGGGAGATTCCGTGGATTCTCGTTCTGTGGCTCAGGGCTGTGAGCTGGATCTCCCCAGTGCTGGGCCCAGAAAAAACATCAACGAGCATAACAACAAGATTATTACAATGGAACTGTGTAATTACTAATAAACAATGAGTTCAATTAGGAATGCATTGTGTTTTTCAATTTTTATTAAGGGAATATTAATTCCTCCTAAAAATAACCCTCCACATTTACTTTACTGTAACCATAAAATCCCAAAGGTCACTATGCATTCTGTGTTTGCGCCTTTGAACAAGACAAAACAACTTCTGTCAGTCTTTAACATCATGTCCGTACAGTTCTTTGCTGGCTCACCAGCTACCAGCCTTGAACCAGATATAAGGAACAAATCTACGCTCCCTAACAGGAAACAGTGAGACCTTCATCAGGTGCACAGGCAGGGCCGGCCCAACACAATGTGCTGCCTGGGTCCAAGGATGAAATGCTGCCCCCCCAAACTACACCCACCAAAACACGCCCATATGGCTGCTCTAAGCAAATTTAACCCTTTGAGAGCCAGAGGGGTATGCAGTGTATTGCAATGCACTGCATACCCCTCTGGCACACTAAGGGTTAAGCCCCAGGTCTTTCAATCTTTCACATAGGACACCACTTTAACTCTTTCATAACCAGGGATGTCTGTTCCTGTACTCAAAGGGTTAGAATTTTCTGCTCCTGTACTCAAAGGGTTATAAAATCTAACCATATAGGAGAAGACATCCCTGGTTATGAAATTCTTAAAGTGGTGTCCTGTATGAAAGATTGCTATCTAACTCTGCTGCAGATGTAAAAAAATGGACAGTTATAAAATACCATTTACGTCTGTCGCCCCCATGTCTTTCCCTCCATGCCACCCATGTCTCTCTCTCCCTCTATGCCACCCATGTCTCTCTCTCCCTCTATGCCACCCATGTCTCTCTCTCTCACTCCATGCCACCCATGTCTGTCTCTCTCTCTCCCTCCATGCCACCCATGTCTGTCTCTCTCTCTCCCTCCATGCCACCCATATCTGTCTCTCACTTCAACATATCATACATGTCTCTCTCCTCTCCCCATGTGTCTCTTTGCCATGTATCTTCTCCTCTTTTGTCTCTCTCTCCTCCATTTCTGTCTGTCTCTCTCCTCTTCCAACCTCTGTCTGTCTCTCTTCTCCCTCCATATGCCACAACCAGTTTGCCTATAAAATATGCCACTGCCAGATGCCCATTAAAACATGCCCCAGTACACATATTGCTGACCCAGGACTTACCTCAGCACCCCAGAACATGCCCCATTGCCCACCCAGGACCTAACCCAGAACCCCAGAACATGTCCCATTGCCCACCCAGGACCTAACTCAGAACCCCAGGACATGCCCCATTGCCCATCCAGGACTTACCCCAGCACCCCAGGACATGCCCCATTGCCCGCCCAGGACTTACCCCAGCACGCTACTCTTTGTCTCCAGCCGGCAGTCACTTGTCACTGAGCCGGCAGCCCAGCCCTGACAGCAGGTGCGCTTGGCAGGGTGTCACTACTCTTTGTCTCCAGCCGGCAGTCACTTGTCACTGAGCCGGCAGCCCAGCCCTGACTGACACAGTCTCCTTCCAAGGGATGTCCTTTATACTTTTAATTCTTACATCCTAGGAAGGTCTCTTACTCCTGTCACTGTGACACTACACACCGAATATGCCCCTACTTATTTGTTAAAACGTAAAGTCTGTGCTTTATAGTTATCGGATGTCTGTACAGCTGTGTATTATGCCTGTCCTACAAACACATTGGGTCAGACTGTTATGCCTGTCACATTCTAGGTCTTTTATCCCTGTAACACGCATGGGTCTCTCACTTATCCATGTCACGTGTTTGGCTTGGTCTCTTATGCCTGTCGGTCTCTGATAAGTCCCTTTGATGCCCGTTGCACTCTGGGGAAGTCCCTTTGATGCCCGTCGCACTGTGGGGCAGTCTCCTGTGGGGCAGTCTCTTATGCCTGTCGCACTGTGGGGCAGTCTCTTATGCCTGCTGCACTGTGGGGCAGTCTCGTATGCCTGACACACTCTGGGTCAGTCTCTATTGTCTGACACTCTGGGTCAGTCTCTTATGCCTGACACACTCTGGCTCTCTCTCTCTCATGCCTGACACACTGGGTCAGTCTTTCCCTCCCTGTGACAGAGTCTGTCTCTAACTCTGTTCTCTCATCCTGTGTGACTTGGCACATTCCACAATAACAAACTATCCTAGAGGTCAGGGAGTTCCGCTAGTACACCCTTACCACCTACGCTCCCTAGCACACCTGTGTCTGTGCCGGTGCCGGCCGGTAGCCCCCCTCACACACATAACTGCTCCTCCACAAACTCATTCTCCTTGCTCCGGTCCACCGGGAGCTGTCCCGGGATGTACCCGGACATGATACCCGCTATGCCCGGTGTGCGCCAGTCAGTCCGGTGTCTGAGGCTCCAACTTCCAGCTCCTGTCCCTGCCACGTGAGGATAAACTGAGGCAGACAGCAGCCCAAAGAGAGGGTACCACAGTAGGGAGCGTGTAGGAGCAGGGGACACTCAGTGCGCTGTCAGAGCTGGGCTGCTGGCTCAGTGACAAGTGACTGCCGGCTGGAGACAAAGAGTAGTGACACCCTGCCAAACGCGCCTGCTGTGACAGTGATTATTCTGGCTCAGCATCAGTCAGGCTGACAGACTGAGGCTGAGCCACAATAATTGCTGTAACAGCAGGCATGCCGCTTGCAGTAGGAAGTCAAAACTATTTGTCCTGTGCCGTGTGGACACAGACCTGGAGGCTGGCTGATGCAAAAACGACATACAGTGGGCGGCAAATTGCCGCCCCAGTCAAAGTGCTGCCTGGGTCCATGGACCCACCAGGACCCATGTTAGGGCCAGTCCTTTGTAGAGAGTTCCTTTCTGACTGAGTCTGACCTCCAACAGCCTGCTAACTCTAGACCAGGAATGGTGAACGTTTTTGGATCTTAGTGCCCAATTTTCAGCAGGGATACTAGGTTACAAATATCAAAGTGCCAATACTGAACATTTACCATGGAAAGGAGGTTTCTATGGTAAATACAGCTATATACAATTGTGTGCTGCCTTATTTTAACAGAGAGATGCAATCTGTGCTTTATTCGAAGACCAAAAACACATGAAACAAACTTTTTCAAACTAGCATTAATGTTGTGATGTAGACAAGTGATACCATAGAGCTTATAATTGAAATGGAGCTACTCAACTGATACCACAGCACTTATAACTGCAATGGAGCTACACCAGTGATACCAAAGAACTTACAATTGAAATTGAACTATACCAGTGATACCATGGAGCTTGCAGATGAAATGGTGCTACACTAGTGATATCGCAGAGTGTACAACTAAAATGAAGGTACACTAGTGACACAGCAAATCTTACAATTGAAATGGTTCTACATTTGTAATAACACAGAGAATACAATTGAAATGTAAGTACGCTGGTGACACAGAGAATATTACAAATGAAATGGTGCTACACTAGTGATACCACAGAGAGTACAATTGAAATGTATCACTAGTGTAGCACCATTTCATTTGTAATATCCTCTGTGTCACCAGCGTACTTACATATCAATTGTACGCTCTGTGGTAAGTACGCTGGTGACACAGAGGATATTACAATTGAAATGGTGCTACACTAGTGATACCACAGAGTGTACCATTGAAATGTAAGTACCCTGGTGACACAGCAGATCTTACAATTGAAATGGTTCTACACTAGCAATTACACAGAGTATACAAATGAAAGTGAGGTACATTAGTGACACTGCAGATCGTAACATTGAAATGGTGCTACACTAGTGATACCACAGAGTGTACAATTGAAATGGAGGTACATTAGTGACACTGCAGATCTTACAACTGAAATGGAACAGATAGTAGGTAACATTGGACTTCGAAGCTCTGGTCCATCATGGCAAAGCATTGCTAGGCAACAGTGCCGGCAACTCCACGCTCCCTTACAACGAGCCATTGGGACGTCAGCTGCCTTCCTCATATAAGGCAGCGAGGCGGCCCATCCGGTGCTTAGTTATTCGAGACTCCCCGTTAGTCAGTACCTTAGTTTTGTGTGTTCCTTGCCCTCCGGTGTACCAGACCTCGGATTTCCTCTTGACTTCTCTCCTGGATCTTCCTGCCTGTAATGTGTACCGGACCTCTGCCTGACCTGACTGTGCACCTTGAGCTGCCTGCCCTGACCCTTCTGGCTTGACTTGGACATTGCACCTTGAGTTGCCTGCCCTGACCCTTTTTGCTGTGTTCTGGACATTGCACCTTGAGCTGCCTGCCCTGACTCTTTTTGCTGTGTTCTGGACATTGCACCTTGAGCTGCCTGCCCTGATCCCTTTTGGCTTGAACTGGACATTGCACCTTGCGTTGCAGGTCTTGACCTTTGGCTTGGATCTGAGACCTTACTGCTTACTTCAGCTTATATGTGCTTTGAGAAAGCAGCTTTTTGTTGCTGAGAAACACTTTAGAATTTAAGCCTGTTCATTTATTGTTTTTAATATACGTGGATGAGCCATTCACTTTTATTACTCTGAAACAGCCGTCCGTTTGTGCATTTGGAGTGGAGCGTTTCTGATTGCCAGTTCCCCGTTTGGAAAAGGATGTAATTTCTCCACAAGGGTTTCTGTCAGATTGTCTGATATCAGCCTTCTGACCACAGTGTACTGTGTTACACTATTGGGTGCCTTTTCTTTTTCATTTTATATCACTGATGGGAGTTTCTAGACGCTCAGGGAGAGAGTGTCCTGTAAGGGCTGCTCTAGATCTGCTGAAGTGCTGTGTGTGATACTGCTTCTGAGGGCGTTTCGTACCCTCAGCTGTTTGTGTGCTGGATATGGTGTATACCATTACCCAGCCATTTGTGAGTACCCACCTTTGGGTGTCGGCGGTGACCATTGGCTGATATACTGATCCCGCACAGGGGTGCTCGTTGTCTCTTATCCCACCCCTTCTTCTATTTTTACATCCACCTACCATACCTGACCTAACCAACACCGTTTTTTCAAAATTTACAATATAGTAATAAACTTCAAAGGAAAGAAGGGATGAGAGAAGGGCAAATATGTGTCTATTTAAACTGCCTATAACTTGTGTTTTTTTTGTTTTTAAATTAGGTTAATAGTTTGTTATTTTGATTTGGTAATTAGGGGATCTAATATCAACAGAATTTTATTCTCTGACTTGATGAGATATGGCTACATAATTAATTACTCACATGTCCAGAAAATCACCTCCTCTCTCCACCTTTCTAGGCCTTTCTTGCTCCATTAATTAGAAACAAATGTTGCAGCTGCACTCTGAAGACTTGGATACATGTAGCAACTCGGATGGTGAATAAAACATAGATATCTTTATTGAAGAATCTTAAAAATACATCCGTGCATAAAGTTGTGAGATGAAACGGGACATACAAAGAAAAGAAAGCAAAGCTGGATGTCACGGCACTCAGTCAAACATGTTTCGCACATAGCAGCACTTAATCATAGACCTAAAAAGGAAGTGAAAACATAGTTCCCTATATACACATCCGATCCTTCCATTAAGTAAAACCAGAAAAAGGAAAAAATGGTAACACTCAGATGCTTCCCTTTTCAGTATGATATTTAAGTATATTTAAAGACATACCACACCAACCCGCTGTTAATGAGATGGGATTAGAAAAAGAAAAAAAAAACCTTTAAAACGTAAAGATGTATATGAATAATGAAGCACATGGTATACACAATGCCAACTACTGGACTGTTCCATATCCCTTTTTATTTTTACTTTCAGATACCTCGTTCTCAGTAGTGGTGACATTATCAGTGACGATCTTATTGAACCCACTGAACTCCTCTACTGAAATCTTGAAATTCTGTCATACTGAAGTGTATCTGGGGTTTTTTCATAGAAATTTCCAAGAAATTTGAGGAGTTATATAATTGCTTATAAGTTTGTAAACAAATTAACACATCTACTGTGAAAAAGTGACTCAAATACAAAATGTATTAGTATAAATGAGGAGTCTGTCTGCACAGCCTATCACATCTGAAAAAGTGGTTTGTCTCATTGTGATTACTACTTTTGCTCCACTACATAGGTATCGCAATAGGACAACTGCAATACTACTACATTTACAGATTGCGCTATTTAAAGGCACGACACGACCATCTTGTGCCGAGATTGTCATGTCCGCCTTTTGAACACTGCGACCTGCTGAATGCGGCTTAAAGCAGCACGCTATTTAAAATGCGCAATTTCAAAAGGATACCTATAGCATGTAGGGTTACATGGTTATTCATTTTTCTTTTGAGCCTAAAATGCAAAATGGTAGAAAATGGAAAAGAAGAATATATGTTTTTCAATTGCTAATTTTAGTCAGTAGACCTAAGCATAAAAACATATACTGTAAAATCTCGAGTATAATACGCACAATTTTACCCCACTTCTCCTTAAGTCAGTGGTTCTCAACTCCTGCCCTCAGAACCCACTAACAGGTCAGGACTTAGGGATTTCTCTGCTAGAGCACAGGTGTGGTGATCAGAGGCTCATTCACATTGATTAACTCACCTGTGCTCTAACAAGGGAATCATCAAATCCTTGCCTGTTAGTGGGTCCTGAGGACAGGAGTTGAGAACCACTGCCTTATGTGAAGTGGGGGGTTCATATTATACCCGAGAGTTTTTTATTAAAAAAAAATTAAGCCTGTCAGATCCCTTCTCTCCCTCTCCCGGCACTATTGCCGCCCGCTTCCTTCTGAAGGTCCTCACAGGGCAATACCATAGCCGGAAGGAAGCGGGCAGCAATTGGAAGCATGCCACCCGCAGGGAATATTGACTTTGGTTATATGTTGCCTGCTAATGGGACTGAATCTTGAAGTAAGTAAATGGTATTTTAGCAGCGCATAGCACCGTGGGAGCGAAGAGATCTGGCAGGCTTAATTTCTTTTTCATAAGAGGGGAAAAAAATGGTGCGTATTATACATAGGCACTCTTGTTTTCCCCTACAGTCTTGGGCATAATATACAACTGCGTATTATACCTGAGATTTTATGGTATTTCTTTTTTAGGAAAAAAATGTTAATACTAAGCTCAAAAAACATTTGTTAGTTGAACATATTAAAAATACATTCCTAGAGAGCTGTTGACACTCACTTTACTGCAATTTATATTACAAAAAAAAAGGGTCAAATTTATTTTTTTATGTTAGGGAATAGACTATTAAACAATTATATCTTTTGAAAGTGAAGGGTCTGCTGACAAAGATTGTGTAGGACATGTGTGAGTTGTTCACAGAAGGATACCTAAAGTTGTAATTTTACTGTAAATGGCAATAAATGTGGGAAAAAATGCTTAGCACCCTGCAGAGAAAAATAATCAACACAAAAGATATTCAAAATATTATGCTCTTTTCATTTATATAAAATTCATTCTGCATAACATTTTCTCTCTCAAAGCAATACAATGCATACCCCTTTGGCACTAAAAGGGTTATACACTTTAATGCCAGCATTTAGGGGTTAAAAGTACACAGCCAAACCCCTCAATTATGTGACTATCAGGAGATGGCACCTGTGTTCAAACACAGATGGGATATGGTTCTTATCCAGTAACATGGATGCCCTTTCTGAGGCTTGGGGGATGTAATTTAAGGGTCTTGTGAAGAAAGCTGTGGTGTGCAGCCCAGACAGTGATCCACTTAATCCCAGTATTGATGCGAGCCCTCGACTTCTGTCCCTGAAGATCAGTGCATACAGGCAGTAGCTGCAGGAGATGGGACCCTGGGTGCCTGAGGGTGATCTAAGGGCCCTAAGGTCATGAGAAAAGTGGAGCAAATGTGGCCCAAACCAACGGCACCATAGGGGAATAATTAAAAGAGCCACTAATCTAATTAGTGATTTTAAAGGGATAGTAACATTTCACAAACACAGCCGCTCCAATTAAGCTTCAGAGTATTTGAGCCACAGAGAGTGTTATTTTAATACTGTCAGAGTAGTAGTTCAAGAGTAATTGAATGATAAAGTTTCTCCCTCCCGCACCTTTTACCGGGTGTAACACTGCTCTCCTCAAATGTGAAATCTGGTTGTAAGACCAGACAGATAACAGCAGGGGACAATCTTCTTACTCTGACAACAATGAAAGCCCTGTCCCCCTCAACAGGTTTTTCAGCTTTTTCCCTTATCTTAATTGAAGATTGTCCCTCTCTGCAATCTACCTGGGCACCTCCCTTCTGATCTGGCTGAGCAGTGTTACATCAGTAAAAGGGGAGGGAGGGGAATACTTTATCATTCAATTACTCTTGAACTACAACTCTGATAGTATTGAAATAACACTCTCCATGGCCCAAATACTATGATGATTAATTAGAGCTGCTTTTATTATGAAACATTACTATCCCTTTAACAACTTGAATGCTAGAGAAATCTCCAACACATTGCAAAGGAATGCATTGGGGACCTGTCTACTATCCAAGTGTATAAAGTCCATGGAGGGGGGTATGATATTTTCTTTTTTCAAACTGAGGCAGACAGAGGACATGAGCCAGTATATCCCCTTAAGCACTGGAGTGAGTGGAACATATTGTGATGTAATGTGATGCACACCCTTCTGATCCTTAACCCTCTCAGTGCCAGAGGGGTATTCACTGCAATGTGAAGTAATACAAAGGACACACATCTGGCACTCATTGGGTTAAATGGTTAGGATTACCATGTGCAGCGGGCAAAGTTCTAGGTCCTGTCCCCTCACAGAGATGACATCCAGAACCAATTGTAGATATAATCTCTGGAAAACTCCACAGGGCCCATTAGTAATTTCTGGCTGTACTAAGGTAAGGAGATATTATTATTAGGAATGGAAAGAAGTGAAATACTTTTATTTTATGTATAATAATTGACTGTACAAAGATTTGGATTATTTCCATTATATAGCTATGCACCGAGACTCTGTCTGTGTTTTCTGTTGTTATAATGCCCTACAGACTTCATATATTTCATTGTCTCTAAGTATGAGGTAGGGGGACCAGGGGAGAGAAAGAGTTTGGGGGACCCCAAGTTACCACTTGTGATCTATCCCTAGTAAGAAACAGAGTAAACATTTTGCAGTGATAAAAAGCCCCACAACATATGAGCTTAGTCCTCAGTAATAAGATCCACTCCAAACAAAGAGGAAAAAAATAAACCTAACAGAGACAACAACCTGCATTTTATTCACTCTATATACTAATCAGGCTTTGTGACCATATTGTAGTAGTCTAGATGTTTCCAAACCAGATATGCTGCAAGGGCGGGACTGCCAAGCTAAAAGGACGCAAAAAAAAAAAAAAAAGATAAACCAAGAAGGCGCCTATGGTACCTATTATACAATGAAAGTAATAATAACAAATACAAAGTTGCAATTACATGTAAACATGGTTGGAGGGCACATTCGTTACCTCACAACAAGTAGGCATACAGAGATAATCAGCCCGTCTATGTTCAGGTACCCCTGGTCTGTGGGTCGTGTGTAGAAAAGCTGCTCCTCCAATGTATTAAAGCATATGTTTATTGTGATAAAGCAGCATGTGTGCTGTGACCTGCCTAGTGTAATGCTAAATGATTTTAAATAAGTAGTATTTTTATATACACAATAAACTTATGCTTTGATTAACAGATTTTTTCCACACAAGACCCACAAACTGGTATGCTACATGTGTTTGATACTCCTTTGTGCAGTCTAGAGAAGAACAACCTTTTCCTATCTAAGTGACATATATACAGTACTAGGGAAGCAGTGAGGATTCCCCTCAAAGCCTTTGAGCTGGTCTGCAAATACATAAGTGTGATTCCAGCAATAACTGCATGTGAGTTAAGTCCATTGGTGGTGGTGAGGTGGTTGCATCTTGTTTGAAAGTATTGTATTAGGAGCACCTTGTGTTTGTTTTTGTGTCAAGCTAAAAGGAAGAGTAGCGCATTATTTGGCAGCTGGCATCACAACTCACAACCAACTCTTTCATTCTCTGGTCCTAAGGCATTATGGATCTTTTTTATCATGAGAAAACTAACAGCTCCACAGGTAGAAATAAGAATTCTACAAATTCCCACTGATCTGAAGTGGGTTTTCAATCTTAGATAGTTCTCCAAAAATGCAATGCAGTGATCTGGATATTCCACTAGCATTAAAGTATTAAAATCCCATTTAAATAAACTGAGTTTCCATTGACCCCCCCGTGGTGCCACTGGTTTGATCCAAAATTGTGTCTCTTTAGCTTGATGGATAATGGTCCATTTATCTCATGAATTAGGTGCATGCAATTCATTTCTAAGTTAGGGGGGACTGTCAGCCTGATGGCATCAGAATCAGTGACTTCTTAGTATAGAGTGACATAATAACAATAAGTAACTATGTTTATAACTCAGGCAACAAAACTAGACCTGTCAGTTAATGAATTATGACATCACAATCAACAGTAGCTTCACAGAACACTGTCACTTCACTGAGATGCAGTTTAAAATTCTGAACCTCTTCATTATATCTTTAGACCTATCAGGCTTCCAAAAGGTGCAGGTTAGGTGAGACTACAGTTTTACATTATTATTTGTGACTTACAAAATAATACTACTAGTGAAGTAAAAAAAGCTCAAGAAGGAGAGAGGCCGCAAACGACAGTTGGAGGAGGATTTGGAGCAACTGAGTAAAAAGAAATCTCTGGGCATGGATGCCCGGGGAGGGGGCAAGGGGGGGATTGGATGGGCTCTACTAGCATTCATATTATGGCTTATCCCCCTCCTGGGAAAATTTCTGAAGATGCCCCTGGTTCTTGGTGGGTCCACCAAGAAGACTGGACAGCAAGGTGATTTAAATAACACACAGCGTCCCCCAGCAACGAAAAGTGCAAAGGGGAAAAAGCGGCAAAAAAACAAGAGAAGGAAAAAAAGTTCTGGTAAGTAATGGTTCTGAAACTTAGAGGGTCCGTAAAGCAGGTATTTCTTCTTCTTCAGGCTGGACATAGGGAGGTAAATGTACCACTTCTCCTAGCCCCTTCCCACAAACCTATTTCAATTCTATTGAGAAATATTGCCAGCCCTCCACAAATTGAATTTCAACTGTCAACCTCTACTAGCTGACCTCTGATTTTTGTGCTTGCAGTCACTCATAGGTCCAATTATCATGTCTCTAGTCCCTACTGATTACAGTTTTGTCAGTAAAACAAGTACGTTTGGGGGTATTGTATACCTTGAACAAACAGGATTACTCCCATAACACATGCATTTTTCTGCTTTTCCTTATGCTCATATTTTCATTATAGAACATGGACAACATAAACATAAATGGGGTGTAATTATTTTACCCACCAGGTCTCATTCACTTTTCTACCATCAATGCACACCTAGAATTTCTTATTCAGAATGTGGAAAATAATCTGCCTGAATCTACGAGCAGAGACATGAAATCAGGTGCATGGCTTATCTCATGGTTTAGGAAATAGCATCCTTGTGGCCTTATGCAGAAACCTAAAGTGCACCATAGGAGACAAATACAACTTTGCCAAATTCCCATAGATTTAAACAAGGATTTTAACTCTTTGGATACTAAAGAGGTCTTCAGTGCACTGTGAAGTAATGTTATGGAGACCTGTTTTAACATTGGAGGGATAAAAAAGAGGATTTTAGTTAAATCCTTTTCTCTTAGTCCATACAGGATACTGGTAACTTTGGGGTAGGCGATCCACCCCTTTAATTGTATGCAGGAACAATTCTAGAATTGTAGGCAGGGGGTGGGGCCTACCTTTCCTTCTTGGCTGCAGCTAGCCAACCAGCTCCAGTAAGATTTGAGACACTGACTATTGACTAGATAGTAGAAGGGAAAGAAGACTCCTGTGAGAATGATCTCGAAGGAATCCCATGGTCTGCCACAGGAGAGCCAAGCATGGTCCCTTGACAGGGTGGGAGACCAGTAACCTGTATGGACTAAGAGAAAAGGATTTAACAGGTAAGACTAAAATCCTCTTTTCTCTGTCGTCCAATACAGGTTACTGGTAACTTTGGGATGTCCAACCATTGAGTTTCCCAGAGGCGGGAAGTAAGGCAAAGACCAGGCGCAGGCCCCTAAAGTCACCAGAGCAGATATGAACCATCAGATCAGAGATAGCCCAACAAACAATGAAGTGTCAACGGACACTGAACAGGGCTAACAACACCCCAAAACTGTTACACAGCACATTGAACTAGAGCCAACAGGGCTCAAAAGTAAGGGAGCACTAAGAACCAAAGGGAATCCTAGACAGCCAAGACTGCCTCCAGGATTTTCCTCCCATAGCTGGCATCAGCAGAGGCCAGCACATCAACACGGTAGTGCTTCGAAAAGGTGTGAACAGACGACCAAATGGCAGCCTTGCACAACTGATCAGCGGAGCCTGATTCTTGAAAGCCCACGAAGCCGCAATAGATCTTGTAGAATGAGCCGTGACCTGAAAGGGAACAGGCTTCTTCCTCAGATTGTAAGCCTTACGAATAGTGGACTTGATCCAGGATGCAATAGTCACTTTGGATGCAGGTCTTCCTGCACTGGGACCCTCAGGAATGATGAACAGGGCGTCATATTGCGTGATAGATGTACATGTACGATGTACATAAAACTTGAGACAACGCACCACTTCTAACAAGTGGAGATCTCTCTCCTTGTCAGGAGGTGGGGTCAGTGCAGAAATAAGCACCACAATCTCCTGATTGATGTGGAACTCCAAAAACACCTTCAGGAGAAACTCCTGAGAAGTGTGAAGCACCGCCTTGTCCTTGTGAAACACCAAATAGGGTGGTTTACAGGACAGAGCCTGGAACGCCGTGATACTGCGAACGGACACGATTGCCAGGAGAAAGACCATTTTCCACGTCAACAGGCGTAGTGGAAGAGTAGCCAAGGACTCAAAGAGAGGGTGCTGAAGAACGCCCAAAACCAAGTTAAGATCCCATGGAGGAGCAGGATTCCTGAAGGCAGGACGAGTATGAGCAACGCCCTAGAAGAAAACCTTGACATCAGGAAGAATGGCAATGCAAATGTCTGAATGCAGACGTCTGAACCTTAAAAGAACTCAAACTGAGGCCCTTATCCACACTGTCCTACAAAAAGGCCAGGACCGTAGGCAGATGAAATTCCTGAGACAGGTCCCTATTAGCACACAAATATAGAAAAGTCCAACAGACATGATGGTAGGCCTTGGAAGAATCAGGTTTGTGGGCACGGATCATAGTAGCTACCACACCAGAAGAAAAACCCTTCTTCTTCAAAATTGAGGATTCAATTTCCAAGCCTTCAAAGCTAGCTGATGAATATCCTCCTTCCACATGTAACCCTGTAGAAGAAGATCTGGATGGCAAGGGAGCCGTAATGGCTCAGCCACTGACAGATACAGATGCTCCAGAAACCAATCTTGGCGAGGCCAGTACGGAGCAATCAGAATGACTGGACAGTGCTCCAGTCTCAATTTCCGTAACACCCTGTGCAACACTGGGAGGGGAGAAAAGATGTAGGCCAGAGGAAATAACTAAGGAATGGACATGGCATCCACTGCCAGAGCTAGAGGATCCCTCCATTGAGAGCAGAACCTCGGAACCTTCCTGTTGTGTCTTGTCATCATCAGGTCAATGTAGGAAGACCCCACTTCTGAACAATGAGGGTAAACAGCTCTGGTTGCAGCTCCCACTCTCCGCTGTCCACTGTGTGTCTACTGAGGAAGTCCGCCATGACATTGTCTACGCCACGAATGTGCACTGCGGATATGGCAGTAACGTGTTCTTCTGCCCAGAACAAAATAGCCTTGACCTCTAACTAAGCTGCGAGACTTCTTGTTCCACCCTGCTTGTTGATGTAAGCCACTGCTATGGTGTTGTCAGACTGCATCCGGACTGGACAGTCTTGCAGCTGAGATGTCCAATGACGAAAGGGCATGAAATATGGCCAAACTCTCCAACACGCTGATGGGAAGGAGAGAGAGATTCTTCCTGAGACTACCGACCCTGTGCACTCAGGTGACCCAGGACCGCTCCCCAGTTGGAAAAGCTGGCATCCATTGTCACCGTGGTCCAGAAGGATACCAGGAAGGACTTGCCCTTCAGCAGATAGGAGAGGTCGAGCCACCACAACAAACTCAGTTCCACATGAAGAGGGAGGGACACTGACATCTTCAGAACGTCCAGCTGACCCCTGCACACCTGGATCACAAACCTCTGGAATTCCCTGGTGTGAGCCATGGCAAACGGGACAGCATCCATGGTGCAAATGAATTTCCCCACTAGAGAGGACAGCTTCTTTACTGGAACTGGATCGTGAGCAAGAACAGCAGAATCCCTGTGGGCGATCTGGTGAGCTACCTCATCTGTGAGAAACACCATGCTCTTCTGAGTGACGAAGAGAAGGCCCAGGAAGACCAGACGCTGGGATGGGACAAGATCTGACTTGTCCATGTTGATGATCCACCCGTGATGGGTGAGAGCCTGAATGCAGTTCTGAACCTTCCGATGAAGAATTTCCACAGAGGGGGATTTTAGAAACAGGTCGTTCATGTATGGAGTAACTCTGATGCCGTCCCGGTGGAGGACAGACACTAAGGCTCCCAGAACACGGTTGAAGACTTGAGGAACTGTAGTCAGACCAAAGGGAAGAGATGAAAACTGAAAGTGCCCTTGGTCACAGGCAAATATAAGATACTGCCAGATCTCTGGATGAATGGCGATGTGAAGAGAGGCGTCCTGAAGATCCAGAGAGACAAGGAATTCCCCCGGGGATATAGCAGCAATCACCGTCTGTACAGACTCCTGGTGATAATGGGTCTGGATCACAAAGGAATTGAGATCTTTCCAATCCAAAATGGGACGACAACCGGCGTCCTTCTTGGAGACCATGAAGAGGTTTGAGTAAAAACCCATACCTCTGTCCTGAACTGGACTCTAGAACATCCTTGTCCAGAAGAGCCTGAATAGCGCCGTTGAACAGACAGCGTTTCTCTGCACCCTGAGGGGTATGAGAAGGAAAAAAGTGAAAAGGAGGAAGAGAGATGAAAGGGATCCTGTACCATTCCGTGACCACCTGTAAAACCCATGAGTCCACCACTGAATCCTCCCAGACGCTGTGGTAGTGAGATTCGGTTAATCTGCAGAGGAGAGAAGGAGAGTCCAAGCCCTGCGTAGGATACTCGTTCTGAAAAAGGCACAAAATGGCTGCCACGGCAGGAGCCAATTAGAAATGAGACCGCGAAGCAAGCGCTCATGGGAAATGTAGTTTTCCCAGAAAAAGAACCCCAACAGTGCCTGAAGCCCCCTGAACCCCCAACACACTAGAAACATGAACCGGATGATAGAGCAAGGGCAGACAATAAAAATGAGCCATCTCTGAAGTCGCTAGGTTGAGCGGTTGCAGAGATATGTCCCAAACTATACAGTCCCATAGGAGTGAATGGAGCAATGGCGCCTATGCAGTACAGCGCGCAAAGTCAAATTTTACAAAGTTGAAACAGTAAAATAAAACTACATAAAACATAACTAGAACATGTTAGGAGACCCAAAAAACACTGAACCCAGTAGGAAAACTATAACCCCCCCCCAAAAGATGCAAAACCAGCAGCTAAATAGTTAAGTTACCACATAAACCTGCTCCAAAACACCCAACAGACATACAGATAGACCCAATGAGTGCAGGAGTGTGCAATAAGAACTCCAAAGGTAAACCCCTGTGTGGAGGGGCACTGTGGGACATGTGGACCTGATGCACTCAAAGGGTTGCTCACCTTTGCTTCCATATAACTATTGTTGGACTACAACTCCTACCAAAGGATGGCTCACAATGATGATAATTGTAGTCCAACAACAGCATTAGTGGCACCCAACTCAATCCTCACCCCACTTACTGGAAACTGAGAGAATTATAATTCATTGTATGTTCACCGAGTAACAAAACGTACAATCTATGTGAACGGACCCTCATCTAGTAAGATTCTTTACTAATAAACTTAAATCACTGACTGCTTCGCAATGTGTTGTAGGGTCAAGAAAATGCCATTTATTTGAAATTCAGAGGCTGCTCTATATTAATGATAAATAATATATTGTTTTCACCCTATAAGGTCCATCATCTGATTGTCCATCAAAGACAAAGCCCCAGAGTCTCGATGACTTTAAATTTGATCGGAAACTCGGGCAAGGCAGCTACGGCAAGGTAAGTGATGTCCTCTCCACATCAGTTCTAAAGCTTTACATTTAATTATTAAACAATAGAAAAATAATACCTTTATTTTCAATACGTTTGACCCCACCCTTACTCTTAAATACCCTAATATATATCTTCTATGCCCCTCCTCCTCTCTAAAAATATTATGTTAATGATCCATGTCTCACCTACACACCACTTTTTTCCCCATTGACTGCAATATTTCTCCCTTCCTCAGCCCCATTCTGGTGACTCCCCCACGCTATATTTCTGACCCCACCAACTGTTGACCTTTCTTCTATGCAGCCCCATTTCTGATGGACCCAGTGCTCACCTTCTGTTCCCCTCCTATATCTAGACTTTTCTTCCATCCAGCTTTCCTCCTATGACTTCATGACCCTATTTCTTCTTCCTTCCATTCTTTGACCACTCCTTCACCCAGTCCCATTCCTGTGCTCTGCCCTCTCCAATCATCTGTTACCTTTCCCTGATTCCCCTCCCCAGCTCCTCCACTCCCATATCCCTCACTCCCTTCTCACGATGGTATCTGAGCATGTGAAGCAGGAGTGGGAAACATAGACCTCATCCAATTACTTAACTGGATTGCAACTCCCATCATACTCATATAACTAATCATTTTGGGAGTTGCAGTAAAACAACAGCTAGATAGACACAGCCTGCCCACCCTGCCCCAGTCTGTGTAAAGTCTATGAACAGTCTAGGGCTACTAAGTTGAATGTTACTGATTTTACTGAGACATTGTTCTTGGCACACAGCAAGGTGGGAGTAATACTCTATCAGTTAGGAACTGTTCCACCTCTAGCAATGTCTTGCACACCCATTTGGTCCTCAAGGGGTTAATATAAACTGGAGCCCAACTTGCATTTACCACTCATGTCCCTGGATCTTAGAACTTCAAAATGCATTGCTTGGTCATAAACTCTCAATCATCTGAGAGATTAAATGTGTCCCTGCTGATATTATCTCTCCCATGTAGTAAGCAATCTGTAACCCGCCGGTCCCTCTCTGTCTCCTCCAGGTCATGCTAGCTCGCTGCGCCGCCTATACAGAATGGATAGCTGTGAAAGTGATCAAAAAGCTCCCCTCTCTCAAACAAAGTATCAAGATAGAGAGAAGGGTGATGGAGGCTGTGGCTGGGTGCCCATTTTGCACCCAGATGTACTCAACTTTCCAGACTCAGGTAACAACAACGTGGCTTCCCTGTATTAACCCCTTTGTACATTGCACAGTAATGTGTATCATTACAGAATGACACAAACATGAGAGAGTGTGTACAGTGTATTGTACTAGAATGGATGCACAGTAATATGTATACTAAGGACTGTGATCATGTTGTGTTGACTCTGCTCTTAGACAGTTCTTCATTGTAACCTCTGTCTCTCTGTCTCCCCTGGAATAGGACAAGGTTTGCTTTGTGATGGAGTACCTAGCCGGAGGGGACCTATTCGAACGGCTGAAAAAAAAGCCACTGGATCCTCAAAGAATAACGTAAGGCCTAAAATTATGAAGTGGATAGGGACAGAAGATGGGGAGGGGGATATGGTAACCAGTAGAGTAATAGGACTGAAAGGCACTTAGGGTAGGGAAATGCAGGGAGCACCGACCTGAATGACGCAATCATGCCAATCATACCAAGTTGTGGGAGATTATAAGTAGAGTAATGTTTTATTCTCCACATCATTCAAGTTATATCAGTCTTACTGTACCTGACACTGAAAACTAATTAGCCTATTACATCACCACAAGGGGGCAGAGAATTAAAATAAATCATCAAGGGTCATATACACAAAAGTAAAATGGAGAAATTCTGAAGAAAACCATCGGGTTGGAGGGGAGAAATAACACTTCACATAAATGGGGATCTTGCAATATGTTGAAGACCTCTCAATTTAAATCAGGATTTTTGAAGCAAAAAAAGAAAATTCTCCCCTAGACTGCAGTTGTTTTTCCCCCAGAATTACTCTGCTTTTGTACTGTGCATATGGCCTTTAAATGTTAAAGAATTGCAAACATTTCTGCTAGTGTGAGGTAAGGACAGATTTTCATGTAAAATAATTAAATAAATTAAATAATTAAAGCCAAACCACGGAAGCTCAAATATGAGTTCAAGTTTGATTAATTACTCTTTTCTTTGAATTTTCACCTTTCAGTTTAATTGCAGCTGAGATCACGTGCGGGATCAAATTCCTGCACAGTAAGGGTATCATCCATCGGTAAGTGATAGTGCTCCCTTGTTATCTGTATAATCCATTCTGTCCTATCACATCTCTGTTCTCATTGTTCTCTCCTCCCTGTCCTATCACAGTTCTGCTCTCTCCTCTGTGTACTATATAGTTCTTCTCTCTTTGCACTCTCCTCTGTGTCTTATCCCAGTTTTGCTCTCGGTGCTCTTTTATTTCTATCCTATCACAGCTCTAGGCTTTCCTCTCTGTCCTATCACTGCTCTCCTCTTCCTGTGCTCATCTCTGTCCTATCACAGCTCTGGAATTTCCCCTCTGTCCTATCACATAAATCCATAGAGCTGTAAGTGGTCTTTTAGGATTGTGCTGTACCCCCTGCATTCTATGACATACAGACAGATGGCACTCACATTCTACCTCTTTACAGAGATCTCAAGCCCGAGAACATATTTTTCGACAGCGCAGGTCATGCAAAGATCGGCGACTTCGGCCTTGCTGTGGACAACACGTACCCTGGCCAAACAGCAACAGGTGATGAAGGAACAGACGGCTACATGGCCCCAGAGGTAAATAACAGACAGGCTTGATTTATAATGTGTGTATTTAAGCCCTTGAAAGCTATGGAGATCTCTAACGTATTGCAAAGTAATGTGTGAGACGTCTCTAGAATTCAAGGGGTTAATAGACAGGGTGAGATCAGTGGATAGGAAGGCAGTCTTTTGAGGTGTACACCAGTATCGCCCCCTACAGCTGGGTTATGTACTTTAGTCAGAAGGGCCACATCTTTACTGTTATCTGTTATGTAGACTTGGAGCCACATGAACAAAACAAAGTGGAGAAATACCTGAAGAAAACCATCATAACGGGGAAATGACACATTCCCATTGGTGTAACCGTGATTATTATCCTCTGGAATACTATCGAGGTCTCCAATACGCTGAGGAGATAAGATGATAAGGATGAACTCTGGGGCAAACCAAGTACATCGTAGGGGACAGATACAATACCATTGTGTTAAATGGGACTCATAACCCCTTGACTGCTAGACACGTCACAAACACAATCGATTCACATTGCATTGGAGACATCTCTGGCATTCAAAGGGTTAAAAGTCCCAGTGAAACCAATAGGAAATTGGGGAATTTGTCTCCTATGGTGAGTTGGTTTGCTCCAGATTAATTCCAGATTTCCTCAGATCACCAGCCTCAATATATTTGATAACCCTTTAGTATTCAATGGGTTAAGTGTCATATTTATATCAAAGGAGATTTGGGGATTATTTATTTGTCCCCTACAGTGCGACTGGTTTGTCCCAGATTTCCAACTCTTTTGCACACACAGGGCCTTATGTACAAAGGAAAACTGCAGAAAACCAGGGGCAAACCAACTGCAACATAGGGGGAAAAAATAAAGATATTTCTCCATGATTTCCTATGAGCTGCGCTGTAGAGCACTGTGTCAGATCCACTGCTTTCCCAGCACCCTGAGAACTAGAGGCCTCAGTGCCACCCCTAGATCTATCACCAGTTATGCCTGTGTGTGTGTGTGTGTGTGTGTGTGTGTGTGGGTGTGGGTAGGTTACTGCTGCTTTGTACCTGTGTAGGTAGGTTGCTGTGACTTTGCACCTCATTGTGGGTAGATTGCAGTGGCTTTGTGCCTGACTGTGGGTAGGTTGTAATTTCTTTGTGCCTGTGTGTGGATAAGTTGCAAAGGCTTGGTACCTATGAGTGGTTAGGTTGCCATGGCTTTGCTCCTTGGGTGGGAATGTTTCCATAGCTTTGAGCCTTGTATGCTTAGGTTGCTGTGGCTTTGTGCCTGTCTGTGGGTACGCTACAATTGCTTTGTGTCTGTGTGTGGATAGGTTGTAATGGCTTGGTACCTATGAATGGGTAAATTGCCACGGCTTTGTGCCTTATGTAGTAAGGTTACAGTGGCTTTGAGCCTTGTATGCGTAGGTTACTGCGGATTTGTGCCTGTGTGTGGATAGGTTGCCACAGCTTTGTGCCTGTGAGTGGGTAGGTTGCCATTGTTTTGTGCCTGCGAGTGGGAAGGTTGACTTTGCTTTGTGCCTGTGTGTCAATAAGCTGTCTTTGCTTTTTGCATCTGTGTAGGTACACTGATGTAGCTTTGGGCCTGTTTGTTGGTAGGTAGCCTTTGCTTTGTGCATGTGTGTATGTTGCACAGCTTTGTGCCTGTGTATGGGTACGTTGTCATGGCTTTTTGCCTGTGTGTGAGTAGGTTGTCATGCCTTTACACCTGTGTGTGGGTTGCTGTACTTTGTACCTATGAGTGGGTAGGTTGCAGTGCAGGGTGACCACGTGTCCCGGATTACCCAGGACAGTCCATGAATTTAAATGTGTGTCCCTTGTCCCAGGCAGCCCCCTTCTGGGTCAATACAAAGTCCTGGAATGAAGACTACAGAGCACAGAGTTCTGAACACTAGAAGAAGAACTGCTCATTGCCTAGTATGACAAGAAGTGAAGTCTCTGTTGGGCTACAAGAAAATGGCTACCAGAGAGAGTTCTACACATTAGAGAACTGAGCCTTGATCCAGACATCAGTCTGGAGTTGCAGTGCATTTTGTATTGTAGTGTAATGCTAGTCTTAGGCTTTGGGCTTGATGTATATTTTCTTGTAGTTCGCCACAGGTATTGCTTTCTATCACTGCAGTCAATAGGCAGTTCTCCCTCTAGTGTTTAGAACTCTGTGGTGCGTTCTTCTCTCCGCAGTGTCGCTGAATGGCAGAACTGAAATGTGGTCAGTATAATGGAGTGGCTTTGTGCCTGTGTGTGGGTAGGTTGCTTTTGCATTGTGTATATGTGTAGGTATGTTGCCACTGCTTTGTGCGTGGGTAGAAAGGGAAATAACCCCTCTCTATTCTTTTGACAGACCCTGAAGGGTAAGAAATACGATTCTGCTGTGGACTGGTTTTCCTTTGGAGTGATTTTATATAACATGGTAGCTCGCAAGTTTCCAGAGAGGTCGCCTTCCGTACACCAGCTGGGATTCCCACCACGGACCAGCATACATTCCAAGGACCTGATTATAAAGGTAGGTATGAGCATTGGAATGCACGGCCCCACTGAGATTCAGGTCAAAATTGTCAATGTCAGCAGCCTCAAATGGAGCTCACAGGCCTATTTCCCCAAGGTAAAAATACAAGGAAAAATGGCAAAAGACTGTAATCTTGCTGGTCTCCCAGTAACTACATCATCACATTGGGGCCATTTGCACTAAATAAAATTAGAGTCATTCTGGGAAGAATCTCCTGCACCACAGGGGACAATAAACCGTCACATTTCTTTGCAATGCATTGGAGACTCTAGCAATCAAGGGAAGTTATGCACTAAGTCCTGATAATGTCAATTTCTTAAAGAGATAAATATTCTGCAGCACCTCAGCTGTGATGGCCACACCCACATTTCAAGTTGAGAGTGTGGTCAGAGCAGTCCCAATGCCCCTGTACCAGACACGCTCCTGATTTGTGTTGTCTGGATCATTTACCAGTTTATATAATTCTGTGACAGGATCGGGGAAAGTGAGGCCCTCCAGCTGCTCCCAGACTACAACATCATCATTGGCTGGTGGGGAATGATGGGAGTTGTGGACTGGAAGCTGCTGGAGGGCCTCACGTTCCCCAGCACTGCTCTGTACTAGTCATTATTAAACCCTTTGGATGCTGGAGAGGTGTCATTGCATTATTAAGGTTGTTGGTGCTTGTCTATTATAGGCTGAAGGGATTTTCTATGCCAGGAAACACTAGATCACCCTGGGGGCAGGGGGGTGTCATGTGAGCAATAGGGGCATGGTGAGGGGTGGGGCTTAGGAGCACCCAGGGCAGGATTTCCCAGTAGGCAATTGCTTAGGGTGCCATGTTATCAGGGGAAAAGCCACAGCTGATCTGGCGACAACCATATTCTGAATAGTAGGGGTGGTCAGGACAACCCCAGATCTGCTAAATTATGTGGCCTTTGTATTTACCAGTTTACGGACCCCTTTACTGGCCACTATTTAACCCGTTTGATGTTAAGGAGGTCTACAATGCAATGTAAAGCAATATATTGGAGAGCTCTATAGCAGCCAAAGGGTTAAGAGATTTCACTGAGCTTCTATATTAAAGGGTAAGAGGATTTTCTGTACCAGGTAACAGTGGTTGGGGCTAGAGGTGGGGTCCAATGAGTGGGGGTGTGGCCATGGGTGGAGCTAAGGGCACTTTGGGTGCTTTTTGCTTATGATCCTAACATTTAAATCTTATATAATAATTTGCTAAGGATGTTTGTCAGAAGCTGTCATGCGCAGCACAGACGGGTGCATACACTGCAGTCATGCGCAGTAGAGACTGCCTGCGCCAAGGCTGATACAGAGAGGGGCCCTCCAAATTCAGACAGTTGGTGCGCGGAGAGGATTCCAGTCTGAATTTGGAGCGTCCCGCTCCGTATAAGACGTGGCATGGACAGTCTCTACTGTGCATGACTGCACTGCGGCCAGTGTGATCCGGCCACCTGCCGAGGTTGCTGGATGGCACTGTGGCCCGGGTACACGGGCTTTTCACCTAGTCAGGTAATAAAACACTGCACACATGGCAGAAGCTCTAGCCCTTTGAGTGCCAGAGGGTTACAGAATGTAAAGCAGAGCAATGGATTCCGTACCCCTCCAGCACTTACAGGGCTAGAAGTAGAAATACACATTAAGATACTAAAGGATATTTTTCCTTTCCACAGCTCCTGGACAAAGACCCAGTCCAGCGCCATATAGTAGCATCTACAATTGAGAGCCACCCATTCTTCAGTTCCATCAACTGGGAGGAGCTGCAGCAAAGCCGTGTCAAGCCACCATCCTCAGTAGTAAGTACATGCACTTGAATCAGTGCCCAGTGAGTCTATGTACAGTTACACTGCCATGCTGAACAGAAGGCATGGGACAGGGTGATAAACCTGAGGCCCTTCTACTGTTCAGGACTAAAATTCTCATCACCTCCAGCCAACAAACAGCTGGAGGGCTTCAGATTACTCAACTTTAATGGGGTACCGTCATCTAAAAACCAAATTGATTATTTTTATAGTGCTTTCAGAGTAATTTGTATGTTGTTATAGCCACATTATTTAGAATATAAGTTTACTGTTCAATTGGATTTAGAGGTTATGGCATGCAGGCATTACCAGTCTTAGCCTTCCATTCCCCCCCATATGTAACATTTAAGCCTTCAGTGCTAGGAGAGGTGGGCAATGCATTGGTGAGCAGTGTCAGTGAGTGGGAGAGGTAATGTAAGGCTACCACAGGACATTACTGCACAGCACATCTTCATTAGAATAAACTATATATATATCTAACTCCAAACTTACTTTCTAAATAAAAAAAAATTGGCTAAAATAACCTACGAATTTGCCACCATTGTAGTTTGAGATTAGCCCCTAATTTATGTGGATGCACACAGGGTTATGTACTACAATATTTGATTGTTTCAGTGCATATTGGCACACTGCACCATTGTTAAGAGTTTACTGTGAGCAGTCCTACAACACCTCCCCTATACCATGCACAGGAGAATATGGAGTAAATTTCTGTTAATTTACTCTGTATCTTGCAATTAGTACATAGCGTTAAAAAAAAAGGAAAGGAACACCCCAAAAAGCCTACACACTTCACCTGAATCCCTTCCCTAGGCAAAAGGGGCTTGGAGAGGAGAATCTGCAGTGTAAATAGCTCAGTAAATTGGTATAACACTAAGAAATTGGTTCTAGCTCTTAGTTTAGCTAGTAAATGTATTACAACACCCCCACCCATTGTTTACACGGAATGAGAATGGATGTAACGGTACTGACGTCACGGTATCTTCTCTCTGCAGGTGCCAGAGAAGACAGGCCAGAGAAAAGTGTAGCTTTATCCACGGATGAAATGGAGACACCCATCTCTCCAGAAGATCAGGGGAGATTCCGTGGATTCTCGTTCTGTGCCTCAGGGCTGTGAGCTGGATCTCCCCAGTGCTGGGCCCAGAAAAACATCAACGAGCATAACAAGATTATTACAATGGAACTGTGTAATTACTAATAAACAATGAGTTCAATTAGGAATTGTGTTTTTCAATTTTGATTAAGGGAATATTAATTCCTCCTAAAAATAACCCTTCACATTTACTTTACTGTAACCATAAAATCCCAAAGGTCACTATGCATTCTGTGTTTGCGCCTTTGAACAAGACAAAACAACTTCCGTCAGTCTTTAACGTCATGTCCGTACAGTTCTTTGCTGGCTCACCAGCTACCAGCCTTGAACCAGAAATAAGGAACAAATCTACGCTCCCTAACAGGAAACAGTGAGACCTTCATCAGGTGCACAGGCAGGGCCGGCCCAACACAATGTGCTGCCTGGGTCCAAGGATGAAATGCTGCCCCCCCAAACTACACTCACCAAAACACGCCCATATGGCTGCTCTAAGCAAATTTAACCCTATAAGAGCCAGAGGGGTATGCAGTGTATTGCAATGCACTGCATACCCCTCTAGCACACTAAGGGTTCAGCCCCAGTTCTTTCAATCTTTCACATAGGACACCACTTTAACTCTTTCATAACCAGGGATGTCTGTTCCTGTACTCAAAGGGTTAGAATTTTCTGCTCCTGTACTCAAAGGGTTATAAAATCTAACCATACAGGAGAAGACATCCCTGGTTATGAAATTCTTAAAGTGGTGTCCTGTATGAAAGATTGCTATCTAACTCTGCTGTAGATGTAAAAAAATGGACAGTTATAAAATACCATTTACGTCTGTCGCCCCCATGTCTCTCCCTCCATGCCACCCATGTCTTTCTCTCTCACTCTATGCCACCCATGTCTGTCTCTCTCTCTCCCTCCATGCCACCCATGTCTGTCTCTCTCTCTCTCTGCATCCCACCCATGTCTGTCTCTCACTTCAACATATCATACATGTCTCTCTCCTCTCCCCATGTGTCTCTTTGCCATGTATCTTCTCCTCTTTTGTCTCTCTCTCCTCCATTTCTGTCTGTCTCTCTCCTCTTCCAACCTCTGTCTGTCTCTCTTCTCCCTCCATATGCCACAACCAGTTTGCCTATTAAATATGCCACTGCCAGATGCCCATTAAAACATGCCCCAGTACACATATTGCTGACCCAGGACTTACCTCAGCACCCCAGAACATGCCACATTGCCCACCCAGGACCTAACCCAGAACCCCAGGACATGCCCCATTGCACATCCAGAACTTACCCCAGCACCCCAGGACATGCCCCATTGCCCATCTAGGACTTACCCCAGCACCCCAGGACATGCCCCATTGCCCGCCCAGGACTTACCCCAGCACGCTACTCTTTGTCTCCAGCCGGCAGTCACTTGTCACTGAGCCGGCAGCCCAGCCCTGACAGCAGGTGCGCTTGGCAGGGTGTCACTACTCTTTGTCTCCAGCCAGCAGTCACTTGTAACTGAGTCGGCAGCCCAGCCCTGACTGACACAGTCTCCTTCCAAGGGATGTCCTTTATACTTTTAATTCTTACATCCTAGGAAGGTCTCTTACTCCTGTCACTGTGACACTACACACCGACTATGCCCCTACTTTGTTAAAACGTAAAGTCTGTGCTTTATCTTTATAGTTATCGGATGTCTGTACAGCTGTTTATTATGCCTGTCCTACAAACACATTGGGTCAGACTGTTATGCCTGTCACATTCTAGGTCTTTTATCCCTGTAACACGCATGGGTCTCTCACTTATCCATGTCACGTGTTTGGCTTGGTCTCTTATGCCTGTCAGTCTCTGATAAGTCCCTTTGATGCCCGTTGCACTCTGGGGAAGTCCCTTTGATGCCCGTTGCACTGCGGGGCAGTCTCCTGTGGGGCAGTCTCTTATGCCTGTCGCACTGTGGGGCAGTCTCTTATGCCTGCTGCACTGTGGGGCAGTCTCGTATGCCTGACACACTCTGGGTCAGTCTCTATTGTCTGACACGCTGGGTCAGTCTCTTATGCCTGACACACTCTGGCTCTCTCTCTCTCATGCCTGACACACTGGGTCAGTCTTTCCCTCCCTGTGACAGAGTCTGTCTCTAACTCTGTTCTCTCATCCTGTGTGACTTGGCACATTCCACAATAACAAAGTATCCTAGAGGTCTGGGAGTTCCGCTAGTACACCCTTACCACCTACGCTCCCCAGCACACCTGTGTCTGTGCCGGTGCCGGCCAGTAGCTCCCCTCACACACATAACCGCTCCTCCACAAACTCATTCTCCTGGCTCCGGTCCACCGGGAGCTGTTCCGGGATGTACCCGGACATGATACCCGCTATGCCCGGTGTGTGCCCGGTGTGCGCCAGTCAGTCCGGTGTCTGAGGCTTCAACTTCCGGCTCCTGTCCCTGCCCCGTGAGGATAAACTGAGGCAGACAGCAGCCCAAAGAGAGGGTACTACAGTAGGGAGCATATAGGAGCAGGGGACACCCAGCGGACACTCAGTGCGCTGTCAGGGCTAGTTTGCTGGCTCAGTGACAAGTGACTGCCGGCTGGAGACAAAGAGTAGTGACACCCTGCCAAACGCGCCTGCTGTGACAGTGATTATTCTGGCTCAGCATCAGTCAGGCTGACAGACTGAGGCTGAGCCACAATAATTGCTGTCACAGCAGGCATGCCACTTGCAGGAGGGAGTCAATACTCTTTGTCCTGTGCCGTGTGGACACAGACCTGGAGGCTGGCTGATGCAAAAATGACATACAGTGGGCGGCAAATTGCCGCCCCAGTCAAAGTGCTGCCTGGGTCCATGGACCCACCAGGACCCATGTTAGGGCCACTCCTTTGTAGAGAGTTCCTTTCTGACTGAGTCTGACCTCCAACAGCCAGCTAACTCTAGACCAGGGATGGTGAACGTTTTTGGATCTTAGTGCCCAATTTTCAGCAGGGATACTAGGTTACAAATATCAAAGTGCCAATACTGAAAATTTACCATGGAAAGGAGGTTTCAATGGTAAATACAGCTATATACAATTGTGTGCTGCTTTTTTTAACAGAGAGATGCAATGTGTGCTTTATTCGAAGACCAAAAACACATGAAACAAACTTTTTCAAACTAGCATTAATGTTGTGATGTAGACAAGTGATACCATAGAGCTTATAATTGAAATGGAGATACTCAACTGATACCACAGCACTTATAACTGCAATGGAGCTACACCAGTGATACCACAGAACTTACAATTGAAATTGAACTATACCAGTGATACCATAGAGCTTGCAGATGAAATGGTGCTACACTAGTGATATCGCAGAGTGTACAACTAAAATGAAGGTACACTAGTGACACAGCAAATCTTACAATTGAAATGGTTCTACATTAGTAATAACACAGAGCGTACAATTGAAATGTAAGTACGCTGGTGACACAGAGGATATTACAATTGAAATGGTGCTACACTAGTGATACCACAGAGTGTACCACTGAAATGTAAGTACCCTGGTGACACAGCAGATCTTACAATTGAAATGGTTCTACACTAGCAATTACACAGAGTATACAAATGAAATTGAGGTACATTAGTGACACTGCAGAGCGTAACATTGAAATGGTGCTACACTAGTCATACCACAGAGTGTACAATTGAAATGGAGGTACATTAGTGACACTGCAGATCTTACAACTGAAATGGAACAGATAGTAGGTAACACTGGACTTCGACTTCGAAGCTCTGGTCCGTCCCGGCAAAGCATTTCTAGGCAACAGTGCCGGCAACTTCACGCTCCCTTACAACGAGCCACTGGGATGTCAGCTGCCTTCCTCATATAAGGCAGCGAGGCGGCCGATCCGGTGCTTAGTTATTCGAGACTCCCCGTTAGTCAGTACCTTAGTTTTGTGTGTTCCTTTCCCTCCGGTGTACCAGACCTCGGATTTCCTCTTGACTTCTCTCCTGGATCTTCCTGCCTGTAATGTGTACCGGACCTCTGCCTGACCTGACTTTGCACCTAGAGCTGCCTGCCCTGACCCTTCTGGGTTGACTTGGACATTGCACCTAGAGCTGCCTGCCCTGACCCTTTTTGCTGTCTTCTGGACATTGCACCTTGAGGTGCCTGCCCTGACCCTTTTTGCTGTGTTCTGGACATTGCACTTTGAGCTGCCTGCCCTGATCCCATTTGGCTTGAACTGGACATTGCACCTTGCGTTGCAGGTCTTGACCTTTGGCTTGGAACTGAGACCTTACTGCTTACTTCAGCTTATATGTGTTTTGAGAAAGCAGCTTTTTGTTGCTGAGAAACACTTAAGCGTTTAAACCTGTTCATTTATTGTTTTTAATATACGTGGATGATCCATTCACTTTTATTACTCTGAAACAGCCGTCCGTTTGTGCATTTGGAGTGGAGCGTTTCTGATTGCCAGTTCCCCGTTTGGAAAAGGATGTAATTTCTCCACAAGGGTTTCTGTCAGATTGTCTGATATCAGTCTTCTGATCACAGTGTACTGTGTTACACTATTGGGTGCCTTTTCTTTTTCATTTTATATCACTGATGGGAGTTTCTAGCTGCTCAGGGAGAGAGTGTCCTGTAAGGGCTGCTCTAGATCTGCTGAAGTGCTGTGTGTGATACTGCTTCTGAGGGCGTTTTGTACTCTCAGCTGTTTGTGTGCTGGATATGGTGTATACCATTACCCAGCCATTTGTGAGTACCCACCTTTGGGTGTCGGCGGTGACCATTGGATGATATACTGATCCCGCACAGAGGTCCTCGTTGTCTCTTCTCCCACCCCTTCTTCTATTTTTACATCCACCTACCATACCTGACCTAACCAACACCTTTTTTTCAAAATTTACAATATAGTAATAAACTTTCAAGGAAAGAAGGGATGAGAGAAGGGCAAATATGTGTCTATTTAAACTGCCTATAACTTGTGTTTTTTTGTTTTGAAATTAGGTTAATAGTTTGTGATTTTGATTTGGTAATTAGGGGATCTAATATCAACAGAATTTTATTCTCTGACTTGATGAGATATGGCTACATAATTAATTACTCACATGTCCAGAAAATCACCACCTCTCTCCACCTTTCTAGGCCTTTCTTGCTCCATTAATTAGAAACAAATGTTGCAGCTGCACTCTGAAGACTTGGATACATGTAGCAACTCGGATGGTGACTAAAACATAGATATCTTTATTGAAGAATCTTAAAAATACATCCGTGCATAAAGTTGTGGAGATGAAACGGGACATACAAAGAAAACAAAGCAAAGCTGGATGTCACGGCACTCAGTCAAACATGTTTCGCACATAGCAGCACTTAATCATAGACCTAAAAAGGAAGTGAAAACATAGTTCCCTATATACACATCCGATCCTTCCATTAAGTAAAACCAGAAAAAGGAAAAAATGGTAACACTCAGATGCTTCCCTTTTCAGTATGATATTTAAGTATATTTAAAGACATACCACACCAACCCGCTGTTAATGAGGTGGGATTAGAAAAAGAAAAAAAAAACTTTAAAACTTAAAGATGTATATGAATAATGAAGCACATGGTATACACAATGCCAACTACTGGACTGTTCCATATCCCTTTTTATTTTTCCTTTCAGATAACTTCGTTCTCAGTAGTGGTGACATTATCAATGACTATCTTATTGAACCCACTGAACTCCTCTACTGAAATCTTGAAGTTCTGTCATACTGAAGTGTATCTGGGGTTTTTTCATAGCAATTTCCAAGAAAATGGAGGAGTTATATAATTGCTTATAAGTTTGTAAACAAATTAACACATCTACTGTGAAAAAGTGCCTCAAATACCAAATGTATTAGTATAAATGAGGAGTCTGTCTGCAAAGCCTATCACATCTGAAAAAAGTGGTTTGTCCCATTGTGATTACTACTTTTGCTCCAGTACATAGGTATCGCAATAGGACAACGGCAATACTACTACATTTACAGATTGCGCTATTTAAAGGCACGACACGACCATCTTGTGCCGATTTGCAATGCGAGATTGTCATGTCCGCCTTTTGAACACTGCGACCTGCTGAATGCGGCTTAAAGCAGCACGCTATTTAAAGTGCGCAATTTCAAAAGGATACCTATAGCATGTAGGGTTACACGGTTATTCATTTTTCTTTTGAGCCTAAAATGCAAAATGGTAGAAAATGGAAAAGAAGGATATACACTGCTCAAAAAAATAAAGGGAACACTTAAACAACACAATGCAACTCGAAGTCAATCACACTTCTGTGAAATCATACTATCCACTCAGGAAGCAACACTGATTGACAATCAATTTCACATGCTGTTGTGCAAATGGAACAGACAACAGGTGGAAATTATAGGCAATTAGCAAGACACTCCCAATAAAGGAGTGGTTCTGCAGGTGGTGACCACAGACCACTTCTCAGTTCCTATGCTTCCTGGCTGATGTTTTGGTCACTTTTAACCCCTTCGCAACAATGGACGCTGCTGCACGCCATTCGGGGACTCCGGATTCTTCTGAGAAAAAAAAAAAAAATGTTAGACGGGCGTTAAGTGACGGCCGCGTCTGCACACGGCCGTCACTAAGGGGTTAAATGCTGGCGGTGCTTTCACTCTAGTGGTAGCATGAGACGGAGTCTACAACCCACACAAGTGGCTCAGGTAGTGCAGCTCATCCAGGATGGCACATCAATGCGAGCTGTGGCAAGAAGGTTTGCTGTGTCTGTCAGCGTAGTGTCCAGAGCATGGAGGCGCTACCAGGAGACAGGCCAGTACATCAGGAGACGTGGAGGAGGCCGTAGGAGGGCAACAACCCAGCAGCAGGACCGCTATCTCCGCCTTTGTGCAAGGAGGAGCAGGAGGAGCATTGCCAGAGCCCTGCAAAATGACCTCCAGCAGGCCACAAATGTGCATGTGTCCACTCAAATGGTCAGAAACAGACTCCATGAGGGTGGTATGAGGGCCCGACGTCCACAGGTGGGGGTTGTGCTTACAGCCCAACACCGTGCAGGACGTTTGCCATTTGCCAGAGAACACCAAGATTGGCAAATTCGCCACTGGCGCCCTGAGCTCTTCACAGATGAAAGCAGATTCACACTGAGCACGTGACAGACGTGATAGAGTCTGGAGACGCCGTGGAGAATGTTCTGCTGCCTGCAACATCCTCCAGCATGACCGGTTTGGCAGTGGGTCAGTAATGGTGTGGGGTGGCATTTATTTGGGGGGCCGCACAGCCCTCCATGTGCTTGCCAGAGGTAGCCTGCCATTAGGTACCGAGATGAGATCCTCAGACCCCTTGTGAGACCATATGTTGGTGCGGTTGGCCCTGGGTTCCTCCTAATGCAAGATAATGCTAGACCTCATGTGGCTGGAGTGTGTCAGCAGTTCCTGCAAGAGGAAGGCATTGATGCTATGGACTGGCCCGCCCGTTCCCCAGACCTGAATCTGATTGAGCACATCTGGGACATCATGTCTCGCTCCATCCACAAACGCCACGTTGCATCACAGACTGTCCAGGAGTTGGCGGATGCTTTAGTCCAGGTCTGGGAGGACATCCCTCAGGAGACCATCCGCAACCTCATCAGGAGCATGCCCAGGCGTTGTAGGGAGTTCATACGGACACGTGGAGGCCACACACACTACTGAGCCTCATTTTGACTTGTTTTAAGGACATTACATCAAAGTTGGATCTGCCTGTAGTGTGGTTTTCCATTTTGATTTTGAGTGTGACTCCATATCCAGACCTCCATGGGTTGATAAATTTGATTTCCATTGAGAATTTTTATGTGATTTTGTTGTCAGCACATTCAACTATGTAAAGACGAAAGTATTTCATACGATTAGTTCATTCATTCAGATCTAGGATGTGTAATCTTAATGTTCCCTTTATTTTTTGGAGCAGTGTATGTTTTTCAATTGCTAATTTTAGTCAGTAGACCTAAGCATAAAAACATATACTGTAAAATCTCGGGTATAATACACACAATTTTACCCCACTTCACCTTACGTCAGTGTTTCTCAACTTCTGCCCTCAGGACCCACTAACAGGCCAGGACTTAGGGATTTCTCTGCTAGAGCACAGGTGTTGTGATCAGAGGCTCATTCACATTGATTAACTCACCTGTACTTTAACAAGGAAATCATCACATCCTGGCCCGTTAGTGGGTCCTGAGGACAGGAGTTGAGAACCACTGCCTTATGTGAAGTGGGGGGTTCATATTATACCCGAGAGTTTTTTATTAAAAAAAATTAAGCCTGCCAGATTCCTTCCCTCCCTCTCACGGCACTATTGCCGCCCGCTTCCTTCTGAAGGTCCTCACAGGGCAATCCCATAGCCGGAAGGAAGCGGGCAGCAATTGGAAGCATGCCACCTGCAGGGAATATTGAATTTGGTTATATGTTGCCTGCTAATGGGACTGAATCTTGAAGTAAGTAAATGGTATTTTAGCAGCGCATAGCACCGTGGGAGGGAAGAGATCTGACAGGATTAATTTTTTTTTTTCATAAGAGGGGAAAAAAATGGTGCGTATTATACATAGGCACTCTTGTTTTCCCCTACAGTCTTGGGAATAATTTACACCTGCGTATTATACCTGAGATTTTATGGTATTTCTTTTTTAGAAAAAAAAATGTTAATACTAAGCTCATAAAACATTTGTTAGTTGAACATATTAAAAATACATTCCTAGAGAGCTGTTGACACTCACTTTACTGGAATTTATATTACAAAAAAAAAGGGTCAAATTTATTTTTTTATGTTAGGGAATAGACTATTAAACAATTATATCTTTTGAAAGTGAAGGGTCTGCTGACAAAGATTGTGTAGGACATGTGTGAGTTGTTCACAGAAGGATACCTAAGTTGTAATTTAACTTTAAATGGCAATAAATGTGGGAAAAAATGCTTAGCACCCTGCAGAGAAAAATAATCAACACAAAAGATATTCAAAATATTATGCTCTTTTCATTTATATAAGATTCATTCTGCATAACATTTTCTCTCTCAAAGCAATACAATGCATACCCCTTTGGCACTAAAAGGGTTATACACTTTAATGCCAGCATTTGGGGGTTAAAAGTACACAGCCAAACCCCTCAATAATGTGACTATCAGGAGATGGCACCTGTGTTCAAACACAGATGGGATATGGTTCTTATCCAGTAACATGGATGCCCTTTCTGAGGCTTGGGGGATGTAATTTAAGGGTCTTGTGAAGAAAGCTGTGGTCTGCAGCCCAGACAGTGATCCACTTAATCCCAGTATTGATGAGAGCCCTTGACTTCTGTCCCTGAAGATCAGTGCATACAGGCAGTAGCTGCAGGAGATGGGACCCTGGGTGCCTGAGGGTGATCTAAGGGCCCTAAGGTCATGAGAAAAGTGGAGCAAATGTGGCCCAAACCAACGGCACCATAGGGGAATAATTAAAAGAGCCACTAATCTAATTAGTGATTTTAAAGGGATAGTAACATTTCACAAACACAGCCGCTCCAATTAAGCTTCAGAGTATTTGAGCCACAGCGAGTGTTATTCTAATACTGTCAGAGTAGTAGTTCAAGAGTAATTGAATGATAAAGTTTCTCCCTCCCGCCCCTTTTACCGGGTGTAACACTGCTCTCCTCAAATGTGAAATCTGGTTGTAAGACCAGACAGATAACAGCAGGGGACAATCTTCTTACTCTGACAACAATGAAAGCCCTGTCCCCCTCAACAGGTATTGATGAGAGCCCTTGACTTCTGTCCCCTCAACAGGTATTGATGAGAGCCCTTGACTTCTGTCCCTGAAGATCAGTGCATACAGGCAGTAGCTGCAGGAGATGGGACCCTGGGTGCCTGAGGGTGATCTAAGGGCCCTAAGGTCATGAGAAAAGTGGAGCAAATGTGGCCCAAACCAACGGCACCATAGGGGAATAATTAAAAGAGCCACTAATCTAATTAGTGATTTTAAAGGGATAGTAACATTTCACAAACACAGCCGCTCCAATTAAGCTTCAGAGTATTTGAGCCACAGCGAGTGTTATTCTAATACTGTCAGAGTAGTAGTTCAAGAGTAATTGAATGATAAAGTTTCTCCCTCCCGCCCCTTTTACCGGGTGTAACACTGCTCTCCTCAAATGTGAAATCTGGTTGTAAGACCAGACAGATAACAGCAGGGGACAATCTTCTTACTCTGACAACAATGAAAGCCCTGTCCCCCTCAACAGGTTTTTCAGCTTTTTCCCTTATCTTAATTGAAGATTGTCCCTCTCTGCAATCTACCTGGGCACCTCCCAGCTGTTCTGAGCTGAGCAGTTACATCAGTAAAAGGGGAGGGAGGGGAATATTTTATCATTCAATTACTCTTGAACTACAACTCTGATAGTATTGAAATAACACTCTCCATGGCCCAAATACTATGATGATTAATTAGAGCTGCTTTTATTATGAAACATTACTATCCCTTTAACAACTTGAATGCTAGAGAAATCTCCAACACGTTGCAAAGGAATGCATTGGGGACCTGTCTACTATCCAAGTGTATAAAGTCCATGGAGGGGGGTATGATATTTTCTTTTTACAAACTGAGGCAGACAGAGGACATGAGCCAGTATATCCCCTTAAGCACTGGAGTGAGTGGAACATATTGTGATGTAATGTGATGCACACCCTTCTGATCCTTAACCCTCTCAGTGCCAGAGGGGTATTCACTGCAATGTGAAGTAATACAAAGAACACACATCTGGCACTCATTGGGTTAAATGGTTAGGATTACCATGTGCAGCGGGCAAAGTTCTAGGTCCTGTCCCCTCACAGAGATGACATCCAGAACCAATTGTAGATATAATCTCTGGAAAACTCTACAGGGGCCATTAGTAATTTCTGGCTGTACTAAGGTAAGGAGATATTATTATTAGGAAAGGAAAGAAGTGAAATACTTTTATTTTATGTATAATAATTGACTGTACAAAGATTTGGATTATTTCCATTATATAGCTATGCACCGAGACTCTGTCTGTGTTTTCTGTTGTTATAATACCCTACAGACTTCATATATTTCATTGTCTATAAGTATGAGGTGGGGGGACCAGGGGAGAGAGAGAGTTTGGGGGACCCCAAGTTACCACTTGTGATCTATCCCTAGTAAGAAACAGAGTAAACATTTTGAAGTGATAAAAAGCCCCACAACATATGAGCTTAGTCCTCAGTAATAAGATCCACTCCAAACAAAGAGGAAAAAAATAAACCTAACAGAGACAACAACCTGCATTTTATTCACTCTATATACTAATCAGGCTTTGTGACCATATTGTAGTAGTCTACATGTTTCCAAAGCAGATATGCTGCAAGGGCGGGACTGCCAAGCTAAAAGGACGCAAAAAAAAAAAAAAAAGATAAAACAAGAAGGCGCCTATGGTACCTATTATCCAATGAAGGTAATAATGACAAATACAAAGTTGCAATTACATGTAAACATGGTTGGAGGGCACATTCGTTACCTCACAACAAGTAGGCATACAGAGATAATCAGCCCGTCTATGTTCAGGTACCCCTGGTCTGTGGGTCCTGTGTAGAAAAGCTGCTCCTCCAATGTATTAAAGCATATGTTTATTGTGATAAAGCAGCATGTGTGCTGTGAACTGCCTAGTGTAATGCTAAATGATTTTAAATAAGTAGTGTTTTTATATACACAATAAACTTATGCTTTGATTAACAGATTTTTTCCACACAAGACCCACAAACTGGTATTCTACATGTGTTTGATACTCCTTTGTGCAGTCTAGAGAAGAACAACCTTTTCCTATCTAAGTGACATATATACAGTACTAGGGAAGCAGTGAGGATTCCCCTCAAAGCCTTTGAACTGGTCTGCAAATACATAAGTGTGATTCCAGCAATAACTGCATGTGAGTTAAGTCCATTGGTGGTGGTGAGGTGGTTGCATCTTGTTTGAAAGTATTGTATTAGGAGCACCTTGTGTTAGTTTTTGTGTCAAGCTAAAAGGAAGAGTAGCGCATTATTTGGCAGCTGGCATCACAACTCACAACCAACTCTTTCATTCTCTGGTCCTAAGACATTATGGATATTTTTTTATCATGAGAAAACTAACAGCTCCACAGGTAGAAATAAGAATTCTACAAATTCCCATTGATCTGAAGTGGGTTTTCAATCTCAGATAGTTCTCCAAAAATGCAATGCAGTGATCTGGATATTCCACTAGCATTAAAGTATTAAAATCCCATTTAAATAAACTGAGTTTCCATTGACCCCCCCGTGGTGCCACTGGTTTGATCCAAAATTGTGTCTCTTTAGCTTGATGGATAATGGTCCATATATCTCATGGATTAGGTGCATGCAATTCATTTCTACGTTAGGGGGGACTGTCAGCCTGATGGCATCAGAATCAGTGACTTCTTAGTATAGAGTGACATAATAACAATAAGTAACTGTATTTATAACTCAGGCAACAAAACTAGACCTGTCAGTTAATGAATTATGACATCACAATCAACAGTAGCTTCATAGAACACTGTCACTTCACTAAGATGCAGTTTAAAATTCATTATATCTTTAGACCTATCAGGCTTCCAAAAGGTGCAGGTTAGGTGACACTACAGTTTTACATTATTATTTGTGACTTACAAAATAATACTACTAGCGAAGTAAAAAAAGCTCAAGAAGGAGAGAGGCCGCAAACGACAGTTGGAGGAGGATTTGGAGCAACTGAGTAAAAAGAAATCTCTGGGCATGGATGCCCGGGGAGGGGGCAAGGGGAGGATTGGATGGGCTGTACTAGCATTCATATTATGGCTTATCCCCCTCCTGGGAAAATTTCTGAAGATGCCCCTGGTTCTTTGTGGGTCCACCAAGAAGACTGGACAGCAAGGTGATTTAAATAACACACAGCGTCCCCCAGCAACGAAAAGTGCAAAGGGGAAAAAGCGGAAAAAAAACAAGAGAAGAGAAAAAAGTTCTGGTAAGTAATGGTTCTGAAACTTAGAGGGTCCGTAAAGCAGGTATTTCTTCTTCTTCAGGCTGGACATAGGGAGGTAAATGTACCACTTCTCCTAGCCCCTTCCCACAAACCTGTTTCAATTCTATTGAGAAATATTGCCAGCCCTCCACAAATTGAATTTCAACTGTCACCCTCTACTAGCTGACCTCTGATTTTTGGGCTTGCAGTCACTCATAGGTCCAATTATCATGTCACTAGTCCCTACTGATTACAGTTTTCTCAGTAAAACAAGTATGTGTGGGGGTATTGTATACCTTGAACAAATAGGATTACTCCCATAACACATGCATTTTTCTGCTTTTCCTTATGCTCATATTTTCACTATAGAACATGGACAACATAAACATAAATGGGGTGTAATTATTTTGTCCACCAGGTCTCATTCACTTTTCTACCATCAATACACACCTAGAATTTCTTATTCAGAATGTGGAAAATAATCTGCCTGAATCTACGAGCAGAGACATGAAATCAGGAGCATGGCTTATCTCATGGTTTAGGAAATAGCATCCTTGTGGCCTTATGCAGAAACCTAAAGTGCACCATAGGAGACAAATACAACTTTGCCAAATTCCCATAGATTTAAACAAGGATTTTAACTCTTTGGATACTAAAGAGGTCTTCAGTGCACTGTGAAGTAATGTTATGGAGACCTGTTTTAACATTGGAGGGATAAAAAAGAGGATTTTAGTTAAATCCTTTTCTCTTAGTCCATACAGGATACTGGTAACTTTGGGGTAGGCGATCCACCCCTTTAATTGTATGCAGGAACAATTCTAGAATTGTAGGCAGGGGGTGGGGCCTACCTTTCCTTCTTGGCTGCAGCTAGCCAACCAGCTCCAGTAAGATTTGAGACACTAACTATTGACTAGATAGTAGAAGGGAAAGAAGACTCCTGTGAGAATGATCTCGAAGGAACCCCATGGTCTGCCACAGGAGAGCCAAGCATGGTCCCTTGACAGGGTGGGAGACCAGTAACCTGTATGGACTAAGAGAAAAGGATTTAACAGGTAAGACTAAAATCCTCTTTTCTCTGTCGTCCAATACAGGTTACTGGTAACTTTGGGATGTCCAACCATTGAGTTTCCCAGAGGCGGGAAGTAAGGCAAAGACCAGGCGCAGGCCCCTAAAGTCACCAGAGCAGATATGAACCATCAGATCAGAGATAGCCCAACAAACAATGAAGTGTCAACGGACACTGAACAGGGCTAACAACACCCCAAAACTGTTACACAGCACATTGAACTAGAGCCAACAGGGCTCAAAAGTAAGGGAGCACTAAGAACCAAAGGGAATCCTAGACAGCCAAGACTGCCTCCAGGATTTTCCTCCCATAGCTGGCATCAGCAGAGGCCAGCACATCAACACGGTAGTGCTTCGAAAAGGTGTGAACAGACGACCAAATGGCAGCCTTGCACAACATGATCAGCGGAGGCCTGATTCTTGTAAGCCCATGAAGCCGCAATAGATCTTGTAGAATGAGCCGTGACCCGAAAGGGAACAGGCTTCTTCCTCAGATTGTAAGCCTTACGAATAGTGGACTTGATCCAGGATGCAATAGTCACTTTGGATGCAGGTCTTCCTGCACTGGGACCCTCAGGAATGATGAACAGGGCATCAGATTGCTTGATAGATGTACATGTACGATGTACATAAAACTTGAGACAACGCACCACTTCTAACAAGTGGAGATCTCTCTCCTTGTCAGGAGGTGGGGTCAGGGCAGAAATAAGCACCACAATCTCCTGATTGATGTGGAACTCCGAAAACACCTTCAGGAGAAACTCCTGAGAAGTGTGAAGCACCGCCTTGTCCTTGTGAAACACCAAATAGGGTGGTTTACAGGACAGAGCCTGGAACGCCGTGATACTGCGAACGGACACGATTGCCAGGAGAAAGACCATTTTCCACGTCAACAGGCGTAGTGGAAGAGTAGCCAAGGACTCAAAGAGAGGGTGCTGAAGAACGCCCAAAACCAAGTTAAGATCCCATGGAGGAGCAGGATTCCTGAAGGCAGGACGAGTATGAGCAACGCCCTAGAAGAAAACCTTGACATCAGGAAGAATGGCAATGCAAATGTCTGAATGCAGATGTCTGAACCTTAAGAGAACTCAAACTGAGGCCCTTATCCACACTGTCCTACAAAAAGGCCAGGACCGTAGGCAGATGAAATTCCTGAGACAGGTCCCTATTAGCACACAAAGATAGAAAAGTCCAACAGACATGATGGTAGGCCTTTGAAGAAACAGGTTTGTGGGCACGGATCATAGTAGCTACCACACCAGAAGAAAAACCCTTCTTCTTCAAAACTGAGGATTCAATTTCCAAGCCTTCAAAGCTAGCTGATGAATATCCTCCTTCCACATGTAACCCTGTAGAAGAAGATCTGGATGGCAAGGGAGCCGGAATGGCTCAGCCACTGACAGATACAGATGCTCCAGAAACCAATCTTGGCGAGGCCAGTACGGAGCAATCAGAATGACTGGACAGTGCTCCAGTCTCAATTTCCGTAACACCCTGTGCAACACTGGGAGGGGAGAAAAGATGTAGGCCAGAGGAAATAACTAAGGAATGGACATGGCATCCACTGCCAGAGCTAGAGGATCCCTCCATTGACAGCAGATCCTCGGAACCTTCCTGTTGTGTCTTGTCATCATCAGATCAATGTAGGAAGACCCCACTTCTGAACAATGAGGGTAAACAGCTCTGGTTGCAGCTCCCACTCTCCGCTGTCCACTGTGTGTCTACTGAGGAAGTCCGCCATGACATTGTCTACGCCACAAATGTGCACTGCGGATATGGCAGTACCGTGTTCTTCTGCCCAGAACAAAATAGCCTTGACCTCTAACTAAGCTGCGAGACTTCTTGTTCCACCCTGCTTGTTGATGTAAGCCACTGCTATGGTGTTGTCAGACTGCATCCGGACTGGACAGTCTTGCAGCTGAGATGTCCAATGACGAAAGGGCATGAAATATGGCCCAACTCTCCAACACGCTGATGGGAAGGAGAGAGACATTCTTCCTGAGACCACCGACCCTGTGCACTCAGGCGACCCAGGACCGCTCCCCAGTCGGAAAAGCTGGCATCCATTGTCACCGTGGTCCAGAAGTATACCAGGAAGGACTTGCCCTTCAGCAGATAGGAGAGGTCGAGCCACCACAACAAACTCAGTTCCACATGAAGAGGGAGGGACACTGACATCTTCAGAACGTCCAGCTGACCCCTGCACACCTGGATCACAAACCTCTGGAATTCCCTGGTGTGAGCCATGGCAAACGGGACAGCATCCATGGTGCAAATGAACTTCCCCACTAGAGAGGACAGCTTCTTTACTGGAACTGGATCGTGAGCCAGAACAGCAGAAACCCTGTGGGCGATCTGGTGAGCTACCTCATCTGTGAGAAACACCATGCTCTTCTGAGTGACGAAGAGAAGGCCCAGGAAGACCAGACGCTGGGATGGGACAAGATCTGACTTGTCCATGTTGATGATCCACCCGTGATGGGTGAGAGCATGAATGCAGTTCTGAACCTTCCGATGAGAATTTCCACAGAGGGGGCTTTTAGAAACAGGTCGTCCATGTATGGAGTAACTCTGATGCCGTCCCGGTGGAGGACAGACACTAAGGCTCCCAGGACACGGTTGAAGACTTGAGGAACTGTAGTCAGACCAAAGGGAAGAGATGAAAACTGAAAGTGCCCTTGGTCACAGGCAAATCTAAGATACTACCAGATATCTGGATGAATGGCGATGTGAAGATAGGCGTCCTGAAGATCCAGAGAGACAAGGAATTCCCCCGGGGATATAGCAGCAATCACCGTCTGTACAGACTCCTGGTGATAATGGGTCTGGATCACAAAGGAATTGAGATCTTTCCAATCCAAAATGGGACGACAACCGGCGTCCTTCTTGGAGACCATGAAGAGGTTTGAGTAAAAACCCATACCTCTGTCCTGAACTGGACTCTAGCACATCCTTGTCCAGAACAGCCTGAATAGTGCCGTTAAACAGACAGCGTTTCTCTGCACCCTGAGGGGTATGAGAAGAAAAAAGTGAAAAGGAGGAAGAGAGATGAAAGGGATCCTGTACCGTTCCGTGACCACCTGTAAAACCCATGAGTCCACCACTGAATCCTCCCAGACGCTGTGGTAGTGAGATTCGGTTAATCTGCAGAGGAGAGAAGGAGAGTCCAAGCCCTGCGTAGGATACTCGTTCTGAAAAAGGCACAAAATGGCTGCCACGGCAGGAGCCAATTAGAAATGAGACCGCGAAGCAAGCGCTCATGGGAAATGTAGTTTTCCCAGAAAAAGAACCCCAGCAGTGCCTGAAGCCCCCTGAACCCCCCAACACACTAGAAACATGAACCGGATGATAGAGCAAGGGCAGACAATAAAAATGAGCCATCTCTGAAGTCGCTAGGTTGAGCGGTTGCAGAGATATGTCCCAAACTATACAGTCCCATAGGAGTGAATGGAGCAATGGCGCCTATGTAGTACAGCGCTCAAAGTCAAATTTTACAAAGTTGAAACAGTAAAATAAAACTACATAAAACATAACTAGAACATGTTAGGAGACCCAAAAAACACTGAACCCAGTAGGAAAACTATAACCCCCCCCAAAAGATGCAAAACCAGCAGCTAAATAGTTAAGTTACCACATAAACCTGCTCCAAAACACCCAACAGACATACAGATAGACCCAATGAGTGCAGGAGTGTGCAATAAGAACTCCAAAGGTAAACCCCTGTGTGGAGGGGCACTGTGGGACATGTGGACCTGCAGCACTCAAAGGGTTGCTCACCTTTGCTTCCATATAACTATTGTTGGACTACAACTCCTACCAAAGGATGGCTCACAATGATGATAATTGTAGTCCAACAACAGCATTAGTGGCACCCAACTCAATCCTCACCCCACTTACTGGAAACTGAGAGAATTATAATTCATTGTATGTTCACCGAGTAACAAAACGTACAATCTATGTGAACTGACCCTCATCTAGTAAGATTCTTTACTAATAAACTTAAATCACTGACTGCTTCGCAATGTGTTGTAGGGTGAAGAAAATGCCATTTATTTGAAATTCAGAGGCTGCTCTATATTAATGATAAACAATATATTGTTTTCACCCTATAAGGTCCATCATCTGATTGTCCATCAAAGACAAAGCCCCAGAGTCTCGATGACTTTAAATTTGATCGGAAACTCGGGCAAGGCAGCTACGGCAAGGTAAGTGATGTCCTCTCCACATCAGTTCTAAAGCTTTACATTTAATTATTAAACAATAGAAAAATAATACCTTTATTTTCAATACGTTTGACCCCACCCTTACTCTTAAATACCCTAATATATATCTTCTATGCCTCTCCTCCTCTCTAAACAATATTATGTTAATGATCCATGTCTCCCGTACACACCACTTTTTTTCCCCATTGACTGCAATATTTCTCCCTTCCTCAGCCCCATTCTGGTGACTCCCCCACGCTATATTTCTGACCCCACCAACTGTTGACCTTTCTTCTATGCAGCCCCATTTCTGATGGACCCAGTGCTCACCTTCTGTTCCCCTCCTATATCTAGACTTTTCTTCCATCCAGCTTTCCTCATATGACTTCATGACCCTATTTCTTCTTCCTTCCATTCTTTGACCACTCCTTCACCCAGTCCCATTCCTGTGCTCTGCCCTCTCCAATCATCTGTTACCTTTCCCTGATTCCCCTTCCCAGCTCCTCCACTCCCATATCCCTCACTCCCTTCTCACGATGGTATCTGAGTATGTGAAGCAGGAGTGGGAAACATATACCTCATCCAATTACTTAACTGGATTGCAACTCCCATCATACTCATATAAGTAATCATTTTGGGAGTTGCAGTAAAACAACAGCTAGATAGACACAGCCTGCCCACCCTGCCCCAGTCTGTGTAAAGTCTATGAACAGTCTAGGGCTACTAAGTTGAATGTTACTGTTTTTACTGAGACATTGTTCTTGGCACACAGCAAGGTGGGAGTAATACTCTATCAGTTAGGAACTGTTCCACCTCTAGCAATGTCTTGCACACCCATTTGGTCCTCAAGGGGTTAATATAAACTGGAGCCCAACTTGCATTTACCACTAATGTCCCTGGATCTTAGAACTTCAAAATGCATTGCTTGGTCATAAACTCTCAATCATCTGAGAGATTAAATGTGTCCCTGCTGATATTATCTCTCCCATATAGTAAGCAATCTGTAACCCGCCGGTCCCTCTCTGTCTCCTCCAGGTCATGCTAGCTCGCTGCGCCGCCTATACAGAATGGATAGCTGTGAAAGTGATCAAAAAGCTCCCCTCTCTCAAACAAAGTATCAAGATAGAGAGAAGGGTGATGGAGGCTGTGGCTGGGTGCCCATTTTGCACCCAGATGTACTCAACTTTCCAGACTCAGGTAACAACAACGTGGCTTCCCTGTATTAACCCCTTTGTACATTGCACAGTAATGTGAATCATTACAGAATGACACAAACATGAGAGAGTGTGTACAGTGTATTGTACTAGAATGGATGCACAGTAATATGTATACTAAGGACTGTGATCATGTTGTGTTGACTCTTAGACAGTTCTTCATTGTAACCTCTGTCTCTCTGTCTCCCCTGGAACAGGACAAGGTTTGCTTTGTGATGGAGTACCTAGCCGGAGGGGACCTATTCGAACGGCTGAAAAAAAAGCCACTGGATCCTCAAAGAATAACGTAAGGCCTAAAAATATGAAGTAGATAGGGACAGAAGATGGGGAGGGGGATATGGTAACCAGTAGAGTAATAGGACTGAATGGCACTTAGGGTAGGGAAATGCAGGGAGCACCGACCTGAATGACGCAATCATGCCCACTGTACCAAGTTGTGGGAGATTATAAGTAGAGTAATGTTTTATTCTCCACATCATTCAAGTTATATCAGTCTTACTGTACCTGACGCTGAAAACTAATTAGCCTATTACATCACCACAAGGGGGCAGAGAATTAAAATAAATCATCAAGGGTCATATACACAAAAGTAAAATGGAGAAATTCTGAAGAAAACCACCGGGTTGGAGGGGAGAAATAACACTTCACATAAATGGGGATCTTGCAATATGTTGAAGACCTCTCAATTTAAACCAGGATTTTTGAAGCAAAAAAAGAAAATTCTCCCCTAGACTGCAGTTGTTTTTCCCCCAGAATTACTCTGCTTTTGTACTGTGCATATGGCCTTTAAATGTCAAAGAACTGCTAACATTTCTGCTAGTGTGAGTTAAGGACAGATTTTCATGTAAAATAATTAAATAAATTAAATAATTAAAGCCAAACCACGGAAGCTCAAATATGAGTTCAAGTTTGATTAATTACTCTTTTCTTTGAATTTTCACCTTTCAGATTAATTGCAGCTGAGATCACGTGCGGGATCAAATTCCTGCACAGTAAGGGTATCATCCATCGGTAAGTGATAGTGCTCCCTTGTTACCTGTATAATCCATTCTGTCCTATCACATCTCTGTTCTCATTGTTCTCTCCTCCCTGTCCTATCACAGTTCTGCTCTCTCCTCTGTGTACTATATAGCTCTTCTCTCTTTGCACTCTCCTCTCTGTCTTATCCCAGTTTTGCTCTCGGTGCTCTTTTATTTCTATCCTATCACAGCTCTAGGCTTTCCTCTCTGTCCTATCACTGCTCTCCTCTTCCTGTGCTCATCTCTGTCCTATCACAGCTCTGGACTTTCCCCTCTGTCCTATCACATAACTGCATAGAGCTGTAAATGGCCTTTTAGGATTGTGCTGCACCCCCTGCATTCTATGACTTACAGACAGATGGCACTCACATTCTACCTCTTTACAGAGATCTCAAGCCCGAGAACATATTTTTCGACAGAGCAGGTCATGCAAAGATCGGCGACTTCGGCCTTGCTGTGGACAACACGTACCCTGGCCAAACAGCAACAGGTGATGAAGGAACAGACGGCTACATGGCCCCAGAGGTAAATAACAGACAGGCTTGATTTATAATGTGTGTATTTAAGCCCTTGAAAGCTATGGAGATCTCTAACGTATTGCAAAGTAATGTGTGAGACATCTCTAGAATTCAAGGGGTTAATAGACAGGGTGAGATCAGTGGATAGGAAGGCAGTCTTTTGAGGTGTACACCAGTATCGCCCCCTACAGCTGAGTTATGTACTTTAGTCAGAAGGGCCACATCTTTACTGTTATCTGTTATGTAGACTTGGAGCCACTAGAACAAAACAAAGTGGAGAAATACCTGAAGAAAACCATCATAACGGGGAAATGACACATTACTATTGGTGTAACCGTGATTATTATCCTCTGGAATACTATCGAGGTCTCCAATACGCTGAGGAGATAAGATGATAAGGATGAACTCTGGGGTAAACCAAGTACATCGTAGGGGACAGATACAATATGCATTGTGTTAAATGGGACTCATAACCCCTTGACTGCTAGACACGTCACAAATACAATCGATTCACATTGCATTGAAGACATCTCTGGCATTCAAAGGGTTAAAAGTCCCAGTGAAACCAATAGGAAATTGGGGAATTTGTCTCCTATGGTGAGTTGGTTTGCTCCAGATTAATTCCAGATTTCCTCAGATCACCAGCCTCAATATATTTGATAACCCTTTAGTATTCAATGGGTTAAGTGTCATATTTATATCAAAGGAGATTTGGGGATTATTTATTTGTCCCCTACAGTGCGACTGGTTTGTCCCAGATTTCCAACTCTTTTGCACACACAGGGCCTTATGTACAAAGGAAAACTGCAGAAAACCAGGGGCAAACCAACTGCAACATAGGGGGGAAAAAATAAAGATATTTCTCCATGATTTCCTATGAGCTGCGCTGTAGAGCACTGTGTCAGATCCACTGCTTTCCCAGCACCCTGAGAACTAGAGGCCTCAGTGCAACCCCCAGATCTATCACCAGTTATGCCTGTGTGTGTGTGTGGGTAGGTTACTGCTGCTTTGTACCTGTGTGGGTAGGTTGCTGTGACTTTGCACCTCATTGTGGGTAGATTGCAGTGGCTTTGTGCCTGACTGTGGGTAGGTTGTAATTTCTTTGTGCCTGTGTGTGGATAAGTTGCAAAGGCTTGGTACCTATGAGTGGTTAGGTTGCCATGGCTTTGCTCCTTGGGTGGGAATGTTTCCATAGCTTTGAGCCTTGTATGCTTAGGTTGCTGTGGCTTTGTGCCTGTCTGTGGGTAGGCTGCAATTGCTTTGTGTCTGTGTGTGGATAGGTTGTAATGGCTTGGTACCTATGAATGGGTAAATTGCCACGGCTTTGTGCCTTATGTAGGAAGGTTACCGTGGCTTTGAGCCTTGTATGCGTAGGTTACTGCGGATTTGTGCCTGTGTGTGGATAGGTTGCCACAGCTTTGTGCCTGTGAGTGGGTAGGTTGCCATTGTTTTGTGCCTGCGAGTGGGAAGGTTGACTTTGCTTTGTGCCTGTGTGTCAATAAGCTGTCTTTGCTTTTTGCATCTGTGTAGGTACACTGATGTAGCTTTGGGCCTGTTTGTTGGTAGGTAGCCATTGCTTTGTGCATGTGTGTGTGTTGCACAGCTTTGTGCCTGTGTATGGGTACGTTGTCATGGCTTTTTGCCTGTGTGTGAGTAGGTTGTCATGCCTTTACACCTGTGTGTGGGTTGCTGTACTTTGTACCTATGAGTGGGTAGGTTGCAGTGCAGGGTGACCACGTGTCCCGGATTACCCAGGACAGTCCATGAATTTAAATGTGTGTCCCTTGTCCCAGGCAGCCCCCTTCTGGGTCAATACAAAGTCCTGGAATGAAGACTACAGAGCACAGAGTTCTGAACACTAGAAGAAGAACTGCTCATTGCCTAGTATGACAAGAAGTGAAGTCTATGTTGGGCTACAAGAAAATGGCTACCAGAGAGAGTTCTACACATTAGAGAACTGAGCCTTGATCCAGACATCAGTCTGGAGTTGCAGTGCATTTTGTATTGTAGTGTAATGCTAGTCTTAGGCTTTGGGCTTGATGTATATTTTCTTGTAGTTCGCCACAGGTATTGCTTTCTATCACTGCAGTCAATAGGCAGTTCTCCCTCTAGTGTTTAGAACTCTGTGGTGCGTTCTTCTCTCCGCAGTGTCGCTGAATGACAGAACTGAAATGTGGTCAGTATAATGGAGTGGCTTTGTGCCTGTGTGTGGGTAGGTTGCTGTTGCATTGTGTATATGTGTAGGCATGTTGCCACTGCTTTGTGCGTGGGTAGAAAGGGAAATAACCCCTCTCTATTCTTTTGACAGACCCTGAAGGGTAAGAAATACGATTCTGCTGTGGACTGGTTTTCCTTTGGAGTGATTTTATATAACATGGTAGCTCGCAAGTTTCCAGAGAGGTCGCCTTCCGTACACCAGCTGGGATTCCCACCACGGACCAGCATACATTCCAAGGACCTGATTATAAAGGTAGGTATGAGCATTGGAATGCACGGCACCACTGAGATTCAGGTCAAAATTGTTAATGTCAGCAGCCTCAAATGGAGCTCACAGGCCTATTTCCCCAATGTAAAAATACAAGGAAAAATGGCAAAAGACTGTAATCTTGCTGGTCTCCCAGTAACTACATCATCACACTGGGGCCATTTGCACTAAATAAAATTAGAGTCATTCTGGGAAGAATCTCCTGCACCACAGGGGACAATAAACCGTCACATTTCTTTGCAATGCATTGGAGACTCTCTAGCAATCAAGGGAAGTTATGCACTAAGTCCTGATAATGCAGAGATAACATCTGCAGTGATATCCAGTTCCTATGTTATTCTATGGAGCCTATGTACTATCATAGTGCATTGGCTAATAACATAGGACTTGGAGAAGTGATATCACTGGAGACGTTATCTCCACTTTAACACTCATTTATCACACCTTATTCCATAACTCCCAGGGTATTAGAAACCTCCATTTAAATCTATGGGAATTTGATTCCTATCTTGTAATACAGTTGATTTGCCCTAGAATTGCTCCTCTTTTACTTAGTGTAGGAATTGTACTTACACCACATGTATGTGTCATTCATACTGTGCATTAGATTCAGCAGCCCCGTACATACCATTAACCCTAGGGCTGCTGGTAGTAATTACAGTTTGTCACATGACACTCCTGCCCTTATCTGCCTTTACAATGTGTTAAACGGTCAGATTTCCCACAAGGCAAAGAAGTCAATTTCTTAAAGAGATAAATATTCTGCAGCACCTCAGCTGTGATGGCCACACCCACATTTCAAGTTGTGAGTGTGGTCAGAGCAGTCCCAGTGCCCCTGTACCAGACATACGCTCCTGATTTGTGTTGTGTGGATCATTTACCAGTTTATATAATTCTGTGACAGGATCGGGGAAAGTGAGGCCCTCCAGCTGCTCCCAGACTACAACTTCATCATTGTCTGGTGGGGAATGATGGGAGTTGTGGACTGGAAGCTGCTGGAGGGCCTCACGTTCCTCAGCACTGCTCTGTACTAGTCATTATTAAACCCTTTGGATGCTGGAGAGGTGTCATTGCATTATTAAGGTTGTTGCTGTTTGTCTATTATAGGCTGAAGGGATTTTCTATGCCAGGAAACACTAGATCACCCTGGGGGCAGGAGGGTCTCATGTGAGCAATAGGGGCATGGTGAGGGGTGGGGCTTAGGAGCACCCAGGGCAGGATTTCCCAGTAGGCAATTGCTTAGGGTGCCATGTTATCAGGGGAAGAGCCACGGCTGATCTGGCCACAACCATATTCTGAGTAGTAGGGGTGGCCAGGACAACCCCAGATTCTCTCTAAATTATGTGTCCTTTGTATTTACCAGTTTACGGACCCCTTTACTGGCCATTATTTAACCCGTTTGATGTTAAGGAGGTCTACAATGCAATGTAAAGCAATATATTGGAGAGCTCTATAGCAGCCAAAGGGTTAAGAGATTTCACTGAGCTTCTATATTAAAGGGTAAGAGGATTTTCTGTACCAGGTAACAGTGGTTGGGGCTAGAGGTGGGGTCCAATGAGTGGGGGTGGGGCCATGGGTGGAGCTAAGGGCAATTTGGGTGCTTTTTGCTTATGATTCTAACATGTAAATCTTATATAATAATTTGCTAAGGATGTTTGTCAGAAGCTGTCATGAGCAGCACAGACGGCTGCATACACTGCAGTCATGAGCAGTAGAGACTGCCTGCGCCAAGGCTGATACAGAGAGGGGCCCTCCAAATTCAGACCGTTGGTGCGCGGAGAGGATTCCAGTCTGAATTTGGAGCATCCCGCTCCGTATAAGACGTGGCATGGACAGTCTCTACTGTGCATGACTGCACTGCGGCCAGTGTGATCCGGCCACCTGCCGAGGTTGCTGGATGGCACTGTGGCCCGGGTACACGGGCTTTTCACCTAGTCAGGTAATAAAACACTGCACACATGGCAGAAGCTCTAGCCCTTTGAGTGCCAGAGGGTTACAGAATGTAAAGCAGAGCAATGGATTCCGTACCCCTCCAGCACTTACAGGGCTAGAAGTAGAAATACACATTAAGATACTAAAGGATATTTTTCCTTTCCACAGCTCCTGGACAAAGACCCAGTCCAGCGCCATATAGTAGCATCTACAATTGAGAGCCACCCATTCTTCAGTTCCATCAACTGGGAGGAGCTGCAGCAAAGCCGTGTCAAGCCACCATCCTCAGTAGTAAGTACATGCACTTGAATCAGTGCCCAGTGAGTCTATACACAGTTACACTGCCATGCTGAACAGAAGGCATGGGACAGGGTGATAAACCTGAGGCCCTTCTACTGTTCAGGACTAAAATTCTCATCACCTCCAGCCACCAAACAGCTGGAGGGCTTCAGATTACTCAACTTTAATGGGGTACCGTCATCTAAAAACCAAATTGATTATTTTTATAGTGCTTTCAGAGTAATTTGTATGTTGTTATAGCCACATTATTTAGAATATAAGTTTACTGTTCAATTGGATTTAGAGGTTATGGCATGCAGGCATTACCAGTCTTAGCCTTCCATTCCCCCCCCCCATATGTAACATTTAACCCTTCAGTGCTACGAGAGGTAGGTAATGCATTGGTGAGTGAGTGGGAGAGGTAATGTAAAGATACTACATGAAGTTACTGTACAGCATGTCTTCATTAGAATAAACTATATATATATATATATATATCTAACTCCAAACTTATTTTCTAAATAAAAAAAAAATGCCTAAAATAACCTACGAATTTGCCACCATTGTAGTTTGAGATTAGCCCCTAATTCATGTGGATGCACACAGGGTTATGTACTATAATATTTGATTGTTTCAGTGCATATTGGCACACTGCACCATTGTTAAAAGTTTACTGTGAGCAGTCCTACAACACCTCCCCTATACCATGCACAGGAGAATATGGAGTAAAGTTCTGTTAATTTACTCTGTATCTTGCAATTAGTACATAGCGTTAAACAAAGGAAAGGAACACCCCAAAAAGCCTACACACTTCACCTGAATCCCTTCCCTAGGCAAAAGGGGTTTGGAGAGGAGAATCTGCAGTGTAAATAGCTCAGTAAATTGGTATAACACTAAGAAATTGGTTCTAGCTCTTAGTTTAGCTAGTAAATGTATTACAACACCCCCACCCATTGTTTACACGGAATGAGAATGGATGTAACGGTACTGACGTCACGGTATCTTCTCTCTGCAGGTGCCAGAGAAGACAGGCCAGAGAAAAGTGTAGCTTTATCCACGGATGAAATGGAGACACCCATCTCTCCAGAAGATCAGGGGAGATTCCGTGGATTCTCGTTCTGTGGCTCAGGGCTGTGAGCGGGCTCGCCCCAGTGTTGGGCCCAGAAATACATCAACGAGCATAACAAGATTATTACAATGGAACTGTGTAATTACTAATAAACAATGAGTTCAATTAGGAATGCATTGTGTTTTTCAATTTTTATTAAGGGAATATTAATTCCTCCTAAAATAACCCTCCACATTTACTTTACTGTAACCATAAAATCCCAAAGGTCACTATGCATTCTGTGTTTGCGCCTTTGAACAAGACAAAACAACTTCTGTCAGTCTTTAACGTCATGTCCGTACAGTTCTTTGCTGGCTCACCAGCTACCAGCCTTGAACCAGAAATAAGGAACAAATCTACGCTCCCTAACAGGAAACAGTGAGACCTTCCTCAGGTGTAGAGAGTTCCTTTCTGAATGAGTCTGACCTCCAACTCTAGACCAGGGATAGTGAACATTTTTGGGTCTTAGTGTCCAATTTTCAGCAGGGATACTAGGTTACAAATATCAAAGTGCCAATACTGAAAACTTACCATGAAAACGAGGTTTCATTGGTAAATACTTATGTGAAAATACAGCTATATACAATTGTGTGCTGCCTTATATTAACAAAGAGATGCAATCTGTGCTTTATTCGAAGACCCAAAACACATGAAACAAACTTTTTCAAACTAGCATTAATGTTGTGATGTAGACAACTGATACCATAGCACTTATAACTGCAATGGAGCTACACCAGTGATACCACAGAACTTACAATTGAATTGAACTATACCAGTGATACCATGGAGCTTGCAGATGAAATGGTGCTACACTAGTGATATCGCAGAGTGTACAACTGAAATGAAGGTACACTAGTGACACAGGATATCTTACAATTTAATTTGTTCTACACTAGTGATACCACAGAGCGTACAATTAAAATGTAAGTACACTGGTGGCACAGAGGATATTACAATTGAAATGGTGCTACACTAGTGATACCACAGAGTGTATAGTTGAAATGTAAGTACGCTGGTGACACAGAGGATATTACAATTGAAATGGTGCTACACTAGTGATACCAAAGACTGTACAATTGAAATGTCAGTACGCTGGTGACACAGAGGATATTACAATTGAAATGGTGCTACACTAATGATACCACAGAGTGTACCATTGAAATGTAAGTACCCTGGTGACACAGCAGATCCTACAATTGAAATGGTGCTACAATAGCAAATACACAGAGTATACAACTGAAATTGAGGTACATTAGTGACACTGCAGATCGTAAAATTGAAATGGTGCTACACTAGTGATACCACAGAGTGTACAATTGAAATGGAGGTGCATTAGTGACTCCGCAGATCTTACAACTGAAATGGAACAGATAGTAGGTAACACTGGACTCTGTCAACTTCAAAGCTCTGGTCCGTCCTGGCAGGGCATTGCTAGGCACCCACGCCGGCGACTCCACGCTCCCTTGCAACTAGCCATTGGGACGTCAGCTGTCTTCCACATATAAGGCAGCGAGGCGGCCGATCCGGTGCTTAGTTATTCGAGTCTCCCCGTTAGTCAGTATCTTAGTTTTGTGTGTTCTTTGCCCTCCCGTGTACCAGACCTCAGATTTCCTCTTCTCTCCTGGATCTTCCTGCCTGTAATGTGTACCGGAACTCTGCCTGACCTGACTTTGCACCTTGAGCTGCCTGCCCTGATCTTTCTGGCTTGACTTGGACATTGCACCTAGAGCTGCCTGCCCTGACGCTTTTTGCTGTCTTCTGGACATTGCACCTTGAGCTTCCTGCCCTGACCTTTTTTGAAGTGTTCTGGACATTGGACCTTGAGCTGCCTGCCCTGATCCCTTTTGGCTTGAACTGGACCATTGCACCTTGAGTTGCAGGTCTTGACCTTTGGATTGGAACTGAGACCTTACTCCTTATTTCGGTTTGTATGTGCTTTGAGAAAGCAGCTTTTTGTTGCTGCGAAACACTTTAGCGTTTAAGCCTGTTTATTTACTGTTTTTAATTTACGTGGATGATCCATTCAATTTTATTACTCTGAAACAGCCGTCCGTTTGTGAATTTGGAGTGGAGCGTTGCTGATTGCCAATCCCCCGTTTGTAAAAGGATGTAATTTCTCCACAAGGGTTTCTGTCAGATTGGCTGATATCAGCCTTTTGACCACAGTGTACTGTGTTACACTATTGGGTGCCTTTTCTTTTCTTTTTTTATTTTATATCACTGATGGGAGTTTCTAGACGCTCAGGGAGAATGTGTCCTATAAGGGCTGCTCTAGATCTGGTGAAGTGCCGTGTGTGATACTGCTTCTGAGGGCGTTTTGTACCCTCAGCTGTTTGTGTGCTGGATATGGTGTATACCATTACCCAGCCATTTAGTTTGAGAGTACCCAACTTTGGGTGTCAGTGGTGACCATTGGCTGATATACTGATCCCGCACAGGGGTACTCGTTGTCTCTTATCCCACCCCTTCTTCTATTTTTACATACACCTACCATACCTGACCTAACCAACACCTTTTTTTCAAAATTCACAATATAGTAATAAACTTTCAAGGAAAGAAGGGATGAGAGAAGGGCAAATATGTGTCTATTTAAACTGCCTATAACTTGTGTTTTTTTTTTGTTTTGTAAGTAGGTTAATAGTTTGTGATTTGGATTTAGTAATAAGGGATCTAATATCAACAGAATTTTATTCTCTGACTTGATGAGATATGGCTGCATAATTAATTACTCACATGTCCAGAAAATCACCACCTCTCTCCACCTTTCTAGGCCTTTCTTGCTCCATAGCAGTAAAAACTCATTTTAATGTTTGTTTAAATGTCCATATATGTTTATAAATTAATCTATGTAAATAAAATACTTTGGTCTTGCACTAAATCATATATTCAGTTACTAAAAGAAATGTCATTAGGTCCTGAAATACCAAAACATTCTTGGTAATGCCCCACCCACCAGTCACACCCCCAGCTACACCACCTAAAAGAAAAGTGTCCCTCTTTGGCCAGTTGAAATGTTGGGAGGTATACTTATACAAATACACCTGACTGCTGTACAGGGGAGGACTGACCAGCCGGGCATTCGGTCACTGACCGAGAGGCCGCCGCCACCAGCAATTAAAATGTTAAATGTCCTGTCTCATGACTCCCATCCATTTGCCTGCCATTTAAGGGCCCGGCACCTCCTGCACCGATTAAAACTTGCCACACTGTCTCTCCGTGACTGAGATCTCACGTTATAGCCATGCTGATGATGTCCATCATATTCATGCCCATAACAATGCTACCCAGCCAGTCCCACACAAGATCCATCCACCGCTTGCTGCCAGATTCAGTGCAAGTGCTTCTCTGTGCCTCTTCCACTCCTCTGCGCATGTCTACGCAACCATTTGGTCTGCGCAGCATGCGTCTTGATGTTATCACAGCCCGCAGGGGCACGTGATGATGGAGGGGCAGAGTGAGATTCAGTCAGCGAATCAGTACAGTTCAGAGCTAGCCCGCCACAGGGGACACCAGCCCATCAAGGAGCCCACAGCCCGCCAAGGAGGACATGCAACGCGACCAACAGGATCAGGAGTCAGGACTAGGACTCAGGATTCAGTGACTCACCAGGAGGACCCAGCCAGAAATCTGCATCAGTGACACTGACAGAAGACCCACCACAGCACAGGTAAGCCAGTGGTACTGGGTGGCTTGTGGCTGGAGGTGGGAGGGCTTACTGCATGTCATGGGGGGTACTGGATGACCTGTAGGGGATTACTGAATGACATGGGTGGGTAATGGATGGCCTGGGGGTTAATGGATGGCCGGGGGGGGGTTCTGGATGGCCTGGGGGGTTATTCGATGGGCTGGGGGTACTGGATGGCCTGGGGGGTTATTCTATGGGCCGGGAGTACTGAATGGCCTGGGGGGTTATTGGATGGGCTGGGTGGTACTGAATGGCCTGGAGGGGGTCATTGGATGGCCTGGGTGGGTAATGGATGTCCTGGGGGGTACTGGATATCCTTGGGGGGAGTACTGAATGGCCTTGGGGAGTACTGAATGGCCTTGGGGGGGAGTTTTGAATAGCCTTGGGGGGAGTACTGAATGGCCTTGGGGGAGTTTTGAATGGCCTTGGGGGGAGTACTGAATGGCCTTGGGGGGGAGTTTTGAATAGCCTTGGGGGGAGTACTGAATGGCCTGGGGGGGGAGTACTGAATGGCCTTGGGGGGGAGTACTGGATGGCCTTGGGGGGGGAGTACTGAGTGGCCTTGGGGGGGAGTTTTGAATAGCCTTGGGGGGAGTACTGAGTGGCCTTGGGGGGAGTACTGAATGGCCTGGGGGGGGGGGAGTATTGAATGGCCTTGGGGGGGGAGTACTGAGTGGCCTGGGGGGGAGTACTGGATGGCCTGGGGGGGAGTACTGGATGGCCTGGGGGGAGTACTGGATATCCTTGGGGGGAGTACTGAATGGCCTTGGGGAGTACTGAATGGCCTTGGGGGGGAGTTTTGAATAGCCTTGGGGGGAGTACTGAGTGGCCTGGGGGGGAGTACTGGATGGACTGGGGGGGGAGTACTGAATGGCCTGGGGGGGAGTACTGAATGGCCTTGGGGGGGGGAGTACTGAGTGGCCTTGGGGGGGAGTTTTGAATAGCCTTGGGGGGAGTACTGAGTGGCCTTGGGGGGAGTACTGAATGGCCTGGGGGGGGAGTATTGAATGGCCTTGGGGGGGGGAGTACTGAGTGGCCTGGGGGGGGGAGTACTGAGTGGCCTGGGGGGGGAGTACTGGATGGCCTGGGGGGAGTACTGGATGGCCTACTGAATGGCCTGGGGGGAGTACTGGATGGCCTAGGGGGTTACTGGATGGCTGGGGGAGCACTGGATGGCCTGGGGGGGGTTATTGGATTACCTGCGGGGTAATGGATGGCCTGGGGGTTATTGAATGGGCTGGGGGTACTGAATGGCATGGGGGAGTAGTGAATGGCTTGGGGGAGTTTTGAATAGCCTTGGGGGGAGTACTGAATGGCCTGGGGGGGAGTACTGAATGGCCTTGGGGGGGGAGTACTGGATGGCCTAGGGGGTTATGGATGGCTGGGGGAGCAATGGATGGCCTGGGGGGGGTTATTGGATTACCTGCGGGGTAATGGATGGCCTGGGGGGGTACTGGATGGCCTGGGGGTTATTGGATGGGATGGGGGTACTGAATGGCATGGGGGAGTAGTGAATGGCTTGGGGGAGTAGTAAATGGCCTGGGGGGTACTGGACCTGGCCCAGTACCCCCCAGGCCATTAAGTGCCCACCAAAGCCATCCAGTACCCCAGGCCACCACACATTTGCAAATGTATATATGAAACATTGTACTTGCTACAGGCACAGCCACCAGGCCAGACATCCGGCACACCCTCAGGCTATCCAGCCAATTGCCAAGCAGCCTCCAGCCAACCGGCAAGAAGCTAGCCAGCAGTGTAAGGTTAGTTTTCTTTTTTAAATATTTATATATGTTTAACCCTTTGAGTGCCAGAGCAGTACGCAACGCATTGTAAAGCGCTGCGTAACTCTCTGGTACTCAAATGGTTAATACCCTCTTCTGCAAATTATTAACACTATGTTATACTGACCCTCTGCAGGCAGAGCCACAGGCAAGCCAGTCATGGGATGTGGTCAATGATGTCATGAGGAGGGGCCAATGATGTCATGGGGAGGGGCCAGTGATGTCATTGGGCAGGGGTCCCAGACCTTTTTTTGGACCACGGGCCCTGGGTCCTGTCAGTCCGCTCCCGCATGATGGACTCCTACATAGGTAAGAGCTTCTGTTACACACAGTAATTATACAATGGCTGCTGTATTATCTAAATAACAAAGCGCTAGACTGCGAAGCTCCCGGTGTGCAAAACCACACATGTGCAGTAGAGACTGCAGGAAAGATTGTCACAGCTTACCTTGTTTCCAGCGCCGCTGTTTCAGAGATGGTCTGCATCTTTCCACGTGTCATCTGCAGGCGCAAGGCTTCAGAGTGAAGCAGGCCTCTGTTTTATGCCATGCTCCTGTAATCTCCCCCTACCTATTTCCTTCCTCTGAGCCTGCTAGCAGACACCCAATCTAGTGCTGGCCTGGGGCTCTGGTAGACTAGTTCTGATACTGACTGCAGGCGTGAGTCAGATATCGCTCCCTACTGATTGCAGGTGTGAGTCAGATATCGCTCCCTACTGATTGCAGGAGTGAGTCGGTACTCTCCCTACATCGGATCAAGATTCAGTGTTCCTGTTCCTGCTCCTGGTTCCTGTAGAGACTACCAGTGGCTGAGACCTAGTCTCCAGCAGAGTGGTCAAGCTTGGCAGCCTACTATTCCTGATAGCAGTGCTCGCTGGCTTGTAACCCTTTGCTTGTTCCTATTGTATACCTTGTGTACTACTTTTCTTACATTAATAAATTGCATTTAACTATACCATACAGACTCATGAACATCTTTGGGAAACCGTGACAAAGATGCAGTCATGTACAGTAGGGACTGGCCAAACGCGTTGATCCGGAGCAGGGAGCACTGGACGGCTCACCACCTGTCTGTGCTCCTTGCTCCAGGGCTGCAGCAGAGGCCGCTGTGTGACACACCACCTGTCTGTGCTCCTTGCTCCAGGGCAGCAGCAGGGGCCGCTGGGTGGCACTTTAGCCCGTGTATACAGGTTTTCCTACTAGTATATATAAGAAGACATTGTGTCTGGCAAAACACACCCGGGCGGCAGTAAGGAGGCGTTACTGCTCCCACTGGGTGATTAAATGGGGGCATGATTTAACAGGAGTAGCAGGGGCCGAAGGCCCCTGCTACTCCTGTGAAAATCATGCAGGGAGTTGGTCCGCCCCCACTATCCAGCCAGCCCACCAGTATTCAAGTAAGAAAAAAAAAAAAAACTTGGCTGCCATTTGATCCTACACCACAGACACAAGCCCCACTCACAAGACAGGCAAGCAGGAACACAAGCCCCACTCATAAGACAGACACACACACACACTCTCTCTCTCTCTCTCTACAATGGTGCCTGGACATCGTACAGCATCACCATTCACATCCTATAACATCGACACACAAACACAACAAGTAAGAAAAAAAATGCCTGCCACTCGCTCCTACACCACACGCAACACAAGCCACACACACATACCACACAACTTACGGTCCAGCGGGGAACTAAGAGCCCCTGGGACGCCTGCTGTGTGACCTTAGTTGGGACCAGGACACACAGCGATTCCTAGCAGCCATGCTTATCACAAGGATCACACACTCCATCACCAGCTCCTGTGCCGCTGGGATGAGCAGCACAAGCTGAGTGACAGAATGCGGCAGGCCATGGGTGCCTGTAATTCTGTCAAGAACTGCAGGAGGAATCTGCACACATATTTATAACGATATTGAAAGTGGATCTCACAATGCATACCCCATCCATTTTAGTGCCCGCATACTGTGTCTTTAATATGAAGCACAACTCCAAAGACAGGCATTTGAGAGGCCAGATGTGTGTTAGGTATCAGGCGGGATACTAAGCTGTGTTCGCCTGAAGAAAGAAGAACAATATGTTTTAACCCTGCTGCAAGCGCCACGTCAATATCACCAACACAACACTATGCTGTAATATATTAAAATTACTTTATATGTGTAAGAGTACAACCTCCATTCACTATGAAGCAGAAGTTGGTGGTATCGCTGTGGCACTTTTAGGGTTAAAACCTATTGTGCTTCTCTCTCCAGCCCAACAAAGGTGACAATCCCGCCTGATACCAAACACACATTTTTTTTTACAACTACAACACTGTGGCTACTCACATTTCTGTGTCTTTAACTTCTGCTTCACTTTTGCAGTACTGACAAAAAAAAAAAAAAATCACAGTTTATGAGTTTGCCAACCATCACTTTTCCAATGCTATAAACAAATACACCACCATTACTATCACCTCTCTTAATACTAACGTCTGCCTCCTCCCTCACTTTCCCCTTCCTCCTATCCTATATAATAATTTGCTAGGATGTTTGTCACGATGCAGTCATGCTCAGAAGCGAGCAATGCGTCGCGTACCCTTCTAGCACCCAAAGGGTTAACATTACTTGGACCTTGGCCAGTATACACAGGCTTTTACACTATTTATATAATAATTTGCAAGGATGTTTGTCACGATGCAGTCATGCAAAGTAGAAGACTGCCAGCCTTCTGGCAGTCTCTACCGAGTATGATTGCATCCCGTGGAGCAGTGAGGTAGTGGCCTCTTAACCCATTCAGTGCCACAGGGCTAGACTTTGCAAACCAACACTCAAAGGGTTAACGAGTAGTGTTTTTCGTGTGCAAAGTGCCTCCTTTATGTATAGCCTGCTGCCATACACATTAACAATTGGGTGCATAGCCGTGAGCATACAGCCCAACATTTCAAATGGCCAAAGAGGGACACTTGTATTTTAGATGATGTTGTTGGGGTTGTGGCTGGTGGGCTGGGCATTACAAAGAATTTTTAGGTTACTGACACCTTTTTATGTTTATGTATTGACAGCTTTTTGTGTAACTGAATGAATGATTTAGAACAAATTATTTTATTTATACAGACTAATTTATAAACACATATACTGAAGTTTAATCAAACATTAATGCATACCAGCCAGCTGTCCCGATTTACGTGGCACAGTCCAGATTTTAGGGCCCAAACCCCCTGTCCCGCCCGCATAGCTGTTTGTCCTGTTTTTCCTGGCCTATTCCAGTTTTGCACCCACACACTACCACTCCAGCAGCCAAAGACGCAAGGCACGCTGATCTTGTGACTGTGAGCCACCCTGCGTGATCTGCTGAGCGGTGTCATCATCACGACGGTCTATTCACTGTGCGCATGTGCCACACACTTGTTATATTATGCGAGCATAGTTCCGCCATACTCCGCCTTCTGTCCTAAGAAGAGAGTGTGAGTAGCGCTGCAGAGAAACAGACCTGCCGTTGCTGTGCCTAACAATTTGAAGAAGTGCTCCATTAATCGGGTCCTGGTATCCTCTAGCCTAGGTACACAATACAATTCTGACTTGTTGTGAAGATTGATTCAAGACCGATCACTGCGGTGGTAGCTCAGCTGTAATAAGTTGTGCGGGGGGGGGGGGGGGGGGGGTTGAGAGGCGCTGTCAATGTCTTGATGACTGGCCACGGTGGGCAGGGGTGCTTAGTTAAATTGCAGCCAAGTGGGACACAATGAGCACACTTATCATGCCTGCCGTATAACTTGGAGGAGGCCAGGCAAGGAAGGCACTGACTGAGTGAGACAGCATGATGAGCACAGCAGCAGTGACTGATCATGTTGTCTCACTCAGTCAGTGCCTTCCTTGCCTGTCCTCCTCCAAGTTACACAGAGGCATGATCAGGCTGCCAGGAGGAGGATAGCTTAGCCCGGCTGTGGTGTTCATGACAGTGTGAGATCAGAGGTGTGCCTGACGAGTCACGCAGCATACTACTACCAGCATCCTTAGCAGCGCATCATCCATTTCATCACAAAGCGTGAGCTCTACTTTCTAAAAGAGCCAGGACAACCCTAGACAAACTACAGCTTCCTACAAGGTTCAAATTCTGATTAGTGCGAAACGGGACAAAAAGAGTGAGCTTTGTGATATGCTTATGGTCATGGAGGAGATTAAGGAATTCTTTCTTATGTGCATTTGGTTCGTCTCTGAATGATTATAGTGGCGTGGGCAAGTCTGGAGCAAACCAACTACTTTTTAGGAGACAAAGTCCTCCCAAATGCCCCTTGATTTAAATGGGACTTTTTCTTTGTCAGCTGTGGTGCTTTTGGACTGCCCCAGTTTTCTCTGCTTTGTCTGGTCCAATGTTCAGAAGAAAAGTGAAGCAATTATGGGACCAACCAACTGCACCAGAGGAGAAGGGGTAAATACAAATATTTCCATTACTTTAAAAGCATTTTAAACACTTATGGAGACGATTCTAGGAGTTTAGCATTCATGGGGGTTAAATGGCCAATTATAGGAATGGGAATTTGTATTTGTTCATTATGGTATTAAATCATACCTCTCAAATGCCTCTTTCCCTCCCTGGTATCCCTGAGTTTAGGTGATCAGACTGTGTGGTGTGTATATGTGTATCACACTGCTCCACAGCAATAAAACTCACATTGTTTCAGCATTTGTTTACAAATTAGCCTGTGCACATAAAAATACTATGGTATTGCTCTAAATAATCTATTCGCATCATGCTGCCTCACTCAGTCAGTGCCTTCCTTGCCTGGCCGCCTCCAAGTTATACGGCAGGAATGATAAGTGTGCTCACTGTGTCCCACTCGGCTGCAATTTAACTAAGCACCCCTGCCCACCGTGGCCAGTCATCAAGACACTGACAGCGCCTCTCAACCCCACCCCCTCCCCGCACAACTTATTACAACTGAGCTACCACCGCAGTGATCGGTCTTGAATCAATCTGCACAACAAGTCAGAATTGTATTGTGTACCTAGGTTAGAGGATACCAGGACCCGATCCATGAAGCACTTCTCAAAATTGTTAGGCACAGCAACGGCAGGTCTGTTTCTCTGCAGCACTACTCACACTCTCTTCTTAGGACAGAAGGCGGAGTATGGCGGAACTATGCGCGCATAATATAACAAGTGTGTGGCACATGCGCACAGTGAATAGACCGGCGTGATGATGACACCGCTCAGCAGATCACGCAGGGTGGCTCACAGTCACAAGATCAGCGTGCCTTGCGTCTTTGGCTGCTGGAGTGGTAGTGTGTGGGTGCAAAACTGGAATAGGCCAGGAAAAATGGGACAAACAGCTATGCGGGCGGGACAGGGGGTTTGGGCCCTAAAATCGGGACTGTGCCACGTAAATCGGGACAGCTGGCTGGTATGCATTAATGTTTGATTAAACTTCAGTATATGTGTTTATAAATTAGGCTGTATAAATAAAATAATTTGGTTTTGTTCTAAATTATTCATTCAGTTACACAAAAAGCTGTCAATATATAAACATAAAAAGGTGTCAGTAACCTAAAAATTCTTTGTAATGCCCAGCCCACCAGCCACAACCCCAACAACATCATCTAAAATACAAGTGTCCCTCTTTGGCCATTTGAAATGTTGGGCTGTATGCTCACGGCTATGCACCCAGTTGTTAATGTGTATGGCAGCAGGCTATACATAAAGGAGGCACTTTGCACATGAAAAACACTACTCGTTAACCCTTTGAGTGTTGGTTTGCAAAGTCTAGCCCTGTGGCACTGAAAGGGTTAAGAGCTGTTGGAGACGGTATTGTGAAAGGAGGAGGCAGGCCATGGAGAAGATAACTCTTTGATGTAAGTAGGGAAATTTTACTTCAGCGGGCTAAGTGTTGCCAAGGGTATTATGTAGTAACTAGTATAAAAGCCTGTGTACACGGGCCAAGGTCTGGGTAATGTTAACCCTTTGAGTGCAAGAGGGGTAAGCATTGCTTTGCAATGCATTGTGTACCCCTCTGGCACTCAAAGGGTTAAGAGGCCACTTCCTCACTGCTCCAAGCGATGCAATCATGCTCGGTAGAGACTGCCAGAATGCTGGCAGTCTTCTACTGTGCATGACTGCATCGTGACAAACATCCTAGCAAATTATTATATAAATAGTGTAAAAGTCTGTGTATACTGGCCAAGGTCCGAGTAATGTTAACTCTTTGGGTGCTAGTAGGGTACGCAACGCATTGCTCGCTTCTGCGCATGACTGCATTGTGACAAACATCCTAGCAAATTATTATATAGGATATATATATATATATATATATATATATATATATATATATATACATTTATATATAAACAAAATTTGGACATCACTTGCTGCAGTTTCATATGGTGGAACTGAAATAACTTGCATTATTTAACCCTTTGAGTGCCAGAGGGGTACGCAACGATAGCAAAGCAATGTGTTGCGTGCCGCTCTGGCCCTCAAAGGGTTAAATATTGCAGTAGTGCCACTACCTTTATTGTAAAAATGTTTCCATAAAGAACAATTACTGCTCCTCTAATCTGTTCTACCTCAAATTCTAATGCTGGACCCTTTATTCCTAGCAATAGGGACACGACATTGCCTGTGGGGATTAAGCCCTTTGGATGCTCCAGGAGTATTAATCACATTGCTGTATATGCACATGTAATAAATATGCAGGTAGGTGTGTATGTACATTGAATACATATGCGCTACACCTAACTAGATATTTATTACATGTATATATACCAATGCCATGAACACCCCTGAAGTACCCAAAGGACTTCATCATCACGGGCGACACCATGCCCCTTTGCTAGTGGATAAATAAATAGGTAAGTTCTTCTGTAGTTACAGTAATTATATAGCTATACCTGACTGCTGTATGGTGGGCTCCTACCTAGGTAAGTGCTTCTGTTACACACAGTAATTATATAGACACGCCTGACTGCTGTATGATGGACTGCTACCTAGGTAAGTGCTTCTGTTACACACGGTAATTATATAGCTATACCTGACTGCTGTATGGTGGACTCCTACCTAGGTAAGTGCTTCTGTTACACACAGTAATTATATAGCTATACCTGACTGCTGTATGGTGGACTCCTGCCTAGGTAAGTGCTTCTGTTACACACAGTAATTATATAGACACGCCTAACTGCTGTATGATGGACTCCTACCTAGGTAAGTGGTTCTGTTACACACAGTAATTATATAGACACGCCTAACTGCTGTATGATGGACTCCTACCTAGGTAAGTGCTTCTGTTACACACAGTAATTATATAGACACGCCTGACTGCTGTATGGTGGACTGCTACCAAGGTAAGTACTTCTGTTACACACAGTAATTATATAGATATAACTGACTGCTGTATGATGGACTGCTACCTATGTAAGTGCTTCTGTTACACACAGTAATTATATAGATACACCTGACTGCTGTATGATGGACTGCTACCTATGTAAGTGCTTCTGTTAGTGTGTTTCATAGTGACATACCTAGGTAGGAGTTCACCATACAGCAGTTAGGTGTTTTTTCTCCGTTATATACATGCACCAAAGTCCACATACCTCTGTTCACACACAAGGTTTCTTGTTTCCCTCATCAGGCCATGTTTACTCACCAAGCAACATTACTGACTAGAGCTCTTAGTCCCGCCCACTCAGCATAACACAGGCTACCATTGGCTGTGGTTGCCAATAGCAGTTTCTGTTAGGAAACAGCATGTAGAAAAGCTGATGTCGGCTCTGTGATTGCAGTAAGTGCGTATCTCTCATACAGATCTGTGTAAGAATACAGTTGTGTCAGTGCATGCATACACATATACAAAACGTGCTATTTCCCCTTACAGCTCCTTATACATATGCAGTACATAATGCTTACACTGTGATTACAGTAGTAGGCGTATATCTACAGTCTGTGCAGGGATCCCATGCCCTCTCAGTCTGTGCTCTCCCCTGCTGCTCTGAGGATGCGCGGAGAGGGGGCGGCTGCTGTTTATTTTGCAGCTGTGTAGAGAGGAGGAGAGGAGAAGAGAGAAACCATCTGAGGAGAGAGAGGGAGAGCATCATCCACTGTATTGAGACAGACTTCTAAGGCTGCTGAACCGGGAGGCTGCAGGGAGAAATACTGTCAGTAAGGATAGTGACTGCTGAGGCTGCATTAGAGAGGCTGAGAGATTGCTTTATATAGAAGAGCTGCTGAGAGAGACTGCTGATGCTGACAGACTGTCAGTGCAGAAGCTGTACTGCTGCACAGAAATACACTGCTTTTATGTAGGATGATTACATTAATATTAGCCTAAAACAGAGGCATGATATACGGAGAAACTGCACCGAGAGACTTCTGATTTACTGGAAAAGTGCTGCTACATTGGCTGCAAGGAGAGAGATTATTGATAGAGAGTCTGCACAGAACGTGACTGCTGATACGCAGAGAGACTGAACAGAGACGGGGTGCTGATTCACAGAGACTGAGTGCACAGAGGGACTGTTGCTGTACACAGAGACTGCTAAAACAGATATATCACAGATACAACAGAGAGAGACTACTATTATACAAATAGACTGCAGCTGTTCTGGTGCTGCTGGTGTAGAGAACAGCACTGATGTAATGCAGGAGTGTAGAAAGATTACTGACAGCACAGTAGATTTTCCTGGTGTACATTCTGCAGGAATATAGTGATGTTATACAAAGAGAATGAAGAGGAGGGGTTGTGAGAGAGCACAGGTAGATTGCTCATCTGCAGACACTTCATGTACCCTGCATGCAGAGTTTGCCATAGATGAGAACAGCACAAGACAGTCAGGCTCAAAGAGATTGTTCAAGTAGTTAAGTTGATTATCATAATGCCCAAACAGAGACACTAAAGTGACAGTGATATTTAGGTAAAGGGAACACACCTCATCCACAAAATGTAAGTCCAGCTACAGAGAGCATGAGCTGTGTGGGGCAGATCATCTTCAAAGAAATACCCAGGGGCACAGCTAATGGTGCTGAGAAGAGTGCCATTAAAGCAATACCCAGGGGCAGAGCTAATGGTGCTGAGAAGGGGAACCTCAGAGCGATACCAAGAGGCAGAGCTAATAGGGCAGGACAGAACATCCTCAAAGAGGTACAGGAAGATGGGCATAATGGTTCTGGACAGAACACCATTAATGAGATACCAAAGGACACAGCAAATGGCACAGGACACAGACACTCCAAAGACAAACAAAAGGATAGCATGGCACAAAAAACCTTCAGGGAAGTATGTAAAGACGCAGCAAATTGGCCAGGACAGAGTCAACACAGAGCAATACTCAAGGACAGTGGTATCTGTGCAGGACACACCATCTTCAATGAAGAGTCCAAAGACACCTCTAATGGTATGGGGCATAGCATTCTCAGAGAACTACCCAGGGGCGCAGTTAACGATGCAGGACAGGACATCGTAACAGGCCGACCTCAGAATGGAAATCACAAAGCATCATCCAGGAGACACAGAGATTCCCACAAAGTCTTGGTGTCCAGCTGGGTGATCCTAGGTCCTTGGACACTTGCTGCCCCAGCTATCCTGGCTGCCGTTTGTTTTGCTGGGTCCCTCCTTGGAGAGTTTGTTCATGATGATGTGTGGGCAATCCTCAATAATCCAGACAGTCGGGGGGAGACTGCCTTGAGTAGTATCTTCCTTAATGACTTCTGGGGCAAAGCTATGAAGGACAATACCAGCCACAAGTCCTATCGTCCTTTATGTGTGCTCACCTTCAGGTAAAGTATAGAAACAGAGGGGCATATGTATAAATTCAAAAGGGGAGCAATTCTGGGTCAAAGCAACTGCACCATTGGGGACAGGTAAACATCCCTCAATTACTGACTGATTTAAAAGAGACACTAACATCTACAAAATACTTTGATGATTTTGGAAGAGCTTTAAGAATCACCTATATGTTGTATTAGTCAAACTAGTTCTGGAATTATCTAGATTTGTAGATTATTCTAATTAAAGGGCTAGTAATGCTAGTTTATAATATATTTTAATATTTTAGACATTAAAAATATTAGTACAAAGAGCTATGTCCCATCTCTCAAACCTTTATAGTTTGAGAGATCGAAGCATCTAAAATTCCCCCCTCCTGGCCATTTCACAGAAGTCTGCCCTCTAGCTGAGAGAAGCAGATTCTGGTCCTGGGACCATCCTGGTGTTCTTCAGCAGAGCCGAAATAGTGTGATATAGAAATAAATACTTAATTGGAACGGGCAACAAAATGTGCCTCATTTGCAAGGACACTTTGTAGACCATTCCAGTTAAGTATTTATTTCTATATTGCTCTATTTTGGCTCTGCTGAAGAGCCGCAGGACAGTCCCGGAACCAGAATCTGCTTCTCTCAGTTACAGCGCTGACATCTATGCAAGGGGCAGGAGGGGGGAACTTTAGATGCTTCAATCTCTCAAACTATAAAGGTTTGAGAGATGGGACATAGCTCTTTGTGCTAAAATTTTTAATGTCTAAAATATTAAAATCTGTTATAAACTAGCATTACTATCCCTTTATGGCATTCTGTGCAGGCACTTCCTTAGCTGTACACTGCCACCTGCTTTCACTGACACATAACCCTATCATTACTAGGGGAGGTGGGAAATGCATTGCTGTGCTGTTTCAGTAAGTGTAGGGGAGTGGTTATGTAGGCAGAAGTCAGGAAGTGCCTGCACGGGATGCCTTAAATAGCATCATCTATACATCTAAATAAATCAAAAACTAGTTATGTAAATAAAAAATGGCTAATGCATTTAAGTAATTTGCAAAGCTCTTTCAAAATCATGAACGTAGTTTTATATGATAAATCCCTTTAAATTGAGTTTTTAAATCCTTGGATATACTAAAATAGTCTCAAGCACATTCAAGTGGGTTAAAAATACCATTTAAATAACTGGGTATTTGGTTTGCTCCTAAATTGCACCTCCAATTTATTGAATATAGCTCACTGAATGTCTGAATGCTCAGACTTAATTAATCCTTAGAACAGCCATATCATATCATAAGTTATTAAAATGGAGCAGTATCTTTTAAGAAAATAGATTGCTATGTTTTCAAACCCACCTTTAAAGTTATAGTAATGGTTAATTTTAAGTTGATTTAATATTGTAGACATTAAAAAAAGGTTAACACCTATGTAAGTCTTATCTCTAAAATCTTTATGGTTTGAGAGATATAAATTGCTAAAGTTAACTTTTCCTGGCTGTTTCACTAAAGTCTGCCATCTAGCTGACAGCTGCAGATTCCAGTCATTTGACCAGACAGAGGCTCTTCAGCAGAGCTGAAATCACGCTATTTAGAAATAAATACTTAATTGGAACGGTCTACAACGTGTGCTTGCAAACCTGGCACACTTTGTAGACCGTTCTAAATGAAGTATTTGTCTTTAGATATCATTATATCGGTGCTGTTGAAGAACCGCATCTGGTCAAGCGACCAGAATCTGCTTCTGACAGCTTTACAGCTCGTCAAGCAAAAAGAGAAATTTATTTTCCTATATCTCTCAAACCATAACGGTTAGAGAGATACAAATTAGTGCAAGTACTCTCTTTTAATTGTATCTACCACATAGTTAATACTTTTTTTCTGACATTACTATCCCTTTAACCAATACTAACTTTTCACACCTGGCCTTACTCATTGAGAACACTGTATTGTGTGGCCCAGTTCACCATAGAGAGATTTAGAGGGTTCAGGCTGTGCTGTATGACAGGTGGGCAGCTGCTCACTTTCCTAATTTTTTTAATCAACCCTTAGTGTTTCAGGGCCTCTTAGGTCATGTAAAGTGTTTTACACTCTTATTTTCATGTGATACTTTATCACTTCCCATCAGAACCTTGTTCATATCAGCAGGGCCAGATTTCCCAATAGGCAGAGTTGCCAACTGCCTAGAGCCCCAAATTGTGAGGGGTGTTCATATACATCTTTACAGACTATTATTATTATTATTATTTCTGTGCCAGAAAACAGTGTATGGGACTGGGGGCGGGGTCATTTTAGGAGTGGCCATGGGCAGAGCTAAGGGCACCTACAGTACCTTGCCTAGGGGCACCTGGGATATAACTCTAGCCCTGCATATCAGTTCTCAATGCCAGCTGTTAGAAAAGGCCCAGCCATAGTCAAAGACATCTCTTCCTGCAGTGCAATACAGTTTGCCTAGTCTGGACCTCAGGGCCGGATTTGCCGTTAGGCAAAGTAGGCACCTGCCTACAGGCGCATGCCACAGAGGGGCGTCTGTCATTGCGATTTCATTTTTTCTTTTTTTTTTTTTTAAATGAAAAAAAAAAAAAGTAGCCACCGCGCTGGCGCCCCATTCCCTATTTCCTACCTCCCCGGCAGGACAGGTCTGCGCCTCCTTTGGGACAGTCCTGTAGGTGGTAAGCTCCCTCGTCACATCTTTAGGAATGCAGAGTGCTGGGAGATTACATCATCTCCCAGCGCTCTGCATTCCTGAATAGGAGACAGCGTGTGGGAGCTCCATCAGCTTCAAGACTGTGCCAAAGGAGGCACAGATGAGAGATCTCCTACCAGGTAGGTAGGAAATGGACAATGTCAGGGTAACATGGAGATGGTGGGGGCAATGTGGAGCTAATGGAGGGCAAGTTGGAGCTGATGGGGTTGGGGGCAATGTGAGGGGATATGGAGATGATGGGGCAATGTGAGGGGCAATTTTGAGATGATGAGGGCAAAGTGAGGGGCAATATGGAGCTGATGGGGGGCAAGTTGGAGCTGATGGGGGCAATATGGAGATGATGGGGGCAATGTGAGGGGCAATATGGAGATGATGGGGGGCAAGGTGAGGGGCAATATGGAGCTGATGGGGGCAATATGGAGCTGATGAGCATTGTGGAGGTGTCCAGTGGAGTTGGCAAATCGGGGGGGGGGGGGGACACTTCACAGTTCTGTGCCTACAGGCTCCTGAGATGTAAATCTGGCCCTGCTGGACCTCCCAGGACAGTTTTAGGACCCCGAGGCCCCCCTGTGGAATTATTAACTGAGGCCTCCAATTATAGATAAACATTTAGGTCCTGCTTAAACAGATAGTAATACCTAGTTTAAACTTTATATATTATTATAGGCATAAAAAATATCAAGAACTATGTAAGTCTTATCTCTCAAACCTTTATGGTTTGAGAGGTTCAAAGCTAACGTTCCCTCTTCCTATCTGCTTTAGTCAAGTCTGCCATCTAGCTGACAGACTTGAATTCTGGTCCACAGACCAGTCGTCGGCTGTTCAGCAGAGCCAAAATCACGATCTTTACATTGGAATGGTCTAGAAAGTGTGCTTGCAAACCAGGCACACTTTGTAGACAATTCCAATGAAGTAGTTCTTTTTAAAGATAGTGATCTCGGCTCTGCTGAAGAGCCGCTGGCCGGTCTGCAGACCAGAATCCAAATCTGTCAGCTACAGCGCTGACGTCACAAAGGGGGGAACTTTAGTTTTGAATATCTCTCAAACCATAAAGGTTTGAGAGATAAGACTTACATACATGTTTGAGAGATAAGACTTACATAGTTGTTAATATTTTTTAATGTCTGTAATAATAAATAAAGTTTAAACTAGGTATTACTATTCCTTTAAAGGGATAGTAATGTGTAGAATAAAGTAGATATCCGAGTCTTCTCTAGTGTAAACGTAACACATTGCACTATGTTAAATAACTTACTTTGATGTAATTCAAAAGATATTAAATGTAGAACGATCCCCCTCCTGTCTCTTCTGGCTGCCTCCCCTTAGAGCTTCAGTCTGGTCCTGGGAACTGAGGGGTGCAGCAAGAGACAAACAAAAGTCAATAAGGATAAAGAAAACCCTGCCCCGCTTGATGAAGGAAGGCAAGGGGGGCAGGGTTCTCCTTAGCACACTGAAGTTTGTCCCTCGCCACTCTCCATCTGGACCACAGCTGGAGGAAGTGTGACACTGCCAGAAGGGACAGGAGGGGGATCTTTCTTCATTTAATATCTTTTGAACTACATCAAAGTAAGTTATTAAATATAGCACAATGTGTTAGGTTTACAATACAGAAGACTCGGAGATCTATTTTATTGTACACATTACTATCCCTTTAAGTTTAGGTATAACCTTAATTTTACTTATTTTCCTATTTGTGGTAAAAGCAACCAGATTAATGTGCTGTGCATGTAGAACAGCCACACTCCTCCCTGACCATCAGACCACATGATTAAATGGATTCCTTTATGTAAATACTAGTTGAACAGCCCGTGTACACGGGCCACAGTGGCAAGCAGCAACAATGGCAGTGCAGTCATGCACAGTAGAGACTGCCCGCACTGCAGCTGATAAGAGAGCGGGGTGCTCTGAACGCAGACTGTAGACTTCTCTGCGCATATCAACCGCAGCGCGGGCAGTCTGTACTGCGCATGACCGTAGCTCGCGCAGCCATCTGTACTGCGCATGACAGCTTCTGACAAACATACATTAGCGAATTATTATATAGGATGCGACTGCTAAGAAGCGAACTCTTCACCGTGCCCAAATATACTGTGCACTGACTAAATCAACCCAATTTCCCAATATTATCATTGTGAAACCTAGGCTTCTAAGAACCATTTCACATTATAATCATCAGTAGACCAAGTGTACTGTGCAACCTTCTATTATAACAAGATCACGTATCACACAAGCACAGTTACAAACACTTATCCTGTAACTGATCCTTTGTTTGGTGGATGTGTTAGGATCTAATGCAGTGCTGGTTATGTTGTTATAATTAATTCATATTGTAGAAAATGGCAATGACAGGTGTGGCACGTGTTGCTGGTTATGTTGCTCCTGAATTAACTTGTTGCCACAGCAATCAGCAAGTGTAAACTGCTTTTATTTTTTGTTTAATCAAATTAAATTAATTAATTAAGTCCATGCCACAACTGGTCACAGTAAGAATGTGGATTTTTATTACAGGCAGCTATCAAGTACCTTAGCTGTAAATATGCTTCCCTTGGGAACTGACCTTTTGATGAATCAGGGCCTACATTGTGCAGAAGATGATTGGGGTAGAAAAGAGACCCCAGGACTCACTGGTTGGTCCCACAAGAAGAGACTGAACATCAAGACAAAAATCTTGCAATCCAATCTTGCCCTTTGAGATGCAGTTCCCATAGACTCTCTGCTTCTGGCTTAAAGGGATAATAATACTTCGTTTTAACTTTATTTTATTTTGTAGGCATTAAAAAAACATGAAGAATGATATAAGTCTTATCTCTCAAACCTTTATGGTTTAAGAGATATTCACAAGCAAAGTTTCCCCTCCCCGCCCCTTTTTACTAGTGTAAGCCATCTCTTCTCAGATGTGGAATGCAGTCCATAGACTGGACAGATAACAGCAGGGGACAATCTTCTTCCTTTGAGAACAATAAAAGCCCTGCCCCCCCTTGACAAGCTTTTCAGGTTTTTCCCTTATCTTAATTGAAGATTGTCCCTCTGTGCAATCTACCTGGGCACCTCCCTTCTGCTTTGGCTGAGGAGTGTTACATCAGTAAAAGGGGCGGGAGGGGGACACTTTGTCATTGAATTACACCTGAACTATAACTCTGACAGAATTGAAATAACACTCTCCAAAGTCCAAATACTATGATGATTAATTAGAGCTGCTTTTATTATGAAACATTACTATCCCTTTAAAAGCTTGACATAGAAGGTCTAGAGAGGCTGCACATTCATCCTGTGAAGCTTGCTGATCAAAGCAATCTGCCAACCAGAGCTTGTCAAACGGGCCAGGCAGAGCTCAATGTACCCGTCAGGAATCAGACTTGGCTTCAGCTAAGGTGGGAATGTCACCTTTATTCAGGGCAAGGGGGTTTGTGTATTGACTGCGATCAGATTAGAGACTGATAAACCAAACATATGTCTGCCTCCCCCCCCCCACAGTAGGCCTGCTTAAACTTTTGAGTGCGAGAGAGGTATATCACTCTGGCACTTAAAGAGTCAATCAGTGGGCTCTATCAGTGTGACCCAGTAAAAACTTCCCTAGAGGCAAACTGTATAGCCCACTACATCCAATGTACACCACGGAAGAGCTTGCTAGTAGTTGCAGCCAGAGACGGATTAAGGCTCCCTAGGGCCCCAGGCAAGGTGCCAATTTAGGGCCCCTCATCTCTTGATCAGGTGCTTCTGACACTGTCTGGCACTGTGTCTCTAATGGAAGTTGGAGCAACTGAATGATGCTAGTCTCTTTCAACAAAAAGGGTATATGACACATCAACAGCCGCAACAGGACTGTGACCAATCACTTGCAGCCAGGGCCCCTCGTACTGTCCTGGGCCCTAGGCAGTTGCCTAGGTTGCCATAATGGATGATCCGGCTCTGGTTACAGCTTCATCAGGAGAAGAATTAAAAAAAGAGGAACAAATGCTGCACAGGGTCAGCACAGCGTCTGACATCCAGAAAAGGAGCCAGACTGCTGCCGCGAGGCCTTCACATTTCACAGCAAGCAATAGCTGTCAAAATAGGAGCTATAATGTCTCTGGAAATGTACTGTAGAGTAGGGTGCTCAGTCCTGTCCTCAGCACCCCCCCCCCCCAACAGTGCAGGGTTTCACTATCCCCTCACATCTATCAGTGGTTCAATCATTCTGAAGGATCTGCCTGAGCTAACAACATTCACTTGTGTTTAATTGAGAAGATCCTGAAAACATTTACTACTGGAGAAGTTTGAGTTTATTTTATACCTTGTTTAACTCCATATACTAACAAAGCATAGAGGAACATGACTTACCTTTCACCATTTTCCTGTGTATGCTTTTGAGACTTGCTGTCACAAAAGGGCTAGTGCCTTCTAGGACAACACAGAGATTAAATTAGCAGCTTGCTAAGGGGATAAAATAAATCATATCTGCCTTGCTATCACTTATTCACATAATATATTATGTATAATAAGTATGTGTGTATGTTTTACCTCATGAGTACCATTGGATTGGAGGGAGAGATTTCCTTGATTTCTTTCCCTTCAGTCTTTTCCTTGTGCCACTATCCCTGCTTTACTGAGCAGATACAGTAACTTCATCCTCTTGAGCCCCAGAGAGGGCTCATGCGCTGCGACCAGGGGTTTGTAAATGATGTGATTTGCATCATAAAGTGGGTGTGGCTTAATCCAGGTGTGGGGTCATTAGCATTTTGCCACAAAGTGGGCAGGAAGTGGGTGGGAAGGTGGAGAAGTACAAGAGAAGTGGGAGGAACGGGGGTGAGAAGGAGGAGAAGTGGGCAGAGTTTTACAGGAAACCAGGGTAGAGCTGGCAACTTTAGACCTGAGGGGCAAGTACAAGCAAGTGGCTTATTTCTACTATCACTCCAGCCCAATGTCCCACCCCACCATGATTTTTACATTTCGTAAATGCCATTATTGTTATGAAGTAAGGCAAGTGATGCAACAGAGATTACAGTTGAAATGGTGGTACAGTAACAATATCACAGAGATTACAGTTGAAATGGAGCTACACTAGTGAGACCACAGAGCTTACATATGAAATGGAGACACACTAGTGATACCACAAATATGACTATTGAACTTGAGCTACTCTAGTGATACCACACAGCTTGCAATGGAAATTAAGCTATACAAACGATGTTACAGCGCTCACAATTGAAATGGTGCCACACTATTAATGTAGCTCGCTAACTCTGTTTACTTCATTTACAACATCAAGTGGCAAATTGAATGAGTCAGTGGCCCGCTGGCTCAGACTTATGAGTGGGCTGGGGGTCAGTTACCCCCCAGGCCAGCCCTCCCCTGCAGGAAACTCAACACCATTGGAGAATCAGTCTCTGATCCCAGAGAACCAGTAATTAACTCTTAAAAATCAGAGTCTCTGGAGGCAGATCCAGAGAGTTCTCATGTATGATTAAGGGCTGAGCTTCTCCCTCTAGAGCAGCAATTGCTGAGCATCAGTCTTCAGGACACACAACATGTCAGGTTTTAAAGGGATAGTAATATTTCATAATAAAAGGCGCTTCAATTAATCATCATAGTATTTGGACTTTGGAGAGTGTTATTTCAATTCTGTCAGAGTTGTAGTTCAAGAGTAATTCAATGACAAAGTATCCCCCTCTCTCCCCTTTTACTGATGTAACACTGCTCAGCCAGAGCAGAAGGGAGGTGCCCAGGTAGACTGCAGAGAGGGACAATCTTCAATTAAGATAAGGGAAAAACCTGAAAAACTTGTCAAGGGGGGCAGGGCTTTCATTGTTCTCATAGGAAGAAGATTGTCCCCTGCTGTTATCTGTCTGGTCTATGGACTACATTCCACATCTGAGAAGAGATGGCTTACACTAGGTAAAAGGGGTGGGAGGGGGAAACTTTGCTTGTGAATATCTCTCAAACCATAAAGGTTTGAGAGATAAGACTTATATCGTTCTTCATGTCTTTTTAATGCCTACAAAATAAAATAAAGATAAAACAAAATATTACTATCCCTTTAAGGATACCCCTAATTAAGCATATCTAGTGTAATCAAATGACTAAGCTACTGATTACCCTCCTGTGAACAAACAAGGATGTATTGAAAACGTGACCTGTTGGTGTGCCCAAAGGACTAACTACGAGAATTACTGCTTTATTAATTTGTTTGTAAAAATTATTATCAGTTGAAAAATGTTCTCAGAATATTCTCAGATAGTCATATTTATAAACTTGACTTTACCTCTTTATAAATATGACACAACGTTATGAACGTTAGCGACAGTTCATTTATGTACACTAAGAAGACTTTTTTTTATAAATTTCCCTGACTGTTTACTCACATCTCACCAGCATGCTCCATATTCTAAAATGGACCTGTGACCTTGAATTCGAACTTGTTTATTTGAACACTTCGTTAAAACTGTCTGTTCTCATGTTAGCCAGAAGACCAGCATGTTCATCGTTTGAGATATTGATACTTTTATTTCTGTGTGGTAAACACTCTGGGTGGGGTGTTGTATGCTAATCTATGCCAATTAAGGCTTCCATTGTAGTTTCATATAATAATTAAGCTCTGTGCTGCACTTACAACTTTCACTTTTTATTATATTAAAAATAAAAGTATCAGTATGTTCTTCTAATCTATGCATCTACTGGTCTTTTAACTGACATAACACATCGGTAGTTTTCAATTACTTTTCAAGTATTCATACTTAAACTCAAGGTGACAGGTCCACTTTAAACTTGTATTTTCTACGTATCAATGTTTTTTTTTTTTTTTTATGATATTGCATTTCTTTCTTCTCCTTCAGAATGAATGTATTTTTTGGAGGCTTGGAACCGCTTTACTTCCATGCAGTGAATGTGATCCTACACGCTATAGTGAGCTCCTTGCTCATGTACACCTGCAGCAAGGTTGTGTTTGATGACAGAAGACTGGCCGTGGCCACCGCTCTCCTGTTCTCCGCTCATCCTGTTCACACAGAAGCAGTAAGAGCCTTGATACTTTGTGTCCTTCATACATCTTTGCGTAGATAGGGGGGTTTCCACTTTTTTGCTGTGATATAGCACTTTACTGACAGACAAACCCTTTGAGTGCAAGGGAGGTATCCAACAGATTGCATTGCAATGCACCGGCACTCAAAGGGTTACATTCCTGTCAAATGATAACAATCAAATAATTTCTCTACTTTGTTGCTAGCAAGATCTTCAGAATATTTCAGAGAGTAATGTGAGAGACACCTCTTGCATTTAATGCACTTGCAATATTGATATAAAATACTAGCATTAGTGGCACAGCTTTGTCTGTGTAGTTAATCCTTATGTTTGTTTTTTTTTTCGTTTTATTATTTTTAGTGTATTTCTAAAATCAGACCTCGAAGTGGAGCATCAGGACCTTTCCTGGTGTCCCTTCAGCTACTGATCTCCCAGCCTATTCAGCTGGGAGCACAATAGAGGCAACACAAGGGAGAAACAGGGCTCCTCTACTTCCATCATACCTGAAGTACCAAGTAGGAGTGGGCAGGGTTGGTACAGCCTTTCACATCAATGTGGTAAGTGTTCCTTGATCCCACCCACTCCTACCCAGTAGTTCGGTCAGGATGAAAGCATGGGAACTTACCTGCTCCGCTGTGTTGTCTCTATTGATCTTCCAGCTTAATCACCTGAGAAATCAGTACCAGGGGGGCATCACAAGGGGTCCTGATTCCCCACCACAAAGGTCTGAATTTTGTTTTAAGTGTATTGTGTTTGGCCAATTGGAGAATACGTTATGGCCTCGGCCACATCCCTTTGGATTCACAAAAGGGGAGTTTTGCATAACTTTCCTTTGTAATGCCTCAAGGCATGGCTGACAACGAACCAGGAACTACTTCGATTTTTATATATATTTAGACATTGAATGCTCATTAATACTAGTAAATTTAAGGAAACCTAATCCCTTCTAATAATAACCTCTGTTAGAAGGCCTAGTGTTGCTTTTTGGCCTTTATTCAAGATATAACACCTTTAGTCTGTCCTGTATGACATGGACATGGAGGCAGACATGATGGTTGCTAGCATTTTTTTCAGCATGAAGCAGGCAGTGTTCAAGCCTTCTCAACCATTTAAGGATGAGTGGGGTGCGCAACACATTGCAAAGGAAGTTTTCTGTGCCAACCAGTGATGGGTTTGGCTATGGGTTGGTCATGTAATAAGTGTGATGTGTCATAGATAGGCCTATGTGTTGCCATCATTCCTTGCCTTGCGAGCATGAGATTTATGTTCAGCTCTTCCTAAAGGTAACTAATTTACCGTTCTTAGTTTACACATTTCTCTGGTCTGTTTTAGGTGGCTGGGATTGTGGGAAGAGCTGATGTGATGTCTTGTTTATTGTTTCTCTTGGCTTTCCTCTCCTATATTAGGTAAGTCCTTCCATCAAGACCCATTATGACTCATCTTCATTCACTAACTTTACCTATTCCTGCTTGGACCAGGTGTACTTTTTTTTGCCACTTTGAATAGTGTATTCTAGCTGTGTGTTAAAGCTCAGTTAAATTTATTCTCATGGTCACTGCTTCTATCACTAAAGGAACACAGATGAAGAGGGCTTTGCATTTGTCCACAAATGACCCTTGCATGAATTTGCCCCTATCAGATCAGAGAGAGAGAAAGAGAACCCAGCAATTAGAAATGTTTGCTGCTGTTGTGCAACTGCTTGTGTCAAGTGTGGACAACTTGCATTCCTGCTGCCGTTAGAATACAAATCTCATCATCCTCAGTTGCCTAGGATATCTATGGAGGCCACAAGCACAACTTGCCTAAGTTTGTGGCTGTGGGCCACAAATATCTGGCTTGTATACATCACTTCTACCAGCGCCCCCCCATTAAATGGCCAATAGGATCTGTTTTCAGGATGACAAATACAGTTCCAAATATAAGAACAGACTTAGTAGAACATCATTGCTTTGCAACATAAGAGTAACCTAATTTGGAGTCCTTTACGCAGGAGTCAGGAATTTTGTGTTATTTGCATTTGATCTCTAGTACAGTCTACTGCTGGTGTTTTCAGTGTACACTATGGTGAAGACAAATGATCCATATGAACCATTCAGGACAAATAAAGCCTATTGTTTGTTTTGAGAATATGTGAACGAAAGGCAGCCTTCATTACAGACCATTGTATAACTGCAGGTATAATGCAAAATATATAAAAATATATAACTGATTGCTGTTTTAAGGACACCTGCCTAGATATGTAAAGTGAAGACCCAAGGTTATAGTTCTTTATTTAACTTTTCTGCCATTCAAGCATCTGTATGTTTTTTTACAGGAGCGTTGAGTCCGTGTCAGTGCAGAATAGCTTTCCTGCCACAGCATCTCCTCTGTTCTTGATTCTCAGTTTAGTTCTGGGAACCTGCGCAATGCTGGTGAAAGAGACGGGGTTAACCATTTTTGGAGTGTGTTTGGTTTACGACCTCTTTTTCCTGTGTCCAAGGAGACTCAAAAGGTTTGTCCTTTGATTCTTATTGAAATTAATTATACATATAAAAAATAATCATTATTAACACTTTAGAGTGAGTTGAGCAATGTAAGGCCCTCCAGACTACAATTTTTTGACTGCAGAGGATGGTGGGAGTTGTCGTCCAACAAAAGCCGGAGGCTGTCATGGTTCCACCCCCGTGCCATAGATGCTACAGGCTTCATGAGCATCTAAGGGGTTAAAGAAACTGATGTACTAGAAGGAATAGGAGGGAGATGCACTAAAGGGCAGTAAGGGACCTGGATGGAGATATGATGATGAATTTGTATCAATGGCACATAAGCAGTATGCACTGCACATCATATCCCTGTGAATTTGACACCAATCTGCCACAATGCACAGACATCAACATGAATTTACCGTGTCTATGACAGGTTTTCAGTTTTTCTCTAAATAATTTGACAGTGGCTTATTTGCATATGGTAATGCAGATTAAAGAGCCATTGGCATATAAACGTGGGTGAGTTTATATGTTAATGAGGCTGTTCACCAAATACACTAAACTCCAATAGCAGCTTCTGGGGTTGGTGATGTTGTTATCTTCCGTTGATTCTTTGTGGAGCCAAATGGACATTTTGCTCTCTGCTAAACAGCAGAAACAGCAGCCACCTTCCCTTAACCCTTTCAGTGCCATAGGGATATGCATTGCACACACCTGTGGCTGTGAAAGGGGCAGGCCACAATGTGACCTGGCCACAATTTATTATGTCAAATTAAAACAGTCAGAATCCAAAATCCTCTACAGATTAAAAAATAAATAAATATATCCTATATAATAATTCGCTAGGATGTTTGTCAGAAGCCGTCATGTGCAGTAGAGACTTCCTGAACGCACAGAATGCTGGGAGTTCTGTGCTGGGAGCACGGAATGCTGGGAGTTCTGTGCTGGAAGCATTCTGTGTTTTCGGGCAATCTCTACAGTGCATGACTGCGTCGGCGGCAGGACGCAAAGCAGGACTGGCCTCTTAACCCTTTGAGTGCCAGAGGGGTACTCAACAGATTGCAAAGTAATGCGTTGTGTACCCCTCGGGCACTCAAACAGTTAACATCACCCGGACCTTGGCCCGTGTACGCGGGCTTTTACACTAGTATATATATAAAATCAATAAAATATAGTAGAGGAATCACATTGGTGGATTAACAGAATGCGTCCACATACGCTGTGTAAATAAAGAGTAATGATATGCAAGCTATTGTTCAAACCAGCAAAATAAGAGACACAAACACACATGTAAGACATCTACAAGGAGGAGGAAAAGAGAACCTGCTTTGGCAAAAGCACCTAAAAGAAATGTGTAATGTCCTATTTGGAATTGTGGCCAAGAGGTCTCCTCCAGACATGAACGAATGCCATTTCACAAAGCTGCACTGCTGGCATCCACTCACCTTGCCAGACACTGCTTTATGGTGTGTTCAGGTCAAGAAGAATCACTTGTATGAGCACCACCATAGTGTTCAATGGCACAGTATCTTGTCTTGGTTTTAATGCAGTGTATTATCACCTGTGTGAATCCAGCCTAAAGAAGAAGCTTGGCAGAACAGTACAGAAAATGAGTCAAATGACTTTCATGAGGTTAAATTTACTAAGTTGCAAAATCAGCACAGTGGCAATTTTTTCTGAACTACCCTCTGAAACAGCAGCGTGACTTCTTGCATGACAGAAAGCCCTCCAATGTATTGCTTCTCAATGCATTGGGAACCTCTCTGGCATTCAGCAGGCAATACACCATTACAAGAGACCAGCAGGGTAATACACTGTTACATGAGAATGTCGGATATTCATGTAATCACCAGGATACAACATTACATGACACCAGTGAAGTATGTGATCAACAGTGCAGTGCACCATTACATGAGATCGGAAGAGCAATGCACCATTATGAGACCAGCAGAGCAATATATTATTACATTAGAGTAGCAGAACATGAGAGGATCAGTTGAATACACCATTACATGAACCCAGAAGGGTATTAAATGAGACCAGCAGTGCAAACGACATTAAATAAGTATAGCAGAATATTACTCTAAACCAGCATGATAACAGCTGATTATTATATGAGATTGAAATGGCAAGACATAATTACATGAGACCAGCAGGACAGTTATTATTAGCTTATATTTATTAAGCTCCAACATATTTTACAGCAATGTTCAATAAGGTGAACAATGACAACGTACTATTATCTTTCACAGAAACAAGAGGTGTATAGGGTCATGTCCCTGCAAGCTTACAATATAGAGGAATAGGAACATTCTAGCAACATGAGATGTAGGGGTTGAAGACAGAGTAAAAGAAAAGTAGTAGAATTGTTAGGAATCAGATGCAGAATTAGGTGAGAATTAGGCGAGAAATATGTGAGTTATACCAAGGTTAGGGGAGATGTCACCACAGAGCAGGAGAAGCAGTAAGGACAGAGGATGAGTAGGAGGATTTCTTTGAGTGATATAAATGTTTTAAAACAAAACTATAAGACAAAAAGAAGTTATAAGCAAGAATTCAAAAAAAGGCAAGATTATAGGTGCCATTGTTTGAGTTTGTGGTCCAGATGGTGAGCAGCTAGTCAGTAATGACAATGAAGGGTAAACCATAGCCCCTGTCACGAGGCACTCAAAGAGGATCTCAACAGATGGAAATTACCTGATTTGATTAGGGTGGAACAAGCAGATACAGTCCAGATCCGATGATGCAGAGCAGCAGTGTAATTCTGCCTGTGCTGGAATTCTGAAGTTAGCTGCCTTGGGTTGCAGATAGAGAAAGTTTTTCAAACGAGGCACCCAACAGATGAAAATGATTTGTGTTGATTAGTGTGGAACAAGCAGATACATTTCAGATTGGGGTTGATGAAAATGTCTAATGCAGAGCAGCAGAATGTAACCCTTTCTGTTCTAGGATTCTGAGTACAGTTGATATTGCAGGGTAAAGGGGTCCTTAAGTCCGCCATCTTGGGATGCAGGCAGAGAGAATGTTATGCAAGTGTGGCATCCATCAGATCCACAGTTACATGAGATCAGCATTGTGATGCAGCAGTATATGAGACCAACCGAGAACAATATTAATGAGATTATCAGAAAATAACATGAGAGCATTAGGGCAATGCACAGCTAAATGAGAGTAGTAGCGAATTACATGAGACCAGCAGTGTATTAAATGAAACAAGCAAAGCAAAAATACATTAATGAGATGACCAGAAAATGATATGAGAGCATCAGGAATCATACAATTACATGAGACAAGTAGTGCAGTACACCATTACAGGAAACCAGCAGATTATTACACAAGACCAGCAGTAAAATACTCTATTACATTAGATCAGCAGAGAATTATATGAGACATATACATCCCATGTGACCCGCATGGCAATACACCATTTCTTGTGCAGGTTATACTTTTACTCAGAGGGCTGTAATTGTATAATGGTGTTGCACAAATAAGAGTCATGGTAATGAACTAGTAAGTCTGAAATTTAAAAGACTAGTAATATTTTAACAATTATTATTTATTTTTATTTTTTTTAAGACGTACATCTTAGTTTTTGTACATAGACTTATTCCATTCTTTTTCCTCTGTGTACTCCATGGCCCAATAGTAACATATGGGCTTATCTCCCCTCCTCCAGCTGGTAGGACCAGACAAATTTCTATATAAGGCGACTCCACCCCTTCCTCCACAGTTTTTTCCGGTCCTACCAGCTGGGAGGACATGATGCAGAAGCCTCCGATATATATCTTTAGAATACAAACCGTCTAAAATCCTACCTGGCTCACATCTCTCCTTCCTCCGCTAAACTCTGTGGAAAGGAGAAGATAATCTCCTGACCCAACATCCCACTAAGATCGCTGGGATGCGGGAGATCATGCTGAAAGCTGCCCCAGATGAAACAGCAATATCAGATCGCCTTAACCCGGAGTGCGTTCCAGACATGGAACTCATGAAATACAGGAAGTCATCAGGAACATGGGGCCTTAGCGCTCTGAAGCTATAGCCACACCGAAACCAGAAGTAGGAACAGAGGCCCCAGAATCATGCATCCCATGAATGAACCACACGACACTATAAAGCAAGGAAGCATGATGAGCAGGTAGGAACTATATATATTTATCTTCGCTTGCACTATTTTGGTATTTGTAAATTAAGTATCTGCAGCCTTGTTTTATAGGGGAGTTTTGTAGTAGTAGCCACTATGTCCTCTTCATCTAAGACTCCTTCTAAAGAGAAAACTAATGAAGGTTCTACTTCTAAAGAGGAGAGGCCCCAGAAAAGTAAAAATTGTCCTGGCTGTGACAAGAAGATGTTAGCTTCTGAACCTTCTCATCTATGTCAAGAATGCACCAATAAAGCTGCGGTTTCTAATATGCCTAACCGATTTCAAGATTTTAGTACTTGGATGAAGGCCTCCTTGCAGGAGACCTTCACTGCAATGCAGGAAGCAATTGTACCTAAAAAGTAACCCAGACTGGATGATCCTGGGGAAGGAACTTCCAGTAGGCCTATTCAGTCTGAAGATACATACAGTTTTCAGTTAATAGAGTCAGAATATTCTTCTGAGGCAGAGGAAGGAGAAATTCTGGATGAATCAGGGGCATTCAGTGTGGACAAGATTGACGAATTTCTCAAGCATCTTAGAAAGACACTTGGTTTAATAGATGAGCAAAAAGAATTGGACATATTGGATACAGCATTCATGGGTACAAGACGTCAATCCAATGTTTTCCTGTTCACCATTCCGTTAATGACCTAGTCAAGTCTGAATGGAAAAGAACAGATAAAAGATCATCCACTACAAAAAGATTTATGAAGATGTACCCCTTTGAAGAAACTGATGTTACTAACTGGGTCACACCACCTAGGGTAGATGCAGCATTGTCAAGATTGGCAAAGTATACTACTATTCCCTTGGAAGATGGAGCCACCTTAAAGGATCCAATGGATAAACGCATGGAAGCAGCATTGAAGAGGCAATATTCCCTTATTGGTCAGAACATGAAAGTAGCAACCTCCCTTGCCTGTATTGCAGGAACCATGCATATTTGGTTATCTGGTCTAGAAGAGAAAATTGACTCATCTGTATCACGATCTACGTTACATTATCTATTACAATGAGACTAGCCTTGTGGTTGACACCTTGGAGAGCAGACAGTTCTTCAAAAAGCAAACTGATGTCCCTTCCATTTTCTGGCAAAAAACTATTTGGGGAACAGTTGGTAGATTTGATTAAGAAAATGACCGGCAGAAAAAGTACTTCTCTTCCACAAGATAGATAAACCAGAACATCACTACCTAGAAAAGCCTCATATAAGGCAAGACACTATTCCTTTCGCAATACCAGAAGGTTTCAGGGAACACAGTATGAACCAAGAAGACAGGTCAAACAAGAGGGGGATTCAGGAAGGACTTCCCAAGAAAAAATCAATTCAAAAAAGAATTCTGAAATGATGCGGAGCCTGTCTCCAGTTCAGTTAGGGGGTCATCTGCATCTGTTACGGTCATCATGGAAAACTACAGATGCTTGGATTCATCAGATATTGGAGACAGGTTACCAGCTAGAATTTCTGACAACCCCCAAGATAAACAAATTTCAGAAATCAAAAATCCCTATAAACAAGAGAAAGGCAAATCTATTTTTCCAGGAACTCTTTCAGATGTTTCAAAAACAGGTGATTGAACCAGTGCCAATTCACCAGAAGTATCAGGGAATATATTCCATTCTTTTTTAAAGAGATAGTAATTTTTTACAATAAATGCAGCTCTAATAAATCTTCTTAGTATTTGGGCTTTGGAGAGTGTTATTTCAATACTGTAGTTGTAGTCCAAGAGTAACTTGACTGATAAAGTATCCCCCCCCCCCCCCCGCGCCTTTTACTAATGTAAAACTGCTCACCACGGAGCAGCAAGACTGTCCGGGTGGATCGCAGAGAGGCACAATCTTCAGTGAGCATAAGGAAAAAACCTGTCAAGGGGGCAGGGTTTTCCTTATGCTCACAGTAAGAAGATTGTCCCTTGCTGAGAGCTGTCCAGTCCCAGGACCAGCTACACTAGGTAAAAGGGACGGGAGGAGGATACGTTATCATTCAAACAGTGTAAAAGCCCTTGTACATGGGCCAAGGTCCAGGTGATGTTAAGAGGCTGGTCCTGCTCTGCGTCCTGCCGCCAATGCAGTCATGCACTGTACAGACTGCCCGAAAGCACAGAATGCTCCCAGCACAGAACTCCCAGCATTCCTACACCTCCCATCATTCTGGGCATTCGGGCAGTCACTGCTTTGCATGACGGCTTCTGACAAACATCCTAACAAATTATTATATAGAATTACTCTTGAACTACAGGTCTACAGTATTGAAATAACACTCTTCATGGCCCAAATACTATGAAGATTCATTGGAGCTGCTGTTTTTTGTGAAACATTACTATCCCTTTAAATAACCATATTTGCAGAAAGTATAATAAGAACTGTTTGTAGGTTCATCACTTTGTATTTGGTTGTGTCTGTGCTTCAGAGGAGCAGAAAGACGAGAGTGAGGCACAGAGTTGTATTTGCATCCCAGGAGACCCCCAGGAAGAAACCCCTACAGACGCTAGCTTCACCGCTGACCACACCACAGCCATTGACTGGTTGGGGATGCTGGGAGTTAAAGCCCCAACAACTGAAGAGCTAAACATTTCTTACCCCTGTCCTATAACATATTAAGCTTGTAAAGGGCAACTATCGCCAGGATAGGATCTGCAGATCTCCCCTGAGAGCAGACTTGCCAATGATTCTGATAATGCATAGTGTGCCGTAGATCAATGGGGGTCTTAAAAGAGACATTCAGGACTCAATTGCTGGTCGCATGAGAAGAGACTGAACTGCAAGACTGCAGTCTCACAGTCCAGTCTCTGTCCTGTGCAGTAGAATCTCCACTGAAACTGTGTTTTGGCTTGAAAGCTGAACGTAGAGATCTGTGGTGGCTGAGCCCAGAACCATGAAACTAGTGGCTGAGAGCTACTTAATTTTGGGTTGCATTCACAGTCAACCCAGACTATCGTATCTGCTGAGAGGAGCCATTTCGTGGCTACACAGTGTAGCCCTGGGCTTTTTATTAAGTTGGCTTCTGTAGGAGCACATTCATTAAAACATGGTAAGTGCCCTTTAACACAGATTACTAATAGAAACTGGATTCTACTGTAGTATATAGACCAGCCACCATACACCAGGAAGGGATTTCAGTGTAACTGTACTGGGACTGTGTTAGACACACTTACAATTCAGCACAGTAGATTTGACCAGCAGGTCTGATGTGTCCCTCACAGTTTGGCACCTAGGCAATTGCCTGCTCTGCCTAATGGAAAACCCACCACTGGTGAAACACACACACATTCAAATCCAGATGCAGTAGAAACACAGACTATTTTACAGACTACAAGTAGATGGCAGTAACATTACTGAAAGTGGAAGAGAGAAGCTGAAATTAAAAAAGCAATAAAAGTGGTAAAATAAAATATGTTACTAAAATAAATGTGTAAATAAAGCATCTTTATTCCTGTAATCCTTTGAGCATCACTGTGGAAACCCCTTTGGTACTCAAAGGGCCAAAATGTGTGTGTTTGCCCTTTACCTGTCCTCAGAAAAAGTATTGTGTGTATAATGGCAGTTCATCCATTAGTCACCAGTGAGGGTTATACACTAATGTGTGGTGAAGAGGAATTAACTTCTCCAGTGTGATACATTCTCCTGATTCCTGTGTTAGTCAGTGAGACCTATGCATTCACATCTGTACAGGTTGTGAGGCCTTAGTGCATAGGCTCAGTAGAATAACATAGTAATTGGAGCGTTGGTCACACTAGAATTATCACCTCTTTATTTTTTCTTTATCTCACCTTAACACATCTCCCCTCAGAAGTGATCCTAGAGCAAACCATCTTCAAACCATCTGCACCTCAGGGAACAAGTACAAATTCACCAAATCTCCACTGATTTAATGGGGCTTTTAAACCCTTGAATGCTATAGACGTGTCAGGCACGTTGCTTCACAGTGCATATGGAGACCTCTCTATATTTCAGGTGTTAAAAACTCCATTCAAATTTATGGGATTGTTTATGTGTTCCCCCATGGTGCACTTGGTATGCTCCAGTATTACTCCTTGGGGGAGATGCACAAAGGTGTGCTAAAGAGGAGGTAACTTGCGCAGTGTTATAAAATCTCCCAGTCCCTATGTTATTCTATGGGGACTATGCATTAAGACTTCTGAAGCTGGAGAGATCTTAAAAGGATAGTAATACTTTGTTTTATCTTTATTTTATTTTGTAGGCATTAAAAAAAACATGAAGGACGATTATAAGTCTTATCTCTCAAACCTTTATGGTTTGAGAGATATTCACAAGCAAAGTTTCCCCTCCCGCCCCTTTTACCTAGTGTAAGCCATCTCTTCTCAGATGTGGAATCCAGTCCATAGACCAGACAGATAACAACAGGGGACAATCATCTTCCTGTGAGAACAATGAAATCCCTGCCCCCTTGACAAGTTTTTCAGGTTTTTCCCTTATCTTAATTGAAGATTGTCCCTCTCTGCAATCTACCTGGGCACCTCCCTTCTGACCTGGCTGAGCAGTGTTACATCAGTAAAAGGGGTGGGAGGGGGATACTTTGTCATTGAATTACTCTTGAACAACAACTCTGACAGAATTGAAATAACACTCTCCAAAGTCCAAATACTATGATGATTAATTAGAGCTGCTTTTATTATGAAACATTACTATCCCTTTAAGTTCCACAGAATAATACAGGAAGTGGAGGATTTATCACAATGGAGAATTTTTCTCCTCTTTATCATCTATTTATCACACCTTAGTACATAACGCCACCCCAATCTCCTTAACACATATGCATTACCAAGAAATAATGTAGAAATAACCTATTCTTATGTTTTTCCTCTCTGTTTAGCTTGTGTCTGGCAGTTGCCTCAGGCTAACTTCATTATTTATGTTCCCTTTTTCTGGCCTTCAGATCCCCCTCTCCAGACCACCCCACAAGTATCTGGTATGTGGCCGGTCCTTTCCTGAAGAGAGCAGCTTTGGTTTCCTGCTATGTAAGTGGAATGTGGAATATTGATCTCATTGCAGATCCTTACACTTTGCAGTTTTAAGCTGACAGCCTGTTGTAGTGAGGACACAGTGCACACAATGAGGATGATGTACTAAGAAGAGCTGGGGTGAGATAAACTCTCCAAATTATGTGTTAATCTATGGAGCGTATGTATTAGATCTCTACAACGCAAAAGATCTTAGTTCATAGACTATATAAACGGGTTGTCAAATTTTAGAGTCTGAGCACACCTTTTAAATGTCGAAATAATATGCAACATCCCCTGTATAGATACCTACATGCACCATACATGGACATTTTCGGCAGTTTGTGGGATTTATCAGATTATAAGCCCCCCAGCAGTCCTTTGGGGCCATTTCCACAGTTTGCTTTCCCTGCTCTATTGAATTACACAAAGATTAGAGAGTTTATCATCCTGGAGAGTTTATCTCAAATGTAAATGACCTTTATCAGGACACAGTAAAATGATTTATAGAGAGTTAATTTTTATCTCTGCCTATTCAGACAGAGGGGTTGTGATTGGAAACTTAGCTTCATTGGTGGAGCCACTGTCTGAGCTCCTTAGCAGACTTCAGTGAAATGGGAGGGAGAAAAATAAAATATTAATAACTTCAGAAGGGCTGACTTTTAAAGCGTGAGACCAACATCTATCACACTTTTCAATGCTGAACAGCAGATTTACATAAAGTCATTTTTATGCATTACAATTTCATTACAATCCAGTTTAGGAATCTGTATTGTTCCCCTTTGCTGCAGTTGTTTTGCTTCAGAATTGCACCACTTTTGTTACTGCAGCATCCTTATTGTGTTCATCACAGCGGCATCTGTCTTCCCAAACAGCCAAGACCTGTTCCTTGATATACACAGAATTAGTTCTATTGATTGGTATACATGATGCATCTGCATTGTCCAATCTGGATTGTAGCTCTATTGACACAAGGGCCAAAGGGCCGTACGTATTGAAGAGAAAGGTGAGCAATTCTGGGGCAAATCAGTCTCACCACAGAGAACAATTAAAAATCGTCATTGATTTAAGAGGGGCTTTTAACTAAATGAATACTGGAGAGGCCTCCAGTGCATTGCTTCAGGACTGTAATCCTTTAAATGGAACTATGCAGCTGGAATAATTTGCTCATGATTTGTTTAACACATTGATTTACATAGCTAGGTAAGCTGTGAATTATATCTGCAGTTTCCTGTATAGTGCCATTTATTGATGGTCTGCCTCTATGTCACAGTTATTGGATCATAAGGGACACTAGATTGAAACTGAAATAACTGGCAGTAGACTAAAACAGAGATCAAGTGCAAAGAAAGCAGGAAACAGATGACTGGCTGCTCTTTGAAAGATAACCACCTATGTAAGTCCTTCTGAAGATCATAAATTTCCCCTTTCAGGAGCAGCGATGTGTAAAAAACATTGCAAACTAATTTGCTGGATACCCCTGTTGTATATAAAGGGTTAAATGTGTTTAACGCAATTTCATTTTATGCTTCAGGTTAGGTTTTAGAGGAACACAATTTTGAGAACCTCTGGTTTAGGACTTTTTTGAGACAGGATTGGGCTGTGTCTGAGAACACGTCCTATCACATACCATATTATGTAATAGAAATAAGGTAAGGACTGTGTCTTATAGCAGGGGTCCTGGTGTAACTAATCATCGGAAGGCCTTTTTGCATTTTTTGCCGCCCCCCCCTCCAACCCAAAATAGTTTTCGAGATTCATAATTAGATCCTATTGGTCCCTGGGGCAGATGAGGAAGCAATGCATTAGAGACCCCTTTAGCATTCATGGGGTTAAGAAACTCTATTCTAGTGCATGACAATTTAAGAATTTTTATTTGTCCCCTATGGTGCAGTTGGTTTACTCCAGAATAGCTCCAGATTTTATGAATGTGGGCTGTGTGTAAAAGTAGCAAACTGAAGCAATATGGGGGCAAACCAACAACTACACCCTTTGAATGCTAGATAGGTATCCAACAAATTGTAAAGCAATGTACTGGAGACGTCTCTGGTAGTGAAGGGGTTAAAAACCCCATTAGGATGAAGGGAAATTCTTATTTGTACCCTAGAGTGCAGTTGGACTGCCCAGTATTGTCCCACCTAGTGTTTATATATAAAGCTGAATGAATGGAAGGACTGATACTTTTAAATACTGTTAAAGGGATAGTAGTGTTTAAATTTAAGTTTATTTAATATTGTAGACATTAAAAAAATAAGTACAACAATGTAAGTCTTATCTCTCAAACCTATATGGTTTGAGAGATATAACTTTCTGAAGTTCCCCCTCCAGGCTGTTTCAGACAAGTCTGTAATCTAGCTGCCAGCAGGAGATTCTGGTTGTGGGACCAGCCAGTGGCTCTTCAGCAGAGCCAAAATCACGCTATTTAGAAACAAATACTTCATTGAAACGGTTTAAAAAAGTGTGCTTGCAAACCAGGCACACTTTGTAGACCGTTCCAATGAAGTATTTATTTCTAAATATTTCAATTTCGACTCTGCTGAAGAGCCGCCGTCCAGTCAAATGACCGGAACCTGCTGCTGTCCCATACAGTGCTGAAACAGCCTGGAGTGGGGAACTTTAGTCAATTATATGTCAAACCATAATGGTCTGAGAGATAAGACTTACATTGTTGTACTGATTTTTTTTAATACCTACAATATTAAATAAACTTAAATTTAAACATTACTATCCCTTTAATACCAAGCATAGGCAACCTTTTTTCCAGCTGTTGCAGAATAAAACTCTTATCATCCCAACCAGCCATTGGGTGATATCAGGTGTAGTCTCCAACAGCTGGTGAGCCATATGTTTTGTATCCCAAGTTTATCCGATTGTTTTATGCAATCCATAGCTAGGCTAATTGGCCAGCCTTAATTTTGCTATATAAAAACTTACCTACTCAGTATTACTGGGGCTGTAAACCCTAATTATATAAACATATATGTTGTAGAATGTTTCCTGCTGAGTAAAACCAGGGTACTCACAATACAGGGAGATGTTTAGTTCAAAAGTTATCACAGAGCAAGCATATTTTTTTGAGCTTATGAGACCATGATTTTGTTTTCATCCGGGTGGCTCTGTTGCTGTTAGTAACTGTGGAAAGCTGGTTTTGTCGACACAAGCTATCAGTAAAATACTAAGATTAATTCTATAATAACATTTAAAGAAAGCATCTTTCAGCATCAGGAATACACTTGTTTTACTCTGTAGGAAAAGCCTTACAAGATATGTGCTCTTAATTAGGTTTTAGTGACCGTTTAAATATGTCTGCCTCATTGCAAAGTATCAGGAAAGGGCTGTTATGTTTTGAAGCAGGAAACATTTCTATTACTTAATAGAAATTTCATTAACCCTTTCAGTGCCAGAGGGGTACGGAATTCATTGTTTTGCAATGCATTCCGTATCCCTCTGGTACTCAATGAGTTAAGGGCCGGATTGGCCGTGTTGACATCTATAAATGGTCCCCTTTGATTTGGACTTCCCTGGATATCCCTATAGCAAGTAAATCAATGCTACTTCATTCCTACGTGGCCGTCTCCTCTTATAACAAACAGAATAATCCTTGAATGCTAAAGACATCTACAATGCATTGTCTTTAGTATCCAATGGGTTAAAATTGGTAGGGAACAGGCTGCACCTTTATTTTTATAATGGGTAACATTGTGATTACAGATTGGGTCACGTGTGCAAAACACATTATAAAGGGCAAATAACAGTAACTCTGACCTATTAAAGAATAAACAGTTGAAAAGGAACTTCTGTGTCCCACAGGTGATTCTGGTTTTATATTACCGTCTTCGTATCATGGGAGGCTCTATGCCATTGTTCTCGGAACAAGACAATCCAGCTTCCTTCTCACCTTACATCCTCACCAGGTACAGAGAATGAACAAGACTTAGCGTCTTAGTGTTCTGCAATGGGAGAAGAACCGTCAGACCTGTGACTGCATGTTGAGATAAGATCAAGGCAGATGCTTGTAATCCTGTATTGGAACCGTAGAACTAGGCCTACCATCAGGTGTATACTGTCTCAGTTGAAACTGCATCCATATAGGCAGGAAGTTAACTCTTTAAGGACCATGCTGGTGTGCAATGCGTTGCTTCACAAAGTGTTAAAGGCACACAAACATTTCCAAATAATAACCTTCCACTTAACCTTACTATGGCCAGAAACTCCTAATGACCTCTATTAACCTCGAGTTCCAGAGAGGTATCCAACACATTGCAGTGCAATGAGTTGAATGCCTCACTGGCACTCAAAGGGTTCATCTTGTTCCTTGGTTCAAAAGTTAAAGCAAAGCTAACACCTCTTACTACTGATCTCCCACACACACTTAAAGGGACAATAATACTTAATATAAAATATATATATATATATATATTGTAGTGTTTATCCCCCTGAGTAAACAAGGGTACTCCCACTGCTAAGAGGTGTTTTATTCAAAAGTTATTAGTTCAAACTTGAATTTTTAGGTGCATTCTCACAGTGGCCTGAAATTGTACAGTGGCACTGTTGCTATACCATCCTATGGACAGCTCTGGTCAGTTGACCATAAATCTCCATTGGATAGTGTAGCAACAGCGCCACTGTACAATTTCAGGTCACAGTGATACTGCACCTGAAAAAATTCAAGTTTGGGCTGTAATAACTTTTGAATAAAACACCTTTCAGCAGTGCAAGTACCCTTGTTTAAACCCTGCAACATATTATTTTTTACATTTTAAGTATTACTATCCCTTGAACTTGCTACGACAAGAGAATCCTAATGTCCACTATAAAATGTGCCCTTGTTCTACAGATAACATCTTCACTGTGTCCTGGATGTTCTATCCATGGAGGAGGACATGACAGTTACAGGCTCTTTTTTAAGCAGCAATGCGTTGTGTACCCCTGTGGCACTGAAAGGGTTAAACTGAAACCGGAAGAGTGTATGAGTCTACTTTACCCTATAAGAACCATTTTAGGGAACCAGTCCACACGGTGACGTAACTACAAGTAGTGCAGAAGATGCAGTTTTGATTGGGCCCAGGTACAAGGATGTCTACTGGTTCTGCACTATCCTGCAACCCCTTACAGTCAGACCAGTTTCATATCTTAAAGGGATAGTAATACTTAAAAATTACTATCCCCCATGTTGTAGCAACTAAAAAACTGAGTTAAATGAGACCAGCGGCATCTCTCAAAACTTTATGGTTTGAGAGGTATCCACTTTCAAAGATCCCTCTCCCCTGACGTCAGCATTCTAGCTGACAGCAAGGGAATCCGGTCCCGGGACCGGCGGAGGCTCTGCAGCAGAGCGGAAATCGCGTTAATAAAAAAGAAATCCTTAACTTAAAAGGTCTTCTACATGTGCTTGCAAACCAAGCACATGTAGAAGACCTTTTTGGTGAAGGATTTCTGTTTTATTAACGCGATCTCGGCTCTGCTGCAGACCCGCCGGCTGATCCCAGGAGAGGATTCCCCTGCTCTCAGCTAGAACGCTGACATCAGGGGAAAAGGCAAAAAGAGGGAACTTTGAAAGCGGATATCTCTCAAACCATAAAGGTTTGAGAGATGCCGCTGGTCTCATTTAACTCAGTTTTTTAGTTGCTACAACATGGGGGATAGTAATTTTTAAGTATTACTATCCCTTTAACTCGTGCTGACATCATCACACACACAGCCACTGCTAACCAATAAGATAAGAATAGCTTTGGCGAGACCCTGCTCTTTTCTTCATGAACTATTTGAGATTCAGAGAAGTGTCCAATGAGTTTCTGACTGCCCATCCTCAGATCTTGCTTCTAGTTATGCCCCTGAATCCACACAGAATTACTTATAGCAGGGTTTTCTCTTAAGATTAACCCTTTAAGGACTAAAGGGATATACGCATTGCATACCACTCTGGTCCTTAAAGGGTTAAGCTGAATAGGAAGTGTTAGTCTTCCTTTATGTTAGGGATCCAACACAAAATAAAAGATTAAAAAAAAAAAAAAAAAAACAACCATAAAGGTGTTTCTACATCATTTTACATTAGGTCTGTGATTGTGATCACCTCATCTTGAGTTTAAAGGGATAGTAATGCTGTAGAATAAAGGCAGCTCTAATTAATCTTCATACTAGAAACATAGAAACATAGAATTTGACGGCAGATAAGAACCATTCGGCCCATCTAGTCTGCCCAATTTCCTACTGTGTAAAAAAAAAACAAAAAAAAAAACACACACAACCTCAAACCTTTTTTGGTCCTTGGTCTTTTCTTATGTTAAGGACCGCCTTATGCCTATCCCATGCATGCTTAAATTCTGTCACTGTATTGACATCTATCACTTCTGCTGGTAGGCTATTCCGCTTGTCTACTACCCTCTCAGTGAAGTAAAACTTTCTTACATTACATCTAAACCTGTGTCCCTCTAGTTTTAGACTATGGCCTCTTGTCCTAACGTTTTTACTCTTTTGAAATATACTTCCATCCTGTACTTTGTTGAATCCCTTCATGTATTTGAATGTTTCTATCATATCCCCTCTCTCTCTTCTCTCCTCCAAGCTATACATATTCAGATCCTTTAGTCTATCCTGATATTTCTTTTCCTGTAGACCAGTCACCATTTTAGTAGCCCTTCTTTGAATTTTCTCTAGAGTATCAATATCCTTCTGGAGATGGGGTCTCCAGTACTGTACACAATATTCTAGGTGAGGTCTAACTAGAGATCTGTAGAGTGGCATGACTACTTCCCTTTTTCTGCTACTAATGCCCCTAGCTATACAACCCAGTGCCCTGCTTGCATTCCCCATTGCTTTATTACATTGCCTGCTTACCTTTAAGTCATTAGAAATAATTACTCCCAAATCCCTTTCCTCTGTTGTCTCTGACAGCACAGTACCCTTAATGGTATATTTTTCCTTTGGATTTTTATGTCCCAAGTGCATTATTTTACATTTATCAACGTTAAAGTGCATCTGCCACACTCTTGACCATTCTTCTAATTTACCTAAATCATTCGCCATTTGGCTTTTTCCCCCTGGAATGTCTACCCTATTGCAGATCTTTGCATCATCTGCAAAAAGGCATACCTTTCCTTGAAGACCTTTTGCAATATCACTAATAAAAATATTAAAAAGAATGGGACCCAGTACAGATCCCTGAGGTACTCCACTAGTAACACTCCTTTCGTCCGAATATTCTCCATTGACTACCACCTTCTGTCTCCTGTCACTCAGCCATTGCCTTATCCATTTCACTATTTTTACATCTAGACCCAAACACTGCAATTTATTTATGAGTCTTCTATGAGGGACAGTGTCAAATGCTTTACTGAAATCTAGATAAGCTATATCTACTGCTCCCCCCGATCTATTATTTTAGTTACCCAGTCAAAAAAATCTATGAGGTTAGTTTGACAAGATCTCCCTGCTGTAAACCCATGCTGTTTGGTATCTTGCAAGCTATTCATATTCAGATATTCAACAATTCTTTCCTTTAACATAGTCTCCATTAATTTTCCCACTACTGATGTAAGACTTACTGGTCTGTAGTTACCAGACTCTTCCCTGCTACCTTTTTTGTGAAGCGGTACTACATTTGCTACCTTCCAATCTTCTGGAACTATTCCTGTTGCTAGTGACTGATTGAATAATTCTGTTAAAGGTTTTGCCAGAACACACTTAAGTTCTTTTAATAACTTTGGGTGTATCCCATCTGGACCCATTGATTTATCGGTTTTTACCTTAGAAAGTTGAATTAGAACTTCTTCTTCTGTAAACAGGCCATGGAGAGTGTTATTTCAATACGATCCAAGTTTTAGTACAAGGGTAATTGAATGATAAAGTGCCCCCCCACACCTTTTACTGATGTAACACTGCTCACCTCAGAGCAACAAGACTGTCCGGATGGACCACAGAGAGGGACAATCTTCAGTGATCATAAGGAAAAACCTGAATAACCTGTCAAGGGGGGCAGGGTTTTCCTTATGCTCACAGTAAGAAGATTGTCCCTTGCTGTAATCTGTCCGGTCAAGGGACCAGATTCCACATCTGACGGGAGGTGGCCAACACTAGGTAAAAGGGGCGGGAGGGGAATACTTCAATTACTCTTGAACTACAACTCTGACAGTATTGAAATAACACTCTCCATGAACCAAATACTATAAAGATTAATTGGAGCTGCTTTTATTTTGAAATTTTAATATCCCTTTAATCCCTTAACGACCAGCCGATCGGAACAGCGCGGTCAGTTAAGGACCACAGAGCATTTTTTAAAAATTATTTCTACTTCCGGACTCCCCAAACGGCATGAAGCCGCGGGGGTATCCCGGAATTCCATGACGGTCATAGTACGTCATGGGTCGTTATATCACAACGACCCATGACGTACTATGACCGTCAAGGGGTTAATGTAGAGAATATCAGTCTTTATAATTGATACCAAATGTTGATGATTGATTCCTTGGCAGACTTCAGCTGTTGCTTCTCAACTCCACTGAAGAAATGTGTCTTGGCAGCGATGTTTGGTTCTGATTTTTACCATTCGCATATGAATCTAAGGGCCTTATTCATCAAGCTAAAGAGGTACAGTTCTGGAGCCAACCAACTGCACCACAAGGGGAGGAAGTTGAAAGTTTTCAATGATTAAATGGGGGTTTACCCACTTGAATGCCAAAAAGATCTCCAGTGCATTATACAGCAATGCAGTGGAGACATATCTGGCATTCAAGGGGTTATTTGTGGAATTGTAATTTGTCCTCTATGGTAAAGTTACTTTGGTCTGGAATTGCACCCATTTAGCTTCCTGAATGCATCCCTACATTTTGAATACTTACATGTTTCCAAATGATAAATTCTATCTGTAGAAGGTCCTCCTTGCCTTCTCATGTTGCATTGTTGTTTATTGGCATACTGGTACATAACAAACTCTTCTCTCATGTGAATTCTACCATACTAGTGTTGTGGATGCTAGAGCCGCCTCCAGCACATTGCATTGTCTTGTAGACTGTATGGATCACAACAGTGTGCAGTGTCAGTCAGCTGCTGCAAGAGCCAATAGAATGCTATCATGTATAAAAATGGCTATAGATTCACTGGACAAGAAGATAATTCTACCTGTCAGTAAATCCTTGTTAAGACCTCAATTATAATATGGAGTACAGAGTTGGGCACCATCTCCTCCATGACGCAGGATAATTCTTCTCCTCAGTACATCCAGCAGAAGTATGTCATCCAGAACTGATTGAAGATGTTACATCTGTGGAGGTGGATGTGACGGATGCCAAAAGGATCATATGACTCAAAGTCAGCACACTGCACATTATAATCTTAACCCTTTAAGGAAGGGGGGAGGAGGTGAACTCTTCTCTGACCTAAAGATATCAGTAATGACATGAGACATAATCAGACCTGCTGTTAGACTCCCAGCATAGTTGCAGTTCATGTGAAGTCCGGATCTCAATCAAACCAGAAAAAGACGTTTCAGCTAAAATACACAACGCACAAAGAAAATCAAGATGTTTATGAAATAAATGTATATACTAACAATATCATCAAAAGAGTAAGAGGCCCGTGTCTCGTAGTCAAAGGCCAAAAACTGATAGCTTTTTTTAAGATGTTTGATGATGACTTGATCCAAGATTTCTTGTGGATGGACAGTTGCTGTAAAATAGCAGACAAGTATCTCCTAGCCATGACCTTTGTTTATTTCAAGAGAGCTGGATTCAAAATAAACAAGCACACCAAACTGAATTTCTTTGTTGCTTTGTATTTGGCAAATAGAGTTGAAGAGGATGAAGAAGAAATCAGGTATGAAATCTTCCCATGGATCTTAAGGGAAAACGGGAGGAAGCTCTTTCCAGATTTTCTCAAATCAGGAGATCACTTGTGGTCAAACATTCATGAAGGGCTCAAATGGTACAAGAAACCAAAAGATGCCCCCCAAAGAGGACCCAATTAAGAACGAGGCACACTGAATAAACAAAAAAAGAAATATATATTTTATTGCATTGATACAAACAAGGAAAGATCTTAAAAACAATTAAAGGGATAGTAATACTTCGTTTTAACTTTATTTTATTTAGTAGGCATTAAAAAAACATGAAGAATGATATAAGTCTTATCTCTCAAACCTTTATGGTTTATGAGATATTCACAAGCAAAGTTTCCCCTCCCGCCCCTTTATCCTAGTGTAAGCCATCTCTTCTCAGATGTGGAATGCAGTCCATAGACCAGACAGATAACAGAAGGGGACACTCTTATTCCTATGAAAACAATGAAAGCCCTGCCCCCCTTGACAAGCTTTTCAGGTTTTTCCCTTATCTTAATTGAAGATTGTCCCGCTCTGCAGTCTACCTGGGCATCTCCCTTCTGCTCAAGCTGAACAGTGTGACATCAGTAAAAGGGGCGGGCGGGGGACACTTTGTCATTGAATTACTCTGGAACTACAACTCTGACAGAATTTAAATAACACTCTCCAAAGTCCAAATACTATGATGATTAATTAGAGCTGTTTTTATTATGAAACATTACTATCCCTTTAAAAAACAAGTCTGGAGAGCCCAGACAAATAAATGGTAAAGCCCCTACATCATAAGTATACACCCAATGATACGGATAACAATAAAAAGCACTACAGGATATAAGTAGTGCAATAGAACAAACATGCACGGTATAGCAGAAGCATCAAAATACTTATCTCAGCAAACGTAACAGGTGAAGACTAAAGGGGCAAAGATAATAATGACCAGACTCGCCAGACCACCAGCACCCAACGCGTGTCGGCCTGAGGAAGCCACAGTCAGTATGTGGGGCACACGTGACATTTGATGTTAGGTGTTCTACACATTTAGTTCAGTATCCTATTTATGTTTATGATCATTACTGATTCATAGTAGCCATTGTATTTATTAAGATCTGGGGTTACTATACTCTGGTTTAGTGATTCTCAACCAGGGTGCCGTGGCACTTTGGTGTGCCACGGACATCGACTTAGGGTGCCTCATGTTTTCTATGAAGACTAGCAAAAATTGATTTTTAAATAAAGATTTATAGAAATTGTTATGCACAATATGTTTAGTTTTGTTATTATGATTAAAAAAATAATAACAGTATATTTATGTATTTTATCCTTGATAAACTACATTAAATATGTTAGGGGTGCCCCGAATGTTCTAGATTATGTGTTAGGGGTGCCCTGAACCAAAAAGATTGAGAGCCACTGCTCTGGTTTCTCGTGTGGTTCTGATTATTATATTGAGGAGGGGACAGTGTGGATTCAGGCAGGATACTGTGTATGGTACTTTGTAGTATTAAGGTGGAGAGAACAGGCATTGTGTTTTCTGTCTTGCAGTCCTGTTCTCTATCGGATACATAGTGAGAAAATTGTGTACGGTGTTGTATGATAATGATTTATTACCCTTTATAACTTAGTGCCCTTTCTGAAGGGACGCCTGGTTTTGCTGTATTATTGTGGGAATAGGAGGAAACTGTATATCTGAGGTAGATCAGTGAGACCCCAGATATAGATCTATGCCGTATTGGCTCTCTGTAGATGTCTGGTGAGGAGATTTTAGGCCATATTCTATTGCAGTAAAAAATAAAAAGAGAGGCAAAAAACAAGGGGCGCCCCTTGTGTGTATCAGAATGTCAAACTCAAACCAACACCGCACCCTAATGTGCGCACTCACGAGATTTTATTGTCAGCCACGGCATATGCCGATACTGACTAACCAGACAACTGGAAAAATAGAAACCGCCTCCAGACACGGTGAAATGTTCAGATGTCAAATACTGGATCCTGGGCAGCTCCCCGGACGCGCTCTCTCTCAGCGGTAAAACATAAATGGAACAACACAAAACACGATGGGGGAGCCAATGGTGAAATACATTATAATAAACAATATAAAATCAATGCACTAACCTTAGAATAAGGTGAGACTTTGGACGGCTAGTACAATTTAAAGACCATCTTTAATACACTGTGAGATTAATTACAATTGCCAAGTCCACTTTAAAGAACAATTTTGGAGAACTAATCCACATAGATTTGATTCATAGTGGTCACTAGGATTTGCTGCCTAGGTTAAGAGGATTAAAAATACTTTGGAGCACTGAGAGAGGAGAGACCCGAACGGAGACGAGGGAAGTTCTCCGCATGTCTGATTAGTCAGTCGACTCGGACAACAGAGTCCTGACCTTATTCTAAGGTTAGTGCATTGATTTTACTCTTGATAAAGTTATTGTTATTTATAACGTATTTCACCACTGGTGCCCCCATCGTGTTTTGCGTTGTTCCATTTAGATTCTATTGCGGGTGCTAAATGTTAACCCCTTAACGACCGGCGGTCCTGGGACGTTTCCGTCCCATAAGGACCGCATAGAACCACTTGGACGCGCCGGTACATGTGACCTGTTGCGTGTATCGGCACGTCACTATGGGGCCTGATAGAGATTGCTCCGATGTTGGAGCGGTCAATTTCAGGCCCTATTTTTACTTACAGCGCTCCCGGTAGAGCGCTGTAAGTAAAAAGTACGTGACGTACTATGACCGTCATCGGTCCTTGAGTATTTCAAGGACCGTGACGGTCATAGTACGTCACATGTCGTTAAGGGGTTAACATCCGTTTTATCAAACATTTTCCTATTGAAGTCTATGGAGAAAACTGGAGATAAAAGCAGAGATAAAATTAGCACCTGTAATAGAATCTAGCCGGTAGTGTTGTATTTCTGAGGTGGATGAATGGTGAATTTCCTGGATTCTGTCATGGTTACCATTTAACTCACAGAGTGAGGGGATCAGAAATAGTGTGTCTGAGGCTGATAAACCCAATACCTTCAGAGTACTTTTGTTCATCGTGTGACTAATATATTTATATTGTAATTGCAGTTTATTGGTCCATGATATGTCACACATTAGGATTTTTTAGAACTACTAATGTGTGATGTTATTATCTTATTAAACTATATGGGATATTTTATTTCATTGAAGTGGTGGAGTTATTTCCCCTTTTCACAACATATCAGTGCAGCGCTTGGTTTTGTATCTTTATCTGTTTTGTTTGGTTTGCTCCCTGGGAGGGGGGCGGGGCTTTGTTTCGAGTTGCTTTCTGATTTGCCAGATATAGTAGCTATAAACTGGTGTGCCACAATTTTTTTTTTTTATATTATAAATACTGTACTACTGGAATAAGTGCCCCTTAATTTTATCCTTTAATTAATAGGTTTTATCTGGGTAGTAGTTATTTTCCAGTAAATCTATATATGAATCAGGATAATCTTCACACTCAAATTAGCTTCATAAGTGTCCTGCAGGGAACTAAAACATCAGTTTATTATATTCCACTGCAATTTTTATATAATTTTTTTCTACTAACTTGGGCATGCAGATTATTTTAGTTCATATCATTTATCTAATCCAGCACCTCCCCAAGGGAAGGGAAAGGCAACATCAACTATGACCACACACAAGTGCGCACACACACACACACACACAAAACCTATATTATTAATTTATTTTGCATTGTCTGCTGTTTCCAGCATTTTCACTGTTGTCTACTTTTAGTTCACACCTCTTCTCAATGCGCAGATGCACTTTGAATGATAAAGTTCCTATAGGAAAGCCACCTTTATTATAATTATCCTGAGAAAGGGGTGGTGTGAACCCAGAAACACATAGATATTGTATGATATTGTATACTTCCATTAAATATCCTACACAAGAAAGAACAAAAGATTGGATTTTGTCTTTGCTACACTCCGGTTTGCTGATTGGAGTAACAAGAAGATCCGAGTTGTACATGATTGCATCTGGAGTAGCGCTGACACGAGACCTGCTGGATCAGGGATCAGAGTAATGCGACTGAACCTCAGATGTGCGATTGATAAAAGTGGGGATCTGGTGAGCAGATAATTGTTATATGCTGACTGACAAGCCATGTTCTTGTAAGCGCTTTTCACATTGGGGGCTGGGCAATACCAGTGCTTGAATAGGCAGACATACCCAGATGCCCCTTTTCCAGCTTTAGTGCTACTTTCAGCTTACACTCTGCTCCATCTGAGAAATATCTCCCCAGTACACTGCAGAGTAAATATATTAAGTAATGCTTGTGTACTTACAGTCACATTAACAGGATTAGCAATTCATATTAATTTTATCTGTTCACATTCTATATAATAATTCGCTAAGGATTTTTGTCAGAGGCCGTCATGCGCAGTAAAGACGACTGCGCACGCTGCAGTCATGCTCAGTAGAGACTGCCGGCGCCATGGCTGATATGGAGCGGGGCGCTCTGAATACAGACCAGAGTCCTCTCTGCACACCTTCCTGGGACCAAGTCATGCGCAGTAGAGACTGCCCGCGCCGTGGCTGATATGGAGCGGGGTGATCCAAATTCAGACCGGAGTCCTCTCTGCGCACCTTCCTGGGACCAAGCGGTGGCACTGTGGCTTGTGTAAACTGGCTCTTCAACTAGTTAATATATACCTTCTATCGTACTGGTTTATAGTTTTTGGCTAGTATTAGCACTAACTACTTTTTAAATATAACGAGAGGATTTTATATTTATTGTATTCATTTATTTATATTTGTCTCTATATTGCTGATTTTTATTGCTTTTTATCTGTATTTAATAAATGCTGCACGTAGATCCCCTGTGCGCTGTTTCCTCTTTTTTCTGTTTCTTGCATGCACACACCACTGCCCGAGTGGACTCCAGGTGACTGACAGTGGCACGGGGATTTTGCAGAAAATTGCTACCTTGATTGTCAGATTGATTTGTGAATTTACCTGGATTGACTTACCAGCACTATTGTATTGGAACTGTGTTCTATTACTCATCTTTCAAACATTGAGACTATTTATCATTATTCCATCTCATCATCTCCATTGAACCATATATGGTACTGTTATCTCATCAATGCTTATATGAACTTCATCACCATTGTCTCTACTGAACTGTATATAGTATTGCTATCTTGCATCATACACTGTTTATCACCATCAGCTTTTCATTGCGCTGTGTATGGTATTGTCATTTCACCATTACTCAGGTTTATTGCATTTCTTATCGAATCACATATGTTATTCTGACTGCTGAGGTATTCTAGCAAGCATTTATCAATATCTCAGTAGAGATACTGGGATTTATGTCACAGATTACTAGTTGTTTTATTTTTTTTTTGAATATGTGATATTATCTCTTTGTAGCTTACCCAGCGTTACGTCTAATTTCAGTCAGACTATTATTGATATAAGTGTGTTTCTTAGTTGTAAAGATTTCCATTGTGTTTACAGATTGTCTGTCTTTACCATTTCCACTATACACATCAAGTACAGGTTCCCTTTAGTTTCCTGTACAGAAATTACTTTAGGCTATCACTCATTTATAGATTTCTTGGTGTTAATATAGAAAGTAAGTGTCTTGATAGTCAGAGGTTGTACTGTGCATTGCACACCCCTCTGGAACTCAAAAGGTTTATACCTGGAGCTTACCAACATTTAAAGATAGCAGATTCTTCTTTTCTAATGCTGTTCTTATGTATTATTTTGTTTTGTTAAGAACATGAAACACATTTTATTAAATACCGGAAAAAGAAATATGGAGAACAGTTTTGGGCACCAGCGGGGAGGTGCCCTAAGGTGTGATAAACATGTGAATGTTATTCTGGTGTCTACACACTAAGATCTGCCATGTTAGAGATATGTTAATCAGTTGGAGCCATAGAATAAACCAGTAGTTGGAGAGTTTATCACAATGTAGAACTTATTTACTCTTTATCACATCTTAGTGCCTAATACTTTCTAGTATAGACCTGTGCAACAAAACTGATTAAGAGTTTGAAATATTTTAACTACAAAGAGAGACTACTCAAAAATTGGGTGTCATATTTTGAATTCATGAAAAGGCATTTAAGAGGAATATGATTACTATTTACTGATGTATTCAAGGTCAGTATAAAGAACTGTCTGGGGAGTGTTTTGCTAACAACTGAGTGAAAATAGGTGTATATATTGAAATTGGATGAAAGGTGCTTTCAAGTACAACAAAGGTAGGGATTTTTTATGATAAGAATGTAGAATTCTTTGTGTCAGAGGGCTGTTTTGGTGGATTCTGTAGATATTTTCAAAAATCTTTGAATACCTTTGTAGCTCAACGCTCTACTGAGAATTACGAGAGATAGTTTCAGTGCAGATTGGATGCTGGTCCAGAGAGACATCTAACTGCCTTTGGAATTGAAGAAATTTCTCACCCATTTGTTTCTTAATTAGAAAATGCTTCAGCAGATTTTTTATTTTCCTTCCTCTAGATCAATAAGGGAGATTCTACAGAATTTTAATTTGATGGGTTTACATATTTTCCATCATCATCAACAACTATGTTAATACTGAATATCAAATAGTTTAATTCTTATCTGAAAAATGCAGTTTCTAAACTAACACTGGGTGGGGGGGGATTCACTAAGCTGTTATAAATCGGAGATGACTGCTCCAGTGATATCACTTCTCCAATTACTGGGTTATTCTATGGAGCCTATGTGTTAAACGTCTTCAGCTTTGGAGATCTTAGTGCATAGGCTCTATAGAATAACACAGGAACTGGAGTAATGATAAACTGGAGAAGTCATCTCCACTTTATCACCGCTTAGTGCATCTCCCCCCCCGTGTTGTATTATACTTGATGTGTGTCTGTTGTGGTCACTTTCTCCTTTCTGAGCATCACCTTAATGTAATAATCACTTTAACCCTTTGAGTGACAGAAGGGTACGCAACGCATTGCTTTGCAATACATTGCGTAACCCTCTCAAAGGGTACTTATGAGAGCTAGTTGCACTATTATGATGCTAGTCACCATATGTCTAATTATTGGAGGGCGACTATAGAGGTGAAAATTCTGCTCTAATTTAATTGGGAATTTAAAGGAGCAGTAAACTTTTATTATGAAAACACGTATTTTATAGAGCTTTTCCTGTTGAATAAAACAAGGTCACTCCCATCGCTGTCAGATTTTTTATTCAAAATTTATATCAGTTTAAATAACCAGGAAGTGAATTTACTGTGTTTACTTCTTGATAGTTCTGACAGGAAGTGACAGGCAGTTTCTATCACATTCTATGGAGAACTGTACTTCTCTGAATTTTCTGACTTTCCTCTCCATTAGAATCTACCAGGAAATCTAATTAGAATTTGACCACTAGAGGGCACTGCTAATGTAAAAAAACATGGGTTTAAACTGTAATAACTCTGGAAATATAAATCTCTCAGCAGTGGGAGTACCCTTATTGTACTCAGTAGGAAAATCCCTACAATATATATTTTTTCATAAAAAAAAGTTTGCTGCTCCTTTAAGCCAGTATTTGCTGGAAAGGTGTCCAGAACATTGCTCCAAAATGCTTTGGGGACCTTTCTCATATTCAGATGGTCAAAAGGTATATTTATTTGTCCCTTATGGATCAGCTGGTTTTCTCCAGAATTACTGTAATTCTTGGTACATCGGCCTCATTGCCAATTTATCTGATTCCTTTGTTGCTGCCGGTTGGAATGCACAGGATGCACAAAGAACCATTTCTCTTTGTTATTCAGGTATAATTATTTCCTTCCTAGTGAAACCTCAGGCAAGATTTCTCAGGAAGTAAAGTCTCTTCAGTTCATGGTTTATTCCATGGAAACTAGTTACCCAGTAGAGAGGTTCTGGATAAATACATTTAACAGAGCAACATAATAGCTGAAGAGATGTTTTTTTGCACTGTAGAGTTTTCTTTCTATAAGATGCATTCAAACAGAAATATACCTTCAGTTAATAAAATGTTACTTTACTTTATAGTTAGGGGAGGAACTAAAGGTGGTGCAGCTAGTGCGAGGCCCAGGGGCCTGCAGAGACATAAGGGACCTTATAACAGGTGTAGAGAATCGACACAGAAGCTTAATGGCACCTATATAATATTTTCTACATTCAGTAAGTTTGTATGTGCTGCTGTCATAGTCCCTGTTTTTATCCTCTTGTGGATGATAGACATATCTTGCAACTCGTTATAGCGTTCTTGTATCCAAGGGGTTAAGGCCCCAAAATACAAAAAGTTTTCAAAGCATGAGAGTCACCCGCCTTTGGAACACTGTGTGCGTAGGGGAGAAGGAGAAGCACAAGTCCAGGGGGGTCAGGCCAGGACTGAGTAGTCAATAAACTTTAATTTCCAAATATGCTGTATCATCTCCATGGTTTCCAGTAGCAGCACCCGGTAGCACTCCAGCTATTGTTAGGCCACAATTCTTATCATCCATGATGGAGGTTATAGTCTAAAAGCAACTGAAGATCCTCCGTTTTCCCACTCTACGGCCAGGTAGATTGTCATTGTGGAACCCTCAGTAGAACACTGCTAAACAAAAGCATTCAAGTGTAATCGCTGAAATCTTGAAGCTTTGGTCTGCTCAGTACCCCATTCTTTGGGGCTATGCAATGTCATTATGCTCCCTCTACATTTGGAGTGTGTGTGTGAATATGTTCCGCTGCTGAGATGACGACTGCCAAAATCAGCTCAGTACACAAAGGGGGAACATGTGGGTAAGGTCTCTGATTGTATCGGGATCATGGTGGTAGTGCACTTCCACACAGCATGAGGTACAGAGCACATTGTAGCCTCAATATTTAAACATTTCTGAGCTATGATTACTCTTTAAATACCTTCTGTTTAGCAATGTTCTTTGGGGGATTTCACAATGAAGATGGGAAACCTGATGATCTTCAGCTGCTGGAATACAACTCCTTTCCTACCTAGCCAGATCTTGGCTTGCCAAGATTGAGGGACAGATGGATGTCCACCTATTGCCCAATCTTCATATAGGATATAACTGGGAAACAGAAGGGCCTTTCTCCTACTGTCTTGCCTATAATTATCTAGTTTAAAAGTGTGTGTCTTAAATAAGGGGACCACACTTCTTCTTTAATGCAAGACATATCTGGTCTGATGACTTGAGGGCTGGTCACATTGACTAAGACACACTTTTAAACTAGATAAATTGTAAAAATAGGCAATACAGTAGGAGCGAGGTCCTTTTTTTCCCATTATGACCCATACCAAGATTCTCTAACCTCGGCCCCACCCCTCTGGTGGTTATAATGGCCTAGAAAGTTGGAGAGATTCTCTGGACGTGTGAGTAATTAATTATGCAGCTACATCTCATCAAGTCAGAGAGCAAAGCACTATTGATATTAGGTTCCTTAATTACTAAATCGGATATCTTAAACTATTATCCTACTTTGAAAACAAAAAATCACAAGTTATAGGCAGTTTAAAAAGATACATATTTGCCCTCCTCTCATCCCCTCTTTTCTTAATATACTGTGTATTTTGAAAAACGTGTTGGTTAAGGCAGGTATGGTAGGTGGATGGACATCCTAATAGTTACCCTGGGGCTTATTTGTTTTTCTAGTTATGCCCCTGCAAATTGTGTATTTTTTGTTTTCTCCTGAAATTGCATTTTATTATATTATATTTATTAATAACATGTGGAAGTTGGTGAAGGTGCAATACTGGGAGCAGCCATTTTGTGCTGCAGCTACAGTAGAGGGGGAGATGCCCTGAAGTGAGAGAGGTCCCTCCAGTGAGTAATCCTCTCCAGTTCCTATTTTATTCTTTAAAATCTATGTACAAATATATCTCCAGCTTGTACATGGAGGCTCCATATGAATAACCCAGAAACCAAAGAGTTTTCCTCTCCTTTTTTCCCACCTTAGTGCTTAACTCATCCTGTAAAGTAACTATGATTCTTTCACAATCAATGGTCCACATACATAAAGATATTGGAGCAATTTTGGTGGTAAGACAACTACACCTCTGGGGACAAATAAAAACTATTTTATTAAATGTTTTGGAGACCTGTCTAGCACTCACAGAATGAAATACTCCATTAAAATAATTGGCAATCTGGGGAATGTTCATATAATCCTGATAGTGCAGGTTATTTCCCCTGTGTTTACTTTGTGGATATAGTCTGGTATGGCTATACAGAGTCCAGTGTACCTATGTATTTCTAATTGCTTCTTTAGTCTTTAAATTGGTGCCACTTGTACCAGGAAGCCAGAGGGAGAAGTCCTGCTTGTCTTGTGTGAGATCATCCAGGGATATTTTAAGTTGTTGTATATTAATGGCTCCTTGAGGACTGATTGGAGCACATCTCGATTACAGAGATCAGAGACATATGGCAGAAAATCTATATTGTGGGAACTTTAAGGGTTAATATTTACAAAATCTCAGTGTCAGCTCATTTTGGAAGTTCCCACCTAGGGGTGTGGCTTGTGATGCCATTCATGAGCACAAATTCTGGAAATGATTTTACTTACTACCCATATTTAGTTTCAGACCAAGTTTTGTGATGTTTAGAGGAGAACTAAAACCTTTTAATAACAACCCCCTAGTTACATTACTATGTCCACAGCATCCTAATGGCCCTTATGAACTTTGTTATTGTGCCTATTTCCAAAGAGAACATCTTCAGCTAGTCAAGTCAGTGCAGGTAGACATGACAGTTGCTAGCAGGACCCCAACCTCAGCTCACTTCGTGTGGTCATTTTAACCATTTAACAAAGGGTATGAAATGCTGTGCTTCATAATGCGTTATATGCTTCTCAGGTTGTTAAAGGGTTAAATATATTTGTGCATTCAGACCGCCTCAGTTTGAAATATTTGTCAGTATTTATCTTGTCCGACTCCGCCAGCCTAACATCCAGGACTGTTGAAGACATTGCCTCTTGAAGAAAGTTGCAAGGGCAAATTCATAGGGTCCATTAGGATTTTCTGGCCATAGCATTGTAAGAGATGTGTTATTGTAAGGCCTTACTGGTTTTCCTTTAAGATAAAAAATCTCTGCTAATGCACTCAGATCTCATTTCAGATTACTGCACAGACAAGGTGACAGCACCCAGCACTGCAGCTTTGATCATTTCATCAAGTTATACATAAAAGAATCATCAGTTTCTGGAGAACTAATTACTTGATTACAGACGCCACATACGCATGGCTGGGAAATAACCCCTCCACTATTTGTGAGACTCTCTTCCTATTCACCCCCTGTTTTGTTATTATTACAGTTGGCTTCAGATTATGACAGTTGACTTCAATGCAGATAGGTTGTAGATCCAGGGAACTATCTTACTGCCATTCAGAGTCAGGAAGGAATTTTTTGTACTCACTTGGGGCATTAATGGAATTGGCTTCAATGTTTCCGTTTTTTGTTTTGTTTTGTTTTTTTAAACTTCCTCTGGATCAAAAGGGATGATTTGGCACAAGATGGACTTGATAGACACATGTCTTTTTTCAGCCTCATCAACCATGTATAATTTGTCCCAGAACAGATGTAATGTTACATTATAAATATGCCTCAAAGATCCAATTAAACTTTAACAAATTAAATCCAGTTCTCTTGAAAATAATTGCTTTTCTATTGTTTTCATTTTGGACAAAATTCAAACTCCCTTGTAAATAGCAACTTGTGTTAATAAATGATCATTTCCACATCAGTTACAGTTAACATTGGAGTTACTGCTTCACATACTTAACCCATTGAGTTCCAGGAGGTATACAACGACTGTTCTATGAATCAATGCTGGAGATACTCTTTGATGTTAGGTGTCTGAATTCAGAGATGCTACTGACTTTAGTTATTTTCTTCTGTTCTATGGATATTGGGCCATATGAAGCAATACAAATGTGATATACATACCTGGGAACTTTCAGTTGAGGGCTACCCGGAGGGTAGTCCTCTGTTCAGCAGGGGGTGACAAAAATGACGCTAATCGTGTCAAAAAGGGGCGGGGCTTGACGTGAGTGGGGGGGGGGGGGCGCTTAACCCTTTGAGTGCCAGAGTGGTACGGAATGCATTGCAAAGCAATGCTTTGTGTACCCCTCTGGCACTGAAAGGGTTAAAGAGGAACTGGCTCCTGTCTACATCCGCCTCCACATTGGGAACATACATCTTGAGACGATTTGCATGATTACTTCTCCCCATTACTTTATTCTACCCTTTTAGTGGAAGAATAAGGCAATTCAGGTCAGGGAGCTCAGCACTGCTGTTAATGGTTCCCTAACTACTGAAGCAAACACCTCTTAAACCATTACTCTGGAAAAAAAAAACATGCAAGGAATCTACTACTTAAATTGATACCAGTAATGAGGCTTACAGCTGGCATGTGACAGGTGTAATTTAACCCTTTGAGTGCCAGAGAGGTATCATTGCATTGCGTTGGATACCTCTCTGGCACTCAGAGGGTTAAGTGGCCATAATATTGTTTTATAATATATCTTGAATATCACATATTGCTGGGTTAGGTGATGGTACCCTGAAGGGACACCGTCACCAAAAAACATTTGGTGATTTTGAAAGGGCTCTTACAAAATTAAAGGAATACAAAGGCTAAAATACAACTTTGTTCTGCATGAAACAAAATGTGGTAACATTCACGGATGCTATATATATGTGGAATGCTGTGTTCACTTGAGAATTTGGAAGGTGATGCTCAGAGCTTATATTTTTGTTGGTAAAAAGAAAAAAACACACCTTGGGCAGGTTTGGAAAATCGAAAGAATCTCATTAGATTTGCATTTTTATGATTGCACAACCCTGACCAAGATGTGTTTGTTTTGTTTTTGGTTTTGTTTTTACCCCAAAAAATATAAGTGTAACAGCATATTTTTTATCAAAACTGGTTCAAAGTCAGGGTATGGGTTTAAAATATGAATTGTGCATATATTTAAACCCCAACCCTGTCTCTGAACCAGTCTTGATAAAATTATCCTGCTAACCTTATGGTTTTTGTTTGTAAAATGGCCAGGGTTGAGCAATCATAAGAATCTAATTTCTGCACTAAGATATACACCATATACTACACTGTGCATGGGTGTATATATTAGTACAGAAATGTTGTTTTTATGATTGCTCACCCCTGGCCATGCCAATACTTTGTTTTAAAGGGATAGTAATGTTTCGTAATAAAAGAAGCTCTAATTAATCTTCATAGTATTTGGACTTTGGAGAGTGTTATTTCAATTCTGTCAAAGTTGTAGTTCAAGAGTAATTCAATGACAAAGTATCCCCCTCCCGCCCCTTTTACTGATGTAACACTGCTCAGCCAGATCAGAAGGGAGGTGCCCAGGTAGATTGCAGAGAGGGACAATCTTCAATTAAGATAAGTGAAAAACTTGTCAAGGGGGGTAGGGCTTTCATTGTTCTTATAGGAGGAAGATTGTCCCCTGCTGTTATCTGTCTGGTCTATGGACAGCATTCCACATCTGAGAAGAGATGGCTTACACTAGGTAAAAGGGGCGGGAGGGGAAAATTTGCTTGTGAATATCTCTCAAACCATAAAGGTTTGAGAGATAAGACTTATATCGTTCTTCATGTTTTTTTAATGCCTACAAAATAAAATAAAGATAAAACGAAGTATTACTATCCCTTTAAACATAGGTATATACTAAGACATAGATAAATACATGTGGTGAGTATACACATCTGGTGTGTAAGTTAGTAGATATGGCTGACAAGAAAATGAATTTGCCAATAGTGGGCAAAAATAAAATACATACTTCTGTATTATCATATGAACAGCTACATACTGTATACTGGTGTATTATCCGTTGGTACAGACATATGATTTTTATGGGTGCCCTCCCCTGGCAAAATCTTTTTTTTTAAACATAATTGTTAACATATAATACACAAATACACTGTATATTGTTGAATATATTCATGCAGAACTGTGATTGTTGTATGATTTTCCACCCGTACTGCCTAATACTATTTTGTAACACATATTCAGCTTACCTGCACTGTCTTTTGTTTCCTCATTGGTCTTGTCACTGGGACAGTAAGACTGATGGTCAGCCCACATACATATTTGGTCAATGCCCATGTGTTCCAGCCATTCATTGGTAGTTGTAGTGAGCATCAATACCTCCAATGGCATTTGTATGAACTACTGAATCTTCAAACTTCATAGGTCTCCATGAAGACAGAGGAACAGGAGCAGCCTTGTGTTACACAGCAGTAAAAACAACACAGTATATGTTTTTTATTGGTGTTGAGAGGGGTTTGTTCATTACATACTCTTCTGGTTTTTAAAGTTGCTTTCTTTTGCAGGTTTTTGACCTACTCCTACCTCCTGGCTTTCAACTCCTGGCTTCTGCTGGCTCCAGTCACACTTTGCTATGATTGGCAGGTTGGAAGCATCCCACTGATTCATTCCATATGGGACATGAGAAACCTGGGCACTCTCCTCCTGCTGGGGATCTTGATGTCTTTGGGGTTACACTGCCTGGCAGCTTCCAAGGTATCTTTTTTATTCAAAAGGATGTGCACATGTTGCTTGTTAACAAAGTCTGATCCACTCTCCTGGAAAAAACTGTTATGTAATTATTAACCTCTTGCATGCCAGAAACATCTCCAGCGTATAGCTTTGCAATGTCTTAGAGACATCTCTAGTATCTAAAGCTTAAAGGAGTAGTAAAGTTTAACAAAAGCAGCAGCTCCAATTAATCTTCATAGTATTTGGGCCATGGAGAGTGTTATCTCAATACTGTCAGAGTTGTAGATCAAGAGTAATTGAATGATAAAGTATCCCCCTCCCACCCCTTTTACCTAGTGTAAGCCACCTCCCCTCAGATGTGGAATCTGTTCTCTTGACTGGACAGGTCACAGCAAGGGACAATCTTCTTACTGTGCGCATAAGGAAAACCCTGCCACCCTTGACAGGTTTTTCCTTATGCTCATTGAAGATTGTACCTCTCTGCTATCCATCTGGACAGTCTTGCTGCTCTGAGGTGAGCAGTGTTACATCAGTAAAAGTGGTGGGAGTGGTATACTTTATCATTCAATTACTCTTGAACTACAACTCGGACAGTATTGAAATCACACTCTGCATGGCCCAAATACTATGAAGATTAATTGGAGCTGATGTTTCTGTGAAGCATTACTATCCCCTTAACCTTTGAGTGCCAGAGAAGAATCTAATCTATACCTCCCAACATTTCAAATGGCCAAAGAGGGACACTTGTGTTCTAGGGGTTGTTGCTGGGGGCTTGGTTGGTGTGAGGGACATTACCAAGATTTATGTTATTTCATGACCTATTGACATATATTTATGTAACTGAATAAATGTTTTATTGTAAAACCAAATTATTTTATTTACACAGTATACTGACATTCAAACCAGCATCTATGTGAATTTTATTGCTGTGGAGCAAAGTGATACACAATCCACTGTCTGACCTCCTAAAATGAGGGACACCAGGGTGGGAAAGAGGGACAGAGGGATTTGAGTCTTAAAGAGGGACTGTCCCTCCTAAAGAGGGACACTTGAAAGGTATGTCTAATCATTGTGTTGACACTCAAAGGAGAAGTGACAACATAAAACAACACATACTAGCTTACCTTTACTTGTTTATTAGACTACTGGGAAAATTAACATAATCTTTATCCAAATCTCTTACAAGCACCTGTCACTTTATTAGCTAACTGTGCAGGCAGCCATTTTCTTTTTGTTACATGTGTAATGTTTCACAGGGTAAAAACACAACCGAACTGGAAATTGCTGCGGTAAACACCCACTGTGCGAGTAAATACACCTGCAACAAGTAGTCTCCAGTTCCATCAATAGTACATGTTGGTTATTCTTCATAAGGGGGTATGTTTAAAGTCAGGAGTTCCAGCATTTACTAAAGCTTCCTCCATTTCTCAGCATTCTCCAATTATAGACACATTGTGCAGGTAAAATAAATGTTTTAGGTGGAATTAAATTTATATAAATGTTACTTGTCATTTGAAGGCATATGAGTGCTAAAATAGAAGGTGTCCTTATATGAAAGGGCACGCTAAATCATTAAATTATACATACGTTTACATACGTTTCTTAGTGTTCCTCAACAGGGGGTAATGAACTAAGGTGTGATAAAGAGGAGATAACTTCTCTGGTGATATAACTTTTCCAATCCCTGTTATTCTGTGGCACCTATGATTGGGAGATATGCCTACCTGGGAACTATCCGGATCTGCCTTGGAGACTAATGTTTTTAAAGTTAATTACCGGGTATCCTGGGACAGAGGCTGATTCTCCTGTGGTGGTAAGTTACTTCTGAAACTTGGGCCACTTATTTTCCTTTTCACGCTGTTCTCCCACTTCTTGCCCACTTCTCCTCCTTCCCACACTGTTCTTCCATTTCCTGCCCACTTCTCTTCCTTCCCACTTCCCACCCACTTCTCCTCCTTCTCGCCCTGTTTCCTCTCACTTCCCACCCACTTCTTCTCCTTCCCATCCTGTTCTTCCCACTTCCTGCCCACTTCTTCTCCTTTTCACCCTGTTCTTCTTCACACCCTGTTTTGCCCACTTCCTGCCCACATTACGACACAAGGGGATAAGCCACACCCACCCAGTTAAGCTACACTCAATTTATGATGTATATCGTCATTAATAACCCCCTGGTTGCAACACATGAGCCCTCTCCATGGGCTCCAGAAGACGAAGTTCCCAGGTATGAAGATATGTTCGTGCATAGGCTGCATATAATAATGTGTGAACTGGAGAAGTGATATGAGTGGAGAAGTCATCTCTTCTTTATCACACCTTAGTGCATCTCCTCCAGGATTCTGTACTTTACTGTGTTAGATACTGCAGGAAAATCTCTTCTTCCATCTTCCTGAAAACAGCACATCCTAAAGCAGAACGTCACCTTACAGCAATTAGGTGATATTGAAAAAGCTTTCAAAACCAACTTGTAATTTGTGTTAGCATTTCTTTTATTATTGAAACCCTGCAAGAGTCACTGGACAGTGCAACACTTAGTTATGCAATGTATTAAGCACCTCACTGGCATTCAAAGAGTTAAAATATGTATAGTGTTATTCTTCTTTATGTGGGTGTTGCGTGTTTATACTAATTGACCACATCTAGGGCTAGATTCTATTACAGGTGCTAATTTTATCACTGCTTTTATCTCCAGTTTTCCCCATAGACTTCAGTAGGAAAATGTTTGATATAACGGGTGTTAACATTTAGCACCTGCAGTAGAATCTGACCCCTAGACGGCATGCCATCCAGATGCTAAATCCCCATTTCATAGGCCTTTCCGTCAGCTATTTTCTAGTAATTCGCGAGAATGGATTCAGAATAACTATGTTTATTTTTAAATGTAATGTAAAGCACTTCCTGATTGTTGGCTCTCCAGCTGTTGAGGACTATAATTCCCCATCATCCCCAGCCAGCTGTTGGCTAATTGAGTATGATGGGAGTCGTAGTCCTCAACAGCTGGAGAGCCAAGGGTTTTGTTTTTTTTTGCCACTGCCATAGATGTTTACGTTGTGGTGACATGATGCACCATTGGAGTGAAGAGTGGCGCCCTTAATTCCCATATCCGAAACCTCTTTGTCCCAAGCCTCTGGAGGTCTACTAAGGTCTGGATCATGTCCAAATGATGTCATAAAGTGGGTGGGGCTTGTCGGGGGGAATGATTGGGAGGAGGGGAGGTGTGGTTTGCTCTTAACCCTTTGAATGCCAAAAGGCCCGCTGGCACTCAAAGGGTTAAAATAGGAAGAGTATAGGAAGAATAGGTAGAAGAGTGACCAGAACTGGCAGTGAAGTGGGCGGAGTTACAAAGTAAATCAATAATCCCTTAGAATTAGCCTCTGTCCCTGGTAACCCGGTAATTAGGTATGATAATTCCCATATCTCAGTATCAAGTGCCTAAAGCTACTTTGGAGAAAAAGTAAAATTAGGAGAAGTGCTGAAATAAGGTTTTTTTGGGGAAGGGGTCAGAATCAATGTGTCGGTGACCTCTTCAGCATCCAGGGGATTACATTTTTTTCTTATTTGTGCATTAAAAGTTAAGTGTATTTTCCATGTCAGGCAACACTGGATGATGCCGTTGGGTGGAGTAGTGTGGGCGGAGCTCTGAGGCAGCGGTAGGATGCCTTGTAGTCCAGCCCTAATCCAAGGTGTCCATGCTAACGGATGGGAAGTGACAACGTTCTGTTAAAAACATGATCCAGTTGGTTTTCTCCACAATCACTTCAGGCTGTGACTATGGTACCACTGTATCTGGACCAGATTTCTAGTATCTCCTCTCTTGTTCCCTAACAGTTATACACACACATGCACATAAGCCAGTGAAAACATGCACAAAGACACGCACACCCACATACATGCACAGACACACATGCACATAAGCCCATGACAACATTCACACACACATGCATACCAATGCACACACAAACACATGGTCACACAAAAGCAAACATGCATGCAAACACACACATGTATGCACATACACACACACAAGCAAAAATGTGCACAAACAACATACACATGCACTTATGCCTATGAGCACACACACACACACACACACATATGCACACTAATGTACATATGCACATGCTTTACACATACAAGAAGAAACACATAGACAGACACAAACACACATACACACAGGAGACAGAAGCGGTCTAATGCTAGAGAGTGAAACCAGGGGACAGAAATAGATGGTGATATTTTCGTTTTTACTTTCCAGCTTCCTTTGAGTGTCTATGGAAAGGTCACACCCAGCCGTTCTCTCCACCTCTGATTGTATCAGCTCCCGCAGGAAGAATATTTTGTACGCACTGTCACTATGGAAACCTGCATTCTTATTATGGACTGGCAAAAGTAGCACATTGTTACCCGTGTAGAAAAGAGAGAGGGTGAAGGGTGAGATTGCACTGGCACCAAACCCCAGCAATGTAGACACTTTGTATAGCAGCAGTGTTTTTCATGAAGTCCAGGAGTGGGACATGTGTGTACCAATGTGTGTTATTGGACTACGATGAACATCATCTTCAGTCATACGTTGTCTAGATGAGGATGATAGGATTTGTAGTGTAACAGCTTAAAGGTCATATGCTGGCTTCATATGCTGTAGTCTACACAGTTGTATAATATATATACATGGTGTAAGTGTTGTTGTACAGTAAGAATGGTCAACCTGATTCCCTCCAACTGTTGTTGGACTACAGCTTCTATAATTGTCATGCTGCCAATGTATGACTGAGCATGATGTGAGTTGTAGTCCAACAACAGAGAGTGCCTCACACGTGTCCCAGTCTTGTACTATAAGAAGAACTGCCTTTTTACTGCTGTTATACCAGCTATGTACAGTGCTGGGGGGTCAGTGACAGTACAAACTCTCCCTTCAGCCTATCACTTTTACTACCAATTTATAAGTAAGAGAGAGTGCCCAGGAGAAGACACCAAGGGCAGCAATATGCTGCAGTAAACCTGTCAAATGGGTGATAAGCAGGGGCATCCGTTGACATTTTTCATGGGGAGGGCAAACCCATAATATGACCCCCAGGCCAGCCCACCCAGCTCCTATGTTTATATGGAGGATGACAAGTGTAACCTGGACAAGTATTCCCTCTTGTCCCCCCCTCCGGATGCCCATGGTGATAAGAAATTCATTGAAGGGCATTTTCATGCCAGGATAACAAGGATAACATTATTAGAAAGAGTAAGCAGACTTAAAAAGTGGAAATCTGATATCAGAAAAAGTGCCTTTTTCACATCTGTAACACTTTGGTCGGTTGTACATTGTAAAGCGAGTGGGTATGAAGGCAGATTGGGGTGGACATTAGTCATCAGTGGGGTGGGAGCCGAGCTGCAAGATATGCTGAATGCAGGAATGTCAGGCTTCCAGTGCTGCTGTTAGTGCTTCTTCTGGTGCTGACTCTGTCCATCTTACCCCAGTGGCATCTACATGGCCTACACTTAACCACTCCCCCCCCCAGCTCACATTCACACAATCACTACAGGTTGAACCTCACTGCCACGCCTCCTCCAACAACGCTGTGCCATTTATGTCAAAAATCCCCACCCCCCTGCATTTGCTCCACAGGCAGTAGGAGGAGATTAGCATATCTCATCCTTCTGCCTCAGGGTGTGGCTGGCGCAGTTGGAGAATTCTTTGTCACGTGATAGCTTCTTCTTATTAATACAGATTCTTCATATTTTTTGTACATTAAGGCATGTAACTTGTGGTGGTTTTATAACTCAGTAATGTATGGAAATATCATCTAATTAACCAATACTGCTGTATCCAGTAACCAAAGGGTTACATTTAGTGTTCTTATAAATCCTTTATTCACACTCAGATAATAACAGTGCATCATCTTCTGGAGTCCTTTAATCAAGGAGTGAACAACCTATCATCCATCTTCTCTTGTTGAACAGCAACTCCCAGCATTCCCAGGTGTCCATTGGTCTGACCTTATGTCTCAGGGTATTATCAACACAGGACAATAACAATAAAAAAGGGCAAGGTGGGATCTGCAGGAAGCTCCCTTTCCCCAATAAGAGAGTCTCTGCTAGTCATACAGCACAGTTTGAAACCCCGCTCAGTGTGTGAAAACCCAGCATTGTCTGAAGAATGGGTGTGAAAAACTCAGCATTATTTGAAGATGGGAGTGAAAACATGTTATTTTGTTTGTAAAAACTCAATGCTCACTTTACATTTGAAGTGTGAACCTTGGTCTCAGTATACGTCTTGATACTATATACGAATTAAATGTAAATTCAAAATAATGTGAAGCTGCTAGAAGCTTGAGTATGCAGATCGAGCAGCAGCTGGAGGTCTAACAGTTGACTTCCTCTGCTTTATACTATATTCAAGGCCCATGAATTAGTTATAATGGCCCTAGTATGTACTAGCCTAGAGGTTCTCAACCCGTGCCCTCAGTGGCCACTAACAGGCCAGGACTTAGGAATTTCCCTGGTAGAGCCCTGGTGAGTTGATCAGAGGCTCATTCACATTGATTAAATCACCTGTACTCTAACAAGGAAATTAATAAATCCTGGCCTGTTAGTGGGTCCTGAGGACCTGAGTTGAGAACCTCTGTACTAGCTCATATATATATATATATATATATATATATATCTATATATATAAAAGAAGACTTTGTGCCTGCCAAAACACACCCAGGGGTGGTATTAAGGAGGAGTTACTGTTCCCATTGGGTGATTCAATCATGCAGGGAGTTGGCCTGCCCCCACTATGCAGCCCACCCACCACTATCAAAGTCAGAAAAAAACAATATGGCCGCCACTTGCTCCTACACCACAGACAAACACACATGCCCCACTCACACAGCACCACACAAACACACACATGTCCCACTCACACACACAGACCACCACACACACATGCCCCACTCACACAGCACCACACACACACATGCCCCACTCACACAGCACCAAGCAGACATGCCCCCACTCACACACACAGCACCACATACACACACAAAGCCAGAAATACATATGGCTGACACACACACACAGTCACTCACCCTGACTCCCAGAGGCCTCAGCAGGACCTGTAGTGCAGCACCAGAGGAACAAAATTGCACTCAAAGGGTTAAGGTAGGTCCTCATTGCTCAATTATTTCTTCACTGTCATCATTTGCCATGCAAGACACAGGACAGACAGCCATCAGATTCACACTTAACCCACTGACTGCCACAGGGTTGTGTATCAAGTTTTACCCCTCAGGGAGTGTGTTCAAACTCCTCACACTGTAAACTTGCATTTCTCTCCCACTTCTCCTCCTTCCCCAGCCTATTACTAACACTTTTCCATATTTATGTTAAGCCCCGCCCCCTACTCGCGATTAAGCCCCGCCCCCTTTTAACCCAGATTGCCCCATTGCTCTCTCCACATCAGCACCACATGAGGGACTCCACAAGTAAAAATTCCCAGGTATAACACATACATGCCTCACTCACACAGCACCAAACACCCATACACACACACAAAGCCAGAAAGAAAGATGGCTGACACACAGTCACTCACCTTGACTCCCAGTGGCCTCAGCAGGACCTGTAGTAAAGCCACTGAACGGTGCTGCATCAGCAGGGGAACAAAATGGCACTCAAAGGGTTAAGGTAGGCCCTCATTGCTGAATTACTTCTTCACTGTCACCATTTGCCATGCAAGACACAGGACAGACAGCCATCAGATTCACACTTAACCCACTGACTGCCACAGGGTTCTGTATCAAGTTTTACCCCTCATGGAGTGTGTTCAAACCCCTCACACTGTAAACTTGCATTCCCCTCCCACTTCTCCTCCTTCCCCAGCCTATTACTAACACTTTTTCACATTTATGTTAAGCCCCGCCCCCTACTCGCAATTAAGCCCCGCCCACTTTTAACCCAGATTGCCCCATTTGTCTCTCCACATCAGCACCACATCAGTCCCCTCTAGGGACTTCACAAGTCAGTGTTCCCAGGTATGAACACACTTCCCACTGCTATTTAACTCTGACATGCCTCTCTATACCTTAACCCTTTGAGTGCCAGAGGGGTACACAACTCATGAGCACATGTGTTTCTGCTCATATATGTTGCGTGTGTGTTTGTGTACATCTCTGTTACATGTGTGTGTCCATGTGTGCATCTCCAGTGTGTCTGTGTGTACATGTCTTTTGCATGTTTCTGCCGCTCACTGTGTGTATGTGCATACCTCCCAACATTTCACAGGGCCAAAGAGGGACACGTTAGTTTTAGGTAATATTATTGGGGGTGTGGCTGGTGGGCGGGGCATTAGTAAGAATTTTTAGGTTATTTCATGACCTATTACTGGCTATTTATGTAACTGAATAAATGATTTAGTTCAAGACCAAAGTATTTTATTTGCACAGACTAATGTATAAACACATATACTGAAGTTTATTGCTTTATTGCTGTAGAGCAAAGTAATACACACCACACAGTCAGGGCTGGTGCAAGGATTTTTGCCACCCTAGGCAAAACCTAATTTTGCCGCCCATTTCGCTCCGCCCCTTGTGTCCCACCCCTTTATACCCTGCCTACTTATACCCAACCTCTTTTCATGATTGTCCTCTCTCTGCCCCCTGAGCCACTCTGCCCCTGTTCTGGAGATGCCTGTAAGAGATGCCCCCCACCAGCTCCAACTTGCCCCTTATCAGCTTCACTTTGGCCCACCAGCTCCACTTTGCCCCTATCAACTCCAACTTGCCCCCATCAGCTCCAACGTGCCCCCACCAGCTCCATTTTGCCCCCTCAGCTTCACTTTACCCCCTCAGCTCCAACTTACCCCCATCAGCTCCACTTTGCCCCCCATCCTCTCCAACTTACCCCCATCAGCTCCACTTTGCCCCCATCCGCTCCAACTTGCCCCCACCAGCTCCACTATGCCCTCTCAGCTCCAACTTTCCACTATCAGCTCCACTATGCCCCCAGCAGCTCCAACTTGCCCCCATCCGCTCCAACTTGCCCCCCCATCCGCTCCAACTTGCCCCACCAGCTCCACTTTGCCCCCCCTCAGCTCCACTTGCCCCCCCTCAGCTCCAACTTGCCCCCCCTCAGCTCCACTTTGACCCTCATCAGCTCAAACTTGCCCCCATCATCTCCAACTTGCCCCCACCAGCTCCACTATGCCCCCTCAGCTCCAGCTTTCCCCTAACAGCTCCAACTTGCCCCCATCATCTCCACTTTGCCCCACATCTGCTCCAACTTGCCCCCTCAGCTCCACTATGCCCCCTCAGCTCCAACTTGCCCCCCATCACATACCTGTATCTCCCGCGCAGTCTTCTGTTCAGTAATGCAGAGCGCGGCGGGAGCTCTGCATTACTAAAGATCCGACCAGATGAGGGAGCGCTGTAGCAACACAGACCTGACTGTGTTGTGGTTCCTGGCGTGGTGTGTGGGTGCAGCTCTTCTCCGCTGCATGCCCGCGCCCCCAGTACGTGTGCGCCCTAGGCCGGCGCCTACCTCGCCTATAGGTGGAGCCGGCCCTGCACACAGTCTGACCTCCTAAAAAGAGGGACAACAGGGTGGGAAAGAGGGACAGAGGGATTTGGCCCTCAAAGAGGGACTGTCCCTCCTAAAGAGGGACACTTGGGATGTATGGTATGTGTCTGCCTGTATGCTGCATATGTCTGTGTTTATCAGTGTGTCTGCATTTCAAACACGTGCGCCCAATGGTCATAACATGACGGGCAACGCCGTCCCATGTTGCTAGTCTCCTATAAAGAAGGACAATTGAGATGAATGGAGCCCTAATATCTCCTAAATAGGGACACTTGGGACAAATTGTTCCCTAATATCTCCTAAAGAGAGACACTTGGGAGGTACAGACCCCTAATATCTCCTAAAGAGGGACACTTGGGAGGTACAGACCCTAATATCTCCTAAAGAGGGACACTTGGGAGGTACAGACCCCTAATATCTCCTATAAAGAGGACACTTGGGAGGTACAGACCCCTAATATCTCCTAAAGAGGGACACTTGGGAGGTACGGACCCTAATATCTCCTATAAAGAGGGACACTTGGGAGGTACGGACCCCTATTATCTCCTACAGAGGGACACTTGGGAGGTACAGACCCCTAATATCTCCTAAAGAGAGACAGTTGGGAGGTGTGGACCCCTAATATCTCCTAAAGAGGGACACTTGGGAGGTACAAATCCCTAATATCTCCTAAAGAGGGACACTTGGGAGGTACAGACCCCTAATATCTCCTAATGAGGAACACTTGGGAGGTACAGACCCCTAATATCTCCTAAAGAGGGACACTTGGGAGGTACAGACCCCTAATATCTCCTAAAGAGGGACACTTGGGAGGTACGGATTCCTAATATCTCCTAAAGAGGGACACTTGGGAGGTACGGACCCTAATATCTCCTAATGAGGAACACTTGGGAGGTACGGACCCTAATATCTCCTAAAGAGGCACACTTGGGAGGTATGGACCCCTAATATCTCCTAAAGAGGGACACTTGGGAGGTATGGACCCCTAATATCTCCTAAAGAGGGACACTTGGGAGGTACAGACCCCTAATATCTCCTAAAGAGGGACTCTTGGGAGGTATGTACCCCTAATATCTCCTAAAGAGGGACACTTGGGAGGTACAGACCCCTAATATCTCCTAAAGAGGGACACTTGGGAGGTACAGACCCCTAATATCTATATATATAAAAGAAGACTTTGTGCCTGCCAAAACACACCCAGGGGTGGTATTAAGGAGGAGTTACTGTTCCCATTGGGTGATTCAATCATGCAGGGAGTTGGCCTGCCCCCACTATGCAGCCCACCCACCACTATCAAAGTCAGAAAAAAACAATATGGCCGCCACTTGCTCCTACACCACAGACAAACACACATGCCCCACTCACACAGCACCACACAAACACACACATGTCCCACTCACACACACAGACCACCACACACACATGCCCCACTCACACAGCACCACACACACACATGCCCCACTCACACAGCACCAAGCAGACATGCCCCCACTCACACACACAGCACCACATACACACACAAAGCCAGAAATACATATGGCTGACACACACACACAGTCACTCACCCTGACTCCCAGAGGCCTCAGCAGGACCTGTAGTGCAGCACCAGAGGAACAAAATTGCACTCAAAGGGTTAAGGTAGGTCCTCATTGCTCAATTATTTCTTCACTGTCATCATTTGCCATGCAAGACACAGGACAGACAGCCATCAGATTCACACTTAACCCACTGACTGCCACAGGGTTGTGTATCAAGTTTTACCCCTCAGGGAGTGTGTTCAAACTCCTCACACTGTAAACTTGCATTTCTCTCCCACTTCTCCTCCTTCCCCAGCCTATTACTAACACTTTTCCATATTTATGTTAAGCCCCGCCCCCTACTCGCGATTAAGCCCCGCCCCCTTTTAACCCAGATTGCCCCATTGCTCTCTCCACATCAGCACCACATGAGGGACTCCACAAGTAAAAATTCCCAGGTATAACACATACATGCCTCACTCACACAGCACCAAACACCCATACACACACACAAAGCCAGAAAGAAAGATGGCTGACACACAGTCACTCACCTTGACTCCCAGTGGCCTCAGCAGGACCTGTAGTAAAGCCACTGAACGGTGCTGCATCAGCAGGGGAACAAAATGGCACTCAAAGGGTTAAGGTAGGCCCTCATTGCTGAATTACTTCTTCACTGTCACCATTTGCCATGCAAGACACAGGACAGACAGCCATCAGATTCACACTTAACCCACTGACTGCCACAGGGTTCTGTATCAAGTTTTACCCCTCATGGAGTGTGTTCAAACCCCTCACACTGTAAACTTGCATTCCCCTCCCACTTCTCCTCCTTCCCCAGCCTATTACTAACACTTTTTCACATTTATGTTAAGCCCCGCCCCCTACTCGCAATTAAGCCCCGCCCACTTTTAACCCAGATTGCCCCATTTGTCTCTCCACATCAGCACCACATCAGTCCCCTCTAGGGACTTCACAAGTCAGTGTTCCCAGGTATGAACACACTTCCCACTGCTATTTAACTCTGACATGCCTCTCTATACCTTAACCCTTTGAGTGCCAGAGGGGTACACAACTCATGAGCACATGTGTTTCTGCTCATATATGTTGCGTGTGTGTTTGTGTACATCTCTGTTACATGTGTGTGTCCATGTGTGCATCTCCAGTGTGTCTGTGTGTACATGTCTTTTGCATGTTTCTGCCGCTCACTGTGTGTATGTGCATACCTCCCAACATTTCACAGGGCCAAAGAGGGACACGTTAGTTTTAGGTAATATTATTGGGGGTGTGGCTGGTGGGCGGGGCATTAGTAAGAATTTTTAGGTTATTTCATGACCTATTACTGGCTATTTATGTAACTGAATAAATGATTTAGTTCAAGACCAAAGTATTTTATTTGCACAGACTAATGTATAAACACATATACTGAAGTTTATTGCTTTATTGCTGTAGAGCAAAGTAATACACACCACACAGTCAGGGCTGGTGCAAGGATTTTTGCCACCCTAGGCAAAACCTAATTTTGCCGCCCATTTCGCTCCGCCCCTTGTGTCCCACCCCTTTATACCCTGCCTACTTATACCCAACCTCTTTTCATGATTGTCCTCTCTCTGCCCCCTGAGCCACTCTGCCCCTGTTCTGGAGATGCCTGTAAGAGATGCCCCCCACCAGCTCCAACTTGCCCCTTATCAGCTTCACTTTGGCCCACCAGCTCCACTTTGCCCCTATCAACTCCAACTTGCCCCCATCAGCTCCAACGTGCCCCCACCAGCTCCATTTTGCCCCCTCAGCTTCACTTTACCCCCTCAGCTCCAACTTACCCCCATCAGCTCCACTTTGCCCCCCATCCTCTCCAACTTACCCCCATCAGCTCCACTTTGCCCCCATCCGCTCCAACTTGCCCCCACCAGCTCCACTATGCCCTCTCAGCTCCAACTTTCCACTATCAGCTCCACTATGCCCCCAGCAGCTCCAACTTGCCCCCATCCGCTCCAACTTGCCCCCCCATCCGCTCCAACTTGCCCCACCAGCTCCACTTTGCCCCCCCTCAGCTCCACTTGCCCCCCCTCAGCTCCAACTTGCCCCCCCTCAGCTCCACTTTGACCCTCATCAGCTCAAACTTGCCCCCATCATCTCCAACTTGCCCCCACCAGCTCCACTATGCCCCCTCAGCTCCAGCTTTCCCCTAACAGCTCCAACTTGCCCCCATCATCTCCACTTTGCCCCACATCTGCTCCAACTTGCCCCCTCAGCTCCACTATGCCCCCTCAGCTCCAACTTGCCCCCCATCACATACCTGTATCTCCCGCGCAGTCTTCTGTTCAGTAATGCAGAGCGCGGCGGGAGCTCTGCATTACTAAAGATCCGACCAGATGAGGGAGCGCTGTAGCAACACAGACCTGACTGTGTTGTGGTTCCTGGCGTGGTGTGTGGGTGCAGCTCTTCTCCGCTGCATGCCCGCGCCCCCAGTACGTGTGCGCCCTAGGCCGGCGCCTACCTCGCCTATAGGTGGAGCCGGCCCTGCACACAGTCTGACCTCCTAAAAAGAGGGACAACAGGGTGGGAAAGAGGGACAGAGGGATTTGGCCCTCAAAGAGGGACTGTCCCTCCTAAAGAGGGACACTTGGGATGTATGGTATGTGTCTGCCTGTATGCTGCATATGTCTGTGTTTATCAGTGTGTCTGCATTTCAAACACGTGCGCCCAATGGTCATAACATGACGGGCAACGCCGTCCCATGTTGCTAGTATATATATATATATATATATATATATATATATATATATATACATATATATATATACACACACACACAGTATATATAGAAAATTTCAATTATAGTTTTATAATTATAGTAACCCTGGGAATACCAGAGAGGTATCCAACATATTGGGTTGCAATGCTCTTGGTATCTCTCTGGCACTGAAATGGTTAAATAAATGTTCCGTGTGATGGGGTACTGCAAAGAGTTGCTGTTTCCAATGCCTCTAAATCAGGTAAGCTTATAAGTATGTTACTGATGAATAGAATGTGTTGACATTATATTAAACGTGTTGGGTTTTCCCAAGATGCATCTCTCACAATTTTCTTTGTTCCTGCAGAGAATGGAGCACAGAGAACTCCTGGTCGGATTACTGTTTCTGGTTTTCCCCTTTATTCCAGCTTCTAACTTGTTCTTCAGAGTTGGCTTTGTGGTGGCAGAACGAGTTCTCTACATGCCCAGGTAAATACTCACTACCCACACTATAGGCGTAGGCTGGTCATTAACACCTTAACAACCTTCTCGATCCATGGGAGGGCATCCGTTAAGGACCAAGGTGCATTTTATTTTATTTTTTTTGCTTTGCAGTGAATTCTGGGATTGCAGAGCAGTGTGTAGACAAGCTGCCATCTCAGAATTCTATGACTTGGCAGGACTGTCACCGGATGTCAGGATCGGCATGAAGGTCCTGACACATGCTGTGATGCTAAGGAGTTACTTTAAAGGGGAAATATATCTATTGCAATAAGTAAATGAAACAAAAACAAAGAAGAAAAAACTATAAGGGTATATAGCCCCAATCATAGTGAACCTAAAGAGGTGTAGTCCTGGAGCAAACCAACTGCAAAACACACAAATAAAAATTCCCATCAATTTAAATGTAGCTTTAACCCTGTAAGGTCCAGTGACACATCAGGACCATCACTGATGTTCTTGCCTAAAGGACCAGTGACGGTCCTGACACGTCAGGTATTTTTTATTCACATCGCTCCTTTGGGAACGCTGTGAGTAGAAGTGGGGACTGAAATTGACCGCTCCGAGACTGGCGAGCCGGCACGTCAAACATCAAGCTTCCCTATGTGGTCCTTAAAGGACGACACACCCAGGGACCGCTGGTCCTTAAGGGGTTAAAGTAATCATTATCTTATTCTGTGTCCCCGATACAGTTTGAATCCCTTTTCCTTTTCAAAATCTGTAATTTCAGTGAGCTATAAGATTAAAAAGTGTTACCGCATGAAGTCACTGCTTGCCATGCCGCGGTACAGCTCTGTACCACACGGCTGTCAATCTTCTCCTCCCCTGTTGTGACTCGTTCCCTCCTCCTTGTCTGACGGTTGAGAAAAATAATGATTACTTTATAGGAGGTAAGAGTTCTCCTTTATACCTATTGATTGCTAGAGAGGTCTCCAATATTCATTGGGTTAAAAACCCCATTTAAATCAACTGGCATTTGGGGAATTTTTATTAATCCTCTATTGTGCAGTTGGTTTGCCCATTAATTACTTTGTATCTGTTTTTTTTACATTGTTGCATTCTCTGTTTTTTCACAGTTCTTGACAGAAAGCTGTCTGGGAGCATTTTCATAGAGGTCCCTATCCAGGACAATAAAGTATAAAACAAATAGGTGAAGATAAAAAAATAATAAAAGAATAGGCAATACACCTTTACACATTACACAACTGCAGAATGTGTAGAGTCAAAAAAGAGGTTGAGTGTCACTTTAATGACATTAAAAGTAATTTACAGTCCTGAATAATATTGCCAAAATACGTCCCTTCCTCTGTATGTCAACTGCAAAAACTCTCACTCAGGCCCACATTTTCTCTAGACTCGACTATTGCAACTTTCTGCTCTCTGGTCTTCTTGCCGCTCGTCTTTCTATTCTTCAGCCTGTTCTCAGTTTAGCTGCCCTCTTATCTGCTCCTGAAATCTCTCTCTTGGCTACCTATAAGGTCTTGTATTTCTTTCAAAATTATTCTCCTCTCCTTTAAGTCGCTTTCTTCTTCAGCACCCTCTTACATTTATGCTCTTATCTTCCGCTACACCCTATCCCGTCACCTGCATTATTATCAACGGATCTTTCTGTTCTTCTCTTACACTACTTGAACCATCTCTTGGCTGCAATCTTTTTCACTGGCTGCCCCTCGACTATGGAATGTCCTCCCTAGAACCATATCGCCAATCATCCACACTCACTTTCAAGCACCTCCTGAAAATGCACCTGCTCCTCCTACTGTCTGTTGTCATGATTACTAATTAGATTGTAAGCTCCTTGGGGCAGGGTCACTTTCCCAGTTTATAATTCCCTTTGCTGCACTTTATCACCTTCTAATAATACACTTTAGCCTGATGCTCCTAACCCAGTCCTGTATTTCTGTATTGTACTATTATTATGTCTGTAAAGAGCTGTGTACATGTATGGATCTATATAATGATACAAACATAGATTTACAGGCAAGCCTATTGCTCAAACATACTAGTGATACAGGCTTTGAACAGGGAAGAAGTTTGTCCCTGCTCAGTGCCCATATCCTTGTCACTCATACAAGTATAGCAGACATGCAAATGATCTGACCTTCATGCTGCTTGAAAGTGTAGCTTAAAGGTATGAGCAATGTTTAATTTTGAAAAAAATAATAAATTGAATGGTTTATCCTTCTGAGTAAAACAAGGGTATTCCCTCTGATGAAAGATGTAGTATTCAACATCAACATTCAACAACGTCATTTGTGTGCAGTATTTCCATGGCCAGAAAAGTTATGGACATCTCTGGACAATTGACCATAAACTTCCATAGAAAGCTGTAGCAACAGCACCGCTATAATTCAGGCCATGGAGGTACTGCACCCGAAACTTATAATTTTTGGGTGCAGTACCACCATGGCCTGAAATATTATAGCGGCTCAGTTGCTACAGCATTCTGTGGGTTTATGGTCAATTGTCCACAGATATCCATAACTTTTCTGGCCATGGAAATACTGCACACAAATTATCCAAGTTTGATCTGCAATACCTTTTGAATAAAACGTATCTCAGCAGTGGGAATACCCTTGTTATGATAAGCAGGTTAAACCCTGCAATATATATTTTTTTAGAATTAAGCTTTACCATCCCAGTAACCTTTTGAGGACAAGATGGCTGTGAAATACCCCTTGGTCAGCAAGGGGTTAATGTCTGATGTCACATTCACCATCAGCCTGGGTTTAATTTGCATTGAAATAGAATGGTGAAGTAACTATCCAGATATATACATATTGTATATATTAAAATATGCACAGGAGACCTATCTAGCACCTAGTGGGTTAAATCCAGCTAGTAGTGTATGCCAGATTTTCAGGCATAGGCAAGGTAGCACAACACGTACAAAAATATTAAGCAAATAAAGTATACAACACAAGGCTCTGTGCTGGTAAGTATGTGTAAACAATGTGGTCTGCTTATTGTCCTTGGAGTGATAATTACATTCAGGTCAGAAAAGAGATACTGTCACAGTCATCCAGAGATAAATATTTCCACAATCTCTCCAGATGCTGGGCTACAAAGCATTCTAAAAATCTCTCTCAAGTAATCAAAACTGCTCCAAAGATTTTACTAGTTATGAGAAAAGCAATAAGCTCTAGCAATAAAAGAAAAATATTAATAAATTATACACACATTCTTCATGGTAGCTTTCCTTTAAAATTGTGCTGTCACTTTGTAACAACAAGGCGATTATGAAAGAGCTTTTAAAAGCAAACTCCATTTATGTTAAGCATTTTTTCATTAAAACAATAGTTTATAAAATATTTATTTATTTGTCAGTTAATGCACACAAAAATTCTTCATTGCTGTACATTACCAATTGCCACTTCCTACCAGGAAGTACTATCTCAGCTGCATAAACCGACTAAATAAAGCAAAAAATGTGAACGCTGCATTCTAAATGTATATTTATGGAAACTATTTTACACAATACATTTTTGTCATTCTCACTGTGCTACGTTGAAACAAATATACTTATGTAATGTAAGGTGTCCATATATATTTTTAAATGCAGGACACTTATGGAAGAACACAGAGGAGCAAATTAAGACCAATATGGTTTAATAAAGAAGTTTTTAGGGAAATGCGAAACAAGAAGCAGGGTTTTAAACTGCTTAAGTCAGAAGGGTCAGATGCATCATTTAAAACATTTAAAGAATGCAACATAATCTTCAAACAGTCAATAAGGTTAGCTAAGATTGAAAATGAGAAAAGTATTGCAAAAGAATGCAAGAAAAATCCTAAATAATTCTACAAGTATATAAATAGCAAACAAATTAAGATTGATATTGGGCCTCTTAAAACAGAAATAGGAAAATTCATTAGTGAGGATAAGGCTATATGTTTTTTCTTCTATACATTCAAAGGAAGCAACAATGGCAGGCTATAGGCAAGTACAGGGAATCACTGAATTTTCTCCATCATGGACATGGCTTACTTAGGACAAAATTCAAATGAGACTGGAAAAGGTTATGATGAATAAAAGCACCTGGATCTGATAGCATACACCCAGTGTTACTTAAAAGGATAGTAATAGCGGAATAAAAATGCAGCTCCGATTCATCGTCATATAACGAGGGTCATGTAGTGCTGCACTTCAATGGTTTATGTTTTGTAGTTCAACAGTAATTAAGTTCTAAAGTATCCCCTTCCTTCCCCTTTACCTACACTTAGCAGTTCACTTTTAAAACATTGCATACAAAACAGAGTGCGACGTCACGGTGCTATAAACATGTCGCCGTGATTAAAAGGGCGACATGAGAATCTCGCCCTTCCAGAAAAAACATGAGAATCTCATGTCGTGGGTATTAAACAGCGCAGCTTCCAATACATGAATAACGGACTTGGACCTGCAAATCTGCTCCGTGTTCTATCTCTCCCCTTCTCTGTAGTGCAGCTTCCAAAATGTGAATAACGGACCTGCACCTGCAAACCTACTCCAGGACCTGGGCCTGCAAACCTGCTCTGGGCTCTCTTTCCTCTTGTTTGTAGCTATCAAGCAGCTCAGCGCTGCTCTGGGCTCTCTCTCTCCCCTTGTCTGTAGTCACAAAGCAGCTCAGTGCTGCTCTGGGCTCTCTCTCTCCCCTTGTCTGTAGTCATAAAGCAGCTCAGTGCTGCTCTGGGCTCTCTCTCCCCTTGTCTGTAGTCATAAAGCAGCTCAGTGCTGCTCTGGGCTCTCTCTCCCCTTGTCTGTAGTCATAAAGCAGCTCAGTGCTGCTCTGGGCTCTCTCTCCCCTTGTCTGTAGTCATAAAGCAGCTCAGTGCTGCTCTGGGCTCTCTCTCCCCTTGTCTGTAGTCATAAAGCAGCTCAGTGCTGCTCTGGGCTCTCTCTCCCCTTGTCTGTAGTCATAAAGCAGCTCAGTGCTGCTCTGGGCTCTCTCTCCCCTTGTCTGTAGTCATAAAGCAACTCAGTGCTGCTCTGGGCTCTCTCTCCCCTTGTCTGCATGCACTTGTCAGCGCAGCACTGGATCAGTACCAGAGTATATATCAATGATTGTGTCCCCAGAAAGAGACTTAAACTACAAGCGTCCGATCTGCAGCCGAGGTCTCTGAGATACAGCTATAATAATCTGCAGGTCCAGGTCTGTTATTCACATACTGGAAGCAGCGCTACAGACAAGGGGAGAGAGAGAGCCCGGAGCAGGTTTTCAGGTCCAAGTCCATTATTCACATATTTGAAGCTGCGCTGTTTAATACCCGCAACATGAGAATCTTGTGCTGTTCTGTCAGGGCGAGATTCTCATGTCGTTTCTATATTTTAAGTTTTACTATCCCTTTAAGTTGTTTATTAATGATCTAGAAGTGGGTATTGAAAGTAGTCTCTTAATCTTTGCTGATGCCACTAAACTGTGTAAGGAAACATAGATTTGCATAAACAAAAGTTAATGGGCGTAAAATTGTCAGAGGAGATTTAATATAGATAAATATATGGATATGCATTTGGGCTGCAGAAACAAACATGCTACCTATACACTAAATAAAATCTACATGGAAATGATTATCTGGCTATTGAGAAAGTGACAAATCTTCATGAAACGTGTTTAGCCATATTTTTGTACATTTCCATGTAGATTTTATTAATCTGCTTGTATTTGAGGAATACTAGGGATTTTTTTAATAGAATAAATATTTGATACTATATATATATATATATATATATATATATATATATATATCTATATATATAAAAGAAGACTTTGTGCCTGCCAAAACACACCCAGGGGAGGCATAAAGCAGGAGTTACTACTCCTATTGGGTGATTCAATCATGCAGGGAGTTGGCCCGCCCCCACTATGCAGCCCGCCCACCACTATCAAAGTCAGAAAAAAACAATATGGCCGCCACTTGCTCCTACACCACAGACAAACACACATGCCCCACTCACACACACAGACCACCACACACACATGCCCCACTCACACAGCACCACACACACACACATGCCCCACTTACACAGCACCAAACAGACATGCCCCCACTCACACACACAGCACCACATACACACACAAAGCCAGAAATACATATGGCTGATACACACACACAGTCACTCACCCTGACTCCCAGAGGCCTCAGCAGGACCTGTACTGCAGCACCAGAGGAACAAAATTGCACTCAAAGGGTTAAGGTAGGCTCTCATTGCTCAATTATTTCTTCACTGTCATCATTTGCCATGCAAGACACAGGACAGACAGCCATCAGATTCACACTTAACCCACTGACTGCCACAGGGTTGTGTATCAAGTTTTACCCCTCAGGGAGTGTGTTCAAACTCCTCACACTGTAATCTTGCATTTCTCTCCCACTTCTCCTCCTTCCCCAGCCTATTACTAACACTTTTCCATATTTATGTTAAGCCCCGCCCCTACTCGCGATTAAGCCCCGCCCCCTTTTAACCCAGATTGCCCCATTGCTCTCTCCACATCAGCACCACATGAGGGACTCCACAAGTAAAAGTTCACAGGTATTACACACTCATGCCCCACTTACACAACACCAAACACCCATATACACACAAAGCCAGAAAGAAAGATGGCTGACACACAGTCACTCACCTTGACTCCCAGTGGCCTCAGCAGGACCTGTAGTAAAGCCACTGAACGGTGCTGCATCACCAGGGGAACAAAATGGCACTCAAAGTGTTAAGGTAGGCCCTCATTGCTGAATTACTTCTTCACTGTCACCATTTGCCATGCAAGACACAGGACAGACAGCCATCAGATTCACACTTAACCCACTGACTGCCACAGGGTTCTGTATCAAGTTTTACCCCTCATGGAGTGTGTTAAAACCCCTCACACTGTAAACTTGCATTCCCCTCCCACTTCTCCTCCTTCCCCAGCCTTACTAACACTTTTTCACATTTTTGTTAAGCCCCGCCCCCTACTCGCGATTAAGCCCCACCCACTTTTAACCCAGTTTGCCCCATTTGTCTCTCCACATCAGTCCCCTCTAGGGACTTCACAAGTCAGTGTTCCCAGGTATGAACACACTTCCCACTGCTATTTAACTCTGACATGCCTCTCTGTACCTTAACCCTTTGAGTGCCAGAGGGGTACACAACTCATGAGCACATGTGTTTCTGCTCATATATGTTGCGTGTCTGTGTGTGTACATCTCTGTTACATATGTGTGTCCATGTGTGCATCTCCAGTGTGTCTGTGTGTACATGTGTTTTGCATGTCTCTGCCGCTCACTGTGTGTATGTGCATACCTCCCAACATTTCACAGGGCCAAAGAGGGACACGTTAGTTTTAGGTGATATTATTGGGGGTGTGGCTGGTGGGCGGGGCATTAGTACGAATTTTTAGGTTATTTCATGACCTATTACTGGCTATTTATGTAACTGAATAAATGATTTAGTTCAAGACCAAAGTATTTAATTTGCACAGACTAATGTATAAACACATATACTGAAGTTTATTGCTTTATTGCTGTAGAGCAAAGTAATACACACCACACAGTCAGGGATGGTGCAAGGATTTTTGCCACCCTAGGCAAAACCTAATTTTGCCGCCCATTTCGCTCCGCCCCTTGTGTCCCACCCCTTTATACCCCGCCTACTTATACCCAACCTCTTTTCATGATTGTCCTCTCTCTGCCCCCTGAGCCACTCTGCCCCTGTTCTGGAGATGCCTGTAAGAGATGCCCCCACCAGCTCCAACTTGCCCCTTATCAGCTTCACTTTGGCCCACCAGTTCCACTTTGCTCCTATCAACTCCAACTTGCCCCCATCAGCTCCAACGTGCCCACACCAGCTTCACTTTGCACCCTCAGCTTCACTTTGCCCCCTCAGCTCCACTTTGCCCCCTCAGCTCCAACTTACCCCCATCAGCTCCACTTTGCCCCCCATCCTCTCCAACTTACCCCCATCAGCTCCACTTTGCCCCCCATCCGCTCCAACTTGCCCCCACCAGCTCCACTATGCCCTCTCAGCTCCAACTTTCCACTATCAGCTCCACTATGCCCCCAGCAGCTCCACTATGCCCCCAGCAGCTCCAACTTGCCCCCATCCGCTCCAACTTGCCCCCCCATCTGCTCCAACTTGCCCCACCAGCTCCACTTTGCCCCCCCTCAGCTCCACTTGCCCCCCCTCAGCTCCAGCTTGCCCCCCCTCAGCTCCACTTTGACCCTCATCAGCTCCACTTTGACCCTCATCAGCTCCAACTTGCCCCCATCATCTCCAACTTGCCCCCACCAGCTCCACTATGCCCCCTCAGCTCCAGCTTTCCCCTAACAGCTCCAACTTGCCCCCATCATCTCCACTTTGCCCCACATCTGCTCCAACTTGCCCCCTCAGCTCCACTATGCCCCCTCAGCTCCAACTTGCCCCCCATCACATACCTGTATCTCACGCGCAGTCTTCTCTTCAGTAATGGAGAGCGCGGCGGGAGATCATGACTCCCAGCGCGCTCTGCATTACTAAAGATCCGACCAGATGAGGGAGCGCTGTAGCAACACAGACCTGACTGTGTTGTGGTTCCTGGCATGGTGTGTGTGGGCGCACCTCTTCTCCGCTGCATGCCAGCGCCCCCAGTACGTGTGCGCCCTAGGCCGGCGCCTACCTCGCCTATAGGTGGAGTCGGCCCTGCACACAGTCTGACCTCCTAAAAAGAGGGACAACAGGGTGGGAAAGAGGGATTTGGCCCTCAAAGAGGGACTGTCCCTCCTAAAGAGGGACACTTGGGATGTATGGTATGTGTCTGCCTGTATGCTGCATATGTCTGTGTTTATCAGTGTGTCTGCATTTCAAACACGTGCGCCCAATGGTCATAACATGACGGGCAACGCCGTCCCATGTTGCTAGTATATATATATATATATATATATATATATATGTGTGACCTATTGTCCATTATTGTATAACTATAATAATCCACTGGCCTCAGTAAGACAGAGTCTGCCCTTACATGGGTCCCGGTGGGTCCATGGGTCCCAGGCGGCACTTTGACAGGGTTGGCAATTTGCCGCCCCAAGGCATGTTATTCTGTGTCCCAGTGAGTCAGTCAGGGCTGTAATGTATGTCAGTGTCACTGTGTGAAATAGAGTCTAATACAGAAAGAGAGACTGAACCCTATCGCTCAAAGTACTGGGCTCGAGAATTGCTTACAGAGGTGCAGACACTGCTGGGACTACGAGAGGAGGATGAAGAGGCTGAGGAGGGGCAGGGGGAGGCCGGGGTGCAGTCAGCTGGCTCGGACAGTCAGGAGGAGGCAGAGGAGCGTCTTCTCACAGCCTGTTTAGTGGTGGAAACGGAGGAGATGACTGCTGAGAAGGAACATCTGGTGAAGAGTGGGAGGATTCTGGAGAGATTCAGGATTACAGAGGAAGGTGTGTCTGTGTATATACAAGCTCAGGTGTGTATGTTTATGTATACAGGTTCAGGTAAAACCCTTTGGGTGCCAGGGAGGTGCGTTGGATGCCTTTCTGCCACTCAAAGGGTCAATATATAATAAAAATATGTATGTGTGTGTAATATATATATATATATATATATATATATATATATATATATATATATATACAAAAATAACACATTCATTCATAAATGGTTTGCATAAAAAGTTTTTGTATATAAGATATGCAATGTGCATACATATAGGCTCAGGTGAATGTGTGTGTGAGCTGCACATAAGAGATAACTATATGCATAGGTTCAGGTGTGTATGTGGCCATGAGATATTTGTGTGTATGTATGTATGTATATGTATGTATATATATATAGATATATGTTCATTTGTACAAAAAACAAAGTCAAACCTGTGACACTTCATACTGAGTTCTTCATAGTAAACCTGTGTATAACATATTGTTGCTTATAATACCTTATGTGGAATCAGTCCTTTTCCATGTTGAAATGTTGGTTGCACAGTTTGGCTCGGATATTTTTAGGTTTTATCTGTCACATCAAAGTGTCACAGTTCTAGAGAAGTCCAGACCTAAGTAATAGATTTTACCATATTGTTTCCCTTACTAGCTTATTAAACGTTTTAATGACAAAAGTCGTCTTTGTATGTGTCTGTGTAAAATGCACATGGGTGGAAGTGAGTTTTACATTTTCACTGTTGGCTTCTGAATTTTTGGACTCAGAGTCAGCCCCTACATGGGTCCCGGTGGGTCCATGGGACCCAGGCGGCACTTTGACAGGGGCAGCAATATGCCGTCCCAAGGCATGTTATTCGTGCACCAGCAACCAGGTCTGTGTCCCAGTGAGTCAGTCAGGGCTGTAATGTATGTCAGTGTCACTGTCAGCAGCCCTAGCCACACTTAGTGGCACTGGCTGGCGCGTCAGTGATATGATAGTTAGTCAGTCAGTCTAGACAGACATGCACCAGGCACCGGAGTGTGCTGCGCCTCTCACAACCAACCCACACGCACCGCCGCCAGCCCACCTCCAGCCAATTAAAGAGGATCATATTTGCTCACTCACTGTGGTCCATCCTCATTGGCTGGTTGGGGTACGTACCGTGCGTGTGGTATGAGACAGTGGGGACATTGGTGTGCTCTGCACTGTATTTGTGTGCATGTGACTCCATCCTGAGTTCAGAGCTGAGACTGTGAGTGAGTTCACCCAGGGATAGGATGCTATGTGAGATAGCTTATTTTTTTCCCTCATCTTCCTATTTTTTTCCAGTTCCATCCCTGTCTCTCCAACCCCCTTTAACACTTGTCACAGTACCTTGTAGCGCCACCAATTCTGGCGATGCTCACAATGCTCCGGTGTCTTTTCCACGAACAGTTGGACTCATCAATGCTAGATGCGTCATCTGCATGCACGAGGCTTCAGCATGCTGCAGGCCTCTGTTTTATGTGTTTGAGGCCTGTAGTCTCCTCCTACCTACTTCCTCCCTCTGAGCTGCTCCTCCTACCTACTTCCTGAGGAGGGGTTTAAAGGGCAGACTGAGTGCTGACTCAGTTACCCTTACGTTGTTGTTCTGAGCAGTTCATTTATTTGGTATTCCTGATTCCTGTGTATGACCCAGCTTGTCTGTCCATCCATTCTGGTTTTGACCTGTGGCTCTGGCTGACCATTCTCCTTGTGTGTTCTGATTTGGCTTAGACATCCTTTCTGGTACAAAACTTTTGGGTCTGGCTGACTACCCGCTCCGTGTATGACCTGGCTTGTCTGACTATCCTATCTGGTGCTTACTAGAGGGCTCTGTCTTTTCGCTCCATGTGTTGGTTCCATTCCACAGACATCCTTCCTATTACTGACCTGGGGCTCTATCAGTCTTCCAGCTATTGACTGCAGGAGTGAGTCAGTAGTCTCCATGGTTGCGTACGATATTGAGGCTCCTCTCCTAGACTGACTGCAGGCCGAGTCAGTGCTACCTCTGGGCATTACCTTTTACCACGAGACTCCAGTGGGCTGAGGCCTAGTCTCGGACAGTGTGGTGGATCTATTGGAAGACTGCTATTTCTGATACAGTGCTTGCCTCTTTGATCACCCTCTGTGTGTTATTTGTTAGTTGCATTACTGTTTATATATTTCTAATAAAGGTGATCTTAACTATACCGTCTGACTCCTTGTCTTGCTTGCCAACCGTAACAACACTTCAGTCAAACAGCTTGTTTTATTAATGTTTTGGAGGATTAAGTCACCAATAATCAAAGTATGCTCCTTTCTCTCTCATTCCCAAACAGTCTAACATCCTGCTGGATACTGACACATTTTTATACTATAGCTATGGGAACAGTTTTTAGTTGGGCATTTAGTTCTACTATATTGACTTGAGTAAACAGTACTGTTATCGCTGATAACCCCAAACTGGGGTGAGAGCAAGTGAATGCCTGATCATCTAGAGGCAGGATATTGCCTCTGAAGAATGTGAGTAGAACCACTGAAATGTCCACTGTTCTGGTGTTGGTGAAGGATTGAGAGTTTTCAATATACAAAGCTTATAGGATATTGCCTGTGCCACTTTTTTTCTACAGTTTGTGTTTGGGTGGGAACCCAACCCACCTGAAGTGAGCAGCAGCTATCCTTGGACAACTGTTATTTACATAAGGGCTCTGGTAACTTTTTAATGTGGTATATATATATCAGTTTCTATTAGCTGGTGTTGTGGTGTGATCTGGTGATTCTTTATAATTTGAGAAATACTGTAGTTCAATTTAGGATCTTGTGTTTCATCTTGAAGAGACAAAACACTGTTTAGGGTACCGTGCTGTCAGAGACAACAGAGGAAAGAAATTTGGGAGTAATTATGTCTAACTAGTGTAAAAGCCCGTGTACAGGGGCCAAGGTCCGGGTGATGTTAACCCTCTAAGTGCCAGAGGGGTACGCAACGCATTGTGCGTTGCATACCCCTCTGGCACTCAAAGGGTTGAGAGTCTGATCCTGCTCTGCGTCCTGCCACTGACGCAGTCATGCACTGTAAAGACTGGCTGAAAGCACAGAATGCTCCCAGCACAGAACTCCCAGCATCCTGTGCTTTTGGACAGTCTCTACTGCTCGTGACAGCTTCTGCCAAACATCCTAGCGAATTATTATATAGGATGACTTAAAGGTAGGCAGGCAATATAATAAAGCAGTGGGGAATGCAAACAGGGTGCTGCGTTGTATATTTAGGGGCATTAGTAGCAGAAAAAGGGACATGGTCATGCCACTCTACAGATCTCTAGTTAGACCTCACCTAGAGGATTGTGTACAGTACAGGAGACCCCATCTCCAGAAGGATATACTCTAGAGAAAATTAAGAGAAGGACTACTAAAATGGCGACTGGTTTACAGGAAAATAAATATCAGGATAGACTAAAGGATCTGAACGTGTATAGCTTGGAGGAGAGAAGAGAGAGAGGGGATATGATAGAAACATTCAAATACATGAAGGGACTCAACAAAGTGCAGGATGGAAGTACATTACAAAGGAGTAAAAATGTTACGGCAAGAGGCCATAGTCTAAAACTAGAGGGACACAGGTTTAGACGTAATGTAAGAAAGTTTTACTTCACTGAGAGGGTAGTAGATAAGTGGAATATCCTACCAGCAGAAGTGGTAGAAGTTAATATGGTGACATTATTTAACCCTTAACGACATGTGACGTACTATGACCGTCACGGTCCTTGAAATACTTAAGGACCGATGACGGTCATAGTACGTCACGTACTTTTTACTTACAGCACTCTACCTGGAGTGCTGTAAGTAAAAATAGGGCCTGAAATTGACCGCTCCAAGATCGGAGCGATCTCTATCAGGCCCCATAGTGACGCGCTGATACACGCAACAGGTCACGTGTACCGGCGCGTCGGCGTGGATCAAAGCGGTCCTTATGGGACGGAAACGTCCCAGGACCGCCGGTCGCTAAGGGGTTAAGTATGTATGGTATAGGCATAAGGCTGTCCTTAACGTAAGAAAAGACCAAGGACCAAAAAAAGGTTTGAGGTTTTTACAGTAGGAAAATGGCAGACTAAATGGGCAGAATGGTTCTTATCTGGCGTCAAATTCTATGTTTCTATTGGAGATTTCTTTTTTGGTTTTCAAAAAAGTAATGGATACCTTTCTAACTCAGATCAGTTTTGAGAATTATGCCAGTTGGTTTCTCAGCAGATTGGATGTTGATCTTGGGAGTCAGGAGAGATGGTTTTTACCCATTTGGGGATTAATTGGAAATGACTTCAATGTTCAATTTTTTCTTTTTTTTTCCTTCCCCTGGATCAGCAGGGGTGATAAGACATAGACTGAACTTGAAAGATTTATGTCTTTTTTCAGTCTTCTCATCTGTGTTAATGTGATACATTGCAGGGTTGAAGGAATTTCTGTGCTATCCTGCAGAATGTAATTTTCATAAACTCCCTGCATTTAAAGGGATATCCTGTCACCTTAACCCTTGAGTGCCAGTGAGGCATGTAACACATTGTGAAGAAATGTGTTGTATACCCTTCTGGCACTGAAAAGATTCATTTAACCCTTTCAGTGCCAGAGGGGTACGCAACACATTGCTTTGCAATGCGTTGCTTACCCCTCTGGCACTCAAAGGGTTAAATGTGCCTTTTATTAGTATGGCCTTGGCAAACGACATAAAAAATCTTAGTACTGCCCTGAAAATGTCAGTTTCTTAGTGCTACCTTGTGTAAAGCAAGACAGAGAACCACTGGTCTCTGCTTTAACTTACTTCGTTTTTTTATGTTTTTGCAAAAAAAAACCAAACAAACACTTCGGTCATTTATCCAGCACTACATACACACAAAGAAAGCATTTTTTTCGCTTGAAAACAGTTCACATGCTCCTCCAATGAGATTATAATGTGATCAGGCCCCATGATTATAAAGTGAAAATGTCTCTCTGAACACGGCCAAGCTAAACATCCGTTTAAGATGATGAATTTGCTTGCTTTGGAGAGAAATCAGCATGGGGCCTGTGTTTCTTTCTCGCCTGGGTGGAGGGCCTGATGTTACTGCCAGATCTCAAGATTGTGTAGTGGGATAATCGCTGAGCAGGAAGCAAACAATGTGTACTGCCTGGAGCTTATTAGCATTATACATACACCGGACTGCAAAATAATAAATCATTAATGTTCTACTCACATATCACTTTTCTGCAGAATCACATTAATTTACTTGGGGTTTTTTTTCCACAAACATTCATTCTCTATTTCCTTTTAGAGAAATCTATGGTTTTCCTACTGTTGTCGGACTACAACTCCCATGATCATTAGCTGGCCAGAATCCAGCTGAGGATCATGGGAATTGTATCCGACAACAGATAGAGAACATAGTTTGTCAACCCCTACTCTTAGTGAACCACATAAAGACTTATGTTTAAAGGCAAAATGGAGCAGTTCTGGGGCAAAGCAGCAGCATTATAGGGTACAGATAAAATTCCTGTTGCATTAAATGGGGATTTTAACCCTTTGAATGCTTGACATATTTCCAATGCATTGTGAAGCAATGCTTTGGAGTCCTCACTAACAGTCAAGGAGTTAAAAGCGTCAAATCAAAGGACTTCTTGATATATTCAGTTTCTCCTCTATTGTGCAGTTCGATTGGTCCAGATTTGCTCCAGTTTGATTTTATACATAGGGCCCACAGAGTTCTGAACAATATAGTGAGAACTGATGTGACAAAAAAGTAACATCTGTGCTGGGCTACATGAAAATGGCTGCCAAGCCCACAATGCAAATCATTCTCATGTATATGCACATATAGATATACAGATATAAAATTCATATAAATGAAAGCCCAATCCAGTGAAATCTATTGCAATTACAGTTAATAGGGGCAGCAATCTTGTTCCACAAGAACATGGCACTGAAGCACCTGTTTTGACATCAGAAAGTAGGTGTCAGTTCTAGTGATTAGAACTCTTTGGTAACATCGCATGAGTGGTTATCTCTGTTCACTGATTGGTTGATTAGCTCTGTTCACTGATTGGTTGATTCACCTGCAGTCTAGATTTGATTGGTGTGAGGGTAACACTTGTGTTTATATACCACTAAGTAAAGGTGGTTAGGGTTTCATTAAATGATGTTGTTGTGTGTCCCTTGGCTATTTAATCCTTTACTTCCTCTCTGTCTGTTTTCTCCTCTCTCTCTATCAATATCTGTATCCCTTTGTACTTCTCTTTCTCTCTCTACATCCTTTACTGCATTTTCTTTCTCTCCCTCCCTCCATCTCTTTCTCTCTCTCCCCAGTTCTTTATTCACAATACAAGAACAGATCACTACACAGCTAACAGCTTCATTGTGGTTTGCATCACGGTAATACCCACAGCATCCATACCAGAATGCATGCTGAAATAGCTCCAGTTTGCAGACAAGATGGCAGAATTTTTATATCCTATATAATAATTCGCTAAATCGTGTGTAACGCCGCAACATGCGCAGTAGACACTGCTGCGCGTGCTGCAGTCATGCACAGTAGAGACTGCCCACGCCATGGCTGATACAGACCTGGGTGCTCTGAAGGTTGGCTGTTGGCCAACAGCAGTCAGGTGAGCAAACACAGAGAGGTCAGCTTATTCAGTCTGATCCAGCAAAGGGAAGGCAGCAGTAATGGATAGCAGAGCATTGGATTAGATCAGACAGAATAATCAAGCAGCAGAGTCGGGCAGCTCAGCCAAACCTTGACAACATTGTAATTAATTTATTTTCCTTATCGTCTATTTTTACACTTTTACATCTTTGAAAAAGCTCCCTGGCTTTGTTTGCACAGAGCTTGCTGACAGGAAACATGAAAGTAGGTCTAGAGATACAACATAAAAAAACAAACAATGAGAAATAGAAAGAACACAGAGCATTTAGTACTGCAGAGAGACTGAACATTGTATTACGTCCTGGTTTGATGGTCTGTTGACTAGAAAACTCTATTGAAATTCTATGGAAACATTGATTGGCTGGGGCTCATGGGAATTGGAGATTTCCACAGTGGGGAAGGTGCTGACAACATAGAATACCTCAAAGGCTAAATATCTCTCGCTGCACTGTATTTCACAATACGTTCTAAGAATTGCTTACTGAGGCATACAACAGGAGACAAATACAGTCAAGCTGATACCTTTATTGGCCAACTAAGCAGATTTAGGATGCAAGCTTTCAAGGCCTCTTAGGTCTCTTCCTCAGGCATATTGACTATATATGCCTCCTGTAGTTCTAAAGCTAACACGGTACCAACTCTTATCTTTTATGAGACATATAACAACTCCATAAATTCACTCTCCTGTAAAAAAGTATTAAATTGGTGGCAATAAGTTCATTAAAAAACACAATGACAAACTATTATACTATGGACACATGTACAATAATAGCTTATCCTAATTGCCATGGGCACCCCAAGTCTCGTGCAAGTCCATATAACAGCAATAATGGTGCCCAAGAACAGACATAAATATCACAAATGGACACACAGTAGACACAACACAGTATATAAGCATTGGTTCCCCTAGGCAATGAAGATATAGCTAATATAATTATTAAATCCCTATAATCATACCTGGGAACTCTCTGGTTTTGCCCCGGAGACTCCGGATTTCAAAGTGAATTACTGGGTCTCCGGGGCAATGTGTGAATCACCAGGTAAGCCCCGTCCCTTTTATGACGTGATTCGCATAATTTTCCTCCCCCTGGGCACTGACAGGGTTACCCTCCGGGTAGCCCTGTTTCAAAAGCTCCCAGGTATGCCTATAATATAACCAAGTCCAGTAGAGCTCAAACCTGTCCTCAACCCCACCCCGTACACACACACACAATGTGCATTTTTCCAGTTTCTCCTCAATCATGTGAATGTTTCTATCTCAGACACATTCTTCAGAATGATTGAACCACTGAGGAGATCCTGAAAACCTGCACAGTTGGGAGGGCTTGAGGACAGGTTTGAGCTCCCCAGACCTAACTTATATCTCACCTAGCATTGTCTACTACCAGTAATACAATTAATAATCTACCTATCTAATGTACATACATCTGAAATTCAAATCAATATATCTCAGTTTTGTGAGTGTGTTACATTGACTGTGTCGTACAACATTGCTATATGTCAATTCCAGCATGGGGTTCTGTATCCTGTGTGTGCATGGCCTGAAGATCCTCTACACCCGCTGCGGCCCTCTGAGATCCTCTGCCCTCACACTTTGCTTCTTCCTTCTGCTGCTCCTGTTCTCCTGGAAATCAGTGTCTCAGAGTGAATGCTGGAAGTCCCGGGAGGTCCTTTTCAGGTAAATAAAGGACAGGTGTCACTCTGTGTTTGGGCGTGCTCATTTCATTTGAATAATAATATTTTTGTCTGTTACAGATCTGGGGTCCAGACCTTGCCACTTAATGCCAAAGTGCATTATAACTATGCCAACTTCTTAAAGGACCAAAACCGTAGAGATGAAGCCATTAAGCACTACAGGACTGTCCTAAGGTAGGACCACTCCCAGAGGAGATATTCTGCAATGGAGACAGTCACAAAATAACACATATTAAAAAGTAACACCTCCCAATAAGACACTCCCCACTTAACTTATTCTTGGCAAAAAATTGAAAAGCCCTTCTGAACTTTGCTATTGTACCTTTGTTCAAGAGATAACATCTTCAATCAGTTTTGGGTGTCATGTCCATGGAGGCGGACATGACAGTTGCTAGCAGGACCACAGTTCACAAACTCCGCTCACTGCACATGGAAATTTTAACCCTTTAGGGAACAGAGGAGTGTGCATTGCATTGCTTTGAATTACATTGCACACATGTTGTGTACTTATAGGGTTAAGTAGGCTCATGCACTCTGCTTGCTTCAGTTTGAAAAAACTGCCGGCAACTGTCATGTCCGCCTCTATGGACATGACACCAAAAACTGACTGAAGATGTTATGTCTTGAACAAAGGTACAATAGCAAAATTCAGAAGGGCTTAACTGAAGATGTTATATCATGAAAAAGAGCAAATTCAGAGGAGCATTTAGGATTTTCTGACCGTAGTAAGGTAAGTGAGAGTTATTATTAGAAGGTGTTACTTCTCCTTTAATAGATTTGTTCTGTTTTTCACCAGGGGAGAGTATGTCTTCACTGAAACAGTTATCTCTGCCCTACTAGCTCCTCTGTGTCTCACCCCTCCTAATTCTACCCCACAGCTCCTGTGTACATCCCCCTCCTAATTCTACCCCACAGCTCCTGTGTACATCCCCCTCCTAATTCTACCCCACAGCTCCTGTGTACATCCCCCTCCTAATTCTACCCCACAGCTCCTGTGTACATCCCCCTCCTAATTCTACCCCACAGCTCCTGTGTACATCCCCCTCCTAATTCTACCCCACAGCTACTGTGTATATCACCCCTCCTAATTCTACCCCACAGCTCCTGTGTATATCTCCCCTCCTAATTCTACCCCACAGCTCCTGTGTATCCCTCCCCTCCTAATTGTACCCCACAGATCCTGTGTACATCCCCGCTCCTAATTCTACCCACAGCTCCTGTGTACATCCCCCTCCTAATTCTACCCCACAGCTCCTGTGTATTCCTCCCCTCCTAATTGTACCCCACAGATCCTGTGTACATCCCCGCTCCTAATTCTACCCACAGCTCCTGTGTACATCCCCCTCCTAATTCTACCCCACAGCTCCTGTGTATATCTCCCCTCCTAATTCTACCCACAGCTCCTGTGTATCCCTTCCCTCCTAATTCTACCCCACAGCTCCTGTGTACATCCCCCTCCTAATTCTACCCACAGCTCCTGTGTATATCTCCCCTCCTAATTCTACCCCACAGCTCCTGTGTATATCTCCCCTCCTAATTCTACCCCACAGCTCCTGTGTACATCTCCCCTCCTAATTCTACCCACAGCTCCTGTGTATATCTCCCCTCCTAATTCTACCCACAGCTCCTGTGTATCCCTTCCCTCCTAATTCTACCCCACAGCTCCTGTGTATATCTCCCCTCCTAATTCTACCCACAGCTCCTGTGTATCCCTTCCCTCCTAAATCTACCCCACAGCTCCTGTGTATATCTCCCCTCCTAATTCTACCCACAGCTCCTGTGTATCCCTTCCCTCCTAATTCTACCCCACAGCTCCTGTGTATCCCTTCCCTCCTAAATCTACCCCACAGCTCCTGTGTATCCCTTCCCTCCTAAATCTACCCCACAGCTCCTGTGTATCTCTCCCCTCCTAATTCTACCCCACAGCTCCTGTGTATATCTCCCCTCCTAATTCTACCCACAGCTCCTGTGTATCCCTTCCCTCCTAAATCTACCCCACAGCTCCTGTGTATATCTCCCCTCCTAATTCTACCCACAGATCCTGTGTATCCCTTCCCTCCTAAATCTACCCACAGCTCCTGTGTATCCCTTCCCTCCTAATTCTACCCCACAGCTCCTGTGTATATCTCCCCTCCTAATTCTACCCACAGCTCCTGTGTATCCCTTCCCTCATAAATCTACCCCACAGCTCCTGTGTATATCTCCCCTCCTAATTCTACCCACAGATCCTGTGTATCCCTTCCCTCCTAATTCTACCCACAGCTCCTGTGTATCCCTTCCCTCCTAAATCTACCCCACAGCTCCTGTGTATACCTCCCCTCCTAATTCTACCCACAGCTCCTGTGTATCCCTTCCCTCCTAATTCTACCCCACAGCTCCTGTGTATCCCTTCCCTCCTAATTCTACCCACAGCTCCTGTGTATCCCTTCCCTCCTAAATCTACCCCACAGCTCCTGTGTATATCTCCCCTCCTAATTCTACCCCACAGCTCCTGTGTATCCCTTCCCTCCTAAATCTACCCCACAGCTCCTGTGTATCCCTTCCCTCCTAAATCTACCCACAGCTCCTGTGTATCCCTTCCCTCCTAAATCTACCCCACAGCTCCTGTGTATCTCTCCCCTCCTAATTCTACCCACAGCTCCTGTGTATCCCTTCCCTCCTAAATCTACCCCACAGCTCCTGTGTATCTCTCCCTTTCCAATTCTACCCCACAGCTCCTGTGTATCTCTCCCTCCTAAATCTACCCCACAGCTCCTGTGTATCTCTCCCTTTCCAATTCTACCCCACAGCGCCTGTGTCTCTCCCCTCCTAATTCTACCCCACAGCTCTTGAGTACCTCTCTTCCTCACCATCTTTTCTTTCTCCTTTTAGCTTATGTATCTCTTTCTCTCCCCTTTCAGCTCTGGTGTGATGCTTTCTCCCCTCTCAGGTCCTGTGTCTTCCCTTCCCATCCCAGATCTTGAGTCTCTCTCATCTGTAACCTCCCAACTGTTCCCTCTCAGCCCCTGTGTTCCTCTGCTTCCCTTTTAGCTCATAAGTCATTCTATCCATTGTCAGAGTCTCTCTCTTCCCTCTCAGCTTCTGAGTCTCTCTCTTGCTCTCTCATTTATCCTCTTCCAGTACCAAAGTGTCTCTCTCCCCACTCAGCTCCTGAGTCTCCCTCCTTTATCCCCTTCAAGTATAGAAGTCTGTATCTCCCCACTCAGCGACTAAGTCTCTCTCTTTTATCCACTTCAAGTATTGAAGTCTGTATCCCCCCACTCAGTGACTAAGTCTCTCTCTTTTATCTTCTTCCAGTATCCAAGTCTCTATCTCCCCAGTCAGCTCCTGAGTCTCTCTCCTTTATCCTCTTCCAGTGTCCAAGTCTCTATCTCCCCACTGAGCTCCCGAGTCTCTCTCCTTTATCATCTTTTAGTATCCAAGTCTCCCTCTCCCTACTCAGCTCCTGAGTCTCTCTCATCTATCCTCTACCAGTAACCAAGTCTCTCTCTCCCCATCCATCTCCTGTTTCTCTCCCCTTTCTTTTCCTAGGTCTTTTCCTCTCATCTGTGCTTCTGAGTCTCTCTCCTCTCCCAGCTTTCTAGTCTGTCTCTACTCTATCAGCTCTGGAGTCTCTGTCTACCATTCTCAACTACTGAGTCTCTCTTCTCTCTCCCCTTTCATACCACAAGTCTGTCCTTCCCATATTGGCTTCTGAGCTTCTCTCCTCTATCCCTTCTCAATTACTGAGTCTCTCCTTTCCCCCTTGGGTCCTGAGTCTCTCTCCTCTATCCCCTCACACTTCTTGAATCTCTTCTTCCTCTCCTGACTCCTGAGTGTATCTCCACTATCCTTTCTAAACTCCTGAGTCTTTCTCCTTTTGCACTCCGCCTTCCTGAGTCTCTCCTACCCCTCTCAATGAGGCTGACGTACTAAGAAAAAGTGCTTAAGTTCTGGGGTAAATTAGCTGCACCGTAGGGAACCAGTGAACATTTCTACTGATTTAAATGGGGAGTTTAACAGCTTGAATACTACAGAGGTCTTCAATTCATTGTTTTGCAATGCGATGGCAGCCTATTAAGCAGTCAAGGGAGTTAAATTCCCATGTAAATCAATGTGAATTTGAGGAATTTGTATATATTCCCTATGGAGCACTAGTTTTGCATGAGAATTGCACTACTTTTTTATAGAACATCAGTCTCTTTGAGTTTCTCAATTTTCTGTTTCATAACTCCCAAGTTTATCGTTTCCTGTGTGTCTGTCCTTTAGTTTCAGTTGTTTTGCAATATTCTGCATTCCTTTTTAGCACATTTCTCTTGTTTATGATAAGGCCCCATTTGTTGATGATCTCATATTTCTCTAACCCCTTTATTCTGAAGATAATGTTCCAAGAAGAATGCCAGCAATTCTGGGATTAACCAGCTGCACCATGGGAGGGACATAAACATTCCCAAAATGTCTATTGATTTAACTCAACCATTGTCAACTGTTGAACCTTCAGCTGTTGTGGCCTACAACTAACTTTATCTAGTTGGGGATGATGGGAATGGTTGGGGTTGATGGGAGCTGTGGTTCCCAACAGCTGGAGGTGAGATAATTGAAAACCACCGATTTAACTCTTTTATTTACAATTAATTGGGGGCCTGTCTAGCATTCAGTTCAATCAATTAAACGTTCCATGTGTTCCCTATGGCAGGGCTTAAAATTGGAAGTCCTTTGCTACTAGCCAGACCTGAAAAGTTACTCGCCACTGAAAGCAATAACATAACCACCAGGGCTGGATTTCTACTCGCCAGGGCTAAATTTTCACTCGCCATTGGCTAGTGGAGAGTGGAAATTTTGAGCCCTGCCCTAGGGTGCCACTGGCAATCTCCAGAATTGCACCAATTCCATTTAGTACATCAGCCTCACTAACCCCTTTGTGAGAATCCCTTGCACAACATTTTTGTGTTCTGTTTGGAAGATAAATGTTTTTATTATACACAGATTATACCCGCTTCATTCCAGTGCCCTCAACAACCTGGGCACTTTAACTGCTAACAAAACGGCAGCCGAGGATTATTACCGTAAAGCGCTCACAATCAGTCCGCACCACAGCAAGGCCCTCTTCAACTTGGGGAACCTGCTCAGGTGAGCAACCAACACAAAAGAGGCAAAAGGGCTCAATATTTAAATCCGTTTATTTAAATAGAGATTTAAGTGGGCATAAAAGAGAAAGAAAAGAGAAAAACAGCGCAAAACACCTCTAAGTGTAGGAGTGTTAGGTCACACTAGTATATATAAATGGCCCTTTTCCCTCCAATGATACTACTCACATTTGTGAGAGGTTTCTCCTGCCTCTTAGTTTGATTCGCCTGCAGTGGTTTGTGGGGTGTCACACCAGGCTAGTGATTGCATACGTTACTCCAGATGAAGAAACTAATGTTGTTAGAGATGCACCAATACCGATTTTTGAAGACCGAGTACGAGTACCGATACTTTTTCAAGTACTCACCGATACCAATTACCGATACTTTTTTTTTTGCGGTCATTTGCCAGTTTTCCAAGTACCTATATGCTTTAGGTACTTATAAACTGGCAAATGACCGCAAAAAAAAGTATTGGTGAGTACTTGAAATATTATATATATATATATATATATATATATATATATATATATATATATATATATATATATATATACACACACACACCACCTCGACTCTTGATTCTCCCCTTTTGACTCTCTCCCCCTCTTGATTCCCACCTTTTGCTTCATTCTCCCCCTCTTGAGCCCCCTTCTTTTGCCTTGGCTTTTTCTCTCCCTTTTGATCCCCCTTTCTCCCCCTCCTTCTCCTTGACTCTTGATCCCACTCTTTTGCCTCTCTCTCTCCCTCTTGATCCCCCCTCCTTTTTGCCTCTTCTTGATCCTTCCTCCTTTTGACTTTTTCTCCCTCTTGACCCCACTCTCTGCCTCTTTCACCACCCGCTGCCCCATCTTGCCTCTCTTACTCTCCTCTGCCGGGTATTCGCTGTTCTCTCGCGAGCCCCGGCAGAGGTCAGCGTCGGAGCGTTGCCATGGTAACCCGCGGCAATGCTCCAGCTACAGGAGTGAGAGAGGTGACCGGGGAGCATTGTGAGCAGCTCCCCGGGCTCCCTCTCTGCAGCACCGACCTTGACACAGGGTATCGGTGCTGGCATCGGCCGCATTTGCACGAGTACAAGTAATCTCGCAAATGCTGGTATCGGCACCGATACCGATACTAGTATTGGTATCGGCGCAACCCTAAATGTTGTCCTAAAATTTTTTGTTTGTTGTGCCTAGTTTTTTACCGCATACAATAAACAGTGTGCAGATTTTAACTGGGAACTTTTAATCATAACAACAATGCTATCATCTGGCCCCCTTCATTCGCAACGGGTATGGAGATGCCAATAATAACTGAATAAAAAATAAATAAAAAAACTTTATTGTGATCTTAATAAAAATGTCCTAAAAATTCCCAGCCATAATCTGTAACCCCTGTAAGGGGTGTTAGTTTGAGGCAAAAAAAGGGAAAGGAATTATACCAATTTCATTTATAGTATTATTGGAAATAAAAATAAACAAAAACAAAACAACTGTCGGCGCGAGGCTCGCCATGGGCGGCGTGCGGCTCTCTCTCTTCCGGGTGGCGTCGCAGCGTCGGTCATGCCGTCCGGCTGCGATGACGTCGGTCCTGGACCGCATATACTGCGGCGCGACGTCCTTCTCGGTGCTCAGTCTGAGTTTCCTTACAGCGGTTAGCTGTACTGTTTTCTCTTAAGAGCTTGTCTGGGTTCGCCAGGGTTATCCCCTGTCTGGCTCCTGTTCCAGTCTCCAGCTTTCAGCCTGCCTCCTGCTCCAGTTCCAGCTGCAGCTTGCCTCCTGCTCCAGTCTCCAGCTTCAGCTTGCCTCCTGCTCCAGTCTCCAGCTTCAGCCTGCCTCCTGCTCCAGTTCCAGCTGCAGCTTGCCTCCTGCTCCAGTCTCCAGCTTCAGCTTGCCTCCTGCTCCAGTCTCCAGCTTCAGCTTGCCTCCTGCTCCAGTCTCCAGCTTCAGCTTGCCTCCTGCTCCAGTTCCAGTCTGTGGCCTGTCTCTCTGCTCCAGTCTTCAGCGGCAGCTTGTCTTCTGCTCCAGTCTCCAGCTTGTTCCTGCTTCCCGCTTCAACTAGCAGCCTCTCTGCTCCATGCCTGCTTCCTGAGGATTCCGGCCAGCCTCTCGGACCTCAGGTACTCAGTACGTCACTCTCTTTTATGTATATGCATGGTTTCCGTTTGTGTATATATATATAGGAGTGTTGTGGGTAACTGTCTGGGTTTCCTTCAGTCCTGCATCTGGGTATCCTCCTGGTGTTTGTAGAAATCTTGTTTCTCCTTCTTCCATATCATATTGCTGCCTGCGCATACTCGCTGTGGCCCTCTCTACACCGAGTGAGGGTTTCATGCAGCAAACATTCACCCCTTAAATAGGGTAGTACTGACATTAGACTGAGCCAAGAACATGGATACCGCAGGCCTGGCGGAGGCCCTCTCCTCCTTGGGGAACCAGTTGTCCTCCTTGGCAGCTACCGTACGGGAGCTACAAGCAAATCAAGCAGCATTACAGCAGCGTCTGCAGGAACGTCAAGTGGATCCTCATCCTGCTATCCCGTCAGATCCTGAACCTAGAATAGCGCTACCTGATAAATTCCATGGGGAACGCAATAAATATAGAGGGTTTATCACTGCTTGTGAACTGTTCTTCTCACTCCAGCCCCGCACCTATTCCGCTGACTCAATTAAAACCCGCACGGTCATCACCCTACTCACAGGTGAACCTCAGGCGTGGGCACACCATCTGCTGCACACTAACAGTCCTCTTCTACAGTCCTGGTCAGCCTTTCGCCAAGCGATGGATGTCTTGTATGATGACCCATTACTTAGGTCTTCTTCCCAGTCTGCTTTACGACGCCTGAACCAAGGTCGTCGTCCGGTGGAAGACTACGTGTCCGAATTCCGGCGTCTATCAATCGAGACGGGGTGGAACGAGGCAGCCCTATAGAACTCCTGCCAGGGGCACCAATACCGTATGGGAGAATATACCCCCCTGTCTGGACCGGAACTCCAACATTTGCGGTCCTATCTAACAGACAGTCTTCAGAAAGGATTTATCCGACCCTCCACATCACCAGCAGGTGCCGGCATCTTCTTTGTGGAGAAAAAAGACGGTGGTCTGCGCCCCTGTATTGACTACCGAGAGCTCAACAAGATCACGGTGAAGAACAGACACCCCTTGCCTCTTATCTCTGAGATGTTGGAACGGTTGACAACCGCTACCGTTTTCACTAAAATAGATCTCCGGGGTGCATACAACCTGGTACGGGTGAAACAAGGCGACGAGTGGAAGACCGCCTTTCGCACCAGGTATGGGCATTTCGAATACTTGGTTATGCCCTTCGGGTTATGTAATGCACCAGCCACCTTCCAGTTTTTCATTAATGATGTCTTCAGGGATCTACTCGATCGCTTTGTTGTTGTCTATCTGGATGACATTCTTGTGTTCTCCCCTTCATTGACAGCACATCGCAACCATGTACGTCAGGTTTTGGAACGTCTCCGGAATAGCTCGCTATATGCCAAAGTAGAGAAATGTGTGTTTGAGGCTACCAGTATTGAATTCCTTGGCTTTATTATTTCTCCCGGAACGATAGCTATGGATCCGCGGAAGATCACAGCAGTATTGGATTGGCCAACCCCCACAACCCGTAAGGAAATTCAGCGTTTTGTGGGATTTGCCAATTTCTACCGTCGTTTCATACGCAATTTTTCTAGGGTCATAGCACCTATTACTACCCTTACCAGCAGCAAGTCTCGGTTCCACTGGACCGCTACAGCCCAGACTGCCTTTGATCAGCTTAAACACCTGTTTACTACTGCTCCCATTCTAGCACAACCGGATGATCAGAAAGCCTTCTATGTTGAAGTTGACGCCTCGGACATCGCCATTGGTGCAGTGCTGTCTCAACGAGCAGGAGTACGAGACAGCCTTCATCCCATAGCCTACTATTCTCGTCGTCTGACACCTGCGGAAGTCAACTACGATGTGGGGGATAGAGAACTACTGGCTATCAAAAGTGCCTTAGAGGAATGGAGGCATCTCCTGGAGGGGGCTCATCATCCGGTCGTTGTGTACACAGACCATAGAAACCTTGAGTATCTCCGATCAGCTAGACGACTACGCCCACGTCAGGCTCGCTGGGCGCTGTTTTTCGCAAGATTCTCATTGCATATTACTTATCGTCCTGGGTCCCGCAACGGGAAGGCTGATGCCTTATCCCGACGTTATACAGCAGACACTCCGACTCACGGGCCCCCTGACACTATCCTTCAGGCTGATCAGTTCCTCCTCCTTACTACCTCCCTGCAGGATGACATCAGACACCATACACGTCTTACTCCAGACTTAGCCAAGCGCCACGACCTAACTCTAAAGGACGGATTGTTATTCCATGACCAACATATTTATGTACCATCCGCACTTAGAAACCGAGTCATTCATACTTGTCATGACCTCCCAACCGCTGGTCATGGTGGTTTTCAGGTAACAAAAGAACTGGTACAACGTCACTTTTGGTGGCCTGGTATGAGCCGGGACATCCTTTCCTACACCACAGCCTGTGATACCTGTGCCCGAAACAAGGATCGGCACACCAAAATAGCTGGACTGCTACATCCCTTGCCAATACCTTCTGCACCCTGGACAGATGTTGCCGTTGACTTTATCGTGGATTTGCCTATGTCCCAAGACCACAACACCATCATGGTTGTGGTGGACCGTTTAACTAAACTGGCCCATTTCCTGCCAGTATCCAGGATACCGACAGCAGAACAGACAGCCACTCTGTTTCTCAAAGAGATTTTCCGTCTGCACGGCCTACCCCAGTCTGTGGTTTCGGATAGAGGAGTCCAGTTCACCTCTAAATTCTGGAAATCCTTTTGTCATGATCTAGGTATTGATCGTTGTTTGTCCTCTGGCTACCATCCCCAGTCTAACGGGCAGACCGAACGGACCAATCAGGTCCTGGAGCAGTATTTACGTTGTTTTGTGTCTCACCTCCAGGACGACTGGCTCTCTCTCTTGCCGCTTGCTGAATTCTCCTACAACAACCACTACCATCGCTCCATCCACACGTCACCATTTCAGGCCACTTATGGTTATCATCCTAGGACGCTACCTAACCTTCCAGTGACTTCTTCCGTCCCTGCTGTCACCCAACGTCTACGAAACCTTCGCTCTGGGCATACTACCTTACAAAGAAACTTACTCCAAGCACAGCGTTCCTATAAGGCCCAGGCCGATACCCACCGGACTCCTGCTCCCAAGTACAAGGTCGGAGACAAAGTGTGGTTAGCCTCCTCACACTTACGTCTCTCTTGTCCCACCAAGAAGTTAGGACCTCGTTTCCTGGGTCCCTTTTCCATCCAACGGGTGGTTAATCCAGTAGCTTACCGGTTGCAGCTCCCTCTCAGTTGGAAGGTCCACCCTACTTTCCATGTATCGCAATTGAAACCCTGGAAGCCTTCCTTATCTCCATCATCTACTCCCGTTCGTCCCCCGCCGATCCAGGTGGAAGGTTCAGAGGAATATGAAGTGGAAGCCATACTGGACTCACGTTTTCGTCGGGGTCGTTTGGAGTATCTGGTACATTGGCTGGGTTATGGGCCTGAGGAGAGGTCGTGGGAACCATCGTCTCACATTCACGCCCCTGCCCTTTTGCGCTCCTTTCATCGGCTCCATCCGCACCGTCCTGGCCCTCGTCTCGTCCTGAGGCCGCGTGTCGGGGGGGGACCTAAAATTTTTTGTTTGTTGTGCCTAGTTTTTTACCGCATACAATAAACAGTGTGCAGATTTTAACTTGGAACTTTTAATCATAACAACAACGCTATCATCTGGCCCCCTTCATTCGCAACGGGTATGGAGATGCCAATAATAACTGAATAAAAAATAAATAAAAAAACTTTATTGTGATCTTAATAAAAATGTCCTAAAAATTCCCAGCCATAATCTGTAACCCCTGTAAGGGGTGTTAGTTTGAGGCAAAAAAAGGGAAAGGAATTATACCAATTTCATTTATAGTATTATTGGAAATAAAAATAAACAAAAACAAAACAACTGTCGGCGCGAGGCTCGCCATGGGCGGCGTGCGGCTCTCTCTCTTCCGGGTGGCGTCGCTAGGCAACGGCGTCGCAGCGTCGGTCATGCCGTCCGGCTGCGATGATGTCGGTCCTGGACCGCATATACTGCGGCGCGACGTCCTTCTCGGTGCTCAGTCTGAGTTTCCTTACAGCGGTTAGCTGTACTGTTTTCTCTTAAGAGCTTGTCTGGGTTCGCCAGGGTTATCCCCTGTCTGGCTCCTGTTCCAGTCTCCAGCTTTCAGCCTGCCTCCTGCTCCAGTTCCAGCTGCAGCTTGCCTCCTGCTCCAGTCTCCAGCTTCAGCTTGCCTCCTGCTCCAGTCTCCAGCTTCAGCCTGCCTCCTGCTCCAGTTCCAGCTGCAGCTTGCCTCCTGCTCCAGTCTCCAGCTTCAGCTTGCCTCCTGCTCCAGTCTCCAGCTTCAGCTTGCCTCCTGCTCCAGTTCCAGTCTGTGGCCTGTCTCTCTGCTCCAGTCTTCAGCGGCAGCTTGTCTTCTGCTCCAGTCTCCAGCTTGTTCCTGCTTCCCGCTTCAACTAGCAGCCTCTCTGCTCCATGCCTGCTTCCTGAGGATTCCGGCCAGCCTCTCGGACCTCAGGTACTCAGTACGTCACTCTCTTTTATGTATATGCATGGTTTCCGTTTGTGTATATATATATAGGAGTGTTGTGGGTAACTGTCTGGGTTTCCTTCAGTCCTGCATCTGGGTATCCTCCTGGTGTTTGTAGAAATCTTGTTTCTCCTTCTTCCATATCATATTGCTGCCTGCGCATACTCGCTGTGGCCCTCTCTACACCGAGTGAGGGTTTCATGCAGCAAACATTCACCCCTTAAATAGAGTAGTACTGACATTAACTAGAGTTGTAAATTAAAAAGTACAAATACATACAAAAGAAGAAAATGATTATAACATGAATATAGTTGCAAATTCAGTATTTCTCTGGTAATGGGCTAAAATCACTCTACGCGTTTCGTGACTTATTAATGCCGCTTCTTCAGGAGCAAGAAAAGAAGGAGAGACTTACTTGGATATCATTGGGCTTTATGGATATTGTCCGACAAGAAACGGTGCCAAACACCTCCATGCCTCTCATTGTCGAACGACGGCATCTGTGCTTTATGGATATTGTCGGACAAGAAACGGCGCCAAACACCTCCATGCCTCTCATTGTCGAACGACGGCATCCATCGTTCGACAATAAGGACAACATTAGTTTCTTCATCTGGAGTAACGTATGCAGTCACTAGCCTGGTGTGACACCCCACAAACCACTGCAGGCGAATCAATCTGAGAGGCAGGAGAAACCTCTCATAAATGTGAGTAGTATCATTGGAGGGAAAAGGGCCATTTATATATACTAGTGTAACCTAACAATACTACACTTAGAGGGGTTTTGCACTGTTTTTCTCTTTTCTTTCTCTATTGTGTTGCATGTTTACACAATGACGTGGACTGTGACTGTGAGATGCACCCCAACAGCTGCATTCTGACACCGTGGTAAGTGAACTTTAAATGATATTAAATTCCACTGAGTGTTAAATAGAGCGCTTAAAACCTTTTACTTTGTTTACAAATACAGTCAATAAAAGAACCTTATAAAACCACTGGAAGGGCCTTCAGAGATATGGGAGCAGAGTTCCCATAGCTTATAACAGTGATTCTCAGCTCCAGGCCCTGGGCCACACCAAATGCTTAAGTTTTAAGGATAACCCTCATTAAGCACAGGGTGATCAATTAAAATAACTGGGACATTGATTACCCACCGGTGATTAAGCAGGGATATCATGAAAAGCTGACCTGTTAGTGAGCACCAAGGACTAACATTAATAAACACTGGCGTATAACTCACCAGTTCACTCCTGGTATGCTGTGCATATCACCAATAGCTGTACAGCGGGGTGATGTCAGGGCCTTACCTGGTGCTCATGGGAGCATTCACCCTCAATAGAAGTCCACTGTCAGTGAATTCTGCTGTTAACGGGCTTCTATGGTGAGAGGAGAAAGCTTCCGTGAGCACATACTAACAGGGACAAGCGACTAAGGTATGCTGTTTTATTTGGGCCTTGTTTAGTACAGACCAGATGAGAGTTGGTCGATAAGGTGCCTGAGGAAGAGACCTAAGAGGTCTTGAAAGCTTGCACCCTAATCTGCTTTGTTAGCCAATAAAGATATCAACAACTATATTTGCCTCCCAGGGGAGGGCTGGCCTGGGGGGCAATTGCCCCCTGGACCAGTCAAATGTCTGGACTTGTGGGTCACTCCCGCTTCTTGCTGCAAATGTAGCTACACTAGTCATAACACAGGGCTTACAACTGACATGGAGCTACAATCCAAGTGGAGCAAGACTAGTAGCACAACCCATGGTGGTATCACTAGTGCAGCTTTACTTAAATTACAAGCTCTGTAATTGCACCAGTGTAACCCCATTTCAATGTAATCTTATTGGTATTGCTTGCCTTACTTTACAGTACTAACCCTTTGAGTGCCAGAGGGGTATGCCACACATTGCAACCCCTCTGGCACTCAAAGGGTTAATGGAATTTTTAACATTAACAAAAGTGGGTGGGCTGGGACAGTGGGCTGGAATGATAGTGGAATTGGGCCACTTGATTGTAGTTGCCCTTCAAGAAACAAGTTGCCAGCCCTCCCCTGTTGCCTCCTGTATTTCTACGGCTAACACGATACCAACTATCACCTGTTATGTACTAAACAAGGCCCAGAAAAAAGAGCATACCTTTGTTTCCTGTCCCTGCATGTCCAAAATCTTAATGCTGGCACATTGTGTGCACCAGTATGCACTAAACTGATTGTACGCTACATCACAGGAGCAGGAGTCTAATTCCCCGCTACTTGCACCCCCCCCAGGGTGTTTAAGCCCCATTTAAATCAATTTGAATTTGAGACATTTTTATTTGTCCCCTATGGTGCAAATTGTTTGCCCCATAACTGGTCCACTTTTCTGATGTGCAAATTGTGCAATTTATTTACCATCCCTCTGGTCCTCAAGGGGTTAAAGATTAGTTTTAGGGAAACCATCCATTCAGAATAGATTCATAATGACCATTAGGATTTTCTGCCCAGGTTAAGATAGCATTAGGAAATGTTAATGTTCCCTTAAGATTTACCCCTTAAGGACCCATCACGTGCCAGGACCGCCACAATGGTTCCGGCGCCTAAGGACTGGTGACGATCCTGGTACGTCACAGAATTCTGGGATGGCACACCGCTCTGCCATCCCAGAATTCAATGAGAAAAATAAAGCACTGTGGTCCCTTAATGGCTGCCCACACGCCAGATCAGGCGGCCTTTAAGGGGTTAAAGGAACATCCTATATAATAATTCGCTAGGATGTTTGTCAGAAGCCGTCATGCACACTAGAGACTGCCCAAACACACAGAATGCTGGGAGTACAGAATGATGGGAGTTCTGTGCTGGGAGCATTCTGTGCTTTCGGGCATTATCTACAGTGCATGACTGCGTCTGCGACAGGACGCAGAGCAGGACCAGCCTCTTAACCCTTTGAGTGGCAGAGGGTGCGCAACACATTGCAAAGCAATGTGTTGTGTACCTCTCTGGCACTCAAAGGGTTAACATTACCCATAGCTTGGCCCTTGTACACAGGCTTTTACACTAGTTATCACCATAAATGAAACTCCATTAAAATATGATATACTCCTAGAGAGCATTTGTTTTCTTTTACCAATATAAAAAGGAAAAAAGTGGCCACTTTTTATCAGGCCTATTAAAAAAGCTGAAAAATACATAAATAGTAATAATTGTTTTGAGATTAGAACCCAGTTCATTACTCTGAAACTGTTATCTCTTATTTATGTTATTTATCCAGTCATGCCATATATTGTCCTTATCGCATGTCCTGGAACAAAAAGGTAAAATGTTTATACATAACTGCCTGTATATGAAAAGGAAAAGCACATTTATAATATGTATTTTAGGTTAATTTACTTAGAAATAATGCCTTATGTCCAACACACTAATTAAACATACATAACTATCACAACCACACTACATTACCCAACATGCTCTCTCCAGTCTGACACCCATGCCTTACCCCCTCCTCTTACTCATGCCTCCATTTCAACAACCATATTTACTAAAATAACAATTATAATGATGTCTCCACTTACACACGGGGACTGATGTGTCCAGTTTGCAAGTTTTTAAAAAAGCTGCCTAGGAGTACATCATATTTAAAAGAGAATTAGTGACAGTGTTCCTTTAAATATTTAATTAGCTATGTGGAGTTATGCACTAAGTTGTGATAAAGGGATGATAAACAAGATAACTTATCCAGTGATATCTCTTCTACAATTCCTGTGTTATTCTATGGAGCCAGTTTGAGAAATCTCAGTGCACTGGCTCCATAGAATCACATACGAACTGGGGAAGTGATATCACTGGAGAAGTCATCTCCACATTATCACCTCTTTAGCACACCTTGGTACATCTCACTCCGTGTGCCGTTCCTACTGTCGGTAGGTCAGGTGTGTTAGTTTCACCAAAGAGAGACCCAATTATATGGTCTCCTTTCCATGTTCGTTTGATGAATGCATGTTTCCAGGTTAATGCTGAGTGACTGGTATGTTAAAGGGACAGTACAGTAACGTTTAGAATTTTGTAGAGATTAAAAAAAATAAACAAATATGCCACAAATCCTTCTCAAACCTCTATGGTTTGAGAGATATCCTCTACTAAAGTTTCCCTTCTCCTGATGTCAGCTGTAAAGCTGACAGAAGGAGACCCGTGTTGGCCGACACAAGGAGGCTTTTCAGCTGACGTCAGGAGAAGGGGAGGGAGAGGGGAACTTTAACGGAGGATATCTCTCAAACCATAGCGGTTTGTGGCATATTGTTTATTTTTTTAATCTCTGCAAAACTCTAAGCATTTTTTATGGGACATTTGTAATGGGTACCTAAGTCCGCGGATGGACTCAGGCCGTCGTGCCGGGTTTCTCTCTCGTAAGGTGGGCTACAAACAGGTAGCCTTGCCGGACATTCTCCCAGAGCTGCTTCCTAGTATGGGGGTCAAAAGGAGACCCTTGATACCACCCAGCGACAAAGAGACAGGACACAGATGAAGTTCCAAACTGACACACTTTATTTCACAAACTTCAGCTCTTTTACACACAGTGAGCCACATCAAGATATAATACCAGACAAAGGACAGTGACATATGGTGTAAACATAACACAAAGGGCCAGACATGATTACATTATTTAGACAAAGGGACTGATGAGGGGCAAACACTAGGACAAAGGACTAAGGGGCTCGAATACACATTTGAAACAGTGGCCAGAGGGTTGAAGCATCTTTGAATATTCCACTTCAACCCCTGGCCAATCCGGAACCTAGAATCGGCTGACCAATCCTGGTCAAGAGTGTTATAACTGTCTTGGCCTATCAGAATTGTTGGGTGGGTAGCTAACTGACCAGTCCCAGGGCTGCCTACTTTACCTCATGTTAACTTTATGGGGGACCTTTAAACTTGTCACCCAGGGCTTTGGCCAATCAGGAAGCTGCCTACTCTCCTATGTAAAATCTATGGGGCTTTCTGAATATGTTGCCCCACACGACAGCCAGCCTGCGGCCCGTTATAGTGCGTGGATCTCAGTCTTTTGGAAAGAGTTGATTCTCTACATTTCCACCAAGTTCCATGTAAAGGCCTATGGCCCATTGTACACGTGAATCCAGTGTTTCGGAGGAGCTGTTCTTCATGTAACCCCAACCAAACTGCCAGACACTGATCCACGGCCCGCCACAATTCCCCTTAGGTGGCGGGCTGCCATAGTCTTGCCAACAGCCTCCAAGTAATGGCCTAGGATCTGTTACAACATTACTGTCCCTTTAAGAAAAGTGGTGTAATTCTGGTGCAAAGCAAGTGTACCACAGGGAATAAAAAAAACAATCCAAGAATTCCCTTTGATTTAAAAAAGTCTTTTAACCCCTTTTGGCACTCAATGAGTTATTTCCTTGCATGCCAGAAAGGCTTTGGAATGCATTGGAAACATCTAGCATTTACGGGGTTAAACACCACATTTAAATCAATTATCATTTTTATCTGTTGGATGGAAAAAAATGCTGCTCCGATGAAGCCTCACGTGCCATGGGCAAGGTAGGGCGGTATTTCAATATTTTCAGATTTGTAGTTCAAGAGTAATTAAATTCGAAAGTATCCCCCCTCGTTCCTCTTTCCACTACGTCACGCTGCCTCGCTAAGCTGGCCCGATGGAGCGCAGAGAGGAACAATCTTCACTGAGCATAAGGAAAATCCTTCCTCTTTCCACTACATCACGCTGCCTCGCTAAGCTGGCCCGATGGAGCGCAGAGAGGAACAATATTCACTGAGCATAAGGAAAATCCTTCCCTCCTTCGTCAAGGGGCTCAGGGTTTTCCTTATACTCAGTGGATGAAGATTGTCACTCTCTGCTCTGTGTCTGGTCACAGGACCAAACTGAGCGGAGGAGGCTAAGGATAGGTAGAAGGGTGGGATGGGGATCCTTTAGAACTGAATTACTCTTGAACTATATATCTGAAAATATTGAAATACAGCTCTACCTGGCCCACAGCATATGCGGCTTAATCGGAGCAACATTTTTATTCATCCATTACTATCCCTTTAGTAGACATATAAAAAGGACATCACTACAACAATAATATGTTTGAAATCTCATCATTGATTCACTGAAGAGACCATCCCATGCCATTTGTGTATCTCACTGCAGGACACAAGGTCGGAATGATGAAGCTGAGCTGCTGCTAAGGGAATCCCTTCTTCATGGTCCTTTTTTTGCAGATGCATATTCCAGCCTCGGGTCCTTGCTGGCTGACCAGGTGAGTTTCCAGTTATCCTTCAGGTAATTGCTCAATTTTCAGTCCTTTGCTGAATAAATATGTTCTCTGCCTCTTGCCTTTTGCTGACCAGGTGAGTTTTAGACCATTCCCCTCTACTGAAACAGTATGGCTTTTTGCTTTCTTTACATGAGCGTTCTGACACCATAGTACTCAAGCTGAGTTCTTACACCATTGTTCTTTACTGAACCCACAAGTTTTTAATCATTGTCCACTTCTGAATGTGGTATTTCTTAGACCAGTGGTTCTCAATCAGTTTTTGCTGAAGGTAACCCTAACATGCAATCAGGAATTTTCTGGGCACCCCTAGCATTTTATAAATATTTTCTCAAGAACTTAATGAAGGGTGCCATACACAAATGTACAGTTATCCTTAGGTCTCACAGTCAGAATGACAATAAAGATCACTTTTGTCAAAGTCTTTATAGAAAAAGGGGGGTACCCTAAGCTGGTGTCTGTGGCTCACCAAGGTGCCATGGTGCACTTGTTGTGAACCTCTGTCTTAGACCATAGTTCTCTGTTCAACAAGTGAGTTCGTAGACCATACCTCTCTACTGAACAGGTAAGTTCTTGGGCCATAGTTTAGACCATAGTCATTTATATAACATTTATGTCATTTGCTGAACAATTGAGTTCTTAGACCATATTTCTCAACTGAGTGGGTCAGTCGTTTGACCACAGACCATCTTTCGACAGGCAAAATCTTAGATCATTGTTACTTGTTGAGCAGGTATGTTCTTAGGCTATAGTCCTCTGCTGAACAGGTGTGTTCTTAAATTACAGTTCTGTACTAATCATGTGAGTCCTTAGAACATTGTTCTTTGCTGCCACTGATAAACAGGTGACATCTTATACCATAGTCTGCTACTGAACAAATGTGATCTAAGTCAGGCATATTACTGTGTTGTAAGGTAAGTTCTTAGACCACTGCCATTGCTAAGCATGGGAGTTCTTACACCAATACCCCTTCTAAACAGGGAGTCCTTCACCTTAGTTCTCCACTGAACAGTAGGGTTTTTCGTCCACTACTAAGTAGTCCATAGTCCAAAACTAAATACTTCTAAGACTATTACCATTTGCTGGTACCAGTGAGTTCTAAAACAGTAGTCCCAAACTGAACAGGTGAGTGTTTAGGCTATAGTCCGCTATTGCACCTACATGTTCATAGACAAATGTCCTTTGCTGAACTGATGAATCTTAGCTCACAGTACTCCTGAACAGGTTCATTCTCAGCTTCTTCCCTTTTAATGAACAGCTGAATTCCATTTCTGTCTCTTAATGCATTTGCTAAGAAATTGTGCAAGAGTCAATTTTCCATTCTCAATATTTAATTACTTGCTTCACTCTTTAATTTATTTTGACAGCCTTGTCTTCCCTTTTCCCTTTAGAAGCGATATAAAGAAGCTAAAGATATTTATCAAGAAGGAATCAAAAGCTGCCCCGAGAGCTCAGACCTACAGAATAACTATGGAGTGTTCTTAGTCGATGTGGGTGAGTAAACCTGTTACTGATCTTACCAAACAAATGTATCAATATAAGACTGAGACCTAGCATTCCGAATGGGCAAATGTTGACTTCAAAAGAAGGAGAAACTCTCCAGTGAGAGATACTTCCCATACTGTTTGATATTCTGTGGAGCTTACGCGCTAGGATCTCTCCAACCTAAAATAAAAGCTTCTATAGAATAGAACTGGACTAGAGATTCTCTCTCTGGACAGTTTATTTTGCTTTAACCCCATCGCAACAATGGACGTACATGTACGTCCCGCAGAATCTATAATTTAGTGACAGAGGACGTACATGTACGTCCAGGAAGTCATTGAATGTAATGGGGGAAAAAAGTTCAGCGAGCGTTAAGTGCTGGCTGCGTGCGTGCGCGGCCAGTCACTAAGGGGTTGACCCCTTAAGGACCAGCGGTCCAGGGAAGTTACCTTCCCTTAAAGACTGCTATTATCCATGCTAACGCGCCAGTACTCCTGACCTGTTGCATGTACCGTGAAGCCGCACTGGGGTCTGAGAGAGACCGCTGCAGTCTTGGAGCAGTCAATTTCAGATCCTGTTTTACTTACAGCCCTCCTACAGGAGCTGTAAGTAAATAGTGTGTGACATGCCAAGACTGTCTCCAGTCCTTCAAGGTATAAACTGCATGACGGTCACAGCACGTCACCTGGTCCTTAATGGGCTAATCCAACCATAGGGCAGGGGAGTCCAAACTTTTTCTCTGAGGGGCCAGACTAAGATAAAGAACAATCAATCGAGGACTACATACTACTATTATAATTATCCTTTATTTACATAGCACCAGCTTATTCCGTAGCACTGTACAATAGGGAATAGACAAGTAGAGACATTAAACAGTACAAGTGGAACATAGAAAACTAAAGCATCAGAGAGCCCCCTGCAGGTGAGAGTTTACAGTCTAGAGGAAGGTAGGTTTGACATAGAAGGAGTAAGTGTTATGGGGTGTAAGTGCCTCCTGCCACATGAATTGCCGCTCAGTCGGTGGGCAAAATTATGTAATAGCATTTAAGACAAGTGTGCACTAAATTAGAGTTTATATTAACTTTTATATGCAATCCATAGCTAGACTAATAAACTACCTTATATTCTGCAACATATAGTTCTGTATACATACCTGGTAACTCTCTGGATCTGACCTAGTGACTCTGGTTTTTGTACCTAATTGTCGGGACTCCGGGGACTGAGGATGATGTTTGGACCATTGTTTGTTGCAGGAGCCCAGCAGAAAGCTGTATCTCATTACCTGCTCGCTCTGCGGCTGCGCCCCGATCATCATGTGGCAATGTTGAACTTGGGGCGGCTCTATCGTTCTCTTGGCCAGAACACAGAGGCAGAGATGTGGTATAAGAAGTAAGAGAACAAGAGGACAGAGAGAGTGTGAAATGACCCCTGGAGATGCAAGGGTCAGAGATACGAGATACAGATACAAGATAATAATAGATAGATAGATACAAGATGCAGATAAGAGACACAAGATACAAATGCAAGACGATAATAAATACACAATACAGATAGATACAAGATACAGATGAGTGACACAAGATACAGACACAAGATAATAATAGATACACAATACAGATAGATACAAGATACAGATGAGTGACACAATATACAGATACAAGATAATAATAGATACACAGTACAGATACAAATGAGTGACACAATATACAGATACAAGATAATAATAGATACACAATACAGATAGATACAAGACACAGATAAGAGACACAAGATACAAATGCAAGACGATAATAAATACACAATACAGATAGATACAAGATACAGATAGGAGACACAATGTACAGATACAAGATAATAATAGATACACAATACAGATAGATACAAGATACAGATGAGTGACACAATGTACAGATACAAGATAATAATAGATACACAATACAGATAGATACAAGATACAGATGAGTGACACAAGATACAGATACAAGATAATAATAGATACACAATACAGATAGATACAAGACACAGATAAGAGACACAAGATACAAATGCAAGACGATAATAAATACACAATACAAATAGATACAAGATACAGATAAGAGACACAAGACTCAGATGCAAGACAATAATAAATACACAATATGAATAGATACAAGATACAGATGAGTGACACAAGATACAGATACAAGATAATAATAGATACACGATACAGAAAAGAGACACAAGATACAGATACAAGATAATAATAGATACACAATACAGATAGATACAAGATACAGATAAGAGACACAAGATACAGATACAAGATAATAATAGATACACAATACAGATAGATACAAGATACAGATAAGAGACACAAGATACAGATATAAGATAATAATAGATACACAATACAGATAGATACAAGATACATATAGAAGGGGCAGAGGCAGCAGACAGCATGAAAGAGCATGGTCTGGACTCAGTTGTTGGTGCTAAATGTGGAATTTAAATCCAGTGTTAAAAGGAGCAGAAATATATTGTAGAGCTATTCCTCCTGGGTAAACCCACTGTTGGGAGATTTGTCATTCAAAATATATTACAGTTCAAACTGTAAGCTGTAGTCTCCCATTTAGTGCAATCAAATTGATATCTGGACACCAGGTGACATTGCTACTTTAATTAAAAAACAACCCATTTTGAACTGTAATATCTTTTGACTGAAGTGTTCACCAACAGTGATTTAGTCATCAGGAAAATCTGTACTATTTTCAAATAACACTTTATTGCTAATTCAAGCCTATCACCAGCAATACAAGAAATCCAAAGGAATGACTCCATTGCTTCCCAAAAACCTGGTTGGACCATGAACCCAGTTAGTTTCAAATAAAACCAATCCTTTGCAACGCATTGGAAACCTTTATAGCATCTAAAGGGTTAATTTCTTACCAACATAAAATGTTATTGACTAAAATATTGCTGATTCATTGTATACACTTCTTTACAACCCTTGTGGAAAACAAACTGTATTCTTATGAATATTTTGATCTTCTACAGTCCTCACATTCACTGTCTGCTACTCCAGCCTTATTCTGTACTCTCCCATTACCTACTTTTGTCCCGTGGAACCACGTGTACTGCTTCAGGGAATTGATGATGTTACTGTTTGTAGAGAATTTAATTCAACAATTCAAAGGGATAGTATTTTGACTTCACATATTCTGCAAGTGCATGATATGTAAAGTGATTTGCCTACACGTTTCATTTATTTTCATCTTCATCTGTTTCCTGAGAACTTTTTGTCAGGTACTGTGATACAAAATGGCACTCGCCTTGTGGCACTGAGTGCTCTGGATGATGTATGCCAGAGCTGTCCAGGTTCAGTCCTCAAGATCTACCAACAGAATTTAAGGAATTCCTTGTTTGAGCATGGGTGGCCAGTCAGAACGAATGAGCCACTGACTAACTCACCTGTTCTTAATCAGGGAAATCCTTAAATCCTAGCCTGTTGGTGGCTCTTGACCATCGGACATGGACACCCCTGCTCCAGGGGACTAAGGTTGCCACCTCATCCCTTTAGAGAAATGTACTCTGTAGGGCTGCAATGATAACTACAGACTGCAGTGGCCTTCATGCAGACCACCAGAGTACATACTTCTTATCTGTTCAAATTTAAAGGGTTGAGATGGTAACCTGATAAAGCAAGGGTGTCCAAGTACCTGTTTTTTTAGCGCAAGTGGGACAATCAAAATGAGTGAGCCACTGACCTAACTCACCTGTGCTTTATTAGTGAAATCCTTAAATCCTATTGGTGGCCCTTGAGGACTGAACTTGGACAGCCCTACTGTGTGCTGTCTTTTTATTGTATCACTATCCCTGCTTTCACAGCCTCTAAGAGGAAACACTCTGGAAACAGGTTCAGACATAAGTGTAAAAAAATAGTTGAAGATAAAAAAAAAAGAATAAAACCTATTATAGGCAATTTGACTTTACGTATTATACACTTGCGTAATATGTTAAAGGGGATCTATCACCCCTATACAAGTTTGTCTTAAATGTTAGGTTATATAGTGATTATGTGGAGTACTTTATTAATTTCTTTTTTAAAAAGCTATTTGGCCAAAATGTAATGATTAAAGATTACCCTGCACCTTACTTCAGGACAGACTGTGGTTACCAGCTCTGTACAGCAGTCTGTCACTCTTGTTTTGCTCCCCTCACTCTGTCCAGCCTCCTCTGATGACGGAGGCTTTCTGCATGTAAGCTGGAGCGGTCTCATTAGCCAGAGACCGCTCCAGCTTACAGGCAGAAACCCTTGTGTTACTTAGGAGGATAAACCCTACAATATATATTTCCATACATATTAATTGTTGCTAGCCCATTAACTTTCATTTTTCTTTTCACAGCAAAGTGTCAGAAACTAAAGAGAGCTAAGACAATGATTATTCACAGTCATAGAACATTGGCGTGAATTCTCCAGTACAGCCCAACAGCATTTATTCTCTAATATCAGTTGATGTACTGAATGATATGCACTAGAGAGTATCATCACTCTGGTGCCTAGTGGTAGACACTCTCCACCAGTATACAGATTTAATACATAAAAGTCCACACTCCAGCAAAGAGACTTGGTACAGACTTACACTATTTCCTCTATGCCAACAGTCCATCCCCTAGCACCACTTGGAGAACAGAAAAGTTATCTGTGTGTCAGTGGAAGTTTTTCTACTGTATTTAATTTATGTCATTTAGCTGGAAAACTGAAACTACAGGTTACAAAATCAAGATATAATGGAGGAGAGGAAAATGTTTATATCTGTATATTTTTGTCAACCCAGTAGTTGCTAGAGAGGTCTTCAATGCATTGTAGTGTGTTATATATGTCTCTGGCATTCATGAAATTAAAGCAGAACGATCCCTCCAAATAAAGTGCTCCCCAATTAATCCTATATAATAAAAGGCCAGAAAGTTTCTCACAATGCAGTCATGCGCAGTAGAGACTGCCCGCGTTCGGCCAGTCTCTACTGCACATGACTGCATCGCGTGAGCGGGGCGGCGAATCGCGTGGAACAGTGAGGTAACGGCAGTACACAGATCAGGTCCGGGTAATGTTAACTCTTTGAGTGCCAGAGGGGTACGCAACGCATTGCTTTGTGTACACGGGCTTTTACACTAGTTATTAATATAACACTAAGCATAGAAATACTAGTATTATCCAGAAAGAAATCCTATTTGATCCAAGACTGACAGGCTTCTTGCTTTAGAGTAATCTGTACGTCTGCACCGTCAGTCATTTTCTGTACCTTAACCCCTTAAGGACCGGCCGCGCATGCCCGCGACCGTCACATAAGGACCACAGACCTTTTTTTTCTTTTGCATCCGCTTCCAGACTCCCCGAGCGGTGTGCAGCCACACGGGGAGCCCAGAATTCCATGATGGTCCTGTCACGTCATGGGTCCTTAATGCAAATCCACCCATGACGTGCCAGGACCGTCAAGGGTCGTTAAGGGGTTAAGGTACAATGCAACTGCTCCTCCCCATTCCTGGAGGAGACTGAGACGGACAGCGCAGGCACACGGATGTCTCTAAGGCAAGATGTCTGCTCTGATGCCTGCCTGTTTGTCTCGGTTCAAGAAGGATTTCTTAATAATGCTGGACTAGTATTTCTATGCTTATCACTATATGAATAATTATTTGGGGGGCACTTTATTTGGAGTGATAGTTCCACTTTAAAGTGTCCTCTTCAATATAAGACACAGAATTTTGCAATCGTATGTTACACACCCATACCCTTTGTGATAACAAAGCATTGATGCCCCTGGTTCTTTTAATTCACTGTATTCTAATTGTTTACTGTAGTGTGGTAGACAGAGACAGGTGGCCCTTATCCCCTCCCTATTTGTTTCACAGGGCTCTGCAGTTCTCTCGGGATGCTGATGTTATCTCCCCACTTGGGGCTCTGTATTACAACACAGGGAAATATGAGGAGGCCCTGAGTCTGTACAAAGAGGCTGTGGAATTGCACCCAGACAATGTACAGATCCGCTTATCACTGGTGAGAAGCGTTTGCATAAATTACCATATTAATGCACCTGTGTCTGGTAAGGGCCTCAAAAGTCCACATCTGTAGGCCACATCTTGAGCCACCTTTCAGTGTTCCTTTTCCTTACAGAAGTTCTGTCATTTGCTCACTTTTTTCCTCACCCAGAGCCAGGTTTCCCCTTAAAGGGATAGTAGTGCCCAAAGTAAAGTTTATTCTATATGGTAGATTTTACAAAAATAAAGTATTTGGAGAAAGTCCTATCTCTCAAACCTTTATGGTTTGAGAGATATCGTCTGCTAAAGTTCCCCCTCTCCTGATGTCAGCTGTAAAGCTGACAGAAGGAGATCCGTATAGGCCGACACAAGGAGGCTTTTCAGCAGAGCCACAATAGCAATATTGGAAAATAATTAATTCGTTGGAACGGTCTACAAAAGTGTGCTTGCAAACCAGGCACACTTTTTAGACCATTCCAATGTAGTAATCCTTTTCCAATATCCATATTTGAGCTCTGCTGAAGAGCCGCCGGCTGGTCCCAGGACCGAGATCTCCTGCTGTTATCAGAGCGCTGACGTCAGGAGAAGGAGAGGGAGGAACTTTAGCAGACGTTATCTCTCAAACCATAAAGGTTTGAGAGATAGGACTTTCTCCAAATACTTTATTTTTGGAAAATCTACCATATAGCATAAACTTTATTTTGGGCATTGCTAACCTGTTAAGGGGAAAAATACCCAAAACAGTGGTAATCAATTTTTAAACCTCCAGCTGTCGGGGACTACATTTCCCATCAATGGATGAAGTGACTTGTAATTCCAACATCTGGTGATCCAACAGTTGGCTTGTGCCCTAGGATTGAGTGACTCTTTTTATTTGTTTAACAGAAGGACTTGCCTAGGTAGCTGTCCAGTCATTTATATCTGTATATATTTTTTTTCATTTGCACATGATATCTCCTGTAGTCTGCTGCTAATTATTTCAGTTGTACTATCTGATAAAGAGAAGTGACCATTCCAAGCCATTCAGATCTATTGAAGCCCTTTTGTTGTGTGGAGAAGTGACCTAGAGACAGACTTGAAAAGAGATTGTGATAAAAAACAAATACATTTTTTATTTACCCCCTGTGGTGCCAGTGGCTTATTCTTGGGGCAGTTTTATAATATGAAAGTTTCCAGGTCACCTCTTTCTGTAATGGTGCATTGCTTTGCTGGTGGCATGTAATGTTGCATTGCTCTGCTGGTGATGTGTAATAGTGGCTTGTTTTGCTGGTGGCATGAAATGGTGCTTTTCTCTTCTGGTGACACGTAAAGGTGCATTGCTCTGCTGGTGGCATGTAATGGTGCATTTCTGTGCTGGAGATAAGTAATAGCACATTACTGTACTAGTGAAATGTTATGATGTGTTGCTCTACTGGTTGCATGTACTGGTGCGTTGTATAACTGGTTGCATGCAATGAAGTATTGCTGTACTGGTCTCATGGATCACAAAGTATAAAAAGTACTGAATTATCGAACTGGCATGACCTGGCTTAAGTACCCCAGTTTTATTTCATACATCAGACTTACTGTGGCACTGTCCTCATCATATCATTCACTGGTCTCCTTCATTTTTTCACTTTACTGTCACTGTTCACTGCAGGCCCAAGTTCTGGCTGTTGTGGGTCAATCTCAGGAGGCTGAGAATCTCGCTCATCGCATGGCAGAAGAGGTTCCTGACTGCACTGAATGTTTCCGGCTCCTGTCAGCCATTTACAGCAAACAGGAAAACTACCTCAAGGTGGCTGGATCCTGTCTTGATCCCATTCCATGTGCCACAACCCATACTGCGTAGATTTCTCACTTTACATTCCTGCACTGAATGCCCTATTACTGTCCTGCATTGTGTAAACCTCCACCACACACATACTCTCACTTCCTCACGCTTCAATCCCATGTTTAATAACAGTGTGACCCTAATCATACCCTCACTGTGACTCCTTAGTCGCTCCCAGACTGAAAGGCTAATCAAGCTTATGAGGTGCAATCCTGGACAAAACCAACTGTACCATGGGGGAAGGGTATAAATTCCCATTAGTTTAAATGGGCTTTTTAAAGGGTTTGTAATGTTTCCTTAACCCTTTGAGTGCCAAAGTGGTATGCAAAGCAATGCATTGCGTACCCCTCTGGCACTCAAAGGGTTAACATTGCAGCTAGGATCCCTCCTCATAATGTGTTCTCTAGCCCCTTTATCTTCCTGACATTGTGATATTTTCGATGATATTAGATCATAAATTGTATTCCTCCTGCCCCTTATGTTGACGTTGGTCTTCTTTGGTTGTTTGTGAAGGAGGATCACAATGAGGGACAATCTTCATTCAGCAGAAGGGAAAATCTACCCTCTTTCATCAAGGAGAGCAGGGTTTTCCTTATACTGGATGAAGGAGGATTGTCCCTCATTGTGATCTGACCAGATCTGAGGGGAGGTGGCTTCCTTTCCTGTAAAGGAGCAGGAGGGGGGGCAATTTATGATCTGATATAATTGGAAATATTGCGTTGTTAGCATTAGGAAGATAAAGGCGCTAAAGTACACATTACACGGACGGATCCTAGCTGCAGTGTTAAGGAAACATTACTAACCCTTTAAACCACTTCAACTCCAGAGCAATGCTTCTGACACATCTTTAGCATTCAAGAGGTTAAAAGCCTGATTGAAATCAATGTTAATTTGAGGAGTTTTCTTTTACCCCTTAAGGTGCAGTTGGTTTGGTCCAGGACCTCTTGAGCTTGAAGAATATCACTGCGTTAGTGCTTTTGTCAGACTTCTCCATCATTAGATTCTTCGTTAAGTAAAATTGCTGCTTTTAGATCCTATTGCCTTACATTGTGATCTCTCCCATGCACTCACTAAAGGACCCATCCTGCACTTGTACTTAGAGTGTGACCCCTACCACTCTCACGCTATGTGGTCCAGCTTCCATCTTCATCCCCTCAGTAGGACCTTTCTCACATTTTCCTCCTATGTAACCACTCCTTTATACCACTCAATGTGTGGCCACACCTACTTCCTCTATCTTTCTTAGTGTAGCCCCCTCTTACCCTCAATTCCACAATTTGTGACCCCAACACACTCCTTCAGTAGAACAATTTCCTATTATCCCTGTATTATCCTGCCCCCAGTCTCACTCTTAGTGTGATCCCTCCCACATCCTAATTATGTGACACATATGCTCACTCTCTTAATCTGTGACCCCTTGCACACCTTCATTGTCTGCCACATTTTACACACTTATCTACTTGATGTCTCCTTCAACACAGCCATTCACAACCGCATGCTCACTCCCTCTGTGCTCATCATTACTCCCTCATAATGTGGCCAGACCCACTCCTTCCTCTAATCCTACACTTCTACACACACCCTTCTCACTCCCACAGCTTGTGACTCTTCGCATGTCCTCAGTACTTCAGTAATTGACCCCTCACCCTTTTTTTCTGTGTGACACCTTAGGTATAGTCACTGCTTCATTGGGTGACACCTCCAACTCCATCACTGTGTGACCCCTTCCCTATCAGTGCTTCTCTATGTGACACCTTCCATACTCTTGTGACAGTTGTTTGACCTTCTCTATTCATACTCCCTCACAGAGTGATTCATGCTTTAATTTTGTGTCTCTTTCTTCTACACTACTCGCCTATTTGAAGCCCTTCTGGCTGACTCCTTCCCCTTCCTCACTCTGTTAATGGTTAGCCTTTTCCACTCCTTCACTATTTTAGCTCATAAAAACCATTATCATCGCAGTTAACACTCACCTTTTATCAGCTAATCCTGCTCTTGTCAGTCTACCCTTCTAATCCATACTATATGTGTCTGTAAACTCAACCACTCTTTATATGGAATAAGCTCTATACCTCTCATCTCCCATCAACCATTACTCTGTCTTTTGAACTTGCCCTGCTGTACAAATGATCATTCCATTAACTCATTATGTATTTCTACACAGAGGTCCCTGTCTGTCTGTAACACTGACCTTTACCTTTATGTATAAAACATCTTTCTATCCGTGGGCCCCAGGCTTTAGAAATGATTGACGTTGCACTGCAGATGAAACCAAAGGACCCAAAAGTGCTGTCTGAACTTCATTTTACAAGAGGCAACCAGCTGAGGGAACTCAACCAGCTCGAGGAAGCTTTTGAGGTATCACCAGTGCCACCACACACTCACAGATTAATGTGGATTTCTCAGTGCTTAGTAACATATGTAGTGTGTGGGTGGCCCATATAATGTTTGGTGTTGCCAATAAGATTGAAAATGCTAGAAAGCGAGTGTTTACAGGGGCAAACCCTGGATTTTCACAGGCGGGTTACTTAGAAAAATAAAATAGTATGCAGTTACACTATTTAAAACCTTTATTGTATAACTTTGCATCCAAAATAAATTATAGTTACCTAATCATAGACCTGCAACCCACTTGTTGGATTGCAGTTCCCATCATCTTCAGCCAGCCATTGGACTGTTGAGAATGATGAGAGTTGTAGTCCAACAAGAGTTGGAGGAAGTCCGCACCCCAGACATAGACATACCTATAATAGCATGGACAATCCTCATTATTAGGGGGCTAGAACTTTGTCTCTCACTGGTTCAGGTTCTTGGCTGAGGGCCCCCTGCCTCCTCAACCAAACCTCACTTAGCCACTTTTCTTTCGCCCCCCTACTGCTTCAAAAACCACCTCACATGCCAACTTACAACTGTGCTTAGGTGGAGGCAAGGGGGCGGCCTCAACCAACCACCCCACACGCCTGTTAGCAACTGCTTCGTAGTCCTCAACCAACCACCCCACACGTAGTTACAACAATCAAAAAATTCAGATCTTGTGATGGGACATCAGGACCCCTCTTGATGCCCCCCAGATGCTGATCTCCCAGACGATTTGTTTGGAAGATCAATAGATGCACCTCAGGGGAGCAAGAGAGCTCCCCGCTTCCATTCGACCCCCACTGCTGGGTAGGAGTGGGCAGGATCGGGAGACCCTTTCACATCAGTGGTGGAAGCTTTTCCTCATTTCCCTGAAAGGGTTTCCCGATCCCATCTACTCCTACACGGTAGTTCTGGTAGGATGGAAGTAGGGGAGCTCCCCTGGGTCGCCTCTATTGATCTCCCAGCTGAATATGTTGAGTGATCAGTATCTGGGGGCATCAGGAGGGGTCCTGATGCTCGACCCCAAGATCTGCCCTTAACAATAAAATAAAATGAAAAAAAAAAAAAAACGTGAACACACAGGCAAAGCCGTGTCACAACAGCCAGTCAAAAATAAACCACTAATGATATATTTTATTTTTAGTTTGGACTGTTAACTTAAAAGATGAAGTTTTGATGGCCTGTCTACTGTCTGTGCAGGGGTGGAACAACTGGTGGTGCAACAAGTGAAAGGCACAGGGCCTGCCTATCAGAGGGGGCTCAAGTGTTCAAGAAAACTTAAATGTTTTTGTAGTATGGATTTTCTAATACTTTTGGGCCCTGCTGAGTCCACCGAAACCATTTCTTCCTCCATCTACCCAAACATAACACTGTTTCTAATTTACAATGACATGGATCACCATCTGCAAAATCACCACAGGAGTGGTTGGGGGAGTCAAAGCCCCCTGAACACTTAGGTGAAAATAGCTGCAGTGAGCCTCACTGCCATTGTCTTCCATTGATTTCCCGACATGCATGGAGCGCAACATCCCTCCATGCAATATTCACTAGTGGGGGGGTTATCTATATATAATAAAATATATAGTCAATATATATAGTTATATATATTGTTATAATTGTACACACATAACTTTATGCTCTTATGCTATCTTTATACGCACATAGTTAAGCACATCATTAAATGGTAAAAAATGTGAATAATCTTTGTATGAATTGTGTGTATATGAACATATGCATACTGTGTGTATGCATAAATATTTATGTATGACACTGGGCAGACTGTGGTTTATGTTGTCCATCTCTTTATGTATGTGAACGGTTTTCTGTGGGTATATTTTCACTGTATGGTGTGGGATTAATATTTTTCTTCACTGGGGCCCTCCAATTACTAGTTACACCACTGAGTCTGTGTTTAGGAGTCCAGCATGTTGGACCTCCTACCAGCCCTTTTGGTTGAGCACCTCTATTGCATGTAGTATTTCAAAATTAAGGTTAATTGAAACAGTATATACAGTAAAGGTGTTTAAACAATGGGTCATTCTAGGGAGTCCGACAGTTTGAACAGACAGATGAGAGGCGATCCAAACTTAAAGTTTAAAAGTTAGGATTAAAGAAAATATATCACTTTACAAAAAAAGTATAAAAACAAAGTATGGCATTCACATTTAATTACTAATTAATACGCAGGAGTTTTTTTTTTGTTTTTCAAGTGACAGGTTCACCTTAAAGGGATAGTAATGTTTCATAATAAAAGCAGCTCTAATTAATCATCATAGTATTTGGGCCGTGGAGAGTGTTATTTCATTTCTGTCAGAGTTGTAGTTCAAGAGTAATTCAATGACAAAGTATCCCCCTCCCGCCCCTTTTACTGATGTAACACTGTTCAGCCAGATCAGAAGGGAGGTGCCCAGGTAGACTTCAGAGAGGGACAATCTTTAATTAAGATAAGGGAAAAACCTGAAAAACTGGTCAAGGGGGGCATTGCCTTCATTGTTTTCATAGGAAGAAGATTGTCCCCTTCTGTTATCTGGCTAGTCTTACAACCAAATTCCACATCTGAGAAGAGATGGCTTACACTAGGTAAAAGGGGCGGAAGGGGAAACTTTGCTTGTGAATATCTCTCAAACCATAAAGGTTTGAGAGATAAGACTTATATCATTCTACATGTTTTTTTAATGCCTACAAATTAAAATAAAGATAAAACGAAGTATTACTATCCCTTTAATAAGAGAGTTGTTTTAAAGGATATTTACCATCGCACATGCTTTTTGACACTATTTACTGCCCCTTTTGAATAAACCCATTAAATATCCATTGAATGCTAGCAATGTCTGTTCTATAACAAAAAAAACTGTATCTGAAATCTTCTCTTTAGAGTTACAAGCGAGTGGGTGAACTGAATCCCAACCAAGCACAAGCCTGGATGAACATGGGAGGAATCAAGCATATTCAGGTAAGAAAAGTGGAAGTGAGAGAAGGCTGTGGAAGGCAGTTTCATACGGAGTTTTATACCCTTGGCTACTAAAGACAAAGTATCAGTTACTATGTAAAGATATTAAAAGTAAAACAAAGTAAAATTAAAACAAAGGTTCTCCCGCATCTAGGAGATGCTTCTTTAAAAGTCATTATAGTTCATAATTGCATTTGGCTGTTTAGGGAGGGCTTGTGCTTCAGACCACCTTACAGTAACAGCATCACAATAAAATGGATTGGCTACACAATATTTTACTGAAGCTCTCCCTGTAATAACATTTTCATGAAACGTTGCCCAACATTCAGGAGTACCTTTGGCTTACTCTGATAGAAAATCTCTACAATACTTGCATGATAAGTATTACTATCCCTTTAACACCCTGGATGATAGAGAGATCTCAAACACATTGTATCCAGGGGCTTAACTCCTTGAATGCCAGAGGGGTATGCAGTGCATTGCAAAGAAACCCTCTTGCACTCAAAGGGTTAATAACATAAAAAATGTGCAAAAGTACAATTTGTCAGTTATAGGAGAAGGACAGAAGTTATATTAATTTACACTGTTATCTGAATAGCCTGAAACAATATAGAACACTGATTCTCAGCCCATGGCCTTAGGACCCACTAACAGGCCAAGATTTGCAGATTTCCCTGCTAGAACACCAGTGAGTTAATCAGAGGCTCAGTCAATTAGATCAACTCATCTGTGATGCAGCAAGGAAATCCTCATACCCAGGCCTGTTAGTGGGCCCCCAGGGCAGAAGCTGAGAACCGCTGATGTAGAAGCTGAATTCAATCCTATATAATAATTTGCTAATGTATGTTTGTCAGAAGCTGTCATGCGCAGTACAGACGGCTGCGCGCGCTGCAGTCATGCGCAGTACAGACTGCCTGCACCATGGCTGATAACGGAGCGAGGCGCTCTGAATTCAGATCGGCACGGGCAGTCTCTACTGTGCATGACTGCACTGCGGCCATTGGTGCCTGGCACTGTGGCCTGTGTACATGGGCTGTTCAACTAGTATATAATAAAGGATAATTAGTAAATGGTTGTCAGTATAGACTGCTTGTACATTGATTTGTACTGGACCTGTGGGCATTTATATTATTAACCTGTTGTGTATCTGTATTATACTGCCTGTATACTACAGGACCTGTGAGGGTTCTTATTCTATTGTGATCTCAATAAAACTGTGTTTTTATCCTAAACCATTGTGTCTGTGTGTCGAACAAACCATTACACATGTTCACTGATGGAGAGTTGTGTAACATTGTGCTTTGCAATGTGTTGCAGACCTTTTTTGGACCTGAAAGGGCTAAGCACTGAAAATTCATCAAGCCAATCATTAAAGCTGTAGTAGTGTTGTTGTTTTATTAACTGAAAAGACAACACCGTGCCAGTATTGCTACTATATTTATATAGCACCATAAGTGTATGCAGAGCTTTTCATTTTAAGGGTTTAGACAATACAGGGTTACAAGTACTTTGCAAAGTGAAACACTATAAGAGGGGTTCCTGTTCAAAAGCTTGTAATCTTAAGAGAATAAAGGTAACATACTGAGCGCATAAGGAATAAGTGCTGAATACAGTATTACAGTTCTGGTCAGGGTAGGGTAAACATAATAAATTATAAGTACACTGGATGCACGAAGAAGGTCAGTACCGTATAGACTGTTGAAGCTTTTTTGAGGAGGTGTGCTTTTAAGTGAGATTTGAAGACCGCAATAGAAGTGCAGTGGTGCAGGCTGGGAGATAGATCATTCCATAGGTAAGGAGCAAAGAAAGGAAGGGATTTGCTATGAGATAGCACTGTAGATACAAAAGGACCTGAGAAAAGATTCTCGTTGGCTGATCCTAAGGGGCTATAGCGAGATTAGTGTGGAAATGTAGGAAGGTATAAAGTAGAGAAGGCTCTTGAATGAGAGAAGCAGGATTTTGTATGGCATTCAGAGTTTGATAGGTAGCCATTGGAGAGATTGGAGTCGCAGGGGAGCATAGACAAACCTAGACAGGGCCGGATTTGCCATAAGGCAGAGTAGGCACCTGCCTACAGGCGCACCCCACAGAGGGGCACCTGTCATTGAAATAATTTTTTTAATATATATATATATATATATATATATTTACAGCGCTTCCGCGCTGCGCACAGTAACCCGCCACCCGGCCTACCCCTTGCTTGCTAAGGTCTGTGCCGAAGGCTGTAGCTGCTGTTGCTCCCCCTCGTCGGCTCTAATGCAGAGCGGTGGGACATGACCTCATCTCCCAGCGCTCTGCATTCCTAAAGAGAAGACCGCGCAGGGTGCAACAGAATCTGCAAGTCAATGGACCACCAGGGAGGTAGGAAACGGAAATGGGGGGGGGGGGAAATGTGGAGCTGATGGGGCAAGTTGGAGTTTGGAGCTGATGGGGACAAGTTGGAGCTGATGGGGGCAAGACAGTTGGAGCTGATGGGGGCAATGTGAGGGCAATATGTATATGGGGGGTAATGTGGAGATTTGGAGCATTGTGGAGATGGCCAATGGGGGGGGTGCGATTCAGATTTCTGTGCGTACAGTCTCATGAGATGTAAATCCGGCCCTGAACCTAGGTGACAGTAAGGTAACTCTTTCTGCAGCATTCTGTATGGATTGAGGTGTACAGAGTTGAGAGGCAGGAAGACCAGAGGGAAGAACTTACAGTAGTCCATGTGTGATTGGAAGAGAGCTTGTTTAAGAATTTTATTTATGGAGGAACAGAGATGGGGATGGGGTTTTGCTATGTTATGCTAGAGAAAGCATCAGGAGTTGGCAATAGCATTAATATGAGGAGAATATGACAGAGCAGAGTCAATTATCACCCATAGGCACCTTACTTAAGATACTGGACTTATGGTAATGCCATTTACTGTCACCTGGAAGGGTACTATCACAGTGCCTGTGATTGCTGCATTTTCTTGTCTGTCACCAGTAGGGGGCTTCTATTGGCTGTCTGCATTTAGCCCGCCTCATATTGCCTATTTAAACCTGGATTGGGCACCCTTTGAGTGCCCTTTTGTGTTGTTTCTGACATTTTTCGCTATCACTATGTCCAGTGATTGTTGGGCCTCTGTTCCTGTGTTCCTGAGTTCCTGATTGCAGCTGTTCCAGTGCCTCCTGAATACTGAGTTGTTCCAGTCCTGGTTCCGGCCTAGTCCTCTGGGGTTGCAGTTCCTGCTGACCTTCTTCTCTGCTGTTTCCTGCCCTGACTGATCGCTCTGCTGGTTCCTGCCATCTCCTCGCCTGTCTCCTGTGATCCTGGCGACCTTCTGCTTGGTCGCGTCGGCGACATTGTTTATTAGTCCCAGCGTGCGGACGCTGGTTTGCTCCAAAGCCTTGCGGCTAACACGATTCAGTTGTTACTCCAGTGTGCGGACACTGGTTTGCTCCAAAGCCTATCGGCTATACTATTCAGTGGTTGGTCCCAGCGTGCGGACGCTGGTTTGCTCCAAAGCCTTGCAGCTACACGATTCCCTGTTGGTCCAGTGTGCGGACACTGGTTTGCTCCAAAGCCTATCGGCTACACTACTCAGTGGTTGGTCCCAGCGTGCGGACACTGGTTTGCTCCAAAGCCTTGCGGCTATACGATTCACTTGTTAGTCCAGTGTGCGGACACTGGTTTGCTTCAAAGCCTATCGGCTACACTACTCAGTGGTTAGTCCCAGCGTGTGGACGCTGGTTTGCTCCAAAGCCTTGCGGCTATATGATTCACTTGTTAGTCCAGTGTGCGGACATTGGTTTGCTCCAAAGCCTTGCGGCTATCCGATTCAATTGTTAGTCCAGTGTGAGGACGCTGGTTTGCTCCAAAGCCTTGCGGCTATCCGATTCAATTGTTAGTCCAGTGTGAGGACGCTGGTTTGCTCCTAAGCCTTGCGGCTATACGATTCCTCTGTTGGTCTCAGTGTGCGGACACTGGGTTGCTTACGATCCTGTCACTCTGTCATTATCATCCGACAGTTACTGATACCTCTGGGTATCATCGGTATTGGTAAGGCCGGTAGAACCTTGCTTCGCATTCCCCTTGAGGTTGCCTTACCCGGTATTGGCAAGGCCGGTAGAGCCTATATCGAGGGTTGTTGGGCTGCCTTGCCCGGTATTGGTAAGGCCGGTAGAACCTTTTGCCACATTCCATCTGAGGTTGCCTTACCCGGTATTGGCAAGGCCGGTAGAGCCTACACCGTGTACTTATTGGGGCTGCCTTGCCTGGTATTTAGGTAAGGCCAGCAGAACCTTGACGCTATTCCATCTGCAGGTTGCCTTACCCGGTATTGGCAAGGCCGGTAGAGCCTATTATTCCATCATCTCAGACTGTCCTGTCTGGTATATTGACAGGACCGGTAGAGTCTGCATACTGTCTTTGCTATTTACTCTTGATATATATGTATGTGATTGCCATTCTAAGTGATCATTTTATTATTTCAATAAAATTGAGTTTTTTACCTAAAACTTGTGTCTGAGAGTCATAACAAACCGTGACAGTACGAAAGGGCCATGACCTCAGACAGCAAATGTGAAGGTAACGCACAGAATATCCATTGGAGGATGGATATGCACGAGCAACGTTTGGATCAGTTGGCGGTTGCAATTCAAACGATCCTTGAATGCACGGTACTCGCTGACAAATCTGGCTCTAGCCCAGTGGTCTCACCAAGTCAGACACCGGAAAGTGATACCAGGCCCCTAGGGGGTACTGTTAAAGGGTTAACGGCTTCTGCACCCTTGCCGCTAAGATATGATGGTGACCCTAGTCTCTGCAGAGGGTTCATTAACCAACTTGAAATATTTATGGAATTGACGGCACACGCATTTCCCAATGATCGTAGTAAAGTGGGGTTTACGATATCGCTGCTCACTGGCAGAGCATTGGCTTGGGCTAACCCCTTGTGGGAGAATGCTAAACCTTGCACTAAGAACTTTAGAGAATTTGTGCAATCCTTTCGAAGAGTGTTTGAGCCTCCTGGTAGAACCACCTCTGCTGCCAAACGTCTTATGGAGATACAACAGGGCAAGCGTACAGTGGGCGACTATGCCATCGAATTCCGCACCTTGGCAGCAGAGGTAGGTTGGAATAACGAGGCATTATTGGCAGCCTTTGCTCAAGGCCTGAATGACCATATTAAAGATGAAATCGCTGCAAAAGATCTACCTATTGACCTAGATGATTACATTGAGTATGTTATGCTAATTGACTGCAGAATACGTGAGAGATCAACTGCCAGAGATCGTAGGATACGGTCAAAAAATAATGAGTCTAGTAGCATGTTTTGCCCACCGATCCCTCCCCTGGTATTGAAGTCTAGTGAACCAGTACGGGAACCAAGTGAACCTATGCAAGTAGGTTTCACTAGACTAACCAAGGAAGAGAGATATGTTGCAGACATGTGTCGTGGTGTACCTTGACGATATACTGATTTACTCCCAAAACATGTCACAACACATCAAAGATGTATCCGCAGTATTGCTACGACTTCGTGAGAACAAATTATATTGTAAATTGGAGAAATGTGAGTTTCACAGAACCAGCGTGCCTTTTTTGGGGTTCATAATTGGCAATGATGGCATTGCTATGGACAAGGAAAAGTTGTCAGCCGTCCTACAATGGCCAAAACCCAAGAGTCTTAAAGCCATACAGCGTTTCCTGGGTTTCGCTAATTATTATAGGAGGTTTATTAAGAACTTTTCTTCCATTGTCAAACCTCTTTCTGATCTTACGCACAAGGGTGCTAATCCGTCTCGTTGGCCGGGATCTGCTGAGGAAGCCTTTGATAATTTGAAGGTGGCATTTGCTGCGGCTCCTGTGTTATCCCACCCCAATCCTTTACTTCCATTTACGTTAGAGGTTGATGCCTCAGATATCGGGGTTGGGGCAGTACTTTCGCAACAATACGATAAAGGTGGAACACTCAGACCTTGTGTTTTTTTTTCAAAAAAGTTGACCGTCACTCAAAGCCACTATGAGATAGGTGACAGAGAATTATTGGCCATTATCCTCGCTCTTAAGGAATGGCGTCATTTGCTTGAAGGTTCTAAAAATCCTGTCTTAATCCTAACAGATCATAAAAATCTGACTTATCTCTCGGAGGCCAAGAGATTGTCCTCTCGTCAGGCCAGATGGGCACTGTTCTTGTCCCGATTTAATTTCATTGTATCATATTTACCGGGATCAAAGAATGTTAGGGCTGATGCACTGTCAAGACAATTTGAGGCCGACAGTGACAGAGTGGAAGCACCTATCATTCAACCCGATAGAATATTGGCTACTATACGCACAAGTATCACTTCTCCTTTAGGGGAGGAGATCCTGGCCTCTCAGGGGTCCGCTCCCCATGAAACCCCAGTGGGCAAATGTTTTGTCGCTGAACCATTTCGTACTAGGTTGCTCGAAACGTACCATTCCTCTAAGGCTGCAGGTTCCATCTAATAAGTTGGCTCCCCGGTTCATTGGTCCATACAGAGTCATTTGCAAAATTAACCCTGTCTCCTACGCTCTAGACATACCTGCATCCATGCGTATCCATAATGTGTTCCATGTGTCCCTTCTCAAGCCTCTGGATTGCAGTCGCTATACTACCACACCTGTGGTGCCAGGACCTGTTGAGGTTGAGGGTCAGGAGGAGTATGAGGTTCAGATCGTTATTGATTCCCGAAGGCTTAGAGGAAGGGTACAGTACCTGGTACATTGGAAAGGGTATGGTCCTGAGGATCGATCATGGGTGGATAGTAAGGACCTTCATGCACCTAGGCTAGCTAGGGTCTTTCATGCCAAATACCCACAGAAACCTAGACCCTATTCTAGGAGAGGGGGTCTTTGAAAGGGGGGTACTATCACAGTGCCTGTGATTGCTGCATTTTCTTGTCTGTCACCAGTAGGGGGCTTCTATTGGCTGTCTGCATTTAGCCCGCCTCATATTGCCTATTTAAACCTGGATTGGGCACCTTTTGAGTGCCCTTTCGTGTTGTTTCTGACATTTTTCGCTATCACTATGTCCAGTGATTGTTGGGCCTCTGTTCCTGTGTTCCTGAGTTCCTGACTGCAGCTGTTCCAGTGCCTCCTGAATGCTGAGTTGTTCCAGTCCTGGTTCCGGCCTAGTCCTCTGGGGTTGCAGTTCCTGCTGACCTTCTTCTCTGCTGTTTCCTGCCCTGACTGATCGCTCTGCTGGTTCCTGCCATCTCCTCGCCTGTCTCCTGTGATCCTGGCGACCTTCTGCTTGGTCGCGTCGGCGACATTGTTTGTTAGTCCCAGCGTGCGGACGCTGGTTTGCTCCAAAGCCTTGCGGCTACACGATTCAGTTGTTACTCCAGTGTGCGGACACTGGTTTGCTCCAAAGCCTATCGGCTATACTATTCAGTGGTTGGTCCCAGCGTGCGGACGCTGGTTTGCTCCAAAGCCTTGCGGCTACACGATTCCATGTTGGTCCAGTGTGCGGACACTGGTTTGCTCCAAAGCCTATCGGCTACACTACTCAGTGGTTGGTCCCACCGTGCGGACGCTGGTTTGCTCCAAAGCCTTGCGGCTATACGATTCACTTGTTAGTCCAGTGTGCGGACACTGGTTTGCTCCAAAGCCTATCGGCTATACGATTCAGTAGCTGGTCCCAGCGTGCGGACGCTGGTTTGCTCCAAAGCCTTGCGGCTATCCGATTCAATTGTTAGTCCAGTGTGAGGACGCTGGTTTGCTCCAAAGCCTATTGGCTATCCGATTCAATTGTTAGTCCAGTGTGAGGACGCTGGTTTGCTCCTAAGCCTTGCGGCTATACGATTCCTCTGTTGGTCTCAGTGTGCGGACACTGGGTTGCTTACGATCCTGTCACTCTGTCATTATCATCCGACAGTTATTGATACCTCTGGGCTGCCTTGCCCGGTATTGGTAAGGCCGGTAGAACCTTGCTTCGCATTCCCCTTGAGGTTGCCTTACCCGGTATTGGCAAGGCTGGTAGAGCCTATATCGAGGGTTGTTGGGCTGCCTTGCCCGGTATTGGTAAGGCCGGTAGAACCTTTTGCCACATTCCATCTGAGGTTGCTTTACCCGGTATTGGCAAGGCCGGTAGAGCCTAAACCGTGTACTTATTGGGGCTGCCTTGCCCGGTATTTAGGTAAGGCCGGTAGAACCTTGACGCTATTCCATCTGCAGGTTGCCTTACCCTGTATTGGCAAGGCCGGTAGAGCCTATTATTCCATCATCTCAGACTGTCCTGTCTGGTATATTGCTATTTACTCTTGATATATATGTATGTGATTGCCATTCTAAGTGATCATTTTATTATTTCAATAAAATTGAGTTTTTTACCTAAAACTTGTGTCTGAGAGTCATAACAAACCGTGATAGGTACTTCTAGGCCTGGTCTAGGTGGGATGAGGATTAGCTCAGTTTTAGTCATGTTGAGTCACTGGGCGAAAGGTTGTCAAGGTTGGACGAAAGGACAAAAAGGTGATCAAGAGTGATACACATTTAGCGTTAAATCTGTTAATTACCCAGTTATTTTCCTTGTTTGCCCGAACACGCAGTCCATTTATAACTTGGCAAATAATGGCAGCATATTGAGGGAAAATGCAGGATATAAATTCCCTGTGTTAGCTGGGCAATTAATACCAGGATATTGTGACTGGAGTTTTACTGGCAATGATGTTCCCAGAGTGGCAACCTTTGCTTTTAGTTTTGATTGCACCTATGAAGTGGTACACATCAGTATCTTGGGATTTATCCACTTTAAGTAATTGAGTTGGTGTGTATAGCGAGGAAGTAGCATTTATATTTTTTTTCATAGAGATGCTTTAGAGTGGAAAGCTGGATTTATGCCCAGACAACACATACTTAGGGTACAGATTTAATAGCTTATTGTTTTTCTAATTTTTATTCAATTTCATCCCCTTTTAACTCTGTTTTAATAAAAGTTATGTTTTATTATGTTTCCCATAGTTGGAGACTTTTGGAAGCACAATATATGGCCCTTAAAAGCTGTATTGCTTTGAAATGCATCAGACACCTTTGTGGTATCCAGTGGGGGGTGGGGTAAAAGCCCCATTTAAATCAGTGAGAATATTTATCTGTCCTTTATGGTACAGATGGTTTACTCTAGAACTGCACCTCTTTAGCTTATTGAATATGACCCTACAATTCTGATTGCTAAAGATAAGATGAGGATGATTTTGTTTTGCAAAATAATTTGGGTGAGGACTGGGTTGGCCATGCTTAAGGGCCTCATAAGTCTCTACTGCCAAGCAAACAGATACTTTGCATAGGGGAATAAGAGGCACTGTAGGGAACACTTATGTGAAGCAATAGGAAAAAGAATAGGGAGAAAAGATATGGGATGTTATAGAGGGTGATTATATTGAGCACGGTGAGAAGTTATTGTCAGGGATTATGGGGAACAACAGAATGCATTATAGGGAGGAGCTATATGGAGCAATAGGAGAATATATAAGGAGGAGTTGTAGGGAAGGGTTATACAGATAAATATGAAGTATTACAGATAGGAGTTATATGGATCAATAGGAGGAGTTGTAGGAAAATGTTATATAGAACATATGAAGTTGTAAGGTAGAGTTATATGGAGCTATAGGAGGAGTTATAGGGAGGGGGTTATATGGAGCATTAGGAGGAGTTATAGGGAGGAGGTTATATGGAGCATTAGGAGGAGTTATAGGGAGGGGGCTATATGGAGCATTAGGAGGAGTTATAGGGAGGGGGCTATATGGAGCATTAGGAGGAGTTATAGGGAGGGGGTTATGTGGAGCATTAGGAGGAGTTATAGGGAGGGGGTTATGTGGAGCATTAGGATGAGTTATAGGGAGGGGGTTATATGGAACATTAGGAGGAGTTATAGGGAGGGGGTTATATGGAACAGTAAGATGAGTTATATGAAGCTATAGGAGGAGTTATAGGGAGGCATTATATGGAGCAATATTAAAAGATATAGGGAGGGCTATATGGAGCAATGCAAAGAGGTGTAGGAAAGGGTTATATAGAACCATGTGAGGAGTTATAGGGAGAGGTTATATGGGGCAATAGGAGGAGATATAGGGAGGGGTTATATGGAACAATAGGAGGAGTTATAGGGAGGGGTTATATGGAACAATAGGAGGAGTTATATGGAACAAAAGAAGGGGTTATAGGAAAGATTATATGGAACAATAGGAGGAGTTATATGGAACAATAGGAGGAGTTATAGGGAGGGGTTATATGGAACAATAGGAGGAGTTATATGGAACAATAGAAGGAGTTATAGGGAGGGGTTATATGGAACAATAGGAGGAGTTATAGGGAGAGATTATATGGAACAATAGGAGGAGTTATATGGAACAAAAGAAGGGGTTATAGGGAGAGATTATATGGAACAATAGGAGGAGTTATATGGAACAATAGGAGGAGTTATAGGGAGGGGTTATATGAAACAATATGAGGAGTTATAGGGAGCAATAGGAGTACTTATAGGGAGGGGTTATATGGAACAATAGGAGGAGTTATAGGGAGGGGTTATATGGAACAATAGGAGGAGTTATAGGGAGAGATTATATGGAACAATAGGAGGAGTTATATGGAACAATAGGAGTACTTATAGGGAGGGGTTATATGGAACAATAGGAGGAGTTATAGGGAGGGGTTATATGATACAACAGGAGGAGTTATATGGAACAATAGGAGGAGTTATAGGGAGGGGTTATATGGAACAATAGAAGGAGTTATAGGGAGGGGTTATATGGAACAACAGGAGGAGTTATATGGAACAATAGGAGGAGTTATAGGGAGGGGTTATATGGAACAATATAAGGAGTTATAGGGAGGGGCTATATGGAACAATAGGAGGAGTTATAGGGAGGGGTTATAAGGAGCAATAGCAGACTTACATGGTGAGTTATATAGAGAATAGGATAAGTTTTTCGTAGGGCTTATATGGAGAAATAGGTGTTATATGGAGGAGATATGGAATGAAAGGAGCAGGTTATGTGGTGCATTAGGATGTTATAGGGAGGGGTTATATGAAACAATAGGAGGAGTTACATGGTGAATAGGGAGAATTATAAGGAAGAGTTATATGGAACAATATGAGAAGAAATAGGGAGGGCTTATATGGAGCAATATGAGGAGTTGTAGGAAAGGGGAAAGGGTTATATGGAATCATGTGAGGAGTTATAGGGAGGGGTTATATGGAGCAGTAGGAGGAGTCTTAGGGAGGGGTTATATGGATCATTAGGAGATGTTATAAGGAGGGCTTATATGGAGAAAAGGGGGAGTAACGGGAGGAGTTATATGGAGCAATGGGAGGAGCTATAGGGAGTGGTTATATAGTGCAATAGGAGGAGGAGGAGGAAGTAGATGGATTTTAGGGAGAGGAGTTTTATATATATATATATATATATATATATATATATATGTGTATATATATAATAACTATGGACACGTGTAGGGAATAATTATACAGTGTAATAGGAGGAGTTACAGGGAGGCATTATATGGGCTAGTAGGTGGGTTTCAGGGAGGAGTTACACAGAGAAATAGGGAAGTTACAGGGAGGGGTTATATAGGGCAATAGGAAGGGTTATAGGAAGGAAATATATGGAGCAATAGGAGGACCTACAGGGAGTGGTTAAACGATTCATAATAAGGAGCAGTTACATGGAGACATAGCCCGGTATTTTTTGTCTCATCATCCTGCTGGTTCTTTTTCAGGGCGATTACTCATCTGCCCGAGCCTTCTATAAGAAAGCGGCACTGCTTGACCCCGAGAGTAAACTGCTGAAGGAAAATCTGGCCAAACTACAGCGGCTGGAAAGAAGATTACAAGGAACAAAGGAAAAGCATCCAGACTCACAGACAGAGCAGCAGAGAGTGACTGGGAGACCTGAGCCAGTAGAAGAGAGTTCAGATGAAAACAGCAAAATAAAGAGTAATTGACCCATCTAGGAGGGAAGAAGAGGAATATCTGGAGGAGTACGAAAGAAGAGCAAGGAACAATGTGGGGAACTGGTGCAGCACACGTGGCCAAACTTGCATCTCAGGCTCTCCTTTGCAAGGTATCCTAGGTGCCCTTAGTCCTGCCTATATCCACACTCCCACTCTTTAAGATCCGCCCCTAACTCCATTCACTGATTCCTGTCAGAGGAACTAAACATATCCTATTATATCTAAGCTAAAACTGTCACATTATAACATATGAGAATTTGAAAGAGCTTTAAAAATCATCTATATGTACGTTAGCCATTTTTAAGATAATAGTTTATGAAATATTTAGCATTATTGATCAGTTTATGCAAATTAGACAGCAGTGCAGGCATGGCAGCCAGATACTGGGATTCCACACTGCTGTCCCCCTGCCACTCCCTGCTGACCAAGACTAGCTCATTTTAATAAACAGACATAATGCATGAAGGTAAATTGATTATAAGCTATTGTTTGGTTCCCAAAATGGCTAACCTATATATAAGTGATATTGAATGCTCTTTCAAAATCATGTATTTGTTACAAAGTGACATTTCCACGTGGATTCCGGAGAGATGCTTGGAGAACTCTCTAGCATCCATGCGGTTATATAATGGCCAGTAAAGGGATATACCAACTGGTAATTAGACTTGCCATATTAGTATATAAACTGCCTCCTATAAACCAGGAGTGGTGATTGGCAGCAATGGCTTTGGGATTGCTCTGGCCACGCCCATGCCTCAGAATGTTGATGTGGCCAGAAGAGTTGAGGTACAATCAAGATTTGCCTCCTACTCTGCCTAATGGAAAATCTGTCCCTGGCAGCAGACAAAGGACATGACCAAACCATCAAGTGGGAAACTAGTGAAAGGAAGAAATGAACATGGAAAAACAAATGGAGAATACAAAGAGGACCTAGAAGCCTTTTGCTCTCCTGTGACTCACTTTTAATTTCCTCTACATTTTTTTCATTAGGGTTGGACTCCAACATTTACCTTCCAAGCAGAATAAAAAAAACATATTCCAAGAAGATTCCAGAAGTGTCAGTGACACAAGATTTATGTACAAACAAGACTGTGCTCTAAGCACAGTCAGATGACAAAATGCACACATGTATATAAATGTAAACATACTCCTATATATTGACCAGGCAAATGAAATGTGAAAATCCTTTGAGTGCCAGAGAGGTATCCAATGCAGCAAAGGGTTATGGGATAATATAATTGTTAATTAAAATAACAATACTCCCACTGACGGATGGTGATTCGTTCACAATGTATTACAGCTCAACATCATTTATTTTTTTAAGTCCCCACTTGAAGGCGCTGTTTCTATAGTTTTCTATGGAGAAACACAAACTTTTGAATTGAATGTCTCCCTGCAATGTGCGTGCCCTTATTTTACTCATCAGGGAATAATGCTTTATAGATAGATAGATATTCTGAAACAGCTTTACCTATTTTTACACTGCCATCATCCCCTGCAGCTGTCGACTGCGCTTAGGTGAGTAACTATCCAGTGATATAAACTCTCCATTTCCTATGTCACTGAATGGAGCCTATTTTCATTTTATTAATGCATTTGATCTTTGTTATAGTCCACTCTTATCTGTTTAATTTACAGTCTCAAAAAGACTAGTAACCCTTTCAAGTCTTTCAGGTTTTGAAGCCCGATGTTGTTGTGGCCTAAAGGCAGACTTCAACAGAGATAATTATATAACGTATATATAATGCAAAAAAGTATATATGTCTGTATAATATAAATTGCGATGCTGCGAAGCTCCCTGTGTGCATAACAGCACATGCTCAGTAGAGACTGCCGGAACGATGCAGTCATGCGCAGTAGAGACTGGCCGAACGTCTGATCTAGAGCAGGGAGCATCTAACGGCTGTCTCTGCTCCCGGGTCCAGGGCAGCAGCCGGGGCTGCTGGGTGGCACTTTCATACTAGTATAAATAAATATATATATATATATATATATATATATATATATATATATATATATATATATATATAAAAGAATAAGCCTCATTGCATAATTTATGGTACCTCACACACAGAACATAATTTATGTCTCCTCAGAAAACAAACACACATTAAACAGAATGCCTCATTACATAATTTATGTCTTATTAGGAGACACAACTCCTATTGGGTGATTTAATGGGGACTTTACTGCTCCCACTGGGTGATTCAGTGGGGGCATGTGTATCATACAGGGAGTTGGCCCGCCCCCTCCAACCCGCCCACCACTATCCAACTGACAAAAAAAAAAATACAGCTGCCACTTGCTCCTGAAGTAGGGGATATCAATAACTTCTCCCGGTCCACTCACACTCTCACTCAGGATCATGACCCAAGAAACACATTGTTTCACCTCCCACACATAATTGTAACCCTCCATACACTCTGTTTCAGTACAAGGGTGTAATGTTTCCATAAAATACAAACTCAGGGATAAACTTAATAGCAACTCTTTTATTTAACTATTTCCATAATTTCAGTCAACCTCACTAACTGTCTGTTTTCAACTGTCACTCCTCCACTTCCTGATTCCCGCCCTTTCTCCTTAAAGGGAGAGAGATGTTTTGCTGTATGTTACAGAGGGCAAGCCTCAAACACCACTTTCTATTTGTTCCCTCAGCATATTGCTACGCTGCCTCAACTGAAGAGCCACTGTGTGTTATATTGCTATGTTACCTCAACTTAACCCTTTAAGTGCTTTGCAATGTGTTTTGTACCCCTCTGGCACTCAAAGGGTTAAGTAAGGAGGAGTTACTGCTCCCATTGGGTGATTCAATGGGGGAGTGATTTAAATCATGCAGGGAGTTTGCCTGCCCCTACCATCCAGCCAGCCCACCACTATCCAAGTAACTGAAAAAACAAAATGGCTACACCACAGACACAAATACATCAGACAAAAAACACACACACATTCACACTCAATCACACACACTCAATCACACACTCACACACACTCAATCATACACACTCACAATAATTCTCACACTCTCTCCCTCACACTCACACACTCAATCACACACATTCTCTCTCACACACTCAATCACACACGCTCAATCACACACATACTCTCACACTCTTACTCACTCTCACACTGTCTCATTCACACTCTCATTCACACTCTCTCACTCACACACTCACAATTGCACACACTCACTCTATCACACACTCTCACTCACTCGATCACACACACTCTCACTCACACTCTCATACACCCTCTCACTCTCCACAGCACGATCCACCTTCCACCATAGTCTCACTCACACCCCAGGAGCCTGCACGATCCACCTTCTACCATAGTATGTGCAATTACCACATGTATTTCAACTACATGAATGAATGCCACTCACTCACAATCACTCACACCCTGGGAGCCAGCACGATCCACCTTCCACCATAGTATGTGCTATTAGCACATGCATTTCAACTATATGAATGAATGCCACAGTGGAGGCATAAGTACAAACACAAACTCATTACAATGACACATAAGTCACCCCCTTATGACTCACTTGTGTGTGTGTGTGTGTGTGTGTGTGTGTGTGTGTTTGCCTGTGTGTTCCTCACTGTGTGTGTTGCATGTCTGTATCACACTCTATGTGTCTGCATGTTGTGCAATGCATGTATGTGTGTATGACCGTGTCACTCTTTAAGCATCTCAGGGCATGCATGTGCATTTGCGTGTGTGTCTCTGTGTGTGTTTGTCTTGCATCTGTGTGTGTGCATTAATTCCCTATATATCCTGATGGGCAGCGCCGTCCCACATTGCTAGTTAACTATAATTGATCTGGAAATGATCATTTATTAACAAATGTTTCTATTCACAAGGGATTTAGAATTTTGTCCAAAATGAAAACAATAGAAAAGCAATTATTTTTAAGAGAGCTGAATTTAATTTGTTAATGTTTAATTGGATCTTTGAGGCATATTTATAATGTAACATTACATCAGTTCTGGGACAAATTATACATAGTTGATGAGGCTGAAAAAAGACATGTGTCTATCAAGCCCATCTTGTGCCAAATCATCCCTTTTGATCCAGAGGAAGTTTAAAAAAACAAAACAAAAAACGGAAACATTGAAGCCAATTCCATTAATGCCCCAAATGGCAGTAAGATAGTTCCCTGGATCTACAACCTATCTGCATTGAAGTCAACTGTCATAATCTGAAGCCAACTGTAATAATAACAAAACAGGGGGTGAAAAGATAGTCTCACAAATAGTGGAGGGGTTATTTGCCAGCCATGTGTATGTGGCCTCTGTGATCAAGTAATTAGTTCTCCAGAAACTGATGATTCTTTTATTTATAACTTGATGAAATGATCAAAGCTGCAGCGCTGGGTGCTGTCACCTTGTCTTTGCAGCAATCTGAAATGAGATCTGAGTGCACTAGCTGAGATTTTTTATCTTAAAGGAAAACCAGTAAGGCCTTACAATAACACATCTCTTACAATGCTATGGCCAGAAAATCCTAATGGACCCCATGAAATTTGCCCTTGCGACATTCTTCAAGAGGCAATGTTTTCAACAGTCCTGGATGTTAGGCTGGTGGAGTCGGACAAGATAAATACTTACAAATATTTCAAACTGAGGCAGTCTGAATGCACAAATATATTTAACCCTTTAACAACCTGAGAAGCATATAACGCATTATGAAGCACAGCATTTCATACCCTTTGTTAAAGGGTTAAAATGACCACACGAAGTGAGCTGAGGTTGAGGTCCTGCTAACAACTGTCATGTCTACCTGCACTGACCTGACTAGCTGAAGATGTTCTCTTTGGAAATAGGCACAATGACAAAGTTCATAGGAGCCATTAGGATGCTGTGGACATAGTAATGTAACTAGGGGGTTTTTATTAAAAGGTTTTAGTTCTCCTCTAAACATCACAAAACTTGGTCTGAAACTAAATATGGGTAGTAAGTAAAATAATTTTCAGCATCTGTGCTCATGAATGGCATCGTAAGCCACACCCCTAGCTGGGAACTTCCAAAATGAGCTGGCCCTGAGATTTTGTAAATATTAACCCTTAAAGTTCCCACAATATAGATTTTCTGCCATATGTCTCTGATCGCTGTAATCAAGAGGTGCTCCAATCAGACATCAAGGAGCCATTAATATACAACAACTTAAAATATCCCTGGATGATCTCACACAACACAAGCAGGACTTCTCCCTCTGGATTCCTGGTACAAGTGGCACCAGTTTAAAGACTAAAGAAGCAATTAGGAATACATGGGTAGCACTGGACTCTGTATAGCCATACCAGACTATATCCACAGGGCAAATAACCTGCACTATCAGGATTACATAAAAATTCCCCAAATTACCAGTGATTTAAATGGGGCTTTTAATTCTGTGAGTACTACACAGGTCTCCAACACATTTAATAAAATAATTTTTATTTGTTCCCAGAGGTGCAGCTGGCTTCCCGTCAACTTTATATATTCTTTATACAGGGCTCAAAATTTCCACTCGGCCCAGGGCCGGACTGGGAATAAAAAACAGCCCTGGAAATAATTGCTTACCAGCCCCATAGCGTTACGTCATTATAGCAGCCCCATAGCACTGCTTCATTAGGTTAGTGGTCACTGCTATTAGACAAACCTAATAGTATAGGCACTGGAACAACTGCCTGTGTGCTACGCAAATGAAATTACACAAAACCGGTCTTGATAAAGGCCCTTAAGGGGGCTGAAACGTAGACTAATAAACTAGCACCATTTTTTTTTTTTTGCAAGTCCTGGTCGTGCACTCATTTCATGGTTCTATACCATTTCTACATTTATATATATATATATATATATATATATATATATATATATATATATATATATCCCACCTCTTGACTCCCCCCTTTTGCCTCTTTCTCCCCATCTTGATTCCCACCTTTTGCTTCGTTCTCCCACCTTTTGACTCTTGAGCCCCCTCCTTTTGCCTTTTTCTCTCCCTTTTGATCCCCCTTTCTCCCCCTCCTTGACTGTTGATCCCCCCTTTTGCCTCTCTCTCCCCTTCTTGACTCTTGATCCCACCTTTTGCCTCTTTCTCTCCCTCTTGATCCCCCCTCTTTTTGCCTCCTGATCCTTCCTCCTTTTTCCTCTTTTTTCTCCCTTTTGCCATCTTTTCTCCCTCTTGACCCCCCTCTGCCTCTTTCACCCACTCTTGATGCCCTCTCTTGATCCCCCTTTTGGATTTCTCCCCCTCTTACCTCTCTTTACCCCTCTTGATCTGCTTTTCCCTTTTTCACTGTCTTTATCTCCGTTAATGGGATCTCTCTAGCATTAAAAGGGTACAAATCCCCATTTAATAGATACCTCTGGAATTTGTATTCATCCCCTATGGTACATTAGGTACAAATGCATATCTTTGTAGACTCTTTTTATTGCTCATTGATTTAAACAGGGCTTTCTACCCCTTGAATGCTAAAATTGTCACAATGCATTGTTTCACAAATTTCAGCCTAGAATGTCACTCTCTCATTCTCTCCCCCTTTTGCCTGTTAGACGGCAGGCCACCACCGCTGTTTCCCCATTCCCATCCCCAATTCCCTTCTGCCTTCGCCGACTCCCAACTTCCCCCTCTTGCCTGTCTTGCTCTTGCAAATAGAGTCTGTCTGCTGACTCGCTCTGCTCTGCCTCTGCTACCTCCGGCTCCCACCTCCGCTCCCGCTCAGCAAGCTTGCTTGTCTTGAGTCTAGGCTGACCTGGGAGTGTCACTGCCTCTATCTCTGGCGCTTAACATGGGTGCGAGCGGCCCAGTGCGCAGACGCAGTCATGCAGTGCTCTTCTTCACACTGCTGCGTAGCCTGCGTCTGATGTCACCCGGCCTGTCTCCACTGCACCAGCACTGACAGTCTGAGTCCACTACTGGACACGGCCCGGCCTGCGGTGGCAGTCCAGTTAACTTGCGGCTGCGGACTGGCATGTAACATAATTTTCTCATTCAAGGCAGCAGCCCCAGGGAAGCCCAGTGGGGCCGGCGGCCTACCGGGAATTTTCCCGGTATCCCGGTAGGCCAGTCCGGCCCTGACTCGGCCACTAGCCAATGGAGAGTGAAAATTTAGCCCTGACGAGTAGAAATTCAGTCCTGGTGGGTATGTTTTGGCTTGAAGTGGCGAGTATCTTTTCAGGTCAGGCTAGTGTATATAAATATATATATAGCTATGCATATGTATAGCCTCTAAATATTTTTGCATATATAATGCAAAAAGATATACAGAGATATACCTGACCACTGTATAAAGAACACCAACCTAGGTAAGTTAAATTGTTAAACAAATTATTATCCACTAATGTCTAGTATATTCTTCACCTTTAAATACTTTCATAATTATCTGTCTAAATTATACTTGACCCTTTGAGTGCCAGAGAGGTATCCAATGCGTTAAATACTTCTCTGGAACTCAAAGTGTTACTGTTATTGAAAACATGAAAACCACAATGTATTGGATCTTTTAACCCCTTAAAGAAGGCCAAACTTCCATGCAGCCATCACTTAAGGACTTCAGACCAATTTTTTAAAATTTCTGCAACCAGCTCAGGGCTCCCCGAACAGCGTTCAGCCACGTGGGGAGCCCTGAATTTCATGATGGTTCTGGCATGTCATGGGTCCTTAATACGAATCTAACCATGATGTGCCAGGACTGTCAGGGTTCGTTAAGAGGTTAAGATAAGACAGACATTTGGCAAGTTGGAATGTTGCATATCTTCACCCACATATGATGGCCAAATTCCATAGAAAAGTTTTCATGTTGTGGGTAATGTATAAAGAAAGAAATCTGGTCTTAATAAATTTGTTTGAATTCCTGGCAATCACACAGAGTGACAAGTAACACTATATCACACCACTATGGCACCTCTCCCAGACATGCATAAATTCCAGCACTCTTTGAATCATGGTTTAACCCTTTGACTCCCAGTTAAGTGTACAGGCATTACAGCCAAATGTGTTAGATAACTTTCTCTCACTCAAAGAGTTAAATAAGGATGGTTATTAGTCTGTGCATATTTTTCATCATTCAGACAGCCAATAACTGTATGTCTATTAAAGCGTAACTTTCAGTTCATACTTAGTCGCCATGCATTAATTAAACGCACCATATGGCTACCGGAAAGGACTGACGGCATAGGCGTGTGGACCGCACTAAACTGCCGGTCTGTCCTGAAACGGGAACGATTCCTTTACACTGGGCTATATTTTAAAGGTAAAACATCTATTTCCAAGCTAGTCGCCATGCGTTTAATGAATGCATGGCGACTAAGTATGAACTGAAAAGTTCCACTTTAAAGAAAAAGTGAGTATCACATAATGTAGAAAATCTATGTTTTGTGGACCTTTGTTGTGTCATTTTGGAAGGAGAAGCTACAGAGTGGATGTTTTCTATATGTAATGCAAATGTTAACATGTAGGATCAAACGGTAAACGATAAAATAAGAAAAGTCTATTTTTTCATTTGACTTTTCATCTGATTTTTTTTAAAGAAGATATTGGGTGACTTTCTGTACAGAACTGAAATCTGGATACTCAAAAAGATTGTTCACCTAGAAAGGAGTGTAGATAAAATAAACTTTAGTATAATATATATTACATAAAGTGCATACTGAGAGCTTTGCATAATTATCATGAAAAGAAGCCCAACGCATTTCGCAGTTATCTATGAGAAATAACTGCACAATCACAGCAGCTTTCTACACAAAAATGTACCTGTGCGATTTTCATGCACTTTCGTAGTAGTAGTCATACGTTGCATATTTTTGTAATTGTGCCAATTATCATGTGATTTTGTACTTGTCAGACTATTTTTTTATAAACATATTTAACATTTGATATAGACCTTAGAGTAAAGTGGTGCATGTGTTTATAAATGTATGGAAATAAGATGCTCGTGGGTATAGATTTTTTTCAGTACTGTGCATTCGTTACTTTAAGTTAAATACAATGTACGGCTTTGGGATAAATGTAATATAGCAGCATTGTTGAGCTAAATGTAGAGAAATATGGAAGGTAGTATACACAGAATGGAAACAATTCAGGGGCAAACCAATTGCTCCATAGAGGATAAATAAAAAGTCAGTTGATTTAAATGGGTCGTTTAACCTTTTGAATGCTAGAAGGTGTTCAGTGCACTGAAAAGCAAAGCATAAGAGACATCTCTTGCATTAAAACGGTTAAAAGCCCCATTTAGATCAGTGAAGATGTGGTTCATTTTTATTTGTCTCCTATGGTGCAGTTGGTTTGCTCCAAAATTGTTCCAGGTCTTTTTTGTAAATAGGTTACAAGGTGTGCAGTGCATCTTTTTTTCAGCATTATAGGTATGTTGAGTATAATGCATTTTTTAGATTAATTTTCTAATTATACCAATATTTATATAAAGAAGTATGCTGGAAGTCCAAACATTAAAGAAGCAATAAACTTTTTAAACCTTTGAGTGCCAGAGGGGTCTGCAATACTCTGACATTCAAAGGGTTAATGAAAACTATGTTACAGGGCCTTCCGTGCAGATTAGATCCAGGATATTCCTACTGCTGGGTGTTGTTTCACTAAAAGGTTATTATAACTCAAACGTATCACTTTTAAATCAAACAGCGCCAAATAATATCCAAAAGGTGCTTTTGTTTTAATAATATACTCTGTGGGAAAGTTTGGGGGTTATGCACTAAGGAAGGGCTGTCCAAGTTCAGTCCTCAAGGGCCACCAACAGGACAGGATTTAACCCTTGGAGTGCCAGAGGGGTACGCAATGTATTACTTTGCAATGCGTTGTGTACCTCTCTGGCACTCAAAGAGTTAAAGGGTTAGTAGTCCCCAAAATAAAGTTTATTCTATATGGTAGATTTTACAAAAGCAGAGTATTTGGAGAAAGTCCTACCTCTCAAACCGCTATGGTTTGAGAGATATTCACAGCTAAAGTTCCCCCCTCCCTCCTCTTCTCCTGATGTCAGCGCTGTGCTGACAGCAGGAGATCCCGGTCCTGGAACCAACCAGCGGCTCTGCAGCAGAGCTGAAATAGCGATATTGGAAAATAATTACTTCATTGGAAAGGTCTACAAAGTGCGCCTGGTTTTCAGGCACATTTTGTAGACCTTTCCAATGAAGTAATTATTTTCCAGTATCGCTATTTCAGCTCTGCTGAAGAGCCTCCTCGTGTCGGAAGACACGTATGTTTTTCTGTCAGCTTTACAGCTGACAGCAGGAAAAGGGGAACTGTAGCAGAGGATATCCCTCAAACCATAAAGGTTTGAGAGATAAGACTTTCTCCAAATACTTTATTTCTGTAAAATCTACCATATAAAATAAACTTTATTTTCGGCATCACTAACCCTTTAATGATTTCCCTGATTAAGCACAGGTGAGTCAGTCACAATGAATGATCCACTGATTAACTCACCTGTGCTTAATCAGGGAAATCCTTACATCCTGGCCTGTTGGTGGCCCTTGAGGACTGAAAGGGATAGTAATATATTTTGTACACAAAAGAAAATATTTTAGCTATTAAAAAAATAAACTAAATGATCCCAGTCCCATCTCTCAGATCTTTATGGTTTGAGAGATATACAATGCTTAAGTTCCCCCCTCTCTCCCCTTTCTCTTTCATGTAAAGCTGACAGCAGAGACTCAAGTCGTGCGACTCGATGGCGGCTCTTCAGCAGTGCCAAAATACTGCAATCTAAAAAGAAATAATTCTTTGGAACGGTCTGCATAGTGTGCCTTGTTTGCAAACACACTTTGTAGACTGTTCCAATGAAGTATTACTTTTTAGATTGTGGTATTTCAGTACTGCTGAAGAGCCGCCGGCTGGTCCCAGGACCAGGATCTCCTGCTGTCAGAGTATAGCTGATGTCTGTGAAGGGGGGGGGGGGGGTATTTTAGCATCCTATATCTCTCAAAACATAAAGGTTTAAGAGATGGGACTGGGATAATTTAGTTTATTTTTTGTAATAGCTGCAATATTTCGTTTTGTGTAAAAAAGACATTACTAACCCTTGAACTTGGACAGCCCTGCACTAAAGTATTAAAAAGGGGTCATGGAGATGACTCCTACAGTTTGATAAACTGTCCTGGGAACATGCATTAAGATGTGTTAAAGAGGTGATAAAGTGGAGATGATTTCTTCAGTGATATCACTTCTCCAGATCCTTTATTATTCTATAGAGTCTCTGCACTGGAGAAATCTTAGTGCATTGGCTTAGTAGAATAACATAGGAACTGGAGAAGTGATATCATTGGATAAGTCATCTCCACTTTATCACCTCTTTATCACAACTTAGTGCATAACCCCCTCCAGTTCCCATTTTATTCTATGGAGCCAATATACCAAGATCTCTGAAGTTGGAGAAATCTTAGTGCATTGACTCCATGGTATAACATAAGACCTGGATAGTTCAGAGCACTGGGGTAGTCATCTCCGTTTATCACACGTTAATGCATGTCCTCCCATAAGTCAGAAACAAATAAAAGTAAGTGATACGAAGATCGCCACTTAGTAACCAAATAGAAAAGCTGGGGGAGATGCACTAAGGTGAGATAAAGAGGTGATAAAGCATAGATGGCTTCTCCAGTGATATCACTTCTCCACGTCCTATGTTATTCTATAGAGCTTACACACTAAGATTTCTTCAACTTTGGAAATCTTATTGCATAGGCTCCATAGAATAACACAGAAACTGTAGAAGTGATATCACCGGAGAAGTCATCTCACTTTATCATCTCTTTATCACACCTTAATGCATAACCCCCCTGTAGTTTAATGCAAAAACTAAGTTTAAGCTATAATAATTTTTGAATTAAAGCGGAACTACAACCCTTGTTAAAATTTGGCCCAAATAAATAGCCATCTGGCGACTGGCTGCTCAGTAGTGCTAGTTGCCAGAATTATTACCTGGTTATTGAGAATTAAACACTGTTCCCGGACTGACAGGCAGGAAACAGTGCAGATATCTTTCCGTAGTGACGTCTGCGCGCCTGCGCTGTCAGTCCCAGCCGGCTCTAGGAGGCGCTGCTAGGAGTTCGGCTCCAGAAGGGATGACAGTCCAGAATAGTGTTTAATTCTCAATAACCAGGTAATATTTCTGGAGACTACCACTATTGAGCAGCTAGTCGCCAGATGGGTATTTATTTGGGCCAGATTTTAACAGAGGTGGTAGTTCCACTTTAAAGTGATAGTAATGTCCACAAGAAAGTTTTTTGCATTTAGAAGAGCTTAACAAGCTGAGCTAAATGCAAAAAAACGTATCTCTCAAACCGCTATGGTTTAAGAGATACAGGCGTTTAATGTTTGATCTCTCCTACTGACAGGAGATCTGTGTCGGCCGACAAGGAAGCGCTTGAGCAGAGCCGCGATCTCGTTATTTACCACAAATCCCTTCATTGGAATGGTCTAACCACTCGTTTTAGACCATTCCAATGAAGGGATTCGTGGTGAATAATGAGATCGCAACTCTGCTTAAGTGCCTCCGAGTCGGCCGACACAGATCTCCTGTCAGTAGGAGAGATCAAACTTTAAACGCCTGTATCTCTTAAACTATAGCGGTTTGAGAGATACGTTTTTTTTTTGCATTTAGCTCAACTTTTTAAGCTTTTCTAAATGCAAAAAACTTTTTTTGTGGACATTACTAACACTTTAAAAATCCCCCAGCAGTGTCACAACCCTTGTTTAACTCATTATGAAAAACATTTTTTTTCACATGAGATAAAAGTTTATCGCTTCTTTAAAAATAACCCACTAACAGAACACAGCTTTTCAAATCCGCAATAAGATCAGAACTGTATATTATTACATATAATATATATTAAAAATGTATATTGATATATTATATATAATAAAATATCTAACCATTTATAAAAGAGTATATATTTTTACACAATATATATTTATGAAAACTGTAATAAGCTAAAACACACACTAGCTACTCACAAAAAGAAAAAAATATAAATATTTAGAAAAACTGTGACAGTAATAACCTGTTAACTTTTTGAGTATCAGAGGGGTATGCAAAGCAATGCGGTGAGTACCCCTATGACTCTCAAAGGGTTAATAAAGCAAATGCCAGCAGTTATACTCGTAAGGGTAAACGCTACAATATATATACTGTATTTTTTCATAATAAAATGTTACCGATGCATTAAAATCCAACACTAATATGCATATCCATATAATTCTTGTTCCTTAAGACATTATCATCTTCAAGAGAAGCTATTGCCTGCCTTTTCACTAATGAAGGACTTATAGTGAATTTATCATGATTTATTTTCGTTGCTATGTATCTGTCTAAATGCATGATAATGTTTGGTATTCTAGTGTTATATCGATTTCAGATGTCGCCTTTAGGGTTTTTCTGAATTGAACTGTTGTTTATAGGGGCACATCTGGACGTATGTATAAAGACAAAAGTGTATTAATTCTGGGGCAATGCATCATGTTGCATCATACATCATTATGTATCATATCACCATTGAGTTAGGGTGAGCACATTTCCATTCTGACATTCAGGGACATGTGGTCACCCTAGTCCCATGGCTGAGGCTCCCGCCGGCTCTGACCATCTTTCTGAGGCTGACACAGAGTAAGAGTTCACAGTGGGAACTCTTGCTCTGTGTCAGCCTCAGAAAGATGGTCAGCGTCGGAGGGAGCCTCAGCCTCGGGTCTCACTTGCAGCGCCAGCATACCTGCTCCATCCCAGCTGTCTCACATGCACCAGTCCAGCCAGCCAATAAAATGTATTTGCTATATGGTCCTCATTGGCTGGCTTAGCCAATGAGGACCATATAGCAAATACATTTCATTGGCTGGCTGGACTGATGCGTGTTGCTCCACTCCGGGACTCTTTGTTGTCCCGGTGGGGGGTGACCCGGGATGCGGGACACAGAACCCCAATAAGGGACAGTCCCGGGCATTCTGGGATGTGTGGTCACCCTACATTGAGAAACCCTTTGAGTGCCAGAGGGGTATTGCCATTCTGGCAATGAGTTAAACTGATAGCAAAGTTGTTTTTTATCTCTCACTCGCTATACACCAGGAGTAATATTTTACAGTTGCGCATAGTTTAAAGGAGGAATTAATTCAGAATAATCACAGAAATATATGTCCATATCCCATACAGTTATATACATGGGTTGCCAAAAAGAAGTGGGGTCAGCACTCAATATTAAAGAGTATTAAAAGGAGAACAGGGTTTGTTTCATGGCCGAACGTTTTCGGTCTTTAGTTGATCCTTCCTAAAGCCTGAAATTGTTTTGTGATGAAATAAGCCTGTTTTTTCCTGTTAATACTCACAGAGTGCTGATCCCAGCTTCTTCTTTGTAGCCCAGGTTAATGGCATATATTAAAGTGGAACTTTCAGATAATAGCAAGTCACCATGCATTCATTAAATGAATGGCAACTAGCTTGAAAATAGATGTCTTACCATAAAAAATAGATGTGTCTAAAGGAATCCTTCTCATCTGGAGACCGGAACCCAGGCTGCTCTAGCGCCGTCAGTCCCGGTCTCCATTGAGTAGACTGCTTTGTACCATATGGTCACCGGAAGGGACTGACGACGCAGGTGCACAGACCGCACTAACCTGCCATCAGTCCCGAAACAGGACTGACTATTTTTTTACTGTAAGACATCTATTTTCAAGCCAGTCGCCATGCATTCATTAAATGCATGGCGACTGGCTTGAAAATAGATGTCTTACAGTAAAAAAATAGTCAGTCCTGTTTCGGGACTGATGGCAGGTTAGTGCTATTATCTGAAAGTTCCGCATTAAACATATCAAATGTATCCACAATTTATTTTCATAATGGTGACTTCTCATAATATGATTTTTTATTACATATACATATCTTTCTATATATAATATATACACAGAAAAGGAATGTGTATCACTGTATGTGATAGTACCTTTTTTTATTGGAATAACAGTCAATTTTCAGGATCTTTTTGAAGAGTAACAACCTCCCTATATCAAATCAAAATCAATACACTGCTTTTGACTTGATAAAGGGAGGTTGTTACTCTCGAAAGCTCATCTTGAAAATTGAATGTTAGTCCAACCATTCTGAGATACTCATTCATTTTGCATCTACACCACTGAACTAACGTGGCTTACCCTAGGCTAAGTATATATATATATATATATATATATATAATATTCTATGTAAGCACAATGTTACAGTGTTGCCTTTATGGCAGCATTGTTTTGCGCTTTATATCAGGAGTTGTAATCCCAAACATCTGGAGTAGTGAAGCTTGCCTGCCCTTGCCATAGTTCTATCATTTTGCTGTAGGTTTTCTACTGTCTTTGATAGCCTCATTTACACTGGTATGCTATTGCTTTACTGCAACAATACAGTATTGTGCATCTCCAGAGAGATATATTATGAGGTTTTTTAGTAAATGGGAAAACCAAAGACTACAAACAAAAAACAAAAGATGGATGACTCGATTCTGAGAATATGGCTGTCAACATAGTGATGCAAAATTGGTGCTCAAATGAAACAGAATATTGCAGTACATTGTTTGAGGCTGTTTGTAATGTAAATTCATCTATGTTTTTTATGATATGATTAAGGCTAAACCTTGCAAATATTTGTAATGTATTCCCTGATCAAATAGGGATTCCAAAAAATATGTTTTCTTTAGAATATGAGTTGGCAACATGTTTCAGTGTCATATTTGTTTTATTAAAGGACTTTAAACAGAAATAAAATGGGTTGAATTTAATTTTGTTTGTATGTGAGTGTACATTTTACCACTTTCAGTGACATTGCTTTTGTAAAAGCGGGGATACATAAAGAGAAGTGTTCTCTGTTCACTAAAAATAAGTGAGAAATATTTCCACATGGAAAGAAGGTTTTAATGGTGTCTTAAGCAATAATTCCATTGTCATGCAAAAAAGCTCCTTTCACTCTTTAACATCCCTTCAGATATACAGTAAATCTCAGGTATAATATGCACATTTTTACCCTATTTCACCTTAAAGGAGCAGTAAACTTATTTTTATGAAAGCACGTATTTTATAAAGCTTTTCCTGCTGAATAAAACAATGTTACGCCCACTGCTGTCAGATGTTTATTCAAAATTTATAGCAGTTCAAATAATCAGGAAGTTAATTGTCTGTGTTTACTTCCTGATACTTCTAACTGACAGGAAGTGACAGGCAGTTTCTATTACATTCTATGGAGAACTGTATGTCTCTGACTTTTCTGACTTTCTTCTCCATTAGAATCTAACAGAAAATCTAATTAGAATTTGACCACTAGAGGGCACTGCTAATGTAAAAAAAACATGGGTTTAAACTGTAATAACTCTGGAAATATAAATCTCTTGGCAGTGGGAGTACCCTTATTTTACGCAGTAGGAAAATCCCTACAATATATATTTTTTCATAAAAAAAGTTTACTGCTCTTTTAAGTGAAGTGAGGGGAGCGTATTATACACAAGTAAAAAAACAAACACCCAAAAAAGGCCCCCCTCAATCTCTCTCCCCCTTCTCCACCTCAATACCACTACCTGTGTGCCCCCCTTTCCCTCCCTGTACCCACCTGCATAACCATGATCCCCCCCTCTGGAGGCAGCCGTGACAATGGAGCAGTGGGCAACATTCTTTCATTTGCCACTGGCTTCCTCTGCTGCCACTGAAGGTCTTGACAGGGCACTACCATAGATTCAATGCAAATAGGTCTGCTTATTGAGTCTACAGTAGTGCCCTGTTAGAACCTGTAGGTTGTAACAGGGTACAACCTATTTCCACTGGAGAAGAGTTGCAGCAGTAGAAGAATTGGATGGCAAATGCGAGAATGCCGCCTGCTGCCCCATTGTCATGGTTGGCTTCGGAGCGGCGGATCTTTGTTATGCAGTTGGGTAGATGGAAAAAAGGGGGTACACAGGTAAGAGCATTTGGGTGGGGGAAGGGTAGGAAGGGGGGGAGTCATCAAGGGGTACATTGAATTTTTTGGGTGTAGAGGGAGGAAAAGGGGGTGCATAGTATACACATAAACTAAATATTTTATCAAAAATCTTGGATATAATTTATACCTACATATTATACACAGGTGCATATTATACCCGAAATTTTATGGAGTATATAAATGTCCATTTTTATGCTCATTGTGCCAGATGAATATTTAATAAAGAGAAATTCAATAGGACAACTGTCAAAAGTGACAGAGTTCCTCTGCCATCCACTGAAGACAGATGCAGGCTCTCGCTAACAGCCAAGGTCTCGTGAGTGCAGGAAGCCGTACTTTCACTTTATATTTAATTGTGATCCAGATCATTTAAATTAGGAAGTGCACTGGTACGTTGTCATTCATGAGAATGGGCTATTGTGTGACCACACAGTAAGGAATCCAGGTTATCAGAGACATCCTGGTTCCCTCTTCGCTGCTGTAAACCAGATTATTTGGTCACATCTCTCACAGAATATAATACAATAACTGTCTGAACACCAGGCAAATGTAAAAAAATACCTTTCATCAGAGAACAGGGTCATCTTCGTGTACTAAAAACAAAACATTTAGGATAGTTATGAGGCACCCGTGCATAGTAGGAGAACAATAGAGGCCAGGGAGGCTTAGCCTCCATAAAATTAACCACATTAAAGCTGAACTACCACAGCATAACAAGTTTATCTTAAATAACTCCCCATCTGGCTACTAGCTGCTTAGTATCGCTAGTCGCCAGAATTATTACCTTATTAAATAGATTTCTCCTTTCTTCCACTGCTGACAGGCAGGACGGAGCGTGGACATCTTGCCATAGTGACGTCCGCGTGCCTGCTCTGTCAGTCCCAGCCGGCTCTAGGAGGCGTTGCTAGGAGCCATTTGGCTCTAAAAGGGACTGACAGCGCAGGTGCGCGGATGTCACTATGGCAAGATGTCCGTGATCCATCTTGCCTGTCAGCGGGGGAAGAAAGGAGAAATCTATTTAACTCTTTAAGGACCGGCGCATGCACACGTGACCGGCACTTGAGGACCACGGAGCTTTTTTTTGCTTCTGGTTCAGGGCTTCTGGAGCAGCATGCAGCCGCCCTGGGAGACCTGAACTCCATGCCGTGCCAGGACCGTCACTGGTCCTTAAGTGCCAGACCGCTGTGATGGTCCTGGCACGGCAATGGTCCTTAAGGTGTTAATAAGGTAATAATTCTGGCGATTAGTGCTACTAAGCAGCTAGTCGCCAGATGGGGAGTTATTTATGATAAACTTGTTATGCGGTGGTAGTTCCGCTTTAACAATTGATTCTAGTGCAAGCAGCCCTACATAAAAAAAATATATTAGCATCCCCAAACACAAAAGTTACCCTATGCCGGGGTAGCCAACCCCGATCCACAATATTTACCAACAGCGTATGTTTTTAGAATATCTCAGCTGGAGCACAGGTAGACCAATTAGTGGCTCAGTCACTTGATCCAAATGTGCTCATTCTGGGATAACCTGAAAATATCAATTTTTGGTAGCTGTTGAGGACCATGGGGGTTGGATACACCTGTTCTATGCCTATACTCTCCTAATTTCTTAAATATCATCATGCCGCATTTATTATTGAAATTACAAGAACATAGATGCATATTGCTGTTATTATTAGTGTTTGGGGCTCAATATAATGTGGATGATAGTTCTGCTTTAAATGACTGAGGCTCTGATTTAGGTTTAGATCACACTTGTGACTGTTTCAATAACGTATCACAGAATAGATATTGTATTATAAGGGACAGTTCACAAGGGTGACTTTTTCAGCAACAATAGTTTATGCAACAGTTGCCAGTGTGAACTAAGCTTAACTCACCCATGCATAAGAAGAGAAATCCTACAGACATGACCTGTTAGGCTCCCCAGATGATATGGTTTGAAACCACTACATTGTGGTAAAAAAGGAATGGCTGTGCTCTCCTGCTGATTTCAAGGCAGAACTCTCACCATCCAAAACTTGCATCCCACTGCCTGCTGATGTCCACAGATTTTCTCAGATTAAAAGCTGCTCAGGGTATCTCTGTAATGCAGTTGCTTGTATATGTGATGATAAACCAAGAGGTGGCGATAAGGATGCTGCCTCTGGGATGTTGCATGAAGAAATGGCATCAAACAAGCCCTATAAACCCAAAATATTATTTTCCTGTACCATAATCTAGTTTAAGCCATCATTTCCCAGATGTTATCTCCACAAAGGATGAATTCAATTGATTTTAATTTTGACCCTCATTGAGCCAACTTATTTTTACTCCTTAGATGTAGTAATGCCTGCCTTGGATCAGTGGTTCTCAACCCTCTGCTCAGTGCTGTCCAACAGGACATGTTTTTAGGAGTCCCCTGCTTGTGCACAGTTGAGTTAAATGACTGAGCCTGTGATTAACTCACCTCTGCTCTACCAGAGATATCCTGAAAACACTGCATGTTAAGGGGCTCTGAGGAGAGGGTTAGGAAGCTCTGCATTAAATGTTGGAAGGGCCTGCAAGATACTACATCCAAGAGAGATCAGGGAAATGTGAGGGTCAGTAAGTATTTTATATAGTGCTCTAACCTTTTAATGCCCAGAGAGAAGGGTAGTCTTTTAACCGCTTGGATGCTAGAAAGGTGTCCAATGCATGTAAAGTTTGACTGGTCGGCGGCTCTTCAGCAGAGCCAAAATAGCAATATCTAGAAATAAATACTTCATTGGAATAGTCTACAAAGTGTGCTTGCAAACCAGGTACACTTTGTAGACCGTTTCAATGAAGTATTTATCTCTTGATAGCTTTATTTCAGCTCTGCTGAAGAGCTGCTGGCTGGTCCTGGGACCAGGATCTCCTTGTGTCTGTAGAGAGAGAGAGCACTGACGTCTGTGGAAGGGACGGGAGGGGGAACTTTAGCAGCTTATATCTCTCAAACTATACATGTTTGAGAGACGGGAGGTAGGTCATTGCATTTATATTTTTAATAAGTACACTATTATGCTTTGTTCTGAGTAACCATTACTATACCTTTAAGCCATAGTTTCAAAGAGATTTCATCCATATGATTTTTCCTTCTGAGTGCTAAAGGATGACTCTGTGAGTCCAGCTGTAATTTCACCTAATTTTGTCCCTTGGATGCGACAGATATTACCAATGTATTGCATCAAAGTAATTAATGTTTATAGTCAAATGCATCATGCCTAAAAATGTATTTTCAATGTATTTACCTAAAAATAGAACAAAGTGTATTTTACCTTGATAAATAAAATAAAACGGAGTAGAATTGCAGTGTCCTGTGTTTTAACTGCATTGTGTGCTGGGAAAAGGAAGTCAGGTGATTTTTAGCAAAAGATGTTCAACTTCCTTATTGGATGAGAAATTGTCATTCTAGATTAGGGGTAGGCTACCTCTGGCTCTCCAGCTGTTGGGGGATTGCAGCCCCAGTGAACCAGCTGCATCGCAGAGGACAAATAAAAATTTCCATTAATTTAAATTGGGTTTGTAACTCTTTGAATGCTAGAGAGGTCTTACTAGATATTTCTCTAGTATTTTGTGGGGATAAAAGCCCCATTTACATGAATGTCCTTTGTGTTACAGTTGGTTTGTTCTAAAATGGCACCACATTTACCTGATGCATATTACCCTAAGCAAGTGGTACCCTAAGCAAGCAGGAAAAGCCCTCCTATGTTATAGGCTTTTCCTGCTGAGTAAAACAATGGTCCTCCCACTGCTGTCAATTGTTTTATTCAAAAAGTTATAGCCTTTCAAATTGCAAGCCAGGCACACTTTGTAAGCCATTCCAAATTAAGTATTTATCTTTAGATATCGTTATATCGGCACTGCTGAAGAGCCACATCTGCTCAAGCGACCAGAAACTGCTTCTGACAGCTTTACAGCTCATCAAGCAGAAACGGGAGGGACCAGAGAATTTTATTTTCCTAGATCTCTCTAACCATAACGGTTTGAGAGATACGAATAAGTGCAAGTACTCTCTTTTAATTGTGTATACCATATAGTTAATACTTTTTTTCTGACATTACTATCCTTTTAAATATAGATAAAAACGGTGGTGCATTTCTAGTGCAAACCAGGCATGCTTTTGGCATTTAAAGGGGATGTATCACCTTCTAAAAAGGTGTCACCATCCGCTTTGTTAATAAAAGTTATTATAGGAAAGCTGTGTTTTTTAAAAAAAAGTTGAAATACTTATAAACGTATTCCATCTTGAAGTGCAGAAGAGCCAAATAATCAGTGTGTCCCATTATGCTAACTAGCACAGCTCTTCTGCACGTCCTATTTCTCCTCCCTCCCAGCTGCCCCAGGAAGCACGTTCACGCTTCCCTTCGGTGTGCTGTGAACAGCTCCTAGCGGTGCAGCAAGCTCCGGTAAGCATTATACTGAGGTTGCAACCTTATTATAATGCTAATCGTAGCTTGCTGTAATGCTAGGAGCCGTTCACAGGACACCGAAGGGAAGCGTGAACGTGCTCCCTGGGGCAGCTGGGAGGGAGGTGGGAGGAGAAATTCGATGTGCTGTAGAGCTGTGCTGTGCACATAATGCGGAAGTGCACAGCACAGAAGAGGGGATATCTTTATAAGTATGTCGATTTTTTTGTTTTTAAAACTCAGCTTTCCTAGAATAACTTTAATTAACAAAGGGGATAGTAACACCTTTTTATTAGGTGATACATCCCCTTTAATACCTTGAAAGTTAGAGGGGTATTCAGTGTATTGCAAGGCAATGCATTGTAGACTCCTCTAGCATTTAAGGGATTACAAGGCACATTTAACCCTTTGTGTGCCAGAGGGCACCCCCTCTGGCACTCAAGTGGTTAGTTAAATCAATTAGCTTATTGATTACCCCAGGTGCACTTGGTTTGCACCACCTTTTGCTTAGCGCACCAGCCTCACTGATGCTGATTTACTAAAGAAAACTAGTTCTCCTCTGGGGCCCACCAACTGCACCACTGGAGACCAATAAACAATGTCCACTGATTTGAATCAGGATTTAACCCACCGAATGCTAGGGAGGTCATCAGCACATTCCTTTGCAATGTACTGAAGACTGCTTCATACCTCCCAACATTTCAAATGGCGAAAGAGGGACACTTTTGTTTCAGGTTGTGTTTCTGGAGGCGTGGCTGGTGGGCGGGGCATTACCAAGAATTTTTAGATTATTTCCTGAACTATTGACACCTCTTTGTGTAACTGATACATGATTTAGAACAAGACCAAAGTGATTTATTTATGCAGATTAATTTATAAACACATATACTGAAGATTAACAACACATTTATGTAAGTTTTATTGCTGTGGAGCAATGTAATACACACTACTCATTCTGATCTCCTAAAAAGAGGGACAAAAGGGTAGAAAAGAGGAACAGAGGGATTTGGGTCTTGAAGAGGGACTGTCCCTCCTAAAGAGGGACACTTGGGAGGTTTGCTGCTTTTGTATTTAGTGGGTTAAAAATCCCCACTTAAATCAATGGGAAGTTTAGAAATGTGTATGTCTCCCCGACAGTGTAATTAGCTTGGTCCAGAATTGCACCAGTACCTCTCAGTACATCAACCTCACTGTGAAAAGGCCTCTAGCATCCAATAGGTTGATAAAATCATGTGACTGCTGGCCACTCCCCCACCTGGTAACAATTTCCATCAAAACCTAGGAGGGATTAAGTATAAAATTGATTTGCCATCTTTGCTTATGGTTTGCTGGGTTCAGTAACCATGGGTTTGTGGGATTTACTGGTCTCTGTTCTGCTTTTGGCATGGGGTAAGAGTATACTAGACTGGATGTGATGCCTTTTAGTTATTGGGAGTTTAATGTAATCTGTGCTTGTGTCTGTACAGCTATATGTATGTTCTAAGTTTAGCCATTTGAGAAAAGTCTTCTGGATACTGTGTACCTGGGATATAAAATGTGCTGGTGTTGTGATTGGTAACCCCTTGAGTGCCATTGCTGTGCTAAGAGCTGCATGCACATACCTCCCAACATTTCAAATTGCCAAAGAGGGACACTTATGTTTTAGGGGATGTTGCTGGGGGTGTGGCTGGTGGGTGGGGCATTGCTGGGGATTTTTAAGCTATTTCATGACCTATTGTCACCTCCATGTGTAACCTAATGACTTATAACAAGACCAAAGTATTTTATTCACACAGACTAATTTATAAATACACATACTGACATTTAAACAAACAATAATGTAAGTTTTATTGCTGTAGAGCAATATTATACACATCTATATATACCACTCAGTCTGATATCCTAAAAAGAGGGACATCAGAGTGGGAAAGAGGGATTTGGGTCTAAAAGAGGGACACTTGGGAGGTATGCATGCATACTCCTCTGGCACTCAGAACATCATGCCACTGGTTTGTTATGGACATAGTATAAAGTACCATGGCTTCATTAAAGGGATAGTAACACTTCGTTTTAACTTTATTTTATTTTGTAGGCATTAAAAAAACATGAAGAATGATATAAGTCTTATCTCTCAAACCTTTATGGTTTATGAGATATTCACAAGCAAAGTTCCCCTCCCCGCCCCTTTTTCCTAGTGTAAGCCATCTCTTCTCAGATGTGAGTCTGGTTGTATGACAGTACAGATAACAGAAGGGGACAATTTTCTTTGTATGAAAACAATGAAAGCCCTTCCCCCCCTTGAAAAGTTTTTCAGCTTTTTCCATTATCTTAATTGAAGATTGTCCCTCTCTGCAGTCTACCTGGGCATCTCCCTTCTTATCTGGTTGAACAGGGGGGGGATACTTTGTGAATATCTCTTAAACCATAAAGGTTTCAGAGATAAGACTTATATCATTCTTCATGTTTTTTTAATGCCTACAAAATAAAATTAAGTTAAAATGAAGTATTACTATCCCTTTAACTCTTGGATGTGAGAGATCTCCATGTATGGCTTCTTAATGTGTTGGAGATCTCCTCTAGCACACAATAGGTTAACTGCATTTGTTTCCCTTTCTGTTAAATGTAAGTACTGATACTCAACACTATTTTGCATTGAATAAATGGCATACATATTTAGACACCTGGGTCTGCACAATGCTAAGTGATTATACCTTCTAAAAACGAGTTTTCAATTATCTGCATATAAAGCTGTGCTCACACCTGGCTTCACAATCAGACTGTATTGGGTGTGCTCCTGCCCATATAGATCATAGAGACAAGGGAGGTACTGAGAGCTATATATATGGGGAAAATTAGATCAGTTTACTTGTATTGAGTTTTTAACCCTGTGAATGCTACAGGGGTCCTCATTGCATTGTTATGCAATGTGGAGACACCTCAAACATTCAAGAGGTTAATGGCCACATTAACCTCAATGGAAACTGAGAATTTTACTCCATGATGCAGTTGTTGATGCAGAACTGCTCCACTTCTCACCTGGATAAAAGGCCCAGAGAATTAACCCTTTGAAACTATTTTCAGTGGCAATGAGGTATCAATGTGTTGAATACCTTTCTGGCACTTAGTGTCTTGGGGGTAAAAGATCCCCTTTATCTTCTATGATCTAATAAAATGTTTTATTAGATACTTGCTATAAAACTTAGAAGTGGTGTAGGCACGTCCACATTCTGCGGCACAGGATAACGTCGGCGCAGTTCTGCTGGACTTCCCAGTCCTCAGATTTTCTTCCGAGCTCTCCCGTATATGGAGCTTGCGGTTACAATATACGTGCTGTGCATCACTATGAAGGAAAGGGTGAAACTGCTCCCAGAGAGATCTGGGAGGGATATTAGAGGACTGGGAAGTCCTGCAGAGCTGTGCCCACATTATCTTGTGCTGCAGGATGCAGAAGTGCCTACATCACATCTAAATCTTATAGCGCATACCTAATAAAGTATGGCTTTAAATGTACAATCTACATAACAATTTAGTAGATTAATCATATAAAAGAATGTCTTGGAGGTGAAAGTTCCCCATTAAATGTTTCCCTGCTTGAGCTAAACTGAACTGAATCAAAATGTGTGTGCATAGGCAGGAAATGTGCTCTATTCAGGAGGCTAAAATGTGGGGCAGTCCTGGAGCAAACCAGCTTGCCCTGTAAGGGACAAAAGTGAACTCCCATTGACCTAAATAAGGCTTTTAACCATGCCAATGCTAAATGGGTCTCCAATGTTAAGTAATTTGATTGATTAAAGATCCCATTTAAACAAATGAGAATCTTCATTTGTCTCTTATTGCACGGTTGATTTGCTCTAGTAAAATCATACCCCCCCCCCCCCAGCATTTCAAATGGCCAAAGTGGGACCTTTTTTGTTTTCATTGGTGTTGTCAGGGGCGTGGGTGGGAAACTACTGAGAATTTTTAGGTCCTCACCAGGGATTCCATTGTAGCCCCTGGATCTTTTGACCCCAGCCTGGTGGGTGGGAAGTCGTTCCCCACCATGGCAAGTGATGGCCCTGACCCAGGGAGTGGGACCACGGTCCTCCCTGCTGGGCATATTGTTCCTTTGTTTGGTGCCCCCACTTTGGTGAGTGGGACCCCGGTCCTCACCAAGGACACTTTATTGGCCCTGGCCCCTACTGACCCCAGCTTGGTGCGTGGGAATTCATTCCCACCAGGCCAACTGTTGCCCCAGCCACAGGGAGTGGGACCACCGTCCTCCCTAGGAGTTCTGTGATTTGCCCAAGTGTGTCTGTTTGCTCTGGACTGGTGAGTGGGAGTGAGCTCCTCACCAGCCCTCTGGATTCCCTTGCCCTGGGAAGTATGACCACCACCATTCCCAGTGGCCCCCAGAACCTTATCCCAGCCCAGGAGAGTGGGAGCAGCATCCTCTCCTGCCACAGTGGGGTACTTGTTGAAGCAAAAGGGGGAGATGTGCCCATCTCCTCACAATTTGATCCCCAGCCCAGTGAGAGCAAAGAGAACCCAGTTGCCAGGAGGACCCCTCCGTATGGACTGCCTCTGGATCCAGAGCCACTGGTCCCAGACTGAGGAGGGTCTACCCCAAGTGCTGCTTAGATCATGGAGCCACAGCAGCCTCCCAACCTGGTGCTAGCCAGGACTAGGAACTACCAATTTCCCTGGCCCAGAAAGAAGGGCCCAACAGTTATTTCTGGCCCAGAACCAGGGCCTCAAGACTTTTTTGCTTAGCTCCAGACAAGGGACTCAAACCAGCATGGCTCTCCCAGAGTCCCAAGCCAGCATTTTCTAACTCAACCGCTGGCTTGGAACAAAAAAGGGGGAGAAATGTAACGGAGCATAGTCCGTTACTGGAGCCCTTGTCTGGGCCTGGAACTGTTATCCCAAGAACCCCAGAGACCGTGGACATTTCTGGGCCCAAAGAGACTGACAACCATGGACTGCTGGCTTGCTTCCAAAGAAATGGGCAGTAAGGATTAATTATTTGAGTTTGGGCAAAGTTAACTACAATGTGTATTTTAGCCATTCAAGCCAGTGTATTGTGAACTGTATTAAGACCCCCTGCTGTGTTAATTCATTCAAGTCTTTGTGTACATTGTATGAGTTCAGCAACCCTTTTGTTTGAAATGTAATCCTGTCTGAGTCATTGTATTTGCTAGACCATCTGCTGCTGGTCCTTTGTCTTACATGTTGTGACTGAATTATGTCCCTATTGTATCTGGTTGGCCCATGTATTCCAATGTAGCGGAGTTGTAAAAACGTGTGGTTTGTTCCAATAAAGTTGAGTTATTCGGAGTGAACAAGAAGTCCTGGTGTCATGTTCCTATGGTATAAAGCGGCCACTTTTACACCCATCTGAGCTGAGTATCCTGCATCGTTGACCCCCTGCTGCCAGCTTCCTGCAACTCAACTTCGTATGCTGTCAGGCAGCGACATGGACTCCGTTTTCGACCTTCTGTTGTTCCCTGCGACACTTTTCCTGTTATCAGTTCGACCAGGATTAGAGGCCTCCCTCTCTATGGCCCATGGTACCAGTTTGCGACCCAGCTCTGGCTGTGCATCCTTTTGACTTTCCCTGTTTGCCTGGCTGTCCTCCGACTCACTTGACGCTGCTATCACTTTGTCGACTTCGACACAGAGCTTGCGACACCAAAGTGTTCGATCAGTCCGTCCATTTGTTCAACCAGTGCGTCCGTCAAGACCCCAAACTCCTCCCACTGAAAGATATTTGGGAAGCAAGACACTAGTGGGATTTGTGTGTCCTAGAGTCTTGCAAAAAAAAATAAAAAATCCTGGACATTTTATCCAGTAATAAGTGTGTTATTTTATTACTGGATAAAATGTCCAGGTGGTTTTTTTTTTTTTTTTTTTTTTTTTTTTTTTTCCACTCATAAAAATTACTGACTTTAATAGGCTAGGTGGCAACCCTAGGAATATTGCACACTGACAGCCAAACAGAAACTGCAGTGCCATGTTCTTGTAGCTAAAAGCTATGCCAAGGCTTCTCTAATGTTCATATCTCTGTGCTCCTGTCTTCAGTCTGACTGAGGATTGTCCCTGAAATGAACTTCTGAGATGCATGACAGACCTTTAACCCTTTGAATGATGGAGGTATGCCTCTCTGGCACTCAAAGGGTTGATATGAGATTGTCCAGGGAAACCAGGGATGTGTGGTCACCCTAACGTTAATAATGTCTGTATGATCTGTGATATAAAATGTTAAGATTAGAATATATTGGAACTCTAATAACTTGGTTCTTGCATTTCCTGTCATTAAGTTTTAGTGTGTGCAGTCGCTACAGATGTGACACCGTCCAAACTGTCCAGTCTGCAGCTGCTCAAGGGACAAGATATACGAGGTGAGGTTGTTCTGTAGCCTAAACAAGTGCAAATGACTATGGTCAAGAGCAGTGTTGCCCTTTTTCATGTGAGCAAGGGAGGTCACACTCGCTTCCCATCTCTCTCAAGGCACTGGCTAGCATAGGGCCATAGGCACAAATAAGTGGAGCAATCAAACTGCAACAGAGGAAGAGAAAAACAGTAACAGATACGTAGTTGACAATGCTGAAAGGAAGGCATAAATCTTAGTTCAGTCCTTGCCATATCACCCTTCTTGATGCAGACAGAGGAAGGGAAAAAGCTTACTATGAAATGTAGACCTCTATTTGGCGACCCTTAGGTGTGCGACATTCTGATGTTGCACACTTAAGGGTTGCCATATAGAGGGCGACATTTCAATAGGACTGACTAGACGTGTAACTTCAGTACCAAACTTGTGAAAGTAATGGGAGATTTCTAACTTTAGGTCTACACTTTCCCACATACTTGTGCCAAATCTTGCATTCCACTACATTTTATTAACACCTTGAGCACCAGAGGCAATGCATTGCCCATCTCTGCTGCTCAAGGCGTTTTAAACTAGGATTCTGACAATGTTGATAATGAAGTATAACAATATAAACAGCTCACCACATCTCCCTTAAACCTCCATGTCCTTGCGCCAAACACCAGTGCACACCTTCCCCTTACTCTTCTGTGCCCTCTTCCTTGTTCTGTATTGGAGCAGGGGCACGGAGGAGTAAGGGGGAGGTGTGCACTGCTGTTTGGCACAAAGACATGGAGGGTTAAGGGAGATGTGATGAGCTGTTTATATTGTTATATTTCGTTATCAACATTGTCAGAATCCTAGTTTAACTCCTTGAGCCCCACAGACATGTGCAACGCATTGTGGTGTGATGCGTGGCCACCCCTCTGGTGCTCAAGGGGTTAATAAAATGTAGTGGAAAGCAAGAGTTGTTATAAGTATGTGGGAAAGTGTAGAACTAAAATTAGAAATCTCCCATTACTTTTCCAGTTTTGGCACTAAAGTTATGTATGTCTAGTCAGCCCTATGGTAATGTCATCCTCTAAGTGAAGACCCTTAAAGGGATAGTAATACTTTGTTTTATCTTTATTTTATTTTGTAGACATTAAAAAAACATGAATGATATAAGTCTCATCTCTCAAGCCTTTTAGGTTTAAGAGATATTCACAAGCAGTTTCCCCCTCCCGCCCCTTTTATCTAGTGTAAGCCATCTCTTCTCCGAAGTGGAATCTGGTTGTAAGACCAGACAGATAACAGAAGGGGGCAATGTTCTTCCTATGAGAACAATGAAAGCCCTGTACCCCTTGACAAGTTTTTCAGGTTTTTCCCTTCTCTTAATTGAAGATTGTCCCTCTCTGTAATCTACCTAGGCACCTCCCTTCTGCTCTGGCTGAGCAGTGTGACATCAGTAAAAGGGGCGGGAGAGGGATACTTTGTCATTGAATTACTCTTGTACTACAACTCTGACAGTATTGAAATAACACTCTTCAAAGTCCAAATACTATGATGATTAATTAGAGCTGCTTTTATTATGAAACATTACTATCCCTTTAAGCGTGTGACATCAGAATGTCGACCCTTTTGATGCGGACAACATTCTGATTTTCTTGATGTAGGCGACATTATGATGTCTCTTCCGATGGCCTCCAAATAGATGGTGATTTCAATAGGATACCGCAAAAAACCCATGAAGCAATTTCCAAATAAACCCCAGGTGGATCCCTTCCTAACTTCAAAAGGCAGTAGGAAATTTCCCTGGATAAAAATCTGCTTCCACGATTAGTTATCTATTTTATGAAGCGGCTGAGTGCATGAGTCTAACCTTGGAAGGTCTCATTGGGTGGAGTTTGTTGTCCTTCTAGCCACTGTCATGTCTGTCTCCATGGGTGTGATGTCCAGGACAGATTGAAGATATTCTCTCTTGGATCATGGAGCAAGGAAAAAAAACTCTGGGGGGGTTCTTTCAGACTTTCTATCCATAGTAAGGTAAATGGTGGGGTTATTGGGTGTTCCCTCAAAATACACACAGACTCCCTTAATCTGTTTGCCCTTGACTACCATTTATTTATAGTTCCTAACTATGTCTTTATCACTCATTAGTCCTCTGAATTATCTCCCCCATAGCCCCTAATACTACTCACTGGGCTATCCTTCTAGGCTTGACCCATGTGCTTCTTCCCAAGGGGGGATTTCTCATTACAATAGGCAAAGATTGAAGAGTGCCTCAGCTGTGCTGGCCATGCCAACATTCTGTAGAGTGGGTGGGGCCAGTGCAATCCTACTGCCCCTAGTTTATGGTGGCCTGTTTATTTATTAGTGTACACACCCTTTTTTTTTTTTTTTTTTTTTTTTTTTTTTTGTTACTCACCCACTGAATGCTAGAGAGGTCATAAATGCATGAGACCTAGCAGCCAAGGGAAATATTGAAATGAGACCCTAAAAAAACTTGAGGATTGTTGCTGTCATTTCACCCTTATATTGTGTTCACAGAGACAAAGTGTGGGGTGCGTCCAGTTAAGGGAGCCAAGCAGCCATTGGAATTCTTTACCCGGATTGTTGGAGGAAGAGCTTCTGAAGTGGGTGGCCAGCCATGGACTGTGAGTGAGCGGGAACAGTGGGTGGTGCATTAATCTGACAGTTCTGGCTTTACTGAGACTAGAACCCAAAAAACAACTCTGATATAAGTTACAATTATGTGCAATGCACTGAAAGGCACATAACTCAGAGGGTTAATCTTATGTTGGTGACTACCCAGGGGGGAAATGTAAGAATCTGCCAAGGCAGCTATCTTAACTCGTTATTTTGTTTAGGTGTCCTTACAACTGGACAATAAACACATCTGTGGAGGAAGCATTGTGCAGGACAGTGTGGTGGTGACAGCTGCTCATTGTGTGTATCCTGTTGACAAGTAAGTTCATTCCTCACTCACAGCTCACTTCAGTCTCCAGCCCAGAGATGTACAAACTTTACTTTCCTCAAGGACCAGGCTCAGAATAGTGGAGGACCATATATGATTGATTAAAGGACCACTATCACATTGGATAGTGCCCTGTCAGCAGATCTGCTGGGGCTGTATTGTCATTTCTGGAACTCCTACTGGGGAGTTGATGATTGGTACAAAAAGACCTTCGGGTCTCCCTCATTGTGGTACTCCCAAGAGTACTGGAGTCTTGTAGTTCATTTCAGCCTGCTGTTCAGCTCCGTACCACAGGATCTATGGCTGCTACAAACTCAACCCAGTCTTTGGCTGATGACTACATAGTTATGGATCTTGTTGCAACTGGGGACAGGAGCAGTTTTTGTTTTTTTTTGTTTTTTTTTAAACCCCTTCCCAATGGCTGATGGGAGAATGTTGGGGCTGCAAAGTTCAGTATCAGGAGTTTAACAGGTCTGCTCACATAGGAGCAGATTTGGTAAATTATAATGGCACTTTAAAGCCAAGCATACACAAAATGACAGTTTTTAGCCAAGGGGCAGGCAAGCTAAGGCTCTCCTACTCCTGGGGACAACACTAATCCTCCCAAAATGTCACTACCTGTAGTGTACTAGCAGGGGAGGGCTGGCCTGGGGGGCAGAGGGACAATTGCCCCCTGGGCTGGTCACATGTCTGGGCCAGTGGGCCACTGCCTCACTAAGTCTCCCAATTGCTGCTACACTAGTGATACCACAGAGCTTACAATTGAAATGGAACTACATATGATACCACAGAGCTACAATCCAAATAGAGCTACACTAACAGCATAACCCATTTCCCTTGTAAGCTGTATGGTATCAATCATGTTGCTGTACTTAAATTGTAAGCTCTATGGTATCACTAGAGTAGCCGCATTTCAACTGTATGCTATGTGGTCTCGTTTACCTTACTTAACAGCATTAATGCAAATATTAAAAGTAACTAAAGGGGATGGGCTGGGACACTGGGTTGGAGCGAATAAAGAAATGGGCCAGTAGATTGTATTTGCCCCCCAGGCCACAAGTTGCCAGCCCTCCCCTGTGTACTAGGGTTGTGAATAGCCCCCAACTATTAGTTTGGATGCCCCTATACTAACCCACTAGTCCACACTTTTTCTTCCCTTACTCACTAATTTTCCATTAATCTTCCCTCCACAGAAATAAAGAGCCTCGCATGAAAGTGATTGTTGGGGATTATGACCAGAATGTTACTGACCCTCAGGAGCAGAGTATCCCAGTGCTGAAAATCGTAATCCATCCAAACTACAGAAGTGGTGAAAGTATGAACTATGATATTGCCCTGCTTTACCTGACTAGATCAATCTCCTTTGGTAAGTAAACTGATGTATATAGGAGATTCTTGATCATGATGGCAGCACAGCTTTATAATAAAATGACCTTTCTTCCAGTTAGTCTTAAAAATTAAACAGGTGTGACACTTATAAAATGTATTGTGGCACATATGAAAAATAGCCTGTGTTGCTGTCACGATAGTGACTTTTTTAATAAGTGTTGACACTATTGTAGTGCTGCTAATGTTTTTGCTAGTTGTCTGGTAATCTCATTCAGTAACGGGGTATAGCTCTGCTGATCTCATTTTCAAAGTGCAATGGGTCGTTGACCTGGATGAAAGTGTCCCCAATCTTAAAATGCTAGAAACAACCATCACTCCCCAGCTAGCCGTTGGCTGGTTGGGTGCTCATGGGAGTTGTATCCAAGAGCTGGCGGTTAGAAGATTAACTGCTCTTGGTGATGGAGAGAATTCTACTAAGTGAGGAGTTAAGGCGGCAGTATCTCTAGAGCTGCTATTCCGTTCATCCAGGTTAACCCTTTGAGTGCCAGGTATGCCCAAAGGGTTACATTAACGTTTAACCTTTTGAGTGCCAGAAAGGGGTATCCAGTGGATTGCAAAGAAAAGCATTGGATATCTCTCTGGTGCTCCAAGGATTTCTGCAGCAACCAGTGTCTTTAACTCTTTATCTGCCTCACTTCGAAAGGTCCAATCTCACAGGTTGCTTTATAAATGTTGACTGAACTCCTCCTCTTACACCCTTCATTTGCTTGGTCATTTGGCTAAAGTGATGCATTGGCAAACATCATGCAGAGTGACAGGCTAAAGTAAAATCTAGTCCATTTTAAAATAAAAATTAACTAAATAAAAAGGAAGCACTGGCGCTTATAGATTGCATCTGGCCTGGATGCCAATACTTGAGGCAAATAAACAGAAATCGAGAGAGAGGGATATTTGATATATCACAGACACAATAGGGTCCAAAAGTCTGAGCCCACTTCCACAATATACTTTTTTATTTCATAACTTCTGGAAAAAGAATTTGGCAAAATATAAAATATCTCAAACACATAATTTTCATGAATAAAAGTAAATGTTTTTGGAACATACTGAAAATCAGAAATTCTCTGACACTGATTCTACAGGTTTGCGCAGAATTTTACAATCCACGTTCTTAGAGCATCCCAGAGTTTGTCTAAAGATGCCAGTGCGTTTCGCCTTTTCAACTTTTCCTGAAGATGTTTAATGGGGTTGAGGTCCGGTGATTGTGGTGGGAAAGCAATGCAAATTAGCACTCCTTGCTCTTCCTTGGACTTCAGATATGCCTGGCACAGCTTTGATATGTGATTAGGGTTGTTGTCCTGCTGGAAAAATGAATCCTCTTCCACACAACGTTAGGGATGGCATGCCTCTGCAGAACAGTGGTACTTCTCTTTGGCCAAAATGTAGTTGATCTTGTGTGTTACCAACTCCCGAATAGTCTTCTGATGGTCTGGTCACTTTAGGTTCTTCCTGGTCTTCAATTGGATGAAAATGAATTCATTGTGCCTTGTACTGCCTCCTTAGAAATATTCAACTTGGCTGCATTTTGGCACTGGGAAAGTTTTTCAGCACTCAGGAGAACAACTTGTCTTCAAATATCTTTTGTATTCATGTCAAAGGAACTTAGTGAAGCCATTTCAACTGATGTCCTTCAAAGGCCCTAACAAGGTCACTAGTGGAAGCACTAGCAGGACCATATTAGAATTATTATCAGGTGTTAATTGCTAAAAGGCAAATGCAACTTATATGTGCTAGGATGTACCCTATGAATTAAATAGTGTCACAACAGTTTTTGAAAATGTATAAGCAAATGGGGTTTGAGAATATTCATATAAAAGCCATTTCACATATACTTAGATATATAAAAATTTCTCATTGTTACTTATTATTCAGAAATACATTATCAACTGACTATAATTTACTACTTTTTAATAAATAATCAAATAAAACCAGTTGGTGGTGATGAACTCAGACTTTTGGACCCTATTTAATTTAATGTTCTAAAGATAACAAAGCCTAATAGCTAGAGTTATCCATAAAAACATAACTGTTCTAAGAATTTTGTGAAGCACATTAACATGTTTAGAACCAGATGCATATGCAATACATCGCATACCCCTTTTCATTAAGGGTTCATGTTTGAACTGGTGCGCCTTTTTTTTTTTTTTTTTTTTTTTTTTTATATAAATATGCTCCAATTTAACACTTTGAGGGCAGAGAATCATCCAATGCATTGCAGTGTGTTTCAGTGCCAAATGTATCCAAATGTTAACTCCTAAAATTATTGTATATTGTGCAGGAAAAATGCAAGGCATCCCATATAACAAGCAGTTCTTTCCCTTAGGGTCCCTGGTGCAACCGATCTGCCTTCCACAGGCGGATGATAAGATTGAGGCTGGTACCCTTTGTGTCTCCAGTGGATGGGGAAGAACTACAGAAAGTAAGCACAGATGATTACGGAGTTATAGCTTTAGACTTGTTCTCATGGCTTATTGTGATATTTTTGAGTCTTCTGGCAGGGTTTGTGTGTATGTTATTGTATTTATAAAACTGTAATTTTGTAGGGCTCTTGAGCAATATAGAAACCTCTCATGCTGGTTGATCAGTTCAGAAGCTATTACTAGTTAAACCTGGTGACCAGACAGCAAATTTGCCTTTTTGTTTCACTGTCTGGGAAACTTTGTTCCCAACAGTGTGTTCATAGAAGGCAATACAAACAGCTCCATCTAGTAACCAGACCACATAATGCACTTCTTCTTTTTTTTTTTTTTTTTTTTTTTTTTTAAACTTGTAATAACGTTTGGCTAAAGAATTTCCCAGCAGTGGGAGTATATTTGTTTTTACTTAACTTGGAAAAGCCTTTAAGGAGTATTGTTAAGGCAGGGATAGTGATAGAATGTGAAAAAAAAAATTGCATACTGCGTACTCTCCTGCTTTCAGAGTAGACTGATCAGGAACTCTCTGAAAAGGTTCAGGGAGCTTACTGACAGGGACACAACTGTTTGCAAATACTGTTCCCCATAAAAAGCCAAACACTTTATAAAATATGCACTTGTGAAATATTGGTAAATTTACTCTACACATTATGCATTTGCAGGAGATATACAGTCAAAGGGTTACAAAAAAATACTGTTACATGAAGTAGATTTTTATCTTTTTATTTTTTTCCTCTTCTGAGTTGGCCACTGACTTTAACACCAATATACTGTACAAATCCCTAGCATCCAAGGGGCTATATAAGAAGAGTTAATGCTAAGATAAATTATGTAAGAGTATGCTTTAACAAGTATTGTATAAAAGTTAATCTGCCTTGATTAACGTCTATGAATGAGTAGTTTAAAAGCCCAGGCCAAAGTCCGGGAGCTGCAAAGACGCCGTCCTGCTCTGCAAACTGCTTCCGCCTCACTGGCAGTGCACACAATGCAGTCATGCGCAGTAGAGACTGCCCAAACGCAGGCAGTCTCTACTGTGCATGACTGCATCGGACAAACATTCTGGCCTTTTATTTATTAACTAGATGAACAGCGCGTGTAAACGAGCCACAGTGCCAGGCAGCAAAGGCCGCGGTGCAGTCACGCACAGTAGAGACTGGAAGGTGCGCAGAGAGGACTGCAGTCTGAATTTGGCGTGCCTCGTGCCGTTATCATCCGCGGCATCGGCCGTCTGTACTGCTCATGACAGCTTCTAACCTTAGCTTTGCAATGCGTTGCATACCCCTCTGGCATTGAAAAGGTTAAAAAAAAAAAAAAAAAAAAAAAAAAAAAAAAAAAAAAAAAGCCAGCCAAGGGAGAGCAGCAAAACGTACTCACTGGGAGAGAGAGAGAGACGTGCACCGGGAAGAGTAAGCGGAAGGGAGGTCAAGAGGGGATAAACAGTCAGATGGGGAGAGAGAGTGTCAAAGGGGGGATCAGCAGTCAAGAGGGGATCAAGAGTCAGACGGAGAGAGAGAGTGAAAGGGGGGATCAAGAGTCAGATGGGGAGAGAGAGTCAAAAGGGGGATCAGCAGTCAAGAGGGGGAGAGAGTCAAAAGGGGGGGGGAGAGTCACATATAGAGAACATACTCTCACACTGATACACACATACGTATACACTGATATCCTTAGAGACTCACACACACTGACACATATACATATAGGGAACACACTGACACACACATACAGAGAACACGCACACAAACTGACACATATAGGGAACACACTGACACTTAAACACATACAGAGGCGGGGCATAAATGGGTAGGGCACAAGGGGTAGCCAAGGGGCAGCAAAATTAGGTTTTCCTAGGGTAGCAAAAATCCTTGCACCAGCCCTGTTGATAGTGACAATGCTGATATATATAACAGATATCTATTCTTAAGCTGTACGGTCTTGTCTTCATGTGTGCTAGACATTCCGGGGTCAGGCATATATCGCCCTGGGCTGCCCACTGGACACCCCTATCTTGGTGCATTGGCTCCATAGTATAAAATATGACTTGGAGAATTCTTCACTGAAATGATATCCACTTTTATCACCTCTTTATCACACACCGATGCATCTCACCACAGATCTCTGGGGATAGGTTGAGTGTTCAGCTATTGCCCCACTCCTCCCTCATTCTTCCCACTTTCTCACCCATTTAATGGCAACCTCCTCCTTTCACCCACAATATCAAGCAAAACTCATCACTTGAACACTCCCATCCTCAGCACTAAAGTATCTTACTGGGGATTTGACGAAGCTTCTAAGATATGCCTGTACCACTTTTAAAGGTCGTGCTTGAAACAATGGAGAATTGTATCTTTCCATATGGTGCTGCTGGTTATTTTTAGATAATCAACAGCACAATAGGCAACAAATAAAAATCTGTTTTATGGGAGACCAATGTGTAGGAGATTTCAAATGCTACCAGAATTGACATGACTATCTCTGTTTTAGATGGTGACCTGTCCCCCATTCTGCAGGAAGTGAGGCTGCCGATCATCGATAATGCTACCTGCAGTGCTGTGTTGTCTGCCCTGGGGCTCCCAAACTTACATGAGACTATGATGTGTGCTGGATTCCCAGATGGAGGCAAAGATGCCTGCCAGGTAATTCCTGGGAAATGTGATGTAACCCACTATAGCAAATGGGCATACTGCAGGCACCTAATCCAAAACTTGCCTAACAAAGGACAAATACTGGCTTATTTTAGCTGAATCCTTAACCTCTCAAGGACCAGTGAGAAGCAGAACACATAACTTTACAATGCATTGCATACCTCCCCCATTTCAGCTTCCAAGGGCGGTATGCACAAGATAAAAATGGAGAAATTCGGGAACGAAACAACTGAACTATTGTAACAAATGAACATTCATATTGATTTTAAATGGGAAGATTTGTAACCCCTCGAATGCTGCAGAGATCTGTTACTTTTTCAATGTGTTCAGCATCTTTCTGGCAATTTAAAGACGAATGCATGGCAATGTTTTTTTAAAACTGGGTGCAGTAGGCATTAGTCTAGGGTGCCACTTTCTGTAAGACTCAAATCTAGATACATTTATTGCTCATTCTGATACTTGGAAAATGCCCTACAAAATGATTAAGTGGGGCTTTTAACCATTTATCAATGATTATTTTGAGAAATTTGTCAACCATGGTCAAGTAGTATTGATCCTAACGTTTGTTTTAACTCGGTGGATTGTACAGCCAAAGCAAAGCTGTAACATAGTCGTAGACAAACTTCACGGACCTTGATTGGCCTGACGGTGTGTCCTAGATTACTGTGCAGACCCAGTTATAATGCAAGAGTAGGGAACAGTTGGAACTAAAACTCCCATACCTACAACCAGCCAGTGGATGACTGTGTTGTCTCCAATCCCTGCCATAGCTCCTCTGCTATATAATCTGCAGCTTTTGACAGTCACCTACTGGCATATGTTTTGTCTTCTCTCATTTAGGGTGACTCGGGTGGACCTCTAGTTTGTAGACGGCGCTCCGGCATCTGGTTCTTGGCTGGATGTACATCCTGGGGTCTTGGCTGTGGAAGAATTTGGGCTGGCAGGAACCAGACCGAGAATGAGCTGGGATCTCCAGCCATTTTTGCAAAAGTCTCTGCTCTCTTAGAATTCCTTAAAGATTCCCCAGCAGATGGTGAGCAATCCATTCCAAATACAGATTGGTGTTACTACATCAACTTTCGTACCAGCTGATTATGACTTGCGTATGCTGCTGGACTGCCTAGGAACAAATGTTTTGTTCCATAGATGTTGGATTAGAACTTCAATCAGGTGACTGTCACATGTAGACTGACTGGTGTAAGACCATGTAAACACAAGGAGCTCTAGCCTGGAGTTAATGCTATTCTAAATGTACCCTTATGAAAATGCTTGCCCAGATGGTTCCTGTGATTTCTTTCACTTTAACGCAGCATACTGAAACTTTGCTCTTGTATGTTGGTCACACCATGTCCCAACATGCAGATCTGTACTGCGGTCTTCGGCATGTGGCATATGTTGTTGCCCCCCTCATGATACTTAGTCCATTCCAGTGCACATGTATTGGCAGTCTTTGGCACTAGAGCTGTTGGGTTGTAAAACTCCCAACGTCCCCAACCAGCTATTGACTGGATGGGAATGATAGGAGTAGTAGTCCCCAACAGTTGGTGAACTAAATGTTACCTGGCATAGTGTAACATGTAAATATGTCACTGTCTTCTAGAGGGCTGTAGTTCCAAAGCACTGGAAATTTATGGCAGAACTGGAGAGCTGTTATACCCAGTGAACAAGAAAATGTATTCTAATAACAGGTGAGTATTAACCCGGTTGGGTAATCACCAGTATAGGTTTTATTTTGTGTGTGTATAATATATATTCTGTTCAATGGTAGAAGTCCTTTTTGGCATTATGAATGATCCTTGAACTGAATGGGGAGAAGGGGGCTATCTAAACCTAGGCATTGTAGATTTTCACTGAAGTTGCATGTTTCTGTCTTTGTCTCTGCAGTCTCTGTCTCTGGACTATTACTGTTCCCAGTGACAAAGTGATCTCTCTTAAAATTATCTGGATGGACATAGAATCCCATGTCACCTGTGCTTATGATTACTTATCTTTTACTGTGAAAGGGAAAACTGTCCGTGAGTATCTGTCGTGAGCGTCATAACTGATAACAATGATGGTTTTTCTTGGATTGCAGTCATGATGCATTAACTGGTCTGTCAAATAGTCAACTTTAATCAGCCAAGTGGGTAGAGGTGACACCAGCTGTTATGGCCCAGATTTAGGAAGTTATAAAATTCTGGGAGTAGCATTGTTCTAAAGTAACCCTCAATATATGGGGTCACCTGCGAGGCTGTTTGAAATGGTAGGTATGAGTGCAGGTATGAGTACACAAATCCCATCATCCCCAACTAGTCAATGACTCCAAAAGCTGTAGTAGCGATATTTCCTACCTCTGCCACAGTGCTTCTCTAACTCTTTGGTTGGCATGCCTACTTCTAGGTAAGGTGTGTGGATCCACTGCCCCATCTCCTCTGCTAATCCCATCCAATCAAGTTACTGTCACCTTCTTCTCTGATGGGAGCATTGATGGTCGTGGGTTTGAACTCCATTTTCTTGCAGTACGTGCCACCTCAGCAGCAGGTCAGTACTTGGGGCTGGGTGTGGTTGTGGTGTTTTTGTTAAGGATTTGATGGCCACTTTAACCCTGTGATAGGTTCTGGCTGTGGCAGTAATGCAGTGCTGAGGAACGAAGGGAAGATCTATAGTGCTAATTATCCAGACAATTACCCCAGCTCCACAACATGTCATTGGATTATCACAGCACCAAAGAATCATGTTATAAAAGTAAGCCCTTAATCAATTTCTTGTAATCCTTTTTGATAGAAGGTAGGCTGGCCGGAAGGGGTGGGGCAATTCCCTTAGTGTCATTGCAGTAGTTTTGAACCCTCATGGGAGGTCACTGAAGTCTGCCTACTGAAGCATGTGAATTTGTGAGTACTTCATCAAGATCAACCACTGTGCTTAAAGGGATAGTAATGTTGCACAAAAACAGCAGGTCCAGTTAATCGTCTTAGTATTTGGGCCATTGAGAGTGTTATTTCATTTCTGTCAGAGTTGTAGTTCAGGAGTAACTGAATGATAAAGTATCCCCCTCCTGCCCCTTTTACTTAGTGTAACACTGCTCAGCACAGATGTGGAATCTGGTCCTTGGACCAGACAGATAACAGAAGGGGTCAGTCTTATTACTGGGAGAACAATGAAAACCCTGCCCTCATTGACAGGTTTTTCCCTTATGATAACTGAAGATTGTCCCTCTCTGCAATCCACTTGGACACCACCCTGCTGCACTGAGCAGTGTTACATCAGTAAAAGGGGGATAATTTATCATTCAATTACTTTTGAACTACAACTCTGACAGAATTGAAATAACCCTCTATGGCCCAAATACTATGAAGATTAATTGGAGCTGCTTTTATTATGAAAGATTACTATCCCTTTAAGAACTAGTCTATTGGTTCTCTGTCTTTATCCTGTGGCAGAACCCTTTTTCAAATGAAATCTAAATGGAAACCAATCAATCTTGCTCTTTAAATACTGGATGTTAGAGATCGCACCATCCATTGCCCCCAAACTGGAATAATATGGGGGGCATGTAAGAAGAACTTGAGTAATTCTGGGAGTAAACAAAGTACATCATAGTGGAGAAATAAAAATGTATTTGGGGATTTTAATTTTGTGAATGCTAGATGTCGTAAGCGCAGCTTCACAATGCATTGGAGAACACACTAGCGGAGATGCACTAAGGAGTGATGAAGAGGAGATAACGTCTCCATTGATATCACTTGTCAAAGTCCTGTGTTATCCTATAGAGCCAATGCACTAAGATTTCTCCCACTTTGGAGATCTTGGTGCATAGGCTCTATAGAATAACATAGGAATCAGATAAGTGATATCACTGGAGGAGTCATCTCAGCTGTATCACTCTTTAGTGTATAACCCCCAATGAGTTCAAAGACCCATTAAAATTCCTCCAAGGACAGCTTCCCAATGATATCACCTTATCCCAATGGGAGCAGATCTCCTGATGAAGATGGACTGCAGTGTGAACCCAGAAGGCAAGCAGAATGGGGGACTGTAAAGAACTAAACAAAGTCTGTATGGCTGCACCACAGCACGTATATAAGAAACTCAGTATCTTCATAAAAACAGCTTCATCTTTATTAAATAAATATCAACATAGTTAATCATCCGAATAACATTTTACTTAGAATTAGACCATGAGATGTCTTCATGAGTAGGTGTAGACCCCCCAATCAATGCGTTTTGCGTTATACACGAAACGCGTTGATCGGGGGTCTACACCTCCTCATGAAGACATCTCATGGTCTGTAATTCTAAGTAAAATGTTGTTCGGATGATTATAACTCTGATATTTCTTAAATAAAGATGAAGCTGTTTTTATGAAGATACTGAGTTTTATATACGTGCTGTGGTGCAGCCATACAGACTTTTAGTGCTATTTTATGGAAACAATAGAAAATTTCCAGGAGGGCACACAGCTATTAAGATCTCAGTCTGATGTATCTGGAGATACTAGTGGATGAAGCACAATAATATAAATGGTGAATGATTAGATTTACCCCTTCACTGCTGGAGCCGCTTTTTGTGTGTATGTGAATCTATGGTCTGTAAAGAACCCCCCCCCCCCCCCCAAAAAAAAAAAAAAAAACTCATGCAAGAGTCTGAACTATGAGACACTGGAATATTGTAGTTCAGACTTGTAGGGCTGAGCGTAACCTCCATAGACTCAAGTGAGAGGCATTCAAGCCTGCTGGACCCCCTTCCCCTGAATGGCTGACAGGAGCCATTTTGAAGCTACACAACTCTTTGCAAGGCTCTTTACAAAGCCTGCTCCCGTAGGAGATAATGTGGGGAAACCTAACTGCGCTTTAGAAAAAATTACCTAGAAGAATAAAGTCTCAAGGTCTCCAATGTACTGTGAAGCAATGCATTGGAGTCCTCTAGCATTTAAGGGGTTAGAAAGCTCTATTCAAATGCATAGAAATGTAGGAATTTTTACATGTCCCCTATACTGCACTTGGTTTGCTCCAGAATAACTCCAGCATTTATAAATATGGGCCAAAGTTCTCTAAATTTGATGGCAGTTATTGGGGCCAGAATACTGACACTAGACTTGGTCAATGTGATCTCGTTCTTTTTGTAGGTCTCTTTTGAAGACTTCCAGTTGGAGTATCAGAAGGATTGTCGATACGATTACGTTTCTATTTATGATGGGGACAAAACTCTACGACTTGGTAATATATTCACACCATGATTCCATAAAGAATATCTGTACACACAAAGTAAAGGGGAATCCTGGAGAAAATCACAAAATTCCCAAAACTTAAAGCTGAACTATTCCCCTAAATAAAGTCCCCCCCCAATAAATAGGCATGAGCGCAGACATCTTTGCTTAGACACCTGTGAGCCTGCTCTGTCCTTCCCGGTTCTTCATGGTACCTTAAGGTAACAGGAAGAGACTGACTGCTCAGGTGTGCAGATGCCTCTAAAGCAAGAAGCCTGCCCGTCAGTCTCAGAAGGATTTCTTAATAATTCTGTATTTATGCTCAGTAATAGCACTATTTCTAAGCTTATCGCTATATGCCTAATTATTGGGGGGGACTTTAGGGTGATAGTCCTGCTTTTAAATGAGTTTTAACACCTTGAATCAAGAGTGCTCTGCTGAAGTGGTTGGATGGGTTCACTTTTAACAGGTCACACACAAGTGTGTGCGACCACTTAACACATTAACAATGTCGCCTGCATAAAAATGGGGCGGATTCTGTTCACCTCAAGCCACTCTATTCATTTTAACTGTATGTACGTACTGTCCCCGAAGAGACAGGAGTGGCTTCTAAAAGACTGCTGCAGAAGTTTAAAAAAAAAAAAAGCTAAGGCTCGTTCCGTGGATGGACATATTAGATCGGGGGAAGGTATGCATATAAATGGAATAGAGTGGCTGGGAGGTAGTTCTAAGTGTGACCATTAAGTGACATGAAAATCTTGCACTGTCATGCAGTGCGAGATTCTCATGTCGCCGTTTTTTAGGCAGGCGACATGGTTAATGTGTTAAGTGGTCACACGCTCTTTTGCGTGTGACCTTTTAAAAGGATACCCTAGTAAACCAATTCATCCATCACTAAAGGAACCAATCAGATCAGTGGTCCGTTCAGTAGTCTTGCTAGGGAATGTGGGTTCAAGCCTCTGGTCTTGTGTTTTCAGCTAAAGCATGTAATGGTATAATCCTGTGATTATTCCCCTAATAGTAATGGTGACATTAGGTTGCGCATCTCACAGAATGTGTTAAATGGTCCCATCCCCCAGATGTCCTCCAAATGCATGGACAAATGAAGATGCTGATATATTAAAAACTGGTGCAATCTTTCTGTACCATAATAGGAAAATCTGAAAATGCAGCAAAATGAATAAACCAGCACAAAAAGCAGGGCCCAACGCACCCACTGGCTATAAAAATCCACTGTTCCACACAGTGGCGTAACCATAGGGGTCGCACCTGCGACCCCTCTGCCTGGCGCCCGTGATCTCCGTCTGGCACTGTAGTAATGCAGAGCGCTGGGAGATGACATAATCTCCCAGCGCTCTGCATTACTGAAGAGGACCGTGCGGGAGATCAGCACACCTCTCCGGGCTCCTGCCACTCCAGGGAGGTAGGAGATGGGGGCATTTTGGAGAGGGCCAATGTAGTCAAGGGGGGCGAATGTGGTCCGGGGGGGGGCCCGTGGCGCTTCTTGCACCAGGGCCCGGAGGCTTCTAGTTACGCCTCTGGTTCCACAGATCTAGAATTACCTCTGGGGATCTTCCCAAATCTCCAGTATACACTGCAGGGGCCCAGCCTCTACTGTACTGCACCCTGGGCAGAACTAAATCTGATTGGCATGATGGGATAAAAAAAATCACTGACACATGACTTAATTAGAAACAGTGAACAAATAGACCACATATGGCCTGATCACAAACCTCTGTGTGATCTGCACCCATTAAAACAGTGCAGAAATATATCAAAAAATGTGAACTGGAGGCAACTACAGATAAAACTTCCCACTGATTTTAAATGGTGTTTTTTTTAAATATATAAACATGACCAGTTTGTCACCAACAGTGCAAAGTAGTCTTACACTTCTCAGTAAATCAGCCTCCGCACTATACAGAATGTTTACTGTTCTCTTTTCAGCCAAGCTGTGTGGATTAACCCTTCCAGGCCCTGTCATCAGCCAAGAGGACACAATGTTCATTAACTTCAAAAGTGACCAGGAAAACAATTATGTTGGCTTCAAGGCCAACTTTACCTTTATTCCATCAAGTAAGTTTGAAGGTGACCATTCACATTAGAACTGGGCTCTCAATTTCACCAGCGTTATACAGTCTTCAAATAGAAAATCACCAGTAAGTGGTTCCATTGGTCAAAAATGTATTTTTATCAGTTTGGCATTGTCAGGAGAACACATTGGCTTTCCAGCTGTTGGAGACTGCTCACATTTTCCCCCTGCCAGTAGCTGACTGATAGGAGCTGTATTTTCCAACAACAAGAGGGCAAAAGGTTGTCTAACACGTAAAGTGCGTACCCCTCTGGCATTCAAAGGGTTAAGGACCAGAGGGGGTGCAAGGCAATCCACATTCCCTTGGTCCTCCAAGGGTTAATCACCCCCCCACACACACGGCGCCTAATAAGCAGATTCACATCAAGGGCTATTATGTCTAAAATCTGTGCCACACACTTAAGCCACATGCTATTGGTTAAAAAGATGCTGATTCACATTGATTTGTGATTTTATGAAGAAAACTTGAAACAATGAAAATGTTGTAATTATGACAAGTTCTCCTTTATTAAAGAATCCATTTTACCACATGTTAAACTTTATAACGTAGAAAAACAAAAGTGGTAAAATATTCAAACAGCAGGTGGCGTGTGTATTTTGGTATGGAAAAGCTTGATTGGAAAGTTAGTCTGAACAAGCCCTTGGGAGAGATGGAGACATCCTCTCTGCTTTATCACCTCTTCAAGGGCTGGATTCAAAAATGTTCCTGTTGAAGTCTATGGGGAGTTAAAATGCAGAGATAAAATTAGCACCAGCCCCAATTCCGATGTTATTCTATGAAGTCAATGCACTAAGATTTCTCCAGTTTTGGAGATCTTATTGCATAGACCCTATAGTATAACATAGAAACTGGAAAAGTCCACTCCGCTTTAGTGCATCACCCCCATGTCTCATATTTATGAAAGCCGTCACTGAATGTGTTTACATTAGCATTTTCTCTATTTTTCTATATTATTTCTATCATACAATTCAAACTTTTTTCCTGTTTAATCAATTGGTTTGGACAATCTTTATTGGACCTTGCGCTGTTTGAATTGAAGGGATACTAATGTCTGGATAAAAGTCTTTCTCTGACTCTTCTTTATATTAAAATTAAGAGACTGCACTACATGCAAGTCTTTACGTTGTGTAGCTCAAAATATGAAGAGATAAAGATCCCTCCCGCCCCTTCTGGACACCTCCCTCTGAATCTCAAATATGGTTGTGCAGCTCGAAAGGAGGAGGGCAGGATTTCCCTTTGTTTAGTAAATTATGTTCCTCATTGCAGCCATCCTGACCAGAGAGCTGCTGAGTGACGTGGACAGAAGGGGTGGGCTGGGGGATCTTTATCTCTTCCCAATGTTTTTACTACAAACAAGTAAGGACTTGCATATAGCGCAATCTCTTAATTTTAATATAAAGAAGACTCTGCAAAACAACTTTAACTAGACGTTACTAACCCTGTAAGTTGCTACCATCAAGTTTCATTTTTGAAATGGCAATTATGCCTGCTGGCCTCCTCCCAAAGCACGTAGATGTCTCCTATATTGTGGGGACAGAAGTGAGATTAACTTGTGGTCCCCAGCAGCCTCTATGCTACAGGAGAGCGTTCTCACTCTGTACTAGGGAATGCTCCTGTGGGGGGAAAACAAGAATATGTGAGTGTCTTGAGACACTTTTGCATTTTAAGAGGGGGTGCTAGACCTTGAGACTCCTTTCCTTCAGGACCCAGGAAGGGAAACTCTAGGCAAGAAGGGCCTAGTGACAATCTACCCTTTCCACATCAACTTGCCACTAGGGAGGAAAAATTTAAATATTGTAGAGACCAATGGACCCTCACCCCCTAGGCTCTGGAATGAGAAGGAATAAAATGGTCTACAGTCTGTAAGACCCCCCATTAACTCTTTATTCTTCAGGGTCTCAAGGCAGCACACCTTAGCTACTTCCTAGGTATGACAGGGAAGGTAAATCTAAAAGACCTCCAGCACATACAGTTCCCTGTGTCTGAAGGATTATTACATTTCCCCATGAAAAGAACTGCCCAAAGAAGCTGAAATGTCCATCTATAGCTTTTGCTGCCACTTGGGATGAAAAAGCAGAAGCATCTATGGCTCATTTGTAGAATTTCTGCCTGGCGAGCCATTCATACCATTCACAAATCATTACTGGATAATCATAGCATCTGGGAAAGCTGCATTTGGCCAGAAACTTCTGGCTGTTTAATCAGTCCCCCTAGTTTTTGCTTTATTCCTCAGGTGCTTCTCGGAGAACCTGAAGGAAAGTGTGAATTATCGGTCAGTTCTTCTTCCCTAAGGTCTCCTTTACTGGCACACGGACTTCCTTTACTGGTTATTAGTAGTTTTGAGCACTAACTGTGTCCTTGTTTGGCTCTGTTCTATCACTGAGGCTGAGGAAACACTGTTTCCTGCTCTACTGCCAAAGGGCACGAAGGAAACTGAATTGTCGAGGAACATTAATGAAGTGCCAGAGGGGTGTCCCTCTAGCGGAGTTAAATGGCTATGCACATGTGCTAGCTCTACCATACACCACAGCTCTCCCAAGTGTCCATCTTTAGGCCTCTTTTAGACCAAAATCCCTCTTTCCCACCCTGTTGTCCCTCTTTTTAGGAGATCTGACTGTTGGGTGTGTCTAACTTTATCCAGTTGTTCCACAGTAATATAACTGACCTTTAATGTTTGTGTAAACTTCAGTCTGTGTGTGTTTTATAAATTATTCTATAAATAAAATACTTTTGGTCTTGTTCTAAATCAATTATTCAGTTACAAAAGGAGGTGTCAATAGGTCATGAAATAACCTAAATATTCTCAGTAATTCCCCACGCACCAGCCATACTCCCAATAACATTACCTAAAACATGTGTCCCTCTTTGGCCATTTGAAATGCTGAGAGGTATGCAGTAACTCTTGAACCTGTATTATGGCAGAATGGTAAATCTGGCACAAAATACAATGCAACATGTTTCAAATTAAAAACAAGTGTGAACAGAGGGTTATGTAATTAACTGGACAAATTGTGGCAAACTATCCCACAGTGCACAAATAGAAATTCGAGGGCTTCTACTGTCTTGAATGCTAGAGGACAAACGTATTGCTCTGCGCCCATATCGCTAGCCACTTGTGACAGAGGGGTATGCAATGCATTTTTTTTTTTTTTTTTGGTGCCCTGTAGTGTTTGACTTATCCTAGAATTAATCAAATTCTTCTTGGTACATGAACCTCAGTGGGTCTTGTTCCAGACTTACAAAATAATTTCCTTGGTTCTACTCATCTGGGGAACTGAAATGGGTCTATAGTGGGTAGGAACATTTACACCTTTCTCCTGTCCTTAATCGAATGTAGGGGAGGTCCACGCAGAGAATATCCCTACAGAAAGACCTGCTACGCAAGGACCCAGCCCAAAGCCTATCCCTCTGGGTAAGTATGATTAGCATGTCTAAGCATCAGTGTCAATAGTCTTGCCTATCCTATATAATAAGTTGCTAGGACTTTTGTCACGATGCAGTCATGCACAGACTGCATCACGCGGAGCAGTGAGGTAGGGACCTCTTAACCCTATGAATGCCAGAGGTGAACGCAACGCATTGCAAGGCAATGAGTTGTGTACCCCTCTGGCGCTCAAAGGGTTAATATTACCTGGATCTTGACCCGTTTACACATGCTTTTACACTAGTAAGACCTAGTTGGCATAGAACAATAGTGAAGCAGCACATGTTTTGCCATTTAAGAATAACCGTCCTATATTATAATTCGCTAAGTGTTTGTCAGAAGCCGTCATGTCAGTACAGATGGCTGCAATCATGCGCAGTACGGTCTGCCTAAATGTGCCGCAGCTGATAATGAGGGGTGCTCTGAATTCAGACAGTAGTCCGGTGCACAGAGAGGACTACGGTTTGAATTCGGAGCTCCCCGCTCGGTATCGGCCGCGGGTATTCAGACAGTCCATACTGTGCATAACTGTAGCACCGCCGTTTGTTGGCTTGTGTACACTGGCTTTAATATGAAGCTTTTTGCAACAAAGCCGCCAGGGGGAATGTAGAGCTAGACTTTTTTTTTTTTTTTTTTTTTTTTTTTTGCAAACATCCAACCTGCACATATGATGGGGTAGTCTAACTTTTTTTCCTCTCCTCTTGCCTGCCTGGGTCAGTGTTCATATGAAATGTGCAATTGGTGTTTGCATACCCACCACACTGTACTGAGCCACAGACACCTGAACCAACATGCATTGTAGCCTATGGCATACACCTGCTTTCCCCGGTTTCATGAGCAAGAGCAGGCGAAGTTGCTGCCTCCCAGAAACCACTACCCACCACAGAAGTTATTTGATAAAATACAGCAGCCTGCTTAGCGTGGGCATGAAGGTGGGTTTAATTTTTTTATGCAGTTGACAGCCACTTTAAAAGACAGGAATCTGTATTACTCCACACTGACCTCTAGTTAATAAAGTGATGTATTGCAGTACTTGGGTCACTGCTTCCTATAATCTGAGAAAGGGATCAGAAGACTTATAAAGAGACTAGTCAAACTCTGTATGTGGCGTTTTAAACAAAGTAACAAAAGCAGGATTTTTTACTTATTTTACGGGGAACCTATGGAATATTGTTCAGCTGAAGTGTTTTTTTTTATATAAAGAATCTATAGTATTTAATTTTATTTTAAACTTTGTTAATCTATACATGTTGATCAGCTTTTTCTGCCCCCCAGATGACTGTGGAATTGCTCCTTTATCCCCTCTGTGGGTTTTGCCTCGTATCGTGGGGGGAGAGGAAGCGTGCCCCAATTGCTGGCCCTGGCAGATCGCCGTCCTGTTCCTCAAAGAATTTCACTGTGGAGGAGTCTTGATTTCACCCCAATGGGTTCTTACTTCAGCTCACTGTATTGGGTAAGTAAAACTACTTCTAAGGCTTCAGATCTTCTTCTTTGAAGGAATAGTAACTTGTTTTTTATTTAAAGAAGTAGTAAACGTTTTTATGAAAAAATATATATTGTAGGGATTTTCCTATTGAGCAAAATAAGGGTGCTTCCACTGCCGAGAGATTTATATTTCCAGAGTTATTACAGTTTAAACCCATGTAGGTTTTTTTTTTTTTTTTTTTTTTTTTTTTTTTTTTTTTTTTTTTTTTTTTTTTTTTACATTAGCAGTGCCCTCTAGTGGATAAATTCTAATTAGATTTCCTATTGGATTCTAATGGAAAGTCAGAAAACAGAGACACAGTTCTCCATAGAATGTGATAGTTCTGACAGGAAGTGACAGGCAGTTTCTATCAGAAAGTAAACGCAATAAATTCACTTCCTGATTATTTAAACTGCTATAAATTCTTAATAAAACATCCGACCGCAGTGGGAGTGACCTTGTTTTATTCAGCAGGAAAACATCTATAAAATGTGTCTTCATGAAAAAAAAAAAAGTTTACTGCTCCTTTAATTCTGCAAGTACATAACTCAAATTGCTTATACTTATATTAAAGAGTTGAAGATGGGGTCGGGGGGTTTATAGGCAATTTGACTGTATGCATTATGTACTTGGGGAATATATAAAGTCAAAATAAAGCTTTCCTGACAGATGGCATACCCTGTTTAAAACATCTGAAGGGTTTAATTCTTTGATTGCAGAGGGATTGACAGTCATGAAGAAAAATAGAGATTTCATTTGGCATAATAACCAGATGTTACAGGATTACCAGATGTTTGATGGTGATGAATAACAACAAGATGGTATATGCGGTCTTGTCCTAATCTTCCAATGCCTATAGCTAGCATGGTCATTACCTCACAAAAATAGTATATACATATGTAATCAGTTTGCATATGTCCAAAGATGGCTATATACACTGTGTGGAGCCAAATGAATATTTAATTAGCTAGATCACCATAAAGAAATTGTGTGTGTGTGTATATGTGTATATATATGTATATATATATGTATGTGTGTGTGTGTATATGTGTATGTATATATATATATATATATATATATATTTTTTTTTTTTTTTTTTTATGGATTGGAACAAAAGGGTATAGTGTAGGAGACCCTTGGCTATTCTTATGACACCAGCTGTGACAGTATTTCAGATGACTTATTACATATGGACATAGTTAAAGCAGAACTTTCATCAGATTTCCATAGCAGCGCAAATGATGATTATATTAGCGATATGCACATACCTAGCTTTATTTTCAAGACTAATTGCTGCATTAAACAAAAATAGAAGTTCTTATGCAGGCAGGCACTGGCTGGGATCTTGCTGTAAGCGTGCTCTGTGCCTACACCGTCAGTCTCTTTCGGCACAAAGGAATTCAGCTCCCCAATCATGGAGCTGAAGGGGACGAACAATGCAGACAATGATACTGGCTCTGCAAGACGTCTGTGCTGTTCCCTGGTGCTTGCCTGCATAGAAGGTCCTATTTTTGTTTAATGCAGCAATTATCCTTGACAATAAAGCTAAGTCTGTGCATATCGCTAATGTAATTATCATTTGTGGCGCTATGGTAATCTGATGAAAGTTCCACTTTAATTTTAGGGACAGATATTTTAATCTGATTTCTAACCTATCCCGTCAAATCCCTTTGTAGTTCCCACACCCCTTAAATAAACACCAGACCACTTGGAGGTAATAGGCAGTGGCTTGATAGTATTCTCTTCAGCAAAGCGTTCTACACAACAACCGTAACTTGAATATCACCCTAGCATAGCAATGTATCTTGGCCTAGGGTGGCACTTTACAGGGGACAGCATAAAAAAAGCCACCCACCCCTATTCTATTGTGATTCCTAAAGCATGGCTGTCTTGGGTGACAGCTGCAGTGGTCAGGAATCTGTTACTTAACCTATGTACATGTGTTACGCTTCATATATGTGCATGCATGCAGTGTTCTGCTCTGTAACCACCTTTGCCCTTCAGAGCAATTGGCAAATCCTGAGTGTGGTCTGAGCAGCAAGTGACAATGACAGTGACACGCCTGAACTGTGGTTCAAGTCTCTCCTGATCATTCTCCCGTCTTGGAGTATGTATTTATGAGAAAGCATAATAAATTATTCCATCATGAATTGTTAAACTTTGTGTTTAAGACTCTAGCAGTCTTGTAGGTTTAAGTACTCAAATGGTTAATATAGTCCCAGAGTTTCCTCTTTTCTGGTGGGGCAACCAGAACATTCCCATGTACAGCGTCAGAGTAAAGTCACAAGTTAGTTGCAAACCCAGGGATAAGTCTGGTAGTCCATCTCAGGGGTGGATTGTCCTATTGGGGGATTGGGAATCCCTTGGTAGGCCAAGCAATCATGGGCCAGTTTCCCCTGTCTGGTCTATGCAATTTATTTGTGAGGGAGTGACATGGGGGGGGGGAAACATCTGATTAAGGTGACTTGAGCCGAGATGAAGAGGCAGGGGAATTGGGAAGGAGGTCTTTGGCAACTGGATGGCTGGCTCATTGGGGTGGTAACTGGATGATCACTGCTTTTCCTGCCACGCTGTCACTCTCCCAGTGAGGCTAAATGTCTATTACAGTGGAGAAGCAAATAACAAGATCCTCCCCAAAAGGAGAGACAAAATAGTTCCCTAAAAAGATATCCTCATTCCAGATATCTAAGCAGTTGGATTGGAGTGGAGGCTGTTGCAGGGTCTGTTTTTATGTTTTAAAACTATTTACTTTGCTTAATTAACTGCACTACCCAGTGGATTAGCCCTTTGAGTACTAGAGAGGTGTCATCCCACTGCATTGCAGTGCATTGGATTGCTCTTTGGCACTCAGAGTTAAAATTTGGAGGGTGGTTAGCAAGTTTACAGAGGAGCATGAGCAGTGTTTTGTATGAGGGAGATGGAATACACTTTAGGTTCCCCTCCCAGTAATTCTGTTTTAGTGCATGTCATCCCCTGAGCCCTTGGGCACAGTGTTACAAGTTCCCGGCTGACCATCTCCACATATGAACGGGTCACAGAACAGGTATTAAATCTGGCATAGGGGAAGAACAGTCGAGCCTTCTAAACATGGCAATTAAGGTTTTTTTTGTTTTTTTTTTTTGTTTTTTTTTTTACAAATTTTGACTAAAAGGAAGGCTAACTACTCTCTCACTTGCCAAACTAAAACCTATATAAAGATTGCCTTAAGACGACTGATTAAATGATGGCATAAAAGGAAGAATATAATAAAATGTTATACACAGTAATAAACTAGGGAAGGGAAGGAGGCTACTTCTGAGGAGCTCTGAGTGGAAAGAAAATTATCACCACCTCCACCCAGTCAAAAACCTACCAACCACTTTTGCATCACAAGGGTGGGGGGGTCCTGACCTACCACTAGGGGGGTCCCTCTACCTGTATGACCCTCTGTCAGGAGGGGCTCCTCCAATTGGCTAGGACTCCCTAATATTTCACTTTAAAGGGATCCAACACCTGAAACACTTCAATATTTGAAAGAAAACAGGAAAAAAATTGCCTGCATTGGTAGTATTATATTTAGAAAACACATTTTTAATTGCTTTATGCTTATAGACTATTCTATTTAAAGGGATAGTAATGTTTCACAATAAAATAAGCCATTAATTAATCTTCATAGTATTTGGGCCATAGAGAGTTATATCAATACTGTCAGCTGTAGTTCAAGAGTAATTGAATGATAAAGTATCCCCCTCCCGCCCCTTTTACCTAGTGTAACACTGCTCAGCTCATGTTCAGTCTGGTCCTGGGACCAGACAGCTCACAGCAAGGGACAAACTTCTTACTGTGACATAAGGAAAGCCCTGCCCCCTTGACAGGTTTTTCCTTATGCTCATTGAAGATTGTCCCTCTCTGTGATCCATCTGAACACCACTTTGCTACAACTCTGACAGTACTGAAATAACATTCTCCATGTCCCAAATACTATGAAGATTAATTAAGGCTGATTTTATTGTGAAACATTGCTATCCCTTTAAGGCATGCCATGCAACAACTTTCACGTCTTAACCTCAAACAAACCAATTTCTGGTGTCACGCTTCGTACAGCTCTAAGGAAAAAGCTAGTGCTGTGTAAATACAGGATGGATTATTGGTGCAATAAATCATAATGGCCGCACTGAATCAATTCTGTGGGTTGGCTCTCCCAAACCCATTCTTATTGGTACAGGTTTGTCCGTGGAGGCAGATGTGAGTAAATGGTGCAGGATTCCCGACTCTTCCCACTGTTACGTTAACCATTTCTGCGAAGCCTTGGCTGGATGAATCCTCCTGTCACCAATGGCTACTAGAGATGTCTGCAAACTCACTGTGTTGCAGTGCGTTAGACTTTTCTGGTAGCCAAAGGGTTAATCTCTTTATTGTATTGACCCGTACCACTTCAGCTGGAAGGCCGCCTTGTATTGAACAGGGTTAGTGCTGATAAAAGATCCTGTGCTGTTTGGAAAGCTCAGACCCAGAAAAAAAACAGCTTTAAAATTGCTTTACTCTCATTAAAACAGCAAGGCTGGTGATCTGTTAACACTAAGTGCAAAAGGGGTGTCTGATGTTTGATACCTCTCTGCTCCTCAGAGTGTTAACCCTTTGAGTGCCAGAGGGGTACGCAACACACTGCTTTGCAATGAGTTGTGTACCCCTCTGGTGCTCAAAGGGTTAAGAAACTGGACCAATTCTGGGGTAAAAAAAAGGGCCATTGGGAACAAAAGTCGCCACTGACCCTTCTAAAGGTTCCTCTTAAGCCCTTGAATGCTAGAGAAGTCTCATGAATTGTTAAATCACTCCTGCATTCAGGGAGTTTAAAAGCCTTTAGACCAATGGGGATTTGGGACTTTATTTGCCCCAGGCTTGCTGCATTCTGTTTTTGTATGACAGCCTTCATGTGTTAGATTCATGGCTGACTGGCTGCAACGGATTTTTAGGAATCCTCCTACCTTCTCTCCTTCCTAGGGTGATGCTCCTTGATTTTAAATAGGTGTCCCTTGTCCCATGGGGAGCCCCTTCTGGGACAATACAAGGTCCTGGAATGAAGACTCCAGAGCACAGAGTTCTAAACACTAGGAGAACTGCTTATTGGCTACTGTGACAGGAAGTGATGTCTCTGCAGAGCTAGAAGCAAATGGTTTCCAGACAGAGTTCTAAACGCGAAGAGAGAGCTTGGCCTTGATCCTGACATCAGTTGGGAGCTGCAGTGTAATGCTAGTCTAAGGCTTTGGGTGTGAAGTACATTATCTTGTAGCCCACCACAGGCAGCCATTGGGCAGTTCTCCCTCTAGTGTTTAGAACTCTGTGGTGCACTCTTCTCTCTGCAGAATTGAAATGTGGTCACCCTGCTCCTTCCTTGTAAAAATTAGAACCTTTTATCTGATTTTACATTTGTGGTTCAGATTATATTACTATAGGAGTTTAAAGGAGCAGTAAAGTTCTGTTGTGAAAAAAATATATTGGAGGATTTTTCCTGTTGAGTAATAAAAGGGCACTCCCACTGCTGAGATGCAGATGCCAGAGTTATAACAGTTTTTAAATGCTTGGGTTTTGTGTGTTTACATAAAGTGCCCTCTAGTGGACAGATGCCAGTTGGTTATTCTGTCACATTCTGTTTGAAAGGAAAATCTCTGTTCTCCATAGAATGTGATAGAAAGTTCTGCTGAGTCATTGTCGGTTATTACTTTCAGGAAGTAATCGCACTGTTACTTACCTAAATATTTGAACTGTGATAATCTGGATAGAATTGTCAGCAGTAGGAGTATCCTTGCTTTACTCAGCAGGAAAAGCTCTTGAACATTTAAGTTTTCTTAAAGGAGCTGTAAACTAAAGTATAGAAGCTCCCCCAAAGAGACTAATGTTTAGATGGAGTGCAACCATATTTGGCAAAAATGGTTAAGCAAAAACGCAAGATTGATTCATTTCTGTATTTACTAAATATTAACACTTTATTCTGCTGCATATTTGCCTGCATATAATCGATCTTCCTGTGTGTTCTGTGCAGGTATCGTGATCCCATACACTGGCTAGCCCTTGCAGGGGACCATGATCGGATGCTGAACGAATCCACAGAACAGGTACAGAGAATCAACCCTTTGGATATTAGGCCATGGAAAGCATTGGGAATTGGTTGCACAGCCCTTTATCACTCTGCTAATTTTGGATGAAGTCAGTAGATTATGGATTAAATGCAAAGGTTTATAGAACAGGGTTAGCTAACTGTTGGGCAACCAGTAATTAGCTGGTTGTGGATGATGGTAGTTGTAGTACCCAACAGCTGCATGTACAACAGCTGACTACCTCTGTACAGGCCCCAACTAAGCACCCTATGGTAGGAGGTCCTTGTTGTGCCAACCCATAGAAGGAAAATTATGAAGGCCTCGATAAATAAGCTTCCACAAAAGCGGCTCCCTTAACTACAGATTTATTGGTAGCAGACACCTATGTAACCCGTTGAGGACCAGAGGATTAGACCACGTATTGCAAAGAAATGTCATACACACCACTGGTCCTCAAGAGGTTAAAAATATTTGCCTCCCCAGACACCAGTCATCCTGCTTTGATGGTCACCCATCTGCATCAGAGATGTGGACATGCAGTGTGTACGTGTACAGGAACTTCTATAGGTATCTTTCCTCTTAAAGGGGGGACTATATTTAATAGGAAGAAGTTGCCCTTAATCTGTTTAACATAATGATTTGGTTAAGTAGGTGTCTCTTCATAGCAGTCTGATTTTTATATATAATCCTAATAAAATATCCTTCTATACTCCTTTCTATCTTCTAACGGGACATGAAAACCTTTGCAAGGAAGGAATGTCCCTGTTCAACTGGACAACAGCAGAGTTCAAAGGAAAGGACACCTTCTTAAAACAGTGGGCAACAGGCAGCACTAGGTCTGCATGTGTCCTCACCCTGTTCTCCTAGACAAAGGGGTCAAGCGCTCCAAAACAAGGAATATGGAAATAGAAGAGAGGAAAAATAATAAAACCGATCTAAGTTTAGTATAATCACATGTTGCATATTTCCATATTCCTTGTTTTGGAGCGCTTGACCCCTTTGTCTGCTTTCTTATCCATACCTGGGGATCCTGGTGTTGAATCGATAGCAGCCCAACAAGGAAACATCAGCATATTAATCATTTCTCCATCTAACTGACTAACTTTCGTAAGACCTCTCCATTCTATCATCTGTCTCATTGCTGCAAGAGAAAGGTTGAAGTATTATTTCACATACTAACTTTAATCATAACCTCTATTTCATTTCATCCCATTAACATATCATTCATTCTTGAACTTGACCAACTGGATTTTTTCCCATATTAACATCTATGTGACTTTGTTTTTATTTACTGAATGATTATTGATGGCTATGATTTATTTCTTTGTGATGTATTTTTGGGTAAATTTATTACCCAAGTATATTTTGTCATCTGTTTTTGTAGAATATTATCGGGAATATCACATGAAGTTATATGGTTATGTACCACAGTTAGGTTTTTCTGAATAGACATGTTTTAGTATTTTCAAACACATCACTCTGATACACATTTCAGAACTAGAACCTCCTTTATGATTAACACTAAAATTCAATACAATCTATTTACCTGGAGAGCGCCAATGACGTCCCTTGTGTAGCAGTCCTTACCCTGTTGTCTGGTACAATGGGAACAAAAGGCTTTACCACATAATATACACTTCACCCCAACCTCCCGCCCCAAAAAAGACTTCCCTTTCTCAACGTCTCAATTTCTCAGTGCCCATGCATACCTCTATCTAAAATTGCATTGTTTTTCCTTAACACACAGATGCTGCTGCTCTGAGCTGAGCAGTTGCATCAGTAAAAGGGGCGGGAGGGAGAAACTTTATCATTCAATTACTCTTGAACTGCAACTCTGACAGAATTGAAATAACACTCTCCATGGCCCAAATACTATGAAGATTAATTAGAGCTGCTTTTGTTATGAAACATTACTGTCCCTTTAAGAAGACCTGGCTTTGTTAGCTTGACCTTTAGCTGTCAGTTTATGTAAATTAGCTAGTACTTCTTCGTAAGAAGTGGCAGTTGGGAAGGGGAGCAATGTGGCACTGTCTCTCACATTAGCACTAAATAAAGCTGAACATTTGCAATTTGTTTTAACCATGTTAGTGCCAGAGGGCTATGCAACGCAATGCATTGTTGCCTACTCTGGCACTGAAAGCGTTAATGGGGAAAAAAGACATAAGTTATTTGCTTTTTTCAAGTTGGCTGTTTGTTACAAAGTGACAGTCCTACAGTAACTTTTTGGGTCCTAGAGATCTTCATGCATGAAGCAATGTATTGGAGACCTCTCCAGCAATAAAAGTTTTAATCCTCTGAATTAAACTACTATTTAGGATGGTTAATCAGTGTACAGCCTTTTACACTTGAGGGCCACATATGTGGCCCCTGGGATGAATCTTGTCTCCTGTCACTGTAGTAAACTAAAGCCACTTATTCCATGGGTTAATTTCCCATTAGGGTAGAATGAGGGTGTGGCACTGAGGTGAGATGTAGGAACAGCGTATACCTGGTGCCAACATAACTGGAGACATAGAACTTGATGCCACTTCTAGCTACATTAGCCCCATTACTGTTGATTGTGTGCCAGTTTTATGCTGTGGTAAAGTGCTGAATGTGATTTGTTTTGCAGGTTAGAGCTGTTGGAGCTATCAAGGTCCATGAGAACTTTGACCTGAGAACCTATGACAATGACATTGCTTTGCTTTGGCTGAAAGAGCCGCTGGAGCTTAATAACTTTGTGCGTCCGGTTTGCCTGCCCAGTAAAGAAGAGCCTCTCGCCCCATCCTCTGTATGTGTGGCCACTGGATGGAGAAGCGATCAAGGTACAACTGCTCATGTTGCACACAAACCGGTGTTCCATCTAAGGTGAGGGAACTGCACCACCTAATAATCCCCACCTCTTATTTTTCTATGGCCAGAAAACACGAATAGTCCCTATGAATTTCCCCTTGCTTCAAGATAACAATTTTTTTTTTCAATCTGTCCATGGAGGCAGACATGACAGTTGCTAGCGCGATCAGTCACTCATACTCTGCTGATTGGCCATGGGAAATTTTACCCTTTAATGACCAGTGGTGTGTACAGTGACTTGATATTATCGTGCACCCCACTCTGCTGCTTAATGGGTTAAGTAGGCCCATGCACTCTGCTTCAGTTTGAAAACTGTCCATATCAGTCATGTCCCCTCCATGGGCTTGACATCTAGGACTGATTAAAATAAAAATGTTCTCTCTTGAACAAAGGCAAAAATCACAGGGGCCAGTAAGATTTTCTGGCCATAGTAGTGTTTAAATTGTAAATTGCTGCGTACACTTGTGGCGCTATATAAACAAACCTATTTATTCATGTCATACAGATCATTCAGTGTTAAGTTGCTCACCTCGGAGTAGGGGTAGACAATCCTAAACTGTGGCACTCTGGCTGTTGGAGACCACAACTACAGTTGGTTAAGAATGATGGGAGTTGGTCCCTAACAACTAGCGTATCAAAGGTTGCCTAGCCCTGTATTGGTGGAAACTTTGCTTTAAACTGCTGGCTTCAGGGCAACCTGTTGCACACATGCTTGGCCTTCAGGGGTTAACTTCTAAAGGACTAGAGGTTTGTAAAACATTTCAAAGCAATGCATTACACACCCATATGGTCCTTTAAGAGGTTATAAGCCTCTTCACTAATGCTTTTTGATTGTGTAAAATTCCTTTGTGAAACTGGAATGATAAAGCATTTATGAAAAAATCAGTCAGTAGCAGGGATGGATAATCTGGATCACACTGTAAACCCTTACACCCATAAACTGTCACACACTAGATCTGGCAAAGGTTGGAATTGTGTGTATTTCTTGTAGTGTGGAATAGTCAGTGAGATGTTAGCAGTGGAGCGGAGGTTATAAGAAGTATGGGGAGCTGGAGTAAACATCTGTTCAGGTAGTTTGAAGGGTTGTTTGGATTAGTTGGCCAACTTTAATTTTTAACATCGCAATAATGGGTAGGTAGTTACACTGGAGAGCAAAGGGACATAAGGGGGATTATTCACTAAGCAGTGACATAGATGATAGAGAGGAGATGACTTCTCCATTTTATCTCGTCCCCTAGCCCCTCAATTTCCCCAATGAATCCTACTTTACAGATTTGTGATGCCGAAGCATATAAATCTCCTCCATAGATGACTGGCATTAACATCTGCTGCACATTTTCTTACCGCGGTATTTAGGATTTTTTTTCTAAACAGAATAACCTGCTTTAGGATAGTCTGGATGTGAATTATTCAGTATAGGTAATATGCTAAATGAGGTTGAAAGCTAGTCACAGAAGAGGTTTGTTTGACTTTGTCTCGGTTCCAATTTAACTGTTACAATTCTTAAAGGGTATGTTGGAGTTTAAAGGGATAGTAATTCCTTTTATCTTTATTTTATTTTGTAGGCATTAAAAAAACATGAACGATATAAGTCTTATCTCTCAAACCTTTATGGTTTGAGAGATATTCACAAGCAGTGTTTCCCCTGCCGCCCCTTTTACCTAGTGTAAGCCATCTCTTCTCAGATGTGGAATGCAGTCCATAGACCAGACAAATAACAGCAGGGGACAATCTTCTTCCTATGAGAACAATGAAAGCCCTGCCCCCCTTGACAAGTTTTTCAGGTTTTTCCCTTATCTTAATTGAAGATTGTCCCTCTCTGCAGTCTACCTGGGCACCTCCCTTCTAATCTGGCTGAACAGTGTTACATCAGTAAAAGGGGCGGTAGGGGGATACTTTATCATTGAATTACTCTTGAACTACAACTCTGACAGTATTGAAATAACACTCTCCAAAGTCCAAATACTATAATGATTAATTAGAGCTGCTTTTATTATGAAACATTACTATCCCTTTACCTTCAACATTAAAAGGGATCTATCACCCCTACACAAGTTAGTCGTCTTAGATTATTTAGCGAATGTTTGAAACTTCATTTTTTTTTTTTTTTTTTTTTTTTTTTTTTTTTTAAAAGCTATTTGAGCGAAACTGTATAAAGAGTGCCCTGTACCCTACTTACAGATAGACTGTGGTTACCTGCCCTGTACTGAGGTCTGTCACTCTGCCTCTGCTTCCCTCCCTCTATCCAGCCTCCTCCGATGATGGAGGATTTCTGTCTGTAAGTTGGAGCGCCCTCATTGGCAGAGATAGATATTGAGCAGAGGCAGTGACTGCACCCAAATAGCTTTTTATTTTTATTTTTTTGTATTATAATATAAACTAGTTTTAAACATATTTGCTAAATCTAACTAATAAGACTAACTTGTATAGGGGTGATCCCCTTTAAGCAAATAACCAATTAGCTGTCAGGGTTCAAACGCAAATCTTCTATAACTGCAACAAGTTGTTTGACTTTAGATTATTGTGTAGCGCAGGGGTTCTCAACCCGTGCCCTCAGGGGCTATTAACAGGCCAGGACTTAGGAATTTCCCTGCTAGAGCACAAGTGTGTTGATCAGAGGCTCATTCACATTGATTAACTCACCTGTGCTTTCACAAGGAAATCATCAAATCCTGGTCTGTTAGTGGCCACTGAGGGCATGGGTTGAGAACCACTGGTGTAGCGTGTGTATGTCAGCAGATCATTAGAAATAATGAAAATAGAAGGGTCGTGAGAATGGCATTTTGGCGAACCCAGTCTGTATCTTTGTGTGGGAAGTTATAACCTGGTCAGACACGCACACAACTCTGATCAGTAGGTATAGGTAAGCATTTCACTTCTGAGCTTTGGAGCTTATTTATAAGGCTGTAGTCTAAAGTAGCAAAAGCCTTTGAAAATAAAAATTTGTTCCCACGAGTGCAGTTTTCCATACCCCTCTGGATATCGCCACATACTTTTAAGAGGGCAGCTACTGAGCAATGTATTGAAATAGAAGCCAGACTGAAGAGGTAAAGATTTAACAATGCAAATCTTGCAGAGTGTCCTTGTTAACACTCTTATCCAGGACTTCAGATGATATAGGAGTAAGGATATTGGTATTTGGATACCAAGTATTTATTGCCAGTCTTGCGGATGGGTACAACTCTAGCTACATTTCAGATTTTGGGTATATAAATGGATGACCAGGAAGAATTAGGGATGTATCAGTGCCCACTGAACTTAAGTGACATAGGCAGTTTTCGGCCAGGCCCTGCTTCTGGCTTCCTTGTTAGTTGAGGAAGTTGTCTGTTTATGCCACTAGCAGGTATTAGCATGAATCTGAATTCGGCAGTTCTGTTAAACCAAAGGGAAGCTGTTGGAGTTTGTCTAATACACATCACTTCCTCAATTTTGAGTCTTTTGATGTCTTGTAGACCTTTTTCTAGCATTCACAACATTTGCTCTCATAATGCAGTTGATTTGCCCCAGATTTGCTACACTATGGGACCTGCTCACACAGAGCACTTAAAAGGCGTATAATTTTTTTACAAACTTTGCTCCAATGGAATCTGAAGTGATAAACCAGCTGGGGCTGCTCTGTACAGCCCCAAAATGGCTATCGGCCATCTGTGTGGGTCAGAAACTGATTCTCTTAGCTGGAAAATAACCCAGAAGTGTTTCTCTGCCACAAACATGGCTTTGCGGGGTTACTTCGCTATTTGGCTTTCAAGGCCAAGATAGAGGGTCTACGGGGACAGCTCTTTGCAAAATGGGGAGACTGTGCAGTCGGACTTCAGTGTTGCAGTTGAGTGATATTGTGGGACCAGTAAGGGAGTCCAACGACCTCTCCTTTCACATGCCCATTGTCCTTCCCTGTTAGTTTGCCAGGGGTTCTCCGTGGGTTGGCATTTCTGCTGATGGGACACTAAACAAGCAACACTTCCCCTTAAAGGGATAGTAATACTTTGTTTTATCTTTATTTTATTTTGTAGTCATTAAAAAAAAAACATGAACAATATAAGTCTTATCTCTCAAACCTTTATGGTTTGAGAGATATTCACAAGCAGTTTCCCCTCCCACCCCTTTTACCTAGTGTAAGACCTCTCTTCTCAGATGTGGAATCCAGTCCATAGACCAGACAGATAACAGAAGGGGACAATCTTCTTCCTATGAGAACAATGAAAGCCCTGCCCCCCTTAACAAGTTTTTCAGGTTTTTCCCTTATCTTAATTGAAGATTGTCCCTCTCTGCAATCTACCTGGGCACCTCCCTTCTGATCTGGCTGAACAGTGTTACATCAGTAAAAGGGGCGGAAGGGGATACTTTGTCATTGAATTACTCTTGAGCTACAACTCTGACAAAATTGAAATAACACTCTCCAAAGTCCAAATAGTACGATGATTAATTAGAGCTGCTTTTATCATGAAACATTACTATCCCTTTAAGCAACACTTCAATACAGCACTGTTGGAACTGCTCATTTGATTTGTGCTACTTCTCTCCAGTCTATTGATCGGAGTCTGATTTTGTGCATGCCCATATCTTAGCCATATATTGATTGCCCATATGGGTTGACCAGGTTGCAAAAAGAGTTCCAGCTTGTAAACTATCTGCATGACAGTCCTGTAAATGTCATGCAAATTGGGTATGCTGCAAAATTAATTTTCATATATTTTATATACTTTATTTTTAAATTGTCTTAACTACTTGAATGCCAGAGGTCCCAAATTCATTGCAGAGTAATGCACTAGAACAAGCAGTGAGAATTATATGTGCCCCCTATGATGCGGTTGGTTTGCTTTGCCTTGGTCTTTGTAGAGATGGCTCAATTGTCTGGATCTTTTGAGGTATAGGTATATGGAGCAAAACAAGGTCCTCTTTAAGGACAATAACACCCCCTCTTTTTCTCCCTCCTTTAGTTGGGAGACCTGCCATGCGCCTCCAGCAGCTGCAAGTCCCCATCCTGGACAGCAATGTCTGCAACAATTCCTATTACCAGGGGGCGCTGAGGGAGAGCATGTTCTGCGTGGGGTTTCCATCCCATCAAGGGAAAGAAGAATGTATGGTAAGTGAGAATCAGTGATTTAAGGAGGATTTTACCCCTCATAATGATGCACACACACGCTTGCCTTACTATAGCCAGAAAATTCTAATGGCCCTCATGAATTTTGCCCTTGTGCCTTTTGTTCAAGAGGATCTCTAAAACTGAAGAGATCATGTCTATGGAGGTGGGCATGAGTTGTTAGTAGGACCTCATAGCTTTCTCAATACATATCGTAAATGTTTAACCCTTTGAGTGCCAGAGGGGTACGAGAGTTGTGTACCCCTCTGGCACTCAAAGGGTTAAGGACCGGAGATATGGGAAAACTCGCTCGTTTGCAACGTGTTGCCCTGGCATCTGCTCTTTAACCCCTTGATGACCAGAGATGTATGAAATACCTGCATATGTCATGACTACTCATCTGGTTCTCAACGGGTTAACAAGTTTAATAGGCTAACAGTCTGCTTGTTTGAAAACTACCAGCCACTGTGTGAACTACCTGACCCTCTGAGTGCCAGAGAGCTACCTAACACCAAAAAACCCAAAACTCCACAATCCCTTCTGCAGCTTAACTCCCGATCAGTGCTTCTTAACACTTTGAGTGCCAGAGAGCTACACGATGCATTGCATACCCCTCTGGCACTCAAGGAGTTGACACTCTGGAGCAAATTAATCAAGAAAGGCATTCCAGTGGAATATGCAGAACCTTTGTCAAAGAGAAAATCAATTTACTTAAAATGGGAGTTTTCTGCTTTTTCCTCTTCTAAATACGATGCAATGATTTTGCATGGAACTGCCCTTTGATACATCCTGTTTTATAGCTTGTAGGGAATGTCTTGAGAGAAACATTGTGGGCCATTTTTCATTAAAGTGATGGTAATGTTTCGCAAAAACAGCAGCTCCAACTAATCTTCATAGTATTTAGGCCATAGAGCAGGGCTCAAAATTTCCACTCGCTACTAGCCATTGGCGAGTGAAAAGTTAGCCCTGGTGAGTAGAAATTCAGCCCTGGTGGGTATGTTATGGCTTGCAGTGTTTTTGTCTCTGTTTATTTGGTGTGATTATTATAGTGTATATTTTTTTGGATTACACAATGATTTTGTTGCGGACTGATATTTAACCTATTGATATATCTTAATCGGTTATTATTACCTCATTTTATTTGAGTTGGTCACGTGACACTTCATCATGTTCACATTGGTGCTCCGGGTGTTCAAATAGATGGGTAGATGAATCTGACCGTTGAACCCCTGATGAAGCCATAATGGCGATACGCGTGGGGATGGTTAGAGGTTGGGATAGAACCCAGTCTATCTGAGTCCCGGTGTAGATGCCCTAGTGATGTTTTGTTTAACGCATTTGCCAGATAAGTATATTGTCTTTTGACATGTTTATTACATTTGATGTTACATTTGTCATTATTAGAGTCTGGGGATTCAGTGGAAGCCTATGGTGCTGTGTCTGTTGTGATGTGCAGTAGACGCTCCATCATTGGATCCAATATTTATTCATGCATGTCTTATCTATTGGATGGTATGCAGTATTTAAGTTATTGAGGGCTTATCTTCTATATACAACTACTAGGGACTTTGTATTTTGGGGTTCTACCAAACTATTTGGTTTTAAATGATTTTATGTAAATTGGTTCTTTTTTGTATTCAAATAAAAATGATTCTTTTGTAAACAATTATAAGTGTCTACTACTGAGTGCCTCTTTGAAAGAGCTACTAGTATAGTTACTCTGGGTGGATTTTTCTTTTCTTTTTCCACTACGGGGTTCTATAGTTTGTTTTGTATTGGTTTTTTAGCTCCTGAGTGCACCCCATCATTAGGGTGGAAATTTATTTATGTAGTAGCTAGTTATTTCCTAGTGCCTATCCATATTTCGTATGTTATAATGGCTAGTAGCAAAGGACTTCAAATTTTAAGCCCTGCCATAGAGAGTTATTTCAATAAGGTCAGAGTTGTAGTTCGAGTAATTGAATGATAAAGTATCCCCTCCTACACCTTCTACATAGTGTAAGCCACCTCCCCTCAGATGTGGAATCTGGTCCACAGACCAGACAGATCACAGCCAGGGACAATCTTCTTACAGTGAACAATGAAAACCCTGCCCATCTTGACATGTTTTCCCTTGTGTTAATTGAAGATTGTCCATCTCTGTGATCCATCCAGACAGTCTTGCTGCTCTGAGGTGAGCAGTGTTACATCAGTAAAAGGGGAGGGAGGGGATAATTTAATTACTCTTGAAGTACAATTCTGACAAATGAAATAACACTCTACAAGGCCCAAATACTATGAAAATTAATTGGAGCTGCTTTTATTGTGAAACATTACTATCACTATGTGGTGCAATCAAATGGATATCTCTAGCATTAAAGGGGTTAACCCTTTGAGTGTCTGACAGTAAATAATTACCTCTAGCACTCAAAGGGTTAAAAGTCCTATTTAAGTCAGTGGGTATTTTCACCCCCTCCCCCAAATCTGGTGCAATTTAAATGAGAATTGCACACCTCCAACTAAATCATGAATGAGGCCACTGTGTGACTCTTTTTAAGGGCAGAGTGTTCAAAAGAAAAGTGGAGTTCTAGGAGAAGTCACTTGCACTATAGGGGAGAACTAAAAACTCCCCCAACTTTTTTTTTATTTTAAATGGGGCTTTTAACCTGTTGAATGCTGGAGATGTCTTGGAGACTTCTCCTTCATCCAAGGGATAAAAATTCCCATTTAAACAAAATGTGGATTTTTAGTTCTCCCCTGTACTGCAAATGGTTTGCTCCAGAAATCCTCATTTTTATTTTGAACATAGGCCCTATGTGGGGAATGAGATCTGATCAAATTCATTATTTGACACTTTTTGCATTTTTGTCTTTATTTCAGGGGGACACTGGGGGGCCTCTGGTCTGTCGTAATGAGAAGAAACCATTTGTTCTTTATGGACTTGTCAGTTGGGGTGTAGGTTGTGTAAAGGCTCTGAAGCCGGGCGTGTACACAAAAATCAGGATGTTCTTGAGCTGGATACAACATGCTCAACAAGGTATGGGAAACATGTTTTACACCTGCAACACCACAGCTGGCACTGTGTGTAATTTACATGTGAATCCAGCCCTACTGGCTGTATACCATATCCATGAGAGTATCTGGGAAATCCTCCCCCTTGAGCCCCCAGACAGGGCTCATATTCTGCCAACCAGGGGGATGTAAATGCTGCTATGTGTTAAAGGGGTGTGGCTTAATCAGGTGGGCAGGGCTTACCATTCTTGTGTCAAATGGGCAGAGCTTCAGAAAAAACCCACCACCAGAGAAAATGCCTGACCCTGGAGACCCAGGTGTACCGATTGGTGAAGTTGGTTTGCTCCAGTTCCTCTTGGCAAATTGGAGCAAACCAACTGCACCAGAGGGAACAAATACACATCCTAGTGTAACCCTTTGAGTGTCAGAGTGGTACGGAATGCATTGCAAAGCAATGCATTCCGTACCATTCTGGCACTCAAAGGGTTAAATAGGGGAGGGGGCTTATCCCCTGGAATGCTGCTCTCTTCAATGTACTGCAAAGCAATGAACTGGAGTTTTCTAGCATTCGTGAGGTTAACGCACCCATTTTAATAAACAGCAGTTTTTAATTGCCCCCTGTTCAGATTCCTCCAATTCTTAGCGTAACAGAGATTGCCCTAGTGGGTGCAGATGGCAAAACTGAGGAGGCTGTTTTTAACACTGAGTGCCAGTGGGGTACGCAATGCATTGCAATGTGTTGCATACCCCTCTGTCACTCAGAGTTAATCCACCTAAAGAGATCTTACCCTACAAGCTGGACATCTGGATGTGTGGTGGGTACAGTTTCCTCGGTTTAGGGACTCCTCCCCCCCCCCCCACTGAAGCAATATTTCCTGTTTCTGAAATATACCTGATAATGGCCGATCAGACCTACAGTTTGACTATCCCGGTCTATTATCTCTGCAGTTATTGAAATAGAGAATATCCAGATTAACAAACCGAACACAAGCCAGGCACAGAAGGAGTTGGTCCAAGGTGAAACATCTGCACATGGTAAGAACAATACATGTCTAAAAACTGATGGGTAACAGGACTAGGAGGGGGATTGATTGACTTATCAATGGTTACTAGTAGAACCTGCTTGCTTCTGTAGAGATCTGATGAAGCACCAGCCAGATCATGATGATGAAACGCACTGAAAACACCTTGTTTTCAACAGGCCAGATTCCGAGCTACTGTTCCCTACTAGGTTCCCCTCTATAATGTACCACTTCTGCTTTGGTCCATATGTGCACAAGAAAGTGATGCAATTCTTAAACTGCATCACAGTGAACAAATTCTCCAAATTTGAATGAAATGTGAATTTTAACAGCTGGGGTATTTGATATTCACTGCTTTGCCTTGTAATGTGTTAGAGATCTGAGACATCAGAGGGATTCATTTGGAATTTGGATGAATTTTCTCTTTATGAAGAGATTTATATGCCCAGAAAATTGCTCCAGGCTTACCCTGCATGTGGCCATTTGTATTTCTCCCTAATGCACATACACCATGTATAATAAACTATATCTTAAACTAGAATGTGATTAATATATATATTAATATGCTCCCAATCTAACTTGATGGAATGGTATTCTGCAAGGAATATGCACTCTCCTACCTGAATCCCATCAATAGTGTGTGTGTTCAGTAACTGGTTGTGATTTATCTTGCAAATTATGCTAGCAGGAAAATTAGGCTTAAATGGATAGTAATGTTTCCTAATAAAAGCAGCTCTAATTAATCATCATAGTATTTGGAATTTGGACTGTGTTATTTCAGTTCTGTCAGAGTTGTAGTTCAAGAGTAATTCAATGACAAAGTATCCCCCTCCCACCCATTTTACTGATGTAACACTGCTCAGCCAGAGCAGAAGGGAGGTGCCCAGGTAGACTGCAGAGAGGGACAATCTTCAATTAAGATAAGGGGAAAACCTTGTGAAGGGGGCAGGGCTTTCATTGTTCTCATAGGAAGAAGATTGTCCCCTGCTGTTATCTGTCTGGTCTATGGATTGGATTCCACATCTGAGAAGAGATTGCTTACACTAGGTAAAAGGGGCGGGAGGGGGAAACTTTGCTTGTGAATATCTCTCAAACCATAAAGGTGTGAGCGATAAGACTTTTATTGTTCATGTATTTTAATGCCTACAAAATAAAATAAAGATAAAACGAAGTATTACTATCCCTTTAAGTTTTGAGTGTTTTGTTCTGGTGGAAACTGCATGCGTGCACTCAAATACCAATAATGACATCCAGATCAGCAAGAACTTGGTTCCTCTACAGTACCAACCCACCAGCAGTACCTACCTTTTTAGAGTAGAAGTCTAATTTAATGTTAGCCTTTCTTTGCATGAGATTAACCTAAGACAAAACACTAAACATTGCAAATGTCTAATGGCAGTGTGTTGGTTTGTGTTTTGTTTGTTTTTTGTTTTTTAGGATGTTCTGTTGAGGTCCTGTTGAAAGGGTCAGTTGGTTCCATTGCATCTCCAGGTTATCCATATGGGTATGCAGCTGGCCTGAACTGCTCCTGGCTGATCAATATCTCTCCCAATAGCATCATTAAAATGACCATTGAGCAGCTTTCGATAGAAGAATCTGTAGACTGTGTCAAGGAATCCTTGTCAGTCTATCAAGAGGAGAATGAGAGCAGACAGCTGCTAGGTAAGACCTCAATAAGACCTTTCACCCCTTCCTTCTCAAAGATATTATTGGCATCCTCCTGCCACTCCAGTGACTACCACCTAAAGCTGTCCATACTAGACTGATTCTGAATATGTAATGTGTCTGGATGTATCTGATCTGTTCTCTAGATTCGTGGCCTGAATCAATGTTTCACTCATCCCTAGTCGCAACACAACTTAAAAAAAAAAATTACAATAACCCCATTATTCCTCAGGATTGAGGAATAACTCTCTGCTCCAGTCCTTGACACACCGTCAAGTTAGATTTCATGGCTATCTCTAAGCATTGGTAGAGAGCCACTGAATACTAACCTGTGAGTTAGCAGGATGTCTTGAGAATCTGCACTGTTGTCTGTCCCAAGAACTAACTTGAGAAACAGACCTAGACTACTCTGGACAATGCATTGCAGCCCAGTGTATTGGAGACAGACCAGCTTTAACAGTTTGGGTTTTGGAGATCATGGCTTGTGTGGGAGGCTTTCCTTCTCCCTTGTCTTTCCATGCCTTTGAGCCTCAGTGCCAGAAGGGTATCCATTGAATTGTTTGACAACCCCCTGACACTCGTAGTGTCAAATAGCCCCCATCTTGCAATCCTGTGGGTAACTGGACTGTATATTGCCCTGCTGTGCAGATTGAAATGGTTTCGATAGAACATTTGCTTGCTTTCACAGGAAGGAGATGTGGATTCTTGTCTGCTCCAGTGACCTATCAAAGTACTGGACCCATGATCAGGGTGCAATTCCAGTCTGCCCAACAAGGTTCCTATGGAAAACGGGGCTTTGTTCTGTTGTACAGTATATATGGAGGCCAAGGTAATCTGCCTACTGTCAGTTTGGTTAGGGGAGAAGAAGAAAAAAAAAAAAAATAAATAAATAAAAATATATATACTAGTTGAACAGCCCGTTACACGGGCCACAGTGCCTCTGGCAGCCGGTTGCGGGGCAGTCATGCGCAGTAGAGACTGCCCGCGCCACTGCTGATACAGAGCTGGATGCTCACTTAAAGGGAATGAAGGGCTGTAGGGAGATGAAAATAGCAGAAATTGGAGGGTCCAGAGAAATTCAGAAAAAGTTGACTATAACAAACTGTACCATGGACTTATACTGAGCTTTTTTTTTTTTTTTTTGCGTGCCAAAGAGGTATCCAGTTGCACTGGCTACCTTCCTGGTACGCAAAGGGTTAAGGCCATCATGCATTTGCCATAAAAAAACAAACAAACCTACAAAAATAGAACTTAATAGCTACATTCAATGAGTTAAAGTCCCATTTAAAGGGATAGTAATAATTTTTACTAAAGCCTTGTAAGATTGGTACCTTACTCATGCTCTGAAACACTCTGATTCTTCTTAAATTTGCCATAGAAATTTACCCTTCCCGCCACTTTTCCTGACATCACGGCCCTGGCTCGTGTATGTCAATTCTTGCCGTACGACCATACGGCTAGCACAGAAAGACAAGGAACTAGGTTACATGGTGAAACCCAGCCCCCTTTACACGTCATAGTCCCGTTTGCATTAACTTGACAGCAATGCTGGAACTTCTTTCTCATGGAAATCTGTAGAGAAGCTGCCTAAAGAAGTCTAGCAGAGCTGTGTGTGTTTAACCCTTTGTGTGTCAGAGGGGTACAGAATGCACTGCAAAGCAATGCATTCCCTACCCCTCCAGCACTCAAAGGGTTAAGTAAAATTTTAATCTTCGGTGATCTGCTTGACATTGGTCACCGGTATATAAGCAGTAATACTGAAAGAATGCCCTCTGGGACATGATATTTCTAGACCATAAGGAGTTATACATTCAAAACATATGTTACAAAGTCGGATAATGTGCTATGTGTGCACTGTGTCATAAGCATTGCAAATGGAAGGACTGGACGCGCAAACAAGGTGTTATACCGTCAGATAGTTATGAATAAATGTGTTGGCACAGCCTGAATATGTTGATGGAGAACAGGGAACATCCAAATGTACTAAGCAGGGAAAATATATATCCTAGGACTGTGTAGGCTGTCAGAAACCTCCGCTAAGTAAGAGTGCAGACTAATGCTTTGTGATGCGCTGGAGACCCAGGGCGAGTCTGTGTTGCAAACATATAAAGATTATGAAAATATGGGGCAATGCTGAACAAAGCAAGTGTGCTGGTGCTTTAAACATATAGTAACGTTAGAGCACTATGTGAGAGGTACAGGGGATGCTGAGCGATACAGCTGAGATAATCTGCCTATGTAGCCGATATCTAAAGTCGTCATATATTTGATTCACCAGCAAATCTCTGCTCCACATTGACACATAGTTTTAGTCTTTATATAATTACAAGACAGAATCGTGTTGGATCTCCAGCGCATCTCACAGCACTAGTCTGCACATCTGTGCATTTATTCTCTGCATGTACATTATTCCCAGCACCTAGGTATTACGTGCCACTAATTGTTCGCTTTATTGTTGCACAACGTACATCATATTTGACTAAGCACAAGACGTGTTATATAGAGTGTACATTTATTAACTTGTCCACATATAACACATGCTAACAGTATCTTCTTGAATTGATACATTGTTTCACTATGTTTAAACACTCTGGGCTGCCACATAGAACTGCAGCAATGATCTCCTGTGCATCGTGCAGCATCCCCTGTACCTCTCACATAGTGCACTAATGTTGCTATATGTTTAAAGCACCAGCACACTTGCTTTTTTCAGTATTGCCCCATATTTTGATAATCTTTATATGTTTGAAACAGATTCGCGCTGGGTCTCCAGAGCATCACAAAGCATTAGTCTGCACTTTTAGCAGAGGTTTCTGACAGTCTACACAGTCCTAGGATAGATATATATTCTACCCGCTCGGTTCATTTGGATGTTCCCTGTGCTCCATCCACATATTCAGGCTGTGCCAACATATTCATAACTATTGGACGGTTTGTGTGTTTGTACAGCCTGAATATGTGGATGGAGCACAGGGAACATCCAAATGTGAAGAAAAAGGGGAGTATCGGTAGCGCTTAGGGGTGTGTGTGTGTGTGTGTGTGTGTGTGTGTGTTTAATATGTCAAATTTCTTGGTACATATAAGTAGTCAGGCTCATGACGAGAATATATGCAGACAGTCTAACAGTGATGTGTTCAATCTATGTTCACTGGATACATATATCCACCCTTTAAGGCGATACACTCCTAACTTATCTGGATTGGGACAAGTGGCATTACCACAACAAAAGGAAACAGACTGGACACTGATCAGTCGTGTACTTACTGGAATAGACTATCAGGCACAATTTTCAATTGAGCTGTAACATATGTGTACAGTTTTGTTCTGTGTTCCATACTGCAGTTTTTGCATGTTATTGATATATATTGTCCTGGTATTTATGTTCTGTATTCTTATACACTTTTAGAGTGTTTGTGATCTCTCTCTCTCTCTCTCACTCACACTCACACACACACACACATATATTTTATATTAAGAAGGTTAAAATAGGTAATCCCTTAGGAATTACTATAATACACTGTGGGCAAAAACTGATATAATCCAGAAAAGATTTATCGTTTCTGTTTGAGGGTGTATACCGTATTGCCTGCTTGACATCTATATCTATCCAGTGAACATAGACTGAACGTATAACTGTTAGACTGTCTGCATATATTCTCGTCATAAACCTGAATACTTTCATGTACTAAGAAACTGGACATATTAAACACACACTCACAACCCTAAGTGCTACCAATACGTCCCCTTTTCTTCCTATTTTCATTTGTGATAGCAGACTTATTGGTAGCTGCATTGGGACACCACCCCTCGTTGTCTTGATCACAGTGCGCTGAACTACTCCCCCCAGAACATTCAAATGTACTGAGCTGGGAAAACATCGGTCTATCCTAGGACTGTGTAGACTGTCAGAAAACTCGGTTAAAAGTGCAGTCTAATGCTTTGCGATGCTCTGGAGACCCAGCGTGAGTCTGTGTTGCAAACATATAAAGATTATGAAAATATGGGGCAATGCTGGACAAAGCAAGTGTGCTGGTGCTTTAGGCATATAGCAACGTTAGAGCACTATGTGAGAGGTACAGGGGATGCTGCACGAGCTAGGTCAGCTCCTTATCGGCTACTTCAGTGCTGCTGCAGATTAAACTACTTGTCAGTCAGGCGGGCAGATTGATACGTATGTCAAATAGGTCCCTCACTCTCACGGGACTTCACCATTCCTCCTCAGTGACGCAGCCACCCCCTCCCAAATAGAAAATGCAAAGGCTTGTTCACATTTAGAGCATAATGGCGAGAGCGAGCTTTTTCTCGGACTCTAAGACATGGCTGACATTTTTTTTGAATCGTGGGATATTTTATTGACAAATTTAAGAAGAACCAAAGTGTTTAAGCGCATGAGTCTTACAAGGCTTTAATAAATATTACTATCCCTTTAAGCTAATGGTAATTTTAGTCCAGTTGCTCCACATACCTTTTTGACTCCTTAAGGACCACAAGGGTATGCAAAACACTGGTCCTCACAGGGTTAATGCCCTTTGTGCATTTTACATAGTACAGTTTGAACATTTTCTTTGCTTTCAAATGGACTTTAATCCTTTGAATGCTATGAGTTTCAAACTCCTCATCTCTTGGACTAACTAGTCATTGGAGGACCCTGTTCAAAATTTTTTTTTTTTTTTTTGCCTATGACTTCTCTTGCTTCTGATTCAAAAGAGGCCATGGGTAAGTTTCCACCCACTAGGGGTGCTCCCATATCTTAGCGGCTTCCCCTGCACTTGACTACTGTGGAGGGCAAATTGGTGATCTGGAAGCCACTAGTAATATAAATATATATAATATAATTGTGTTGTGTGTTTTTTTGTTTGTTTTTAAGTTCATGTTTCCAGGGAATTTACTGAAGGCTCCAATGTTACTGCACACAAACCCCAGAAGAGTTGCAGTGATGTAGTTCTAACAAGCGAAGGAACAATTACCTCACCTGGGTACCCAGGGGAATACCCAAATAACATTAGGTAGGCCCATAAAGCCTTGATTAATCTTATATTCACACTGCAGCAATTACCAAAACAAGTGTAACACAGACGCTGTTCAAAATTCTGTTTTGTCCAAGTATTGTGCTATTAGACATAACCCTGGTGTTTTGGGCTTTGTCTTGATTTTATAGCAGTGCAAACTATTTAGCTTCTGTGCTAAGCCAATACTACCTCAAAGTGGCAGTTTGTGCAGCCAACAAATAGTTAATCTCACATACTTTAAAACACATGGTGCTGTTTTTTTTTTTTTTTGGTTTTTTTTTCCCTCCTTAAAAATGCCTTAACCCTTTGAGTGCCAGAGGGTTATGCAATGCCTTGCTTTGCAAGGCATTGCATACCCCCTCTGGCACTCAAAGGGTTAAGGTAACAAGTCAACTTTAAATAGAATAAGATATAAGGTCCATGGAGGCAGCCATGATTGTTGCAGGACTCCAGGAACAATAACTCCTACTCAAGGCTTCCAAAAGTGTTTGTCTTTAAGACATCCATTTTTGCCAGCACATGAAAACATTTGGCTGAATCTAAGAAACATGTGCATGCCCTGAAGGCATTTTTCACATGGAAATGGATATTGCGCATTTCCTAATGCAGGAAGCCATATACTGAACACTTCAGTTGTGAACGAAAAATGAGCTTTTAAGACAAAACTACAGACAAATAAAATCGTTCGCAAAAGCATCTCCTGCATTAGGCGCCTTTTTCTATTCCACTCAGACGGATTCTTTAATTCTGATCACGCCCACAAAAAACATACATAATTCAACAAAATCGTGTTGGTTTTCACACTGGAAATTGTGCATGTTTCCTGCATTCTGCCAATTGTCCTTGCAAAAGCAAAACAGTTTATTGAACAAGGGTACCAAGTGATGAAGAATTTTTTTGTTTCATAAGATTAAAATGGTATTGTGAAAATTTATTAAATAAGCTTTTTGTACGTTTGGTTGCTCTAGAATAGGAATCATTTCTTTAAAGGGGTAGTAATACTTGCAAATTAATAATCTCCAAATTTTAGCTTTGTTAAAAAGAAACTTATTGCCCCCAGTGTCATCTCTCAAACCCTTATGGTTTGAGAGATGATAGCGCTCAAAGTTCCCCCTTCACTGACTGAACGCTGACTGCAGGGGAAGCGGTCGTACGATAGTCTTATGTGCATCAGGCGGCTCTGCGGCTGAGCCGAGATCACATTTATAAAAGAATTCTTTCACTGAAACTGTCTTCTACATGTGCTTGGTTTGCAGTGTGCTTGGTTTGCAAGCACACATAGAAGACCGTTTTAGTGAAAGATTTCTTTTTTATAAAAGTGATCTCCGCAATGCTGCAGAGCCACCTGATGCAAGTAATACCGGATATCCCTGCAGTCAGGGGAGGGAGGGGGGAACTTTGAGCGCCATCATCTCTCAAACCATAAGGGTTTGAGAGATGACACTAGGGGCAATAAATTTCTTTTTAACAAAGGTACAATATGGGGATTAGTGATTTGCAAGTATTACTATCCCTTTAATTCTGCATTATGTCTGTTTTAAAGGGATAGTCTTACTTAAGATGTTGTAGGGTTTATCCCCTGAGTAAAACAAGGGTACTCCCGCTGCTGAGAGATTTTTTTATTAAAAAATTATAACCGCTCAAATTCGAAAATTTTTAGGTGCACTATCACAGTGGCCTGAAAATTTACAGTGGCGCTGTTGCTATACCACCCTAAGGAGATTTATGGTCTACGGACCAGAGCAGTCCATAGGATGGTATAGCAACAGCTCCACTGTAAATATTCAGGCCACTGTGATAGTGCACCTAAAAAATTATAATTTTATAATAAAAAATCTCTCAGCAGCGGGAGTACCCTTGTTTTACTCAGGGGATAAACCCTACAACATCTTAAGTAAGACTATCCCTTTAAAACAGACATAATGCAGAATTAAAGGGATAGTAATACTTGCAAATCACTAATCCCCATATGGTAGCTTTGTTAAAAAGAAATTTATTGCCCCCAGTGTCATCTCTCAAACCCTTATGGTTTGAGAGATGATGGCGCTCAAAGTTCCCCCCTCCCTCCTCTGACTGCAGGGATATCCGGTATTACTTGCATCAGGTGGCTCTGCAGCATTGCGGAGATAAAATATCTCACAGCAGCAGGAGTACCCTTGTTTTACTCAGGGGGATAAACCCTACTATATATAAATAAATTAAATAAATAATATAATTTTAATATATATATTATATATTTATATATTTTATATATAATATACATTTTCTATCTCTTATTATTTTTTTTTCACATTTTAAGTGTTACTATCCCTTTAAACTGCATCAGTCCATGACTATGCAAGTGATTTCTTATGTCTTGTAGCTGCCAGTGGCGGATCATTGCCCCACTGAGTAGGGTTATTCGGCTGGATTTCCAAGCTTTTAAGGTCGAGAGGGACACATCTGGCTGCCAGGACAAACTTCTGGTGTATGAAGGAACTGGAGAAAATAAAACTTTAATAGGTGAGTGACCGTCCTCTACCGTTACTTTTTTTTTTTTATTCCCTTGCCAATGCATTGTGAAGGGTTGTAACACTAAGGGAATGACCAGGAAGTCGGTGGTTCAAAATTGCAGGTGTTCACTGATTGCATGTGTAGTTCCCATGGACTGGTACAGTTGAGTTAAAAAGCTCTCCCTAGCAGTCTGGGAGTTGCAGTCATCTACCCTGTGTGACCCTGATGTCTTCTAGTTCATTGACTGTTGTCAGCTGGAGAGCACTGGCGCTAGCTACTGACCCTCTATTTGTCTCTACAGATGACAAACCAGAATTTACAAAGCAGCCTGATTTTTCTTCTGGGTAGGCCTGCATCCAGAGGAACATACCTACAGAGGGTATCCTCACGATATTGATTTCAAAATTCAGCCATCTTCAAGTTCTTGACTTGTTAAATATCAATGTTGCCAAAAAAGCCTTTAATCTTTAATATCCCATGATGGTCAGCAATTTTTGCCTGTATTTGTAAAGATAAGACAAGAAAGGTTCAATTCTGGGGCAAAACGTGTAACCACTTAACCTTGTGAATGGGGCAAATGGAAACTAGGTCCTAGGAATACGGTGACCTTTAACCCTGACTTTGCTGTACAAAAGGACACCCATCTATATATTTTGCACATTAACCACAGTTTCCTGTGTATAGTGATCTCTACTGAAGTTTGACTCTAGGACTAGGTCACACAATCTCAAAACAATTTACCTTCATAGATTTGAATGACTTGTAACACATTATCAGATTGATGCAGACTCTAACAACTAGTAGTTGATTAAACCCTTTGAGTGCCAGAGTGGTACGGAACGCATTGCTTTGCAATGCGTTCCGTACCACTCTGGCACTCAAAGGGTTAGGTGATCAGATGACTGAGAAGGACACCTATCTAGCTAAATCCTGCTGATACTTATGAAAAGTGGTTTTATTTTTTTCCCCTTGAAAATATCCTATTAATGAAAATGGGATTTGTCTGATATGCAGGTTTTTCCCCAGAACTGCCTTGCTGTCTCCATAGCTACTCTCCTCCCAAGTTCTCTAGCCACCTACTGACCTGATTCTGCTTGTGACAGGAACCTTCTGTGGGGAGATGAGTTCTTACTCCTTGAAATCCAGCGACTCTGAAATGACCTTAATATTCACAACCAACTCGAATGTGACTCTAAATGGATTCACCCTTCATTATTCCTTCTGGGAGGTACAGTCAGGTAAATGACAATAGACTAGAATGCCTTAATCAATCATTTCAAGGGATAGTAATGTTTCACTACAAAAGCGGCTTCAATTAATCTTCATAGTATTTGGGCCATGGAGAGTGCTATTTCAATACTGTCAGAGTTGTAATTCAAGCGTAATGAATGAAGTATCCCCCTCCAGCCTCATTTTACCTAGTGTAACACTGCTCACCTAAGAGCAGCATGACTGTCTGGATCGCAGAGAGGGACAATCTTCAGTGGTCATAAGGGAAAATCTATCAAGGGGGTCAGTGTTATCCTTATACTCACAGTAAGAAGATTGTCTCTTGCTGTGACCTGACCGTATTGAAATAACACACTCCATGGCCCAAATACTATGAAGATTAATTGGAGCTGCTGTTTTTATGAAACGTTACTATCCTTTTAAGCACCAGGGGGTGTGCATCACATTACAAAACAATGTTGCACACCTCTGCATTGTCCTCCAAGGCAGGCACAAGGTTTTGTTTCTGCATTGAATGTCCATGTCGTAATGCAACATAATAATATCTACATTGCCAAATTGATCACTGTCACAAGTTTGGGGAAGGATGGCTTAGTCCCTTAAGGACCAGAGAGATGTGCAGTATGTTTGTTTACAATACACTGTGCACCCTTCTGGTCCTTAAGGGGTTAAAGTGCAGAGGGTCTCTACACTAAGATGTAAGAGAGGTGACATCTTGTGAAACTCACCTGCTCATTCTATGGCGTCTATGCATAAAGCGATCTCAAGATGGAGAGATGCTAGCCTAAGAAGTCTACATAAAATAAGTTACTTGAGCGTTTCTCCTACAGTGGAATTTATTGCCTGTGTCACATCTTTATCGTAGTTCGTACTAGGGGATACATGCTATGTGAGTTTGCCATGATACATGTACAAATAAGATCAAATGCATAATATAAATGTGTGCAATAAAGTGGGTGGGAAGCATCAGGATTTGATTGGTCAGTCTGTGAACCACTGATGGAGACTATTTGTCTAATTAGAAACATAGACCATTTTACATTGTAGTTATAGCGCCATATGCACAAAGAGCAGCAATTCTGGAGTTAACCAACTGCATCATAGGTGACAACTAGAAATTTCACAAATATCCTTTCATTTAAGCTGGGATTTTAACCCCTTGAATGCTCAAGGTCTCCATTGAATTTGCTAAACAGTGCACTGGAGACCTAGCTTTCAAGAGGTTAAAATCCCTGTCTTACCCTTTGAGTTCCGGAGAGGTATTGAGCACATTATGTTGGATATCACTGATACAAAGGGGGTTAAATCCATGTGGTCTTCACTGCACCCTGTGGTGCAGTTGGCTTACTCCAAAATTGCACTTGTCCATTTGTACAGGGCCGGGGGTATGACTGGAGCAATGAATGATATATGTGAGGTAATGGATATGAATCTGTGTAAAAATGTTAACCCTTTGAGTGGCAGAGAGGCATGCAACTCATTGCAATGCATTGCATACCCCTCTGGTAAAAACTGTCTTGGGTGCAAAAAGGGACAGTGCCTCTTACTAAAGGGTTTTTTGTTTGGTTATGTATGTGTGCTGTGATATGTTTCAGCATTGTGGACGTCATCTCAGATGCTAGTAGCATCACGTAACGCTTCAGTTTTTTATTTTCACTCTAGTTTAACCCTTTGAGTGCCAGAGGGGGTACACAACGCATTGCAATGGTACACAAAGGGTTAACTGCCTCCAGGTCTAGAATATTTGTCTTCCTCCTTCTGCCCACTCTTTCCTCTAACCTTCCCAGTGATGAATTAAGGAAAAAGTAACGGCATGAATGGAGGATTGGTGGGATATGATATACGGCAAGGTCTTTACTATAGTACAAGCTTGCTAAACTTTAACCCTTTGAGTGCCATACCCCACTGGCACTCAAAGGGTTAATATTTTTGATAAGCTTTATGGATAAAAACTGTCCAGATTCTCTCCTGTCCATCTTACTTTGTCTCAGGAGAAATTTCCCCTTTAGGTTATTGCATCAAAATGCATTGACCTCAAACTCACTCATGTTCTCTCTTTTTAGAGTCCACCAAAAGAAATGGAGATGTGGCGTCTGTCGGTAAGACTCCTATTTCTTTAAAGAGAAATGTAGATTGGAAGTAACTCAGAAAATATACAGCTGGTGCAGTGTGAGGGGAAATCTAAGCACTCTCAAGGGCTGGGTGTTTTTATTTGTTTATAAATGGTTTTGCCAGGAAAAAAACATGGCAAATTCTAATTTAATGTATGTACTGATCATACCATTACTGGTTTGCTATAACGTCCATTCAGGGAGCTGGCGCAAACTGTACAACAAGGCAGGAATAGTTTAACTGAAATGTTTAACTCCTTGAATACTAGGTCTCCAGTTCTTTGCCAAGCAATGTGTTTGAGAACTAGCTTTTAATCCTCTGAATGCGAGAAGTAGTAGGCGACTGCCTAGAGCTCCAAATTCTGAAGGGAGGAGTCTCTTCTGGTCTGGTCACACCCATATTCTGAATTGTGGGTGTGGTCAGAGCAATCTGTCCTTGTACCAGTTGTATACCCTTTTACTTGCTAGGAGTTGCTTGATTATTGCTTCAACTTTGGCGTGTTGGAGCTGTGTTCAATGCATTAACACCCCTCATTAGAACTTTCCTTCCTACTTATGATGTATTTGTATTGAAGTTGATCTTCTCTCCTCCCCCTCTGTTCCATGCACCACTAACAGACTGACCTTTTTGGGCATTACTAACATTTTATAGCATGCAGCCCCCTGCCTTATAAAATGTAATCCCCTGTATTTTCACGATTATTTCATTACAGTATTTAATTGGTTTTGCTGCTATACCTCCTGTATTCAGGCTTTTGTGACAACTAAGTAGTTTTGTGTTTTTTTTTTTTTTTTTCTTCTTAATGCGTCCCTAATGTGCAATCTGGAGTTTTTGGGGAACTCCTAACTTGTGACTTTAGTGAAGAAGTAATGAAGGTTTCCAGCACACACTTAATTTTATGTGACACAATCCGTGACCAAATTGAATGTTGAGTTTCAGATGTATATCTATGGAAATTATGCAAAAAACGACTTGTTATAGTATTTATAGAAAAGGGGCACCCTAAGTGGAGGTCCAGCATAGCAGTGCCATGGCACCTAGGTTGAGACCCATTGGACTAAGCACTTAGCCCTTCCCTGCCTGCTCTAGTAATAAAGAACTGCAAGCTCTCTACCATATCAAAGTAACAGAGAAGAGCATCTAATACAGAGGTAGTCAACCCTGGCCCTCAAGAGTCAACAATAGCCCAGTTGGGATATCCTGAAAACTTGGACTGTTGGTAGCTCTTGAGGACCAGGGTTGGCTACTCCGATTAGTCTTGCCAGACTTTACATAGGTTAACATTCTCTCTACAAATATTAACACATTCTAACAGGAGGACCTTGCATCTAACACAGGCCAAAATTAAATTGTAATTTGCTTTTAGAACGGTTTGACTTTTTTCTTTTTGTTTTGAACCTGCTTAACGCTTTAACCTTTAAGTGCCAGTGGTTCATTCATTTTGACTGACTCGCCTGTGCTTAATCAGGGAAATTCTTACATCCTCGCCTGTTGGTGGCCCTTGAGGACTGAACTTGGACAGCCCTGCTTTAGAGGGATGATGTGGCCATAGAACAGGGGTGTCTGATGTGTGGCTCATGGGCAAATGCAGCCAGTCTGACTCCAGGTTGTGGCCCACCTGAAACTGATTTTTAAACTAATATTTAATATTCATACCGGACACACATGAACTAGAAGCCCAGTAAGACCTAACTGTACCATACAGTTAAAGAATAGATGTCTGTTTATATAGCAGTATTGTCATTGACAGGCTAGAATTCACCATTGTTATCAATAAAAACAACGGCTTTCGGATTGTGATCTACAACTGAAGACTTTGATGCCTTTGCCATGGAATATATCTGATATGTCTGACAAAGGCTTACTAAAGCGGACCTTTTGTATTTTTTCAGAATGTGGATCAAGAGCATATAGACATAACCATTTCAAACAAAACCTTTTGGGGTTTCCATAAATTGGCATCATAAAGAGGGGTCCATAGAGCACCAAATGTCATGGCACCCTGGCTGACAACTACTGTTTGTAAAATGGAACTACAGTGTATACTATGTGCTTTTTTTTTTTCAAAGGGAAGGTCAGCAAGAAAAAAGTGGCCTCACTGTGTAGATATGGTGTCTTGTGAGTTGTCAACTGACTGCAGACACTTGGAGAATTTTATATATGGTAATCTATATATACTAGTGTAAAGGCCTGTATACACGGGCCAAGGTCCGGGTGATAAGAGGCTGGTCCTGCTCTGCGTCCTGCCGCCGATGCAGTCATGCACTGTAGAGACTGCCCAAAAGCACAGAATGCTCCCAGCACAGAACTCCCAGCACTCTGTGTGTTTGTGCAGTCTCTACTGCACATGACAGCTTCTGACAAACATCCTAGCAAATTATTATATAGGATACTTGTAGAAGGATTGACTGCACTTGCAGGGTTACTTTCAAAGTGTACAAACTATGTTTATTCAAATCGACATTTCGGCCACGTTGCATAGCATTTATCAAAATCAATCCTTCTACAACTCTTATCTATGATTTTTAATATATATATATACTTTTACTACCATTATGAATTGTTGATGTATAGATATAAAAAATAAAACCTTTTTAAAGCTGTTGAACTACAATTCCCGCTATCCCCAACCAGGTTTTGACTAGGGATAATGAGCCTGTCTGCAACAGCTGGAGGCCCAAATATTGATTACCATTGTCTTAGGGGCAATTACAAATACAGACAACTTTGGCTACAAAGTAAAAAAAAAAAAAAATACCAGACTGCTGTATGAATTATGAATTTTAAACTTTCTCCAGCATGTCCCATTCTGGACCTCCTCCCTGCTGGATCAGTAGAGTTGAAGTCCCCTGGCTATCCTGACACATACCCCAACAGACAAGACTGTCAATGGATGATCCAGTCACACACAGGAAAAAGGCTGCAACTTCTAATCAGTGACTTGGCCTTGGAGAATTCTTCACACTGCACCTGGGATTCTCTGAAGGTCTATGATGGCCCCAGTAACCTCTCTCAGATGTTGGGTAGGTACAATTAAAGTGGACCTTTCATATTTAAAGTTTTAACTATTCTTAAAGTTAATCAAGTTGTTTGTGAAAGAAGTACATTTGTCATGTAGTTTAAGAAACTGACCTTTTCTAGATACACTGCGTGGTACTTTATTCAAATGCATTTATTCAAATGAGTTCATCTAGGCAGTGCCCATGCACTAACATAATAGAGGTAAGACAGCTTTCAAGTAGAACTAAATCTTCATACTTTGAAGGGCATTGCCATAAAGTGGAGGTCTCTCTGCCCCCCCCCTCCCCAAAACAAGAAAACAAACCCTGATAATGCTCTCATGGGCTGCACAGCCCTAAACTTTTGTTTTTGTGGGTTTAACTCATTCCCATGGAAGGTGACTTGGTAGCGCATGATGCCCTCTTAAAATACTCATTTAACCATCTGCGTGCAGGACTAACCTCTAACACAAAGGGTTAAGTCAATGATATTTGTTATATCTGGTGCACACTCCAGAATTCCACCCTTTTTTGTATATACAAGATAGTAATGTTTCATAATAAAAGCGGCTCCAATTAATCTTCATAGTATATGGGCCATGGAGAGTGTTATTTCAGTACTGTCAGAGTTGTAGTGCAAGAGTAACTGAATGATAAAATAACCCCCTCCCGCCCCTTTTATTGATGTAACATTGCTCAGCTCAGAGCAGCAGGGTGGTGTCCAAGGGGATTGCAGCGAGGAACAATCTTCAATTAAGATAAGGGAAAAACCTGTCAAGGGGGGCAGGGCTTTCATTGTTCTCACAGTAAGAAGATAGTCCCTTGCTGTGAGACCAGATTCCACATCTGAGGGGAGATGGCTTACACTAGGTAAAAGGGGCAGGAGGGGGAAACATTATCATTCAATTACTCGTGAACTACAACTCTGACAGTATTGAATAACACTCTGTGGCTCAAATACTATGAAAATTAATTGGAGCTGTTTTTGTGAAACATTACTATGTCTTTAAATATTGGTATATAGGCAAACGAGAACTTTTTCAAATGTGAAATCTGTAAATGTGATTTAACACTGGTGCATAAATCTGACAGTTTGCTCCTTTAAGTAACTTTGTTGTTGTAGCCAATCTCTGTGGTCAGAAGAGAGATCTGGTCCTGCAGTCAACTGGCAGCTTCCTGACTCTGCACTTCCACACCGATCAGTCTGTGGGAAACCGAGGATTCCTGGTTCGCTATGGGGAAGTCACAAACACATCACAGACCATGAGAGCAGCCATCAGCCCTTCAATTAAAAGTGAGTTGGTAGCCTACCTCCCAATTGTCCCCATCTGAGACCCAAATCTATCTGTCCCTGTTTCCTACAGAATATGTAGTGTCTCATTACTGCTCAGCAGTGCAACGCACAGTGTTTTAAGCTTTGCATTTATAAATTGGTCTATGTAAAATACAATACTTTTTGGTCATATTCGAAATCCTATATATTCAATTTAAATGAACAATTAATGTTTATATAGCGACACAAGTGTACGCAATGCTTTACAATGTAAGGGTTTAGACAATACAGGGTTACAAGTGCTTTGTAGAGTGCAACTCTGGATGTGAGGTCCCTGCCCAAAAGCTTACAATCTAAATGAAGAGCCATCAGTAGGAAATTAAGTAACATCAGTTCTCAGTACTATCCCCAGTGTCTCTGGGAGATTTGAAGTTTGTTTATTGAAAGGATTACAAATACCTAAAAAGAGAAAAAACTGGTCATATACTTGATAGCATCAGTAAAACAAAATTATTTCCTGAAGCCTAATCTAATCGAATCTTTCTTGTGCTCTAGGGGGCAGCCATTTGTGTGTGTGTGTTTTGTTTTTTACCCCCCCCCCCTTGGCTCCCTGACAATTACCATAGCTAACTAACCATCTCCATAAATTAACTGTATTGGCTATTTTCAAAGTGCACAAATAAAATGAAAAGTACTGGTCAGAGAAGTTCCCCTAGCCTGCCATAGAAATTAGTGCTATAGGAATGGTGTCCTACCTAGGGTTCAGTCTTGGCTCGTTACTGCCTTACACTGAGAGGTAAAATATTAAAGAACATCAAACTGATCTGCTAAAATGGCAGTCCAGCCAAAAAGTGCCAAGCAAATTCCCCTCTGAACAAGAGCCAACCCCCAATGTATGTTTTGGCTTTGTTGCGGTAAATGTCTATCAACCAATATAATTTTGGTGTTGTTGATCCTTTCAGATAATAGCAAGGGGCCATGCATTCATTAAATCTAGCTTAAAAATAGATGTCTTACCGTTAAAGTGTGTCTAAAGGAATCCGTCCCGTTCGGAGACTGGAACTGAGGCTAGAGCGCAGACCTCTTGTCTGTGCGCATGCACCGTCAGTCCCGGTCTCCATACAGTAGACTGCTTTGCACCGTATGGTCACCGGAAGGGACTGACGGCGCAGGCGCACAGACCGCACTAACCTGCCAGTCTCGAAACGGGACGGATTCATTTAGACACATGTATTTTTTTTTTTTTTACGATAAGACATCTGTTTTCAAGCTAGTCGCCTTGCATTTAATGAATGCTTGGCAACTGGCTATTATCTGAAAGTTCCGCTTTAAGGATCAGAGGAGTGTTCAGTATATTGCTTTTCAACATGGTGTACACACTTCTGGACCTTTTTAAAAGGGTTGCCTATGCTGTAATGAACATATCCCATTAGAAGCATCTCCTAGTTCAATTGGCTAAAACAATCACTGGAATTTTGTGCAAAGGGTCAGTCAAAACCAACGTTGCGTACTATGCGTTTCATACCTTTCTGCTCAACTAGATAGGACAGGTATCCTACTCCTGGGTGCATTCTCTTAGATCACAAGTGCCTTACAAATAAATATCCTGAAGCACATCATACTGTTCCTGCTCAGATGAGTCCAGCCACAAAGTTCCAGAAGAGATGCACTTGTGTCTGAGGTTTGCTGCTTCTCTTGGTCAGAGAGGAATTGCCTGGCACTTCATGGCTGGGCTGGACCAGTATGATGCGCTTCAGGCTATATCTTCTATGTATAGAACTTGAGCTAAAAGAGTGCATTCTGGGTAGGATACCAATCCAACTTAGTTGAACTTCTCTAACCACCACTGGTGAGGGGGGGGGGAGAATTTGTCATCCACTGATATATATAGCTGCTACTATATAATTTTATATATACATTAGATTCATTTTTTTTTTTTTTTTTTTTAAGTGCTTTCAAAATGTCTATTAGCCATTCTTTATTTAAAACTTTAGCTTTAATGTTTATGTAAACTAGGCAGTACTTCCTGGAAGAGAGAGAGTTTGGCGGGAGAGTCAGATGTTGGTAACTGACATGCACCAGGTTGTGCCAGACAGTACGTCTTAAAGTGGAACACTCCTTTTTGTAACAACAAAGTGTTTGAAAGCTTTCAAAGGCAAACTAATTTGTTAGACATTTTCTGTTTAAAGCCATATTCTATAAGATTTAGCTTTCAGTTGGTGCAAGTACTCCAGACACAGGAATCTAGCATTCCATATAGCGCTGTGGTACCAACTGTCACTAACTACCAGGAAGTACGAATTCAGCTGCGTAAAGTGACACACAAGGCTAAATGTTGCAGAAACTATTGTTTGAAATTTACAAACTGCTAACATAAATGTGATTCTGTATACTCTTCCCAATAACCTATTGGTTACAAAGTGAGTATTTTGCTAATTTGAAAGTGAGAAAGCTAAATATATTGGCCATTCTTTAGTTAGCTGTCGTTTAACATGTGATTTTGAAAGCCCTTTTATACAGGGTTACCTTAAACGATCATACCTGCTAACGGCTTATTAGCCATGTTTAATATTTCTTAAATAATTGCCTTCACATAGATTTGACTGTTCTTTGTCACCTAGGAAACTGTGGGACCACTGAAGTAGATCCCATAATAAATGGAAGGTCTGACACCATGGCAAAAGTGATTACGGATGAAAAAGGGAATGGCCGCATGGTAGGGGGGCATCCCTCTCCCACTAAATCCTGGCCATGGATTGTAAGCATTCGAGACCAGGACAAAAAGCATTTCTGCGGAGGGGCCATCATTCATGAGAAGTGGATACTGACAGCGGCACACTGCGCCTTTGTGTAAGAAATGAAATGCAGTCATGGCTGGATTGCCCAATGGGCAGATTGGAGCTCAAGGCAGTTGCCCACAGTTCGAGGGTGGACCTCGGCTGTGCTGCCCACACCCACTTTCTGAATTATGGGTGTGGCCAGAGCAATTTCAATGCCATTCCAGCAGTCTTATACCAATTTACATGTCTATATCTAGCATCCATTGTGTTAAACACATGGCTGAGTAATGCATTGGGTATCGCTTTAGCAACCAAGGGATTCAAGCCACCTCCATTTTTATAGGCCAACGGTACTTTGTGTGTCAGGAAATGGTGGGTGAGATTGAGGGCAGGGTCATGTAATTAGAGGTTTGGCCATGGGCAGAGCTATGGGCGCCTAGGGGTGTCTGTGATAAAAATTAAAACATTGTTACAAAGTTATATTTAAAACTTTAAATTGGGCTGTAATGACTTTTGAAACTTCCAGCAGTGGCAATACCCTTGATTTACTTGTCAAAGTATGGGGAAAAGTGTGTACACATATAATTTGTGTGTATTTAATATTTGTATATCTTTTTGAGTGCCAGAGGGGTACGCAATGTACCCCACTGGCACACAAATGGATCTATTCTGCCATAATCTAACTCTGACACTGGTAATAATAATGCCTCCCTAAAAACCTTTTTTAAGACTTATTGGGAAGTAACCCATCTGATGGATCAACATAATCCCAAAATTAGCAATAATACAGAAATGGAAAGCCAAGCTATAGAGGCCATGAAAATCCATAGTTGTCTTTTCAGTGAACAAAGGGTGGGGGAGGGGGGTAATACTTGATTTATTAAGGATTATAGAGAATAGCTATTAAACCATTTAAGACCAGTAACATCCTATATAATAATTCGCTAAGTTGTGTGTAACGCCCGACATGCGCAGTAGACACTGCTGCGCGTGCGGCAGTCATGCGCAGTAGAGACTGCCCCGCGACCGGCTGCCAGAGGCACTGTGGCCCGTGTAACGGGCTGTTCAACTAGTACATAATACTCCCCAGAGACCCCACTGTATTCTAGTGTGCAATGGATCTCCTTCAGTAAAGTAGCAATTGGAAGTATACTTAAAGGGATAGTAATACTTCGTTTTAACTTTATTTTATTTTGTAGGCATTAAAAAAACATGAAGAATGATATAAGTCTTATCTCTGAAACCTTTATGGTTTAAGAGATATTCACAAACAAAGTATCCCTTCCCTGTTCAACCAGATCAGAAGGGAGGTGCCCAGGTAGACTGCAGAGAGGGACAATCTTCAATTAAGATAAGGGAAAAAGCTGAAAAACTTGTCAAGGGGGGAAGGGCTTTCATTGTTTTCATACAAAGAAAATTGTCCCCTTCTGTTATCTGTCTGGTCTTACAACCAGATTCACATCTGAGAAGAGATGGCTTACACTAGGAAAAAGGGGCGGGGAGGGGAAACTTTGCTTGTGAATATCTCATAAACCATAAAGGTTTGAGAAATAAGACTTATATCATTCTTCATGTTTTTTAATGCCTACAAAATAAAATAAAGTTAAAACGAAGTATTACTATCCCTTTAAGAAGTTGAGGGGGTGTTACTTGGAGATAAAAAAAACTTGTAGGTGTTAATCCAGAGTCAAGGAATGCGGACATGGTAGAAATCTATACAGAGGGGATGCAGCTCTTCACAAGGTCATTAAAGTGAATTAACTTTGGTCTCCTCCTTAGTGTTGGCTCAGACAGGGTGTTTGTGGGGCATAATGACTTGACGGACAGCGTAAGCCAAGAGGTGATTGTTATCAAAGCCTATGTACACAAGCTTTATGACTCAAAAAAACTACCTCCCAGTTATGACATCCTTCTGTTGGAATTGAAAACTCCCATTGTGCCTGGTAAGTGATGGCTCCATAGGTGTGCATACATTTTAAAATGTAAAATAAAGAACATACTTCAAGTTTGTATATAAGTTGAGCACACACTGGTATATATCACATGTCAAACACTGGATATTCCTGACCCAGAAAACAATACCAAAAAATAGAAAATAAAGATGGGTCTTTGAGTACTCAATCAAGTAATATTACGCCAAGGAAAATTAAACTGTTAAAATCACAGGAGACAAAGCTAACAAGAGACTCCCCTCATCGCATAACAAATTACATTAAAGAGATAGTAATACTTCATTTTATCTTTATTTTATTTTGTAGGCATTCAAAAAACATGAACGATATAAGTCTTATCTCTCAAACCTTTATGGTTTGAGAGATATTCACAAGCAAAGTTTCTCCTCCCTCCCCTTTTACCTAGTGTAAGCCATCTCTTCTCAGATGTGGAATGCAGTCCATAGACCAGACAGATAACAGCAGGGGACAATCTTCTTCCTATGAGAACAATGAAAGCCCTGCCCCCATTGATAAGTTTTTCAGGTTTTTTCCTTATCTTGATTGAAGATTGTCCCTCTCTGCAGTCTACCTGGGCACCTCCCTTCTGATCTGGCTGAACAGTGTTACATCAGTAAAAGGGGCGGGAGGGGGATACTTTGTCATTGAAGTACTCTTGAACTACAACTCTGACAGAATTGAAATAACACTCTCCAAAGTCCAAATACTATGATGATTAATTAGAGCTGCTTTTATTATGAAACATTACTATCCCTTTAAGAACACCACGTTGTTGCTAAACACAAGAAACCATTTTTTATAGTATCGATCATGCAATCCTGTTTCCCTAATCCAAGTAACCTATGCTGAAATAAAGTGCTAAATATTTGTACCGTCAAATGTAAAACTATAAAGCAATATTGCAAAAACAATCGTCCAAACTATAAACAGAACTCCAATAGAATGGCAAACCTACACCACTGACTAGCATGAAGTACAGCTGAACATGAGGATCAAATCCTCTTAGGGATTTAAATAGACTGAAGTGATCAGATAGCCTTGACAAAGCCCCAATGTGCAGTGATGAAACGCGTTGACCTTTTCCCAAGCTCCATAGATTTGTATCATGGTGCCATCTCTGCACCACAATTAAACATAATTGCAAAATATATAATCACTCTGTGGGTGGAAACATGAATGCCAAGCTGACAAACATGTACACAATAAGTAAAGTGGTTTGAATTCAAATACGAGTTGGGACCTGGACCAGAAAGCACAGACGAAGGTGGTTGAGAGAAACATTACTGTTGTGTACTGGACTCTGGTGGTTAACCCTGTTATGAGTGATGTTGGAATCCTTCTTCAGCATTGCTATATGCCTTATGCAAATGATCTTGTACTTCACTAATAACGGCTTATGCTTTCTGGCTGCATTACAATTATGTTGGGCTCAGTTAACCCATAATAAGCTGTTCTATTGGAGTTTTTATATTTTTGGTGCATTTTTATCTATTTCTTTCTACTTAACAGTGTAGATATTTGCCATTTATTTTCATAGAAGGAATATATCTAAGGGATAACGATCAGGGAAATAAGATGGCATGATATAGAGATACTGTAGAGCACGGCCACCAACAGGCCAGGATGTAAGGATTTCCCTGACTAATCACTGGTGAGTTAATCATTGTGACTGACTCCCCTGTACTTAATCAAGGAAGTTCCTACATCCGAGCCTGTTGGTGGTCCTTGAGGACGGACCATGAACAGCCTGTTTATAAAGGTGTTACCTCCATATGAAGTAATTAATTTTTATAGGGGCACTCCTCCTCCCCTCCCCTTTTCTCTCCCCGTACAGATGACACTGTTTCTGCAGTTTGTTTGCCAGGCAAAACAGAAGTTATTACAAATCCTCTTTGCTTAACTGCAGGATGGGGAATGACTGATCCATCAAGTAAGTATCTTCTCTGCCTCATTTACCCTCTACGCTCCAATGTTCCTCTTTCCTGCTTGTCTCCTTACTGCTCCACTTTTCTTCAAATCCATAGAATAGTATAAGGTGGACCTTCTTTTGTCCAGATATACTTGGCCCTAGTGGCTTGCATGTGTTAAGAGAAATAGCCCCTAATAAAACCCACTTACCTTACCATAACCAGAAATCCTAATGACCCCTCTGAATTTTGACCTTGTGCCTTTGTTAAAGAGAATACTTTCTGACCATCCTGAATGTGTCATGTCCATGGAAGTGGACATAACAATTGATGGCAGTTTATTCAATCTGAAGCAATCAGAGCGCGTTTGCCTACATAATGCTTAATGACCAGCGGGGTGTGCAACGTACTGTAAAGCAGTGTATTGCACACCCCTCTAGCATTTTAAAGGGATAAGAATACTAAATGTAGTGAGCAGAGCTTGCAGTCGTGTGGTACTGCCAGAACCTGTCAGGTCTGCCTCCATAGTCATGACATCCAGGACTGGTGGGTAACATTTAGGTACCCTACAGATGGACTACAGCCTTATTAAATGAGCTGTTGCACCTCTTGTGTGTACAATTGTAGCTCACACTGAGAACATTCATAGCAAGTGTGGCCACAACGGCACAGTATAGCCACAAAATACCAGGCACACTGCCTCTGCATTGAAAAGCCAGGTGAACATTCTAGTCTTTAACTGTGTTTCACTTGGCAATCTCTAGGTGTAGAGCACAGACTTTGTGCCTTAACGTCTGATGCACCTCACTACTGAAGCTCACTAAAGGCCAAAACACACATCTGTGGTGGCTTAAGATTTGTCATTCAGAAGAGATCTTCCTGAAATTTCAAGGCTGGACTCTCTGTGGCTAGACCTATACTAATATAAATATGGATATTTCTAATTTTAATAATGTAACAGCAAAAAAGTGGTGAAGCAACAACTGAGGTATTATAAAGTGCAAAAAAATGTTAACAGTCCAGCAGCAGGAGAAGAACATATAGCCTAATCCTGCTGAAGGTGTTGTAAGGATAACATGACATCGGGTGCAAGGCTGCATATTCCCATATTTACACTGATGTTACAGGCAAACAAAGCGGAATCATGCAAGACAAAAAAGATGCTCCTGGTGCAGTACCGTCAATAATTCACTATTACACCAACCCGTCACCAGTTTAAGAAATGTACTCACAATATATAGTGATCAGCTTGACACACACACTACACTGCGGATATCGCTTAGTGGGTATGTTGACACTGTACCCCCAACAGTGTGAATTTATAGATCTGGCAGGTCGCTCCTCAAAACAACTCTCCGGAAGTATGAGATCTGCAAGAAAAACAGAGGGCGCCCAGTAGTGCCTGTTATCTTTATAATAAAATCAACATGAAAGGATTCAGAATGTACTCACGAGTAAGATGTTTGTGGAGGGGCATATGCCTGAACACAACAGACCAGGCTTCCAAAGAATTAAACCTGTCTGTTCCAGTAAGACCGGACTGGAGTATGAAATTCACAAGATGCTGCTTGTTTCTCAAAATCTATTGCTTTTTTTTTTTTTTTTTTTTAATTTAAATTGTGTATAACACAATATAAAATTATATCTTTAAAAAAATCTCTTTGCAAATTGCAAAGGCTAGCTAAACAGTTTAGTGAGATTTTGAGAAACAAGCAGCATCTTGTGGATTTCATACTCCAGTCTGGTGTTCTCTGAATAGACAGGTTTAATTATTTGGAAATGTTGTGTTCAGGCATATGTCCCTCCACAACCATCTTACTTGTGAGTACATTCTGAATCATTTCATGTTGATTTTATTATAAAGATAACAGGCACTATTGGGCACCATCTTTGTGTTTTTCTTGCAAAGCAGAATCATGGATGTGATAAGATACTTATAGATCAGGAGGATGCAAATGTACTAACTGATGTTGGAATCCGACCCTAGGCAAACACATGGAATGTGTATTAAATGGACACGTATTTCGGGGAACAGTGTATTGAGTGGTTTCTGCATTGAGAAAAGGGTCTGCTTTACCCCAGATGTCTATATGCCATTTCAGCTGTACAAAATCCATATTCTGTGTGCCAGTGAATGCGATCAGCTAGGCAGGTGTAACTGTAGGAACTAGTGGTTCTTCATGTCATAGAAGGACTTGCCATATACTACTTGCCCATTTCATGCCTATGGGCAATTGTTCACTATACTGTCATACTATTACCTGGTCATGCTCCACCATCCTCCTTTATTGGCCACTTTAGGTTTTCTAGGACATTCCTGCTTCCTGTATTTTACTTGATTATCAAGCTTCCTCATTGCTACTGTCCAGAGTTGCTTTGTAGCCTGACCAAAGCTTGTCTATGAAGCCACTCTCCTGCCCAGTTTCAAATGAGCCAGAAGATGCTAAAGATGTAAAGAGCAGGTTTTATGATGGTTGCCCTGTTCCTGTCAGTTTACCTGCTGACTAAAATCTGAGGTCTGTTTTGGGTCATATGGCTTATTCCCTCTGTTTTACTGTTGTCATCCAGCTGTAGAGGCCGGCTTTAACATGGTGACTCTTGAAAGTGATAGCCTGAGAGAAGGGTTCTCTAGGCCAAGCATTGAATATGCTTAATACCTATAAACTGGTTTCTTCTAACCCTTCATAGGTTAGGGTCTGGTCGCTGTTAAGTGGTGTGAATAACATGGCTCACATCCTTCTCTTGGCCATTTTCTAGGCCTGCCACCAAAAGGGGCTTCATCTTTTGTTTTTAGCAAGGTCCAGATCTCAGCCTTGTCAGTTTTTTCAGAATCTTATTGCTCTGCTGGATGTTCAAGCTTTTTTTGAAAGGGGGCATGTGCCTACCTCATCTTCAGGGATCCCACATCTCCATGGGCTATAAAGCTTAGCCATTGGAGTACTTCAGAGGGATCTCCTTTGTGTGTGTTTGTTTTGTGTTTTGTTTTTGGGTTTTAATATAGTTTGTCTTAAACCCTGATTCCTGCTTCTCAATGGACGAGAACAGGACCTTCACAATTTGGATTTTGTTACGGGTTTTAAATACTAAATTCATCACACTGAACTTTTTCATTATACCTGAGGATCCATGTACAGGACAAGCTGTGCCCAGGGTTATTGTAACCTGTTGGATCAAGGCAACAATTTGCCAGGCCTATACCTTTAGACAACAACCAGTGCCTTTTTAGTAGGTGTTCCCTGGGTCTAAAAGACCCAGGCCTCTACAGTGCAGTTGTGCAAGGTGGTGCCATGGTAGTCATAAATTTGCTAAACCATATTCATTGTACTTCCACCAGCTTTGAGAGGTCCTCTAGGTGGCTTGTACAATACACTTAAGTTCCAGACAGGGTCTCCTTCAAGTTCTCCTTGCATATTTCCTATATGTAAAATGAAGGTGTGCTACTGGGGTGGGGTTAAGTGGAACTGCAAGTGAGTCTTCTCCTCCAGAGCTCTAATGTTGCCAGTACCCTGCCTTTCTTGATGGTAGCTACTTAATCTCATGGTTACTGTGCTCCACAAGGACTGAGACAAGGATTGATCTGTAAGTATACAAATTCTCTTTTCTAATGGCATAGGAAGTGGCCTCAAATATAATGAATTAGTAATCTTTGCAGGGAATTGGCACAAAGCCCCACCAATACAGGTTAACTTTTAACCCCTTGAATACCAGAGGGCTACACAAGCTTTTCAAAGCAATGTGAATTGTGCATTCCTTTGGTACTCAAAGGATTAAAATTAACTTGCAGAAAAAATGTCTAGTACCACATAAATGGATTAATTCACTGTAAACTAAACTTGTCTTGGGGCAATAGGTTCACTTTAAACTTTTGCACACCTGTTTGGCCCTTTAAAGGGGAGACAATGATTTATTTTGCAGGGAAAATGATCTATAGTCTTCCAGCTGGAAAAGTTAAATAAAAACGGAGTACTGTCTTATATCTGCATCTCTCTTCTATCCTAGAACAAATCTACGCAAACAAACTTCAGCAGGCTAAGCTGCCTATGGTGTCTATGGAATCCTGTAAGAGTTACTGGGGGAAAGACGTGACTGATGGCAATCTCTGTGCGGGAGCAGCTGGAGCCTCATCTTGCATGGTAAACTTTAAGATCAGGTCATCGTGATAGTTTCATGGGCTTGCCATATAGACTTCAGAATAGAGGGGAAAAAAAATGCCACATGATCATTAATCGGTTGTGGTTTTAAATGGGAAGACCAAAAACCATGAATTGAATTCCCCCCCCCCCCTTTTTTTTTTTCTTTTTTCTTTTTTTTTTTTTTGCAATTTTCATGCAGGCAGACATTACACTTGTTATCAGTTGCCTTTTCAGAATAGATCAGGCACTTGATAAGCCTACTTAACCCATAAGAACCAGAGGTTTGCATACCCTTCTCCTAATCGGTATCATTGCCATGCTCACTGAGCAGAGTGAGATCTTGTGGGTCTGGTCTGCCTCCATGGCATTCAGGACTGACTTGAAGATCTTCTTAGATCAGGGAACAGGAAAAATTAATAAGCGCCATCATTTGAGTAAACCTCATAGAAGTGACTTCTAAAAGTGTATAAAGGACTGAAAAATTTGATATGCAGCAGTCATACCTGGTCCTCCACTGCTAACCACTACTGACCTCATGAAACACCCCTAGAACAGGGGGCTGCACTGCACTTTTATCCTCAGTCCCTCCTAGGGCCAGTCCATTTAAATTCTTGTGGGCTGTGCCAGGTTTTGTTCGTACCATTTGTTCCACCTTTGGAAGTTATTTGAAGGCAAGTTGAGATGGGGTATTCAGGCAGACCTGGTGAACCCTACCCTCTGCTACCCAGAGTGTTACCTGAGGTAGCAATAAAGAAGTTGGCATGATCTCTGGGAACAAGTGGTCATCATAAATATACCCCTTGCAGTTACATACCTTCCAACACTTCAACTGGCCAAAGAGGGATGCCTTTGTTTAGGGGGTTTTGCTGGATGTGTGGCTGGTGGGAGGGATATTGCCATCTAATTTGTAAACACATATACTACAGTCTAAACAAATATGAATGATTTATTGCTGTGAAGAAAGGTCATACACTTCTATACACATCACACAGTCAGATCTCCTAAATACAGGGACACCATAGTGGTAAAGGGGCACAGACAGATTTGGGTCTCAGAGGGACACTTGGGAGGTATGCAGTCAGAGCATTGATACGAAGGAAGGTGCTAGTACACAGTCCTGTAAACATGTACCATGTAAGCATGGTGTGTGCACTTACATTTCAGGAAGCCTGCCTTAGGGGTTATGTATCATTGGTAGCAATAGTGTGGAGGATGTTGGCATGCATTACAAGCCCTTGAGAGTGGCTGCAAGTGATATTTTGGCATCAAGAGGAATGTAATGAGTGTAGCGGCTCAAAAAGGGGAGGCTTGCTGACTGGCTGTCTATAGTCTCTGCTCTCCTGTGTGTGCTCACGACACAAATCCCTATTCGTTTTTATCATTTGGTTTAATGAGACTGACAGAAAAATCAGATTAACTGTTCAAAAACTACCAGCGCCAATCAGAATGAAATCTGTGTGCTGGAAAAACTGAATGGATTATTTTTTCTTCCTCCATGGACATTCCTGGAGGCACATTTTTAAAGTACATACTGGCATTACTCAGCAGGAAAAGCCCTACACACACACCACACACAGTGCCCATGTACATTGGTCACAGTGCCAGGAAGCAACAGCTGTGGTGCAGTCATGCACAGAAGAGACTGCCCACGCCTCTGCTGATACAGAGTGGGAAGCTCCGAATTTAAACCATAAAGTGGAAGATGGTCTAAATTCAGATCACCCTGCTCCGCTATCAGCCGCAGCGCGAGCAGTCTGTACTGCACATGACTGCAGCACATGCAGCAGTTGTCTACTGTCCATGACTGCTTCTGACAAACATACATAGCAAATTATTATATAGGAGATATATAGATATATAGATATGAGCCTGGATTCCACTGCAGCTGGTAACCTTTTAGCAAATAATCTACAAATGTCTCCATATACTTAACCTTTTGAATGCCAGGGTGATATCTAACACCATTCAATGCACTGGATAGCTCTCTAGAACTCTGTTAAATGGGAATCTGTTATATAAAATCAGTTAACTGCTGTGTAATGTTAAGGTGCAGTCTGAGAACCACTGGGCTACCACACTTATGTGGAGGTATAAATGTTTAATATAGTACAAATATCTACCTTATTATATACAGCTGCAAATTATAATTATTTGCTTGGAATTTTGTCCCTTTCTGCAGGGAGATTCTGGGGGCCCGCTGATCTGTAAGGTGGGGGACCGTTATCAGCTGACTGGAGTAGTGAGCTGGGGTAGTAATGACTGTGATGGAAAGGCACCTGCTGTATATACCAAAATATCATTGTACACGGAGTGGATAGAACAATATGTTGGCGCTTAATAAAGAATTGTTACAATGTTTCTGTCCTGCTTATTGTGTTAAAAAATACTTATATATATAAAAATATAATAATCTAAAACAGCACATTCAAATAACCTTTTTTCATGCTGTAGCTAGGCCAACTTTTCTCTATACACATGAATTTTGTAAGGATTTTCCTGCGGAGTTAAATGAGGGTCCCTACCACTGGGAAATTTGATACAGAAGTTTACAACTCAAACCTGGGCAACAGACCACAAAACTACATTTCTCTTGCTGTCTATGGAAAAGGTAATTCTCATGCATTCATGGCCGGTAACTACATTTCTCGATTATGATGGCTTCCATTGCAGGTGGCAATCTTATCATGCCTCTCTAAATTACTCCATAGACATTAGTGTATGCATCTCTTATAGTCTGTAATAAATCCTCCTCCTAGTATGAAAGGTGGATAAATGATAGAAGTATTTTCCATTTTGAAGTGTTAATTGCCTCAATATTGCACAATGTAATTTAAAAAAATTTCAATTTATATGAAATATTGCAATATAGCTGTGGCCTAACCTATGGAAGAATTTAAGTGCTTAACTTGATCATCAGCTTGTACTTGCAGATCTTTCTCATCAGGGCAGGGACCCTGTGGTCTTTGATACTGTGCACTTTTTTTCAAAAATGTTCCTAATAAAAAAAAAAAAAAAAAATATATATATATATATATATATATATATATATATATATATATATATATATATATATATATATATATATATATATATATATATCATATATAATAATTTGCTGAAATGTGTGTAACTATGCAGTCATGCGCAGTAGAGACTGCCCATGATGCTTGCAGTCATACACAGTGGAGACTACCTGTGACGAGGCTGATACAGAACAGGATGCTCCGAAGGAGCGTCCAGCTCTGTATCAGCCGTGGCGTGGGCAGTCTCTACTGTGCATGACTGCCCTGTGACCAGCTGGCACTGTGGCCCATGTAATGGGCTCTTCAACTAGTATATAAATAATAAAAAAATAAATAAATATATATATATATATATATATATATATATATATATATATATATATATATATATATATATATATATAATTACACTTTTTATTTCTTTTCTTTGAACCTATGTGGATTAATTTTCTTAGATTTCCAAAAGAATGAATGTGCCCTGGAGGGGAAAAAAAGGTGGGGGGACACCCAGGAAGTGAATGGAGTGCAATTAGTAGTTATCTGTACCCCTAGATCTCACTTCCTCCAAAAGAGATCTGAAAACTGTGTATATATACACACACTTTATTTTTTTTTCTTTGGCGTACTACTGAGAAGGTCCCCAAAACACATTCCTAGCTACACCATAACTGCAAGGGTACATTCTGCTGAAGATCTAATGTTTATTTCATCCTGTCGAGTGTCCCAGCAAGGGATATTCACAAGATCTAGGACAAAGGTTATGAAAACTGTGGGTTGTGCGCACGATATGCAAGAGGTGTATGCTATTAGCGGTTATAGGACTGTCCTCTCCAGTGCACCACTGTTTTCTGCACAAACTATGCAAGTCTGTGGTATCACCTCTTGTAGGATGGTCCCTCCGCTGCTGCTCTGTCCTGTGCAATGGAACCATTTGAGCTCTCTACAAGGACTTTATCTGCCTTCACTGTTCCATCTGCAAGAGCTTCCCTGTGAGCACTGTATGGATATAACGCTTTGAGTGCCAGAGGGTTTGCAAGGCACTGCAGAGCACTGTATTGCATATGCCTCTGGCACTCAAAGGGTTAAATGACATGTGGAATAATACTTTCTTTGTAATCTCATTACTGACTTTCTTTGGGGACACAATATGGGATCAGATGAGGGGAGGGGTTTTTAACAAATGTAAAACTGAGCATCATCCAAAGATACTGTCCTTTTTGGGTGGTTTAGATAAAAAAAAAAAAAAAAGAGAAAAATAATATCCTCGCTATGTCACCTCAGGAAGAAAACTACTTTCCCAAAACAATATTGCCAACATGGAGGCAAACCAGAGTGCCTATTAACATTTGAGTGCCGGAGGTGTATAGAAACCATTGCTCCACAATGTGTTCTGTACCCCTATGGCACTCAGAGGGTTAAAATGATAGTAATCTTTCACAATAAAAGCAGCTCCAATTAATCTTCATAGTATTTGGGTCATGGAGAGTGTTATTTCAATACTGTCAGAGTTGTAGTACAAGAGTAACTGAATGATAAAGTATCCCCCTCCCCCTTTTACTTAGGTAACACTGCTCACCTCAGAGCAGCAAGACTGTCTGGATGGATTTCGGAGAGGAACAATCTTCAGTGATAATAAGGAAAAACCTGCCAAGGTGGGTGGGGTTCTCCTTATGATCACTGTTTTTTTTTTAAAGTCACTTGCTGTGACCTGTCTGGTCAAGAGATCAGATTAACCTCTGAGGTGAGCAGTGTTACATCAGTAAAAGGGGCGGGAGCGGGATTATCATTAAATTACTCTTGAACTACATCTCTGACAGTATTGAGATAGCTCTCTCCAAGGCCCTAATACTGTGAAGATTAATTGGAGTTGCTGTTTTTGTGAGACATTACTATCGCTTTAATGTTGTCTGCTCCATGGATGCTATGAATCCTAATATGTGCTTTTGCTTTATGAAAGGAGTGAAGTATCAGCCATCACCAGCAAATACACACACAAGTCCAGAAACTAGGACACGCATGAAAAACAAGAAAGGGAAGTTGGGCAATGCTGTCCCACACTATTAGTATAATATACACCCAGGTATGGGTAACTTCAGTCAGTCGTGAGTTGGTTAAAAGTATATAAAACCAGGACTAGGTAATATTAATCTGTGTCCTGGATCTGATTACAGGTATAACAGGGATTAAAACTTAAAGTCCTTTGCGACTAGCCAGACTTGAAATGTTACTCGCCACTGCAAGCAATAACATACCAACCAGGGCTGAATTTCTACTCGCCAGGGCTAAATTCTCACTCTCCATTGTCTAGTGGCGAGTGGAAATTTTGAGCCCTGGGTAAAAGATGTATAAACCCAGGTATGGATAATATTCTGTGTCCTGGAATTGGATACAGGTATATAATTAGTGTCCTGGATGTTAAATGTGTGTCTCTTGTTCCTGGCAGCCCCGTCTGGGACAATACAAAGTCCTAGAATGAAAACTCTAGAGCACAGAGTCCCAGACAGTAGAAGGGGAACTGCTTATTGTCTACTGTGACAGGAAGTGATGCCTCTGCTGGGCTACAAATATGACTTCAAGACAGAGCTCTACATGCTAATGAAATAGTGTAATATTGGTTTAAGGCATTGGGCTTGAAGTATATTTTCTTGTAGTCCACCACAGGCAGCTCTTTCTGTCACAGCAGTCAATGGGCAGTTCTCTCGCTAGTGTTAGAACTTGATCATGTGTCAGAGAAAGAGCAGGTCTTGCACTAATGCTCAATGAGGAATAGTGACCCATCAGACAGCTGCACTAGAGTCGAGGAAAATATTCTGCTGCTCTTCTCTTTGCAGTGTCCCTGAATGACAGAATGGAAAAGTGATCACTTTATAGATAATATCAGTCTGACTACTAGAGTTGGTTACATGTATCTAATATAATTTTTAATCCCAGGGCTAGATGATAATAGTCTATGTCACAGAGTTGGTTATATGTATCTAATATAATATATAAAGCTGGAGCTGGATAATATTCTGTGTTGCAGCTGGTTACAAGTATATAATATAAACCCAGTGCTGGATAATATCAATCTGTGTCCTAGGGTTGGTTAAAGGTATACAGTATATAAACCCAGGTATGGATAATAGCAGTCTGTGACCTGGAGTTGGTTAGTTACAGGTATATAATATAAACCCAGTGCTGGATAATATCAATCTGTGTCCTGGAGTTGGTTACAGGTATATAATATAAACCCACGGATGGATAATATCAGTCTGTGTCCTGGAGTTGGTTAGTTACAGGTATATAATATAAACCCAGGGCTGGATAATATCAGTCTGTGTCCTGGAGTTGGTTACAGGTGTATATAATATAAACCTAGGACTGGATAATATCAGTCTGTGTCCTGGAGTTGGTTACAGGTGTATATAATATAAACCTAGGACTGGATAATATAAGTCTGTGTCCTGGAGTTGGTTACAGGTATATAATATAAACCCAGGGCTGGATAATATCAGTCTGTGTCCTGGAGTTGGTTACAGGTATATAATATAAACCCAGGGCTGGATAATATCAGTCTGTGTCCTGGAGTTGGTTACAGGTATATAATATAAACCCACGGATGGATAATATCAGTCTGTGTCCTGGAGTTGGTTAGTTACAGGTATATAATATAAACCCAGGGCTGGATAATATCAGTCTGTGTCCTGGAGTTGGTTACAGGTATATAATATAAACCCAGGGCTGGATAATATCAGTCTGTGTCCTGGAGTTGGTTACAGGTATATAATATAAACCCAGGGCTGGATAATATCAGTCTGTGTCCTGGAGTTGGTTACAGGTATATAATATAAACCCAGGGCTGGATAATATCAGTCTGTGTCCTGGAGTTGGTTAGTTACAGGTATATAATATAAACCCAGGGCTGGATAATATCAGTCTGTGTCCTGGAGTTGGTTAGTTACAGGTATATAATATAAACCCAGGGCTGGATAATATCAGTCTGTGTCCTGGAGTTGGTTACAGGTATATAATATAAACCCAGGGCTGGATAATATCAGTTTATGTCCTGGAGTTGGTTACAGGTATATAGTATAAACCCAGGGCTGGATAATATCAGTCTGTGTCCTGGAGTTGGTTAGTTACAGGTGTATAATATAAACCCAGGGCTGGATAATATCAGTTTATATCCTGGAGTTGGTTACAGGTATATAGTATAAACCCAGGGCTGGATAATATCAGTCTGTGTCCTGGAGTTGGTTAATTACAGGTATATAATATAAACCTAGGACTGGATAATATCAGTCTGTGTCCTGGAGTTGGTTAGTTACTGGTATATAATATAAACCCAGGGCTGGATAATATCAGTCTGTGTCCTGGAGTTGGTTAGTTACTGGTGTATAATATAAACCCAGTGCTGGATAATATCAGTCTGTGTCCTGGAGTTGGTTAGTTACCGGTGTATAATATAAAACCAGGGCTGGATAATATCAGTCTGTGTCCTGGAGTTGGTTAGTTACAGGTGTATAATATTATTATTATATATTATATTATAATATTATATTATTATTATTATTATTATTATGATTACAGGTGTATAATATAAACCCAGGGCTGGATAATATCAGTCTGTGTCCTGGAGTTGATTACATGTATCTAATACAATATATAAATCCAGTGTTGGACAATATCAGTCTGTTACCTGGAGTTGGTTACATGTATATAATATAAACCCAGCACTGCAATGTGTTGGATAACACTCTGGCACTAAAAGGGTTAATATAAGCTGTCTAGACCTCACCTTTTACTGGTGATACATAGGAAATATGCATCTTTCATGGCTTCACTGAATTCACAAGGCAGTAAGCGTTTTTCATATGTGTTCTTTTTTAAAGGTGAGGTCTTATCAGCTGATATCAAATGGAAGTATTTATTAAGCCCAGTCACTGGTTATTAGTGCCCAAGCTTATTATTCCTTAACCCCTTAAAGACCAGCAGCCCAGGGAAGTTACCTTTCCCTAAAGACCAATTTGATCTTTTCCAACTTGCTGGTAGATGTGACCTGTTACAGTCCTGCCATGCCACGTTGGGGTCTAAGAGAGATCGCTCCGGTATTGGAGCGGTCAGTTTCAGAGCCTGTTTTTACTTACAGTGCTCCCGGAGGAGCAATGTAAGTAAAATGTACATGACGTGCTATGACTGGCACCGGTCCTTAAAGGGACAGTAATGTACCATAAAAAATGCTTAGAGTTTTGTAGATATTAAAAAAATAAACGATATGCCACAAATCTTATCTCTAAAACCGCTATGATTTGAGAGATATTCACAGCTAAAGTTCCTCTTTTCATGATGACAGAAGGAGATCCGTGTTGGCTGACACAAGGAGGCTCTTCAGCAGAGCCGCAATAGCATGATTTAAAAATAATTACTTCTTTGGAATGGTCTACAAAGTGTGCCTGGTTTGCAAGCACACTTTTTAGACCGTTCCAAAGAAGTAATTATTTTTTAACCGCTCTATTGCGGCTCTGCTGAAGAGCCTCCTCATGTCAGCTGACACAGATCTCCTTCTGTCATCATGAAAAGAGGAACTTTAGCAGTGAATATCTCTCAAACCATAATAATAGGATTTGTGGCATATTGTTTATTTTTTAACCTCTACAAAACTATAAGGATTTTTTATGGGACATTACTGTCCCTTTAAGGCAAAAATCGTGTGACGCTCATAGCACGTCACGTGGTCCTTAAGGGGTTAATACTGCAGCTGGGATTGCCAGTTAATCCTTTTAAACCTGCTGCTGCAACCCAGCAATAACTACTGCAGCCCTGCACCAGGCCGTTATATATACTCAATGTATTAAAGCTGAGGGTTTAGGGCATTATTGTTCAAGCTAAAGAAGTGTGTTTCTGGAGCACAGCAACTATGCCATGAAGACAAATAAACTTTCTCATTGATTTAAATGTGGCTAACCTCACCTTTAACATACTAAAAGTACATACTGTACGGCTGCTTTGATTTCCGCGCAGACCTGGAATATGCATGTTTCCTATGTGTACCTGGTAAAAGGTGAGGTGTGGCCATCTTACTTTAACTCAGATACTATGGAGGTCTCCACACGTTGCTTCACAATGAGTTGCAGACTTCTCTATCATTTCAAAAAGCCCTATTTAAATCGAGGAGAATTTGTGAAATTTTTCTTGCAACCCCATTGTGCAGGTGCTTTGCTCCAAAATTGCATGTTTAGTTTGGTAAGTGAGGCCATTTAGGGCGACCAGACCTCACCTTTAACTGAGGACACATGAAAAATGCATACTGCAGGGCTCCTTTGATTTCAGTGCAGTTCTGAAATGTGCCTATTCCCTGTTTGTCCCTGCTTAAAGGGAAGGTCTGGTCAGCTTACTATATGGGTGATAACTGGTTGCACTCCACCTACTCAAATGTATTTGCTAAGCTAATGGGGGTAGATTGCCATTTTAATTAAAGATGCTTGTAATGTGACCACATATTCCTGAACATTAGAGATGCATATCAAAATGTCCGTCTGCAGGATGTGGAACCTTGCAGGGTGTGTTTTTAGGAATCTCTGATTTAAAGTAGGGTGACCAAACCTCACCTTTAACTGGGGACACATAAGAATTAGGCATGTTTCAGGACTGCGCTGAAATCAACTCAGCCCTGCAGCATGTATTTTTCATGTGTGTCCCCAGTTAAAGGTTAGATCTGGTAACCCTAATTTAAAGGGAAATGTGATTACCCTAGATCAAGCTGACCAGACTTCACCTTTAACCGGGGACACAGAAAATATGCATAACTCAGGCCTGCACTGAAGTCAAAGCAGTCCTGTACGATGCATTATTCATATGTCACCTGTTAAAGGTGAGGTCTGGTCAGCCTAACTTAAGCCCCAATTAATTCTATGTGCTTAATGACATCTTAAAAAATGAGCGGGAGGGCGGCATAGATGGAGGAAATGCACTTGAAAAGTCACTACTTGCGTCCATTTGTGATGGGCTTCTAGAAAAAAAATGATTGAATATAATTGAGCGCTATTTGAAAAATAAGCGATATGTGATCAAAAATGATGTGGTCTATTACTCTCTAACCCCTTGAGTGTCAGAGAGGTAAGCAAAAGGATTTAAAAAAAAACAAAATTATAATAAAATAATAATAATAAAATCAATCAAGTGTAATCCTTTGCCACAACCCCACCTGATAACAATTCCTATCAACAGCAAGAAGTAATTAAATAGGAAGTTGAGAGTCCTCACAGTTTTTGGATGGTTCTGCAAGGATGGACTTATGGGAAATGCTGGTCTCTGTCTTGCTTATGTCATGGGGTAAGGTGGTGTCCGACATGTTGTGAAACATTTTGTGAATAAAATTGTGTAATGTTATTTTATGCATTTGTAGCCAAGCATAGGGTTTGAATTTAAACTAGGCTGACCAGACCTCACCTCTAACCTTAGACACATAAGAAAAATGCATACTGCAGGACTGCTTTGATTTCAGTGAAGTACTGCAAAATGGCTATTTCCTATGTGTCCCCAGTTAAAGGTGAGATCTGGTCAGCCTAATTTAAACTAAATAACTTCCCATTTAAGACCTCAAGTGTCAGAGGGGTGTCTGACATGACTCTGGCATTCAATGGGTTAATGTAGGGCACTTGCGGGTAATGAACACTGAAGGTTTTCACTGATTATTTTGCTGCCCCAGGGAATTAAATATAATTGATTAAAGGGAAGGTCTGGCTGCCTTTAGCCCATTTTCAAAAGGGGTGCCTTGTGGAAGCACAAGGGGTGCCTTTGAAACCATTTCAATAACCATAGACAAGGGAATTCAGTCTGGCACAGCAGTATATGTGTGGCTACCAGTAGAACAAGGCTGGTGCACCAGATGCTGGATGTGGGGATCTGTGAAAACCAGAGGACCGTGAACAACGAGTGTGGGATGTCATACAGTATATGTGAGGGTCTGTGATAACCAGTGAACTGTGGAACAAAGCTGGGATGCCAGACCGTGTATGTTGTGCTCTGTGACCACTAAAGGACTGTAAACCAGGATGGGTGTCAGATGGTGTATGTCTTATGTGATTAGCATTGGCTGACCAGGCTTTGGTAACAGATGGTGTATGTGTGCATCTGGGACTGCCAGTAGATCAGGGCTGGTGTGACACTGTTTGGGCCATATGCTTAAAACAAAAGTGGAGGAATTCTGGGGAAAATACTGTACTACGGGGGGGGGGGGGGAATACAGCAATACCTATTGAGTTAAATGGAGACTTTAATCACTTGAATGATAGAGAGGTTTTCAGCATATTGCTTTGTAATGCATTGGAGACATCTCTGGCATTCAAGGAGATGTATTGGCCATATAAATCTGTTCCTTTAACTTTTTCACTGTTGGCTTGTCTAGTTTACTTGAACATCTGACTCTGACTACCACTTGATGATTGAAATAGTTTGTACCATACAATGTTGTGTGTGGGTTTTTTTTTTTTTTTTTTTTTTTTTTGTGTGCATATATGTATTAAGTAAGGTAATAAAGTCTGAACTGAATGTGTCTTCATTACAAGAGGGTTTGGACAAATTGAGTAACTGCGCAGGTAAATGAGATTCAATATAGACAAGTGTAAAGTTATGCATTTTGGGTATAATAAAAATGCAACATATAGTTTAAATGGTGTTTCTCTGGGGAAATCTACTAATAGAAAAGGATTTGAGAGTAATGGTAGACAATAGACTTAGCAGTAGCGTGCAGTGCCAGCTGCAAAGGCCAATAAGATATTGGCATGTATTAAAAGGGGTATTGACTCAAGGGAGGAAGATATAATTATGCCCCTTTACAGGTCCATGGTAAGACCCCACCTAGAATATGCTAAAAACTGGCCTTTGAAATTACTTTCAAAATCACTTACATGTTGTATTAGCTTTCCTTTCAGTGCCTGGGGAGGTTGGCAATGAATTGTCGTTCTCAGTGAGGGGAGAGATAACAACATAAGGCTAAGACAGGAAGTGACTGCATCATATTCCTTTATTGGTATAATTTGGAGATCTACAGAAGTAATTTTAGAGAGAATATCCGCTGCAACATATGGGGATTTTTTATTTTTTTATTTTTTTTTTTAAACAGTTTTTAGGTGTCCCTTTGAATGCCAGGGGGGTAAGCAAAGCATTGCTGTGCAATGCATTGCACACCACTGACCCTCACTCAAGGGGAGGTTTGGTCATCTTGCCCTTCAGTCACAACAAGATGTTCACTATAGGACTTAAAGCGAAACTTGCACCTATTAATAAGTCACCATTCAATCATTAAGCATACGGCGACTAGCTTGAAAATACACGTCTTCCCTATCAAGTGGCAGATTCTAAAGAAATCTTTACAGTTTGGAGACTAACGGGCAGGTTAAGTGCAGTCTGTGCAACTGCGCAGTCAGTACCTTCTGGGTACCATGTGGCACACTGCAATGCTTTAGAGCCGACCAGGACTGACAGTGTAGGGGGTGCAGACAAGATGTCTGCACTGTTACCAGACTTCCAGTCTCCAAAGTGTAAATATTTCTTTAGAATCTGGCACTTTTTATAGGAAAGACCTGCATTTTCAAGCTAGTTGCCATATGCTTAATGATTTCATGACCACTTAATAGGTGAAAGTTCCACTTTAAAGTGGTACTAACACATCAACACAAGTGTATCCGTACTGGTATTATCTGGAAAAAAGTACAGCATTGACACATCCAACTCACTGAGTCAGGCAAGCAACTTGCTGTAGAGGCATCTGCGTGTCTGTGCCATCAGTCCCTTCCTGTACAATGCCACTCCTCCTCCTAGAGGAGACTGGGATGAACAGCGTGGGCACGCAGATGTCTTTATAAAGATGTCTGTGCTGACGCCTGCTTGGCAATCTAGGAACAAGGTTTATTTCTCAATACAGATGGACATATTCTGGATAATACTAGTATGGATATGCTTATCGTTATGTGCGTAATGATTTGCATACCTTGGGACTTGATGTAGAGGACTCCCCAGAAAGCAGAGTCCTGTGGTGCAGGTGGGGAAGAAAAAGGTGCAAATTGCATCAAAAGGGGTGGAAAGTAATCTTGACTGGGTTGAGCGTACAAAACAAGACTAAATAAGCTGGTGAAGGAGAATTGGCCGGGAAATGGGAGGAACACAGTGGAAGGAGCAGATGTGGGCAGAGTTTCATTAGAGACTAAAACCAGAGCCTACTGGGCAGATCCGGAGAGTTCCCAGCTATGATTATTTGGGGGTGTCACGTAACCCAAGGAAGGAACAGGAGACTGTACAGTAACTAGGAACACCACCTTTATTGCACAATAATCTAGTATGAAAATCAATATACACTCTGACGGAGAGCGAGCTAAGCAGGGAGCAATAAATACTACCAGAAATAGTAGACTGCACCTGCAATTCTAAGGAAAGAATACGTGCAATAGCACCAATGCTTGGGCTAGGACCCAGCGATAGATAGTATACTGATGTAGTATCAAGAGCTAAAGGCAACCAATGAATAAATGGACTGACTTAGGCCTACAGTCTGTATCAGATGATATAGGCAACCAAGGTGGAGAACCAGAGGAAGTCAGCCAGAGCCGATGGTCAAAACCAAGCGGGTAGTCAGACAAGCCACAACACCAGACACCAGCAAAATCTAGGAAGACTAGCCAAGGATCATGAGCTCAAACCACAACTGCACTGGAACACCATGAAAGGGCAGTTTATATGTGGATTCCCCCACCCCCAGGAGGTGGAGCACTAAATGGGTCTGTCCCTTTAAGAGTCGGAATGTGACATCCCTGTAGGATTCCCCAGTGACTCCCTCCCGATTCTGTCAACAAGGGACTGTCTTCAGACGTGGCAGGAGCTGCAAGGGGTAGCAGCAAGGAAGCCGGTCACCCAGAGGATCACCAGGGTGCACCGGTTCCAAGCGAGACTGAACGCGGCAAACCCCGCGAGGCAGCAAGCAGAGTGGGCCGGCCTTCCCCTGAGCATCAGATCGGCCGGTTCCCCTCTGACAAAGTACGTGTCGATCTTAGATGGGGTAACTTTAATTTGTGTGATAGTTCCTCTTTAAGAAGCAGAAAACTTGTTCACCATACTGAGTAAAATGCTCAAACTTTGTTTTGACTGCAATTTCCTATTTTAGTTATCAGCTGGTACTGTTCCCTCACTTACTATGGAGGGACATAATGTAGACCAGTGCATTCCTCGTAAATTTGCTAGCAGCAGCCTTTGGAGTGACAAGTGTGGGTGGTGGGAGTGTACAAATAATGCAAATCGTCACAATGTAGGTGGGGTTTAACAGAAGTGGGTGGGACTGGGATGATTGAAGGTGGGGTATTGTCTCAAATGAGTGGAATGAGGTGGGGACTGGATGGGGTTACCACAGAACTTGCTTACCTGGTGACTCACCCCTTGTCCCTGGAGACTCTGTAATTAAGTCAGAAAACCAGTCTCTCTGGGGTAGATGTGTAGAGTTCCCAGGTGAGACCACAGATCTCATCATAATCAATCAACTTATGGCTGGGGGAACTGGAATTGTGGCCTCCAAAGGCTGCCTATGACTGGTCTAGACTCAAGCTCTTCCATTGAGTGAATTATAAAAACCTTCTGGAAGCAGGAGACTAAACTACAAGCCTGAAATCAGTTGTCAGGGCATTCCCCATATACTCTCTGCTTCTGATGTCAAACCTGACTGGGTGTATGAAGGCTGCATGCCCAACCCATGCGCTTGACTGAGAGCCATAGCCATATGTGTTTGCATTTCAGTTGACTGGGTTAGCTTTTTTTTTTACCCCATGAATAGTTGATAGGAGCTGTCTTAAGACTACACATCCAGGGGCTCTTACTAAGCCTACTCAAATAGGGTAATAGGGCATTTATCAGATTTGCTATCGTGCTCATCTCCGTTGTCAGACCTGGCATTGACTGAGTGCGAGAGAGGCATCTGAAGAGATGCATTGGATACATCTCTGGAACATGCTTAATAATAATAATAATAATAATAATAATCCCAAATCTACCATTATAGACCACTGTAGCTCTGTCTTGTACTGATCAATCCTCTAGGTTACATTGGTCTGATTTTGAGATGAAGTTTATAGCCAGAAAAAACTGCTATTGGAGATCATGTAGTCAAATGGTTTATAAAACTTTTATAGTCTGGATAATATTGTATATGATCTTTAATGGATATCCAGTTGTACAGCACTGAACGTGTTAATGTATATCACTTGGCACCGCTATTGATCTATATTCCTTTCTCCATATTGTAGCCACCATGGGTGTGAAAGCGGCCAGTTTCCCAAGCCCCGTTCCTTTGGATGCACAAGATATTTCGAAAGATGAGAAAGGTGAGATGTTTTCTGGAAAATTGTTACCTGTGCTAACTGACAACAGCATTGATTTGCTCAGTGTTGGCGATGGCCACCCTTTTATTTTACATATCTGGCAAGTGCATAATATGTTAAGTCAGATTGCCTATATGTTAATTTATTTACACCTATGTCCTTAACACTGAACTCCTGGGATCTGTTTACAGCAATCTTTCAGCTGGGGACTGTGAAAGCAGAGATTTATACAACCTTGCAGTCTATGCCTGCATGGAATGCTGTACAGTATAGATGGGCAATATGGCCCATTGAAGGGGTCTGGCTGGTTTTACACCTGCGGCAAAAACGGCTGTACTGAAAACTTTCTCTCCAAGGAATAATAATGCATTTTAAACTTACGATTTGTTGTAAAATACATATTATTCTAACAGTACAGAGATCAAGAATTGATGCACTGTTTGTAAAGCTACAAAACTACAGTTCCCATCATTTTCAGCCAGCCCACAACTGGTTGGGAATGGATGAGGAAATTTAGTCCGTATCTGGGGTGACTCACGTTGCCCATCCCTGATGCTGATAGAAGTACCAATTTCTTCATTATCCTCTTGCTCTTTGGAACGCAAGTTGTTTTTATATATGCTGCAGAATTCAGATACATTAAAGTGGAACTGTCCCCTTAAAGGAGCAGGGAATCCTGTATTTTTAAGCTAGTGGTAAAGTGCCCCCGAGTGTGTGTGTGTGTGTGTGTGTGTGTGTGTGTGTATATATATATATAAATTCAGACCTCAAGGTGGGCATCAGGACCCCTCCTGATTACACCCCCCCCAGCATGGATCACCTATCCTGTAGGATAGGTGATCCATGAGAAAGACAAGGCATTTGCTGTCTGCCTTTCTACTGGATCTGCTATTAAGCTAGCTCCAGTAGAAGTGTTTGTAGTGAACCCTGTCCACCGGGCTCATTCATGAGAAGAGCAGCGCTGCACTTTCATGAATTAATCAATCACCCAGTGTTTGAATGACTACTGGATAGGTGATCCATGCTAGGGGGTTATCGGGAGGGTTCCTGATGTCCTCCTTGAGGTCTGAACTATATATCCATAACAAGGATAGGTGATCCACTCTAGGGGGGCTATCGGGAGGTCTCCTCATCTACCCGTTGAGGTCTGAACTATATATATTTTTAATAACCATAAAAATACACATATAAAGGCAAGGTATGCAGCCACATACTTTGCCTATTAACCCTAAAGCAATGCATTGCTACCTCTGGTACTCAAAGGGTTAATAATGCCATACATATACAAGGAGGGCATGTACATATATATTGATACATAGGTAAGGGGATAATTGTGTAGTGCTTGGTGTGTGTGTGTATATATGTGTAATATACAGGGCTCAAAATTTCCACTAGCCAATGGCGAGTGAAAATTTAGCCCTGGCGAGTAGAAATTCAGCCCTGGTGGGTATGTTATGGCTTGCAGTGGCGAGTAACTTTTCAGGTCTGGCTAGTAGCAAAGGACTTCACATTTTAATATAAATATAATAAATAAAATTTTATATATATAATTTATATATATATATATATATATATATATATATATATATATATATATATATAAACTTTAACCCTTTGAGTGCCACAGGGGTGAACAATGCACATCCCTATGGCACTCTATGGTCCATGGTGTTGAAACTGTTCTTTCCACTCCCCTACTGGACAAGTAGGGAAGCAGAGAGAAGCTGTTCAACTTCAGAATTGTGGTAGTGTTGGAGATGTGTGAAGGGAGGACATCCCTTCCACATCAACAATCCTGTATGCTAATAGGGACCTTCTCCAACCCTCCCCTTGCATCTGACAATTGTTTTTGACTACATCGCCATAGACCCTCAGTGAATCTAGGCAAAGATATTTGCGAGCAGGGTACACTGGTTCACCCAGACCTTCAGACCTGCCCACCTTGGTATAAATGTCCATAATGTCTTCCTGTCTGTACATTTAGTACATCTGACATATAATCCTCTTTTTGTAAAATGCACCATGGCAAATCTGACTGATGTAGAACATCTACCTGTCATCTCCTACAAACTCCAGTGGTGTAACTGTTCTTTTGCATATGTCCTCACCTCTTCATTACGTTAACAGATTCTAAGTGCGGGGTGAGTCTGTTGAACGGGACCAAACCACCCTTAAAATACATTTCCCGTATCGCTGGAGGAAGAGCTTCTGCAATGGGGAGTCAGCCTTGGACGGTGAGTCAACCAGAAACTTCATGATGACTGAGCAGGAATAAAAAATGCAGTGCCATGCACCTACCAGTTAGCACCCAAACATGGCATTACAATGCCACCGTGAGGAAGCCATGACTTGTGTGCTGACTCTCTCTCAAAATCCTTTCATTGCTGGAGGCAAGAGAACCCATTGCCAGAGGTGTGTGCAATGCACAAGCCTCAATCAAAGGACCTAAAAACTTGACCGTAGCTAAGAGCTCTGTAGAAGGTAAATGGCAGGAATGATCAGCACAGCAAATGCACCATTGGAGGACAAACAAAAATGTGTCCATTTCTACATGGGGCTTTTAACCAATTGAATGCTTGAAGTCTCAAATTAATTGCTTTCAAAGTACTGAAGATATTAATCTTAAATGCTTTAAAAGCGTGATTTAAATGAAGGAGAATGTGGGTGACTTGTCTGCTTGGTTGGTTCCACTTTACATTCCTGAATACAACCCTAAGGGGTTTATTCATCAGCTTAAATAGCTGCAATGGTTAACATGAAAATTCTGCAACCTGCCAGAAACGTACATTGTGCTTTTAACCACTTGAATGCTAGGTCTCCAGCCCATTATTTTTCAGTGTGTTGGAGGCCTGTCATTCAAGGGGTTAAAGGACCCATTTAAACAGGCTTAAGTTTGTATTAAACCCCCCCCCCCCATCAATAATGCAGGTGTTGTGCTACAGAATTTCACTTGTCTGTTTTTAGCATAATTAATGAGGTTGAGGTCCTAAGAGCCACATTCAGGAGGTTTATGAACATGGAGCAAACCACTCCTCCAAAGACTATGTGCACTTGCAGGATATTTTAACTGCTCATGGTCAGACGTGTGAAAGAAAAATTGGGGGGAGGGGGGTACAGGCAATTTTGACTAGTTGTAGAATATTTAAAGTCCTAACATTAGTCTTTTTAAACTCTTGAAAAAGGGATATCGTCCATGCATTGCAAAGCAATGTATTGTAGACCTACAGCAAATAAGAGGATAAAATGTTTTAAACTTTTTTTTTTTTTTTTTTTTTTTCAAGCTAGTACCAGACTGAAAACTATGCAGTGGCTTAAGGGAGAGCAGTAACTGAGGGGCCCCATCCCAAAGGCTAAACTTGGTTTTATTAATTCTGTGCTTGTCACATTTTATTTTTGTATTGGTGAGACTACAATGTGTGCCCCAGATCAGTGAAAGGGGGATCCAGAGGACCTGAAATGTGTGACAGAGTTCCACCTTCATTGTGGGGGATCTCTCCTCTAGGGGGACCTGGGTAGGTGCACAGTTTAACCTCTTGTTAAAATGGCCTTGGTAGTTTCACACTTGAAGATGTGAAATCCAGGTTCCTTTTGTTCCTGACCATATTTGATCTCTACCTCTTTACTCATGGTGACTATGTCCAAGAGGTACCTGAATATAATGCACCAAACTGATGTCCTTGCTCATTACTTTATTTAGGTATCTTTGCAATTGAACAGCAAACACGTCTGTAGTGGAACAATTGTGCAGGACAGCGTGGTGGTGACGGCTGCTCATTGTGTTTATCCTGCTGACCAGTAAGTGAATCTCTTCCCTCACAGGTCACTCAGATATTTCCTATACTCTTTTCTCTGATCGCTTACCCGTATTGTTATCCTTGCAGCTTTCTTTTAGAGCCTTATGGACAAAAAGGCAGAGCGATTTTGGATCAACCCAGCTACTATAGTGAAACAAATACTCAAAGATAATTTTTTCATGTGGGGCTATACCCCTTCAGTGCTAGAAAGGTCTCCAGTGCAATGCATTGGACGCCTTTCTAGCATTAAAGGGAATGTAATACTTAAAATGTAAAAAAAAAGAGGTGGTAGGGTTCATCCTCCTGAGTAAAACAAGGGTCCTCCCACTGCTGAAAGGTGTTTTATTCAAAAGTTATTACAGCTCAAAGTTGATTTTTTTTTTTTTTTTTTTTTTTTGTTTTTTTTGTTTTTTTTGTTTTTGTGCAATATCACAGTGGCCTGAAATGGTACAGTGGCGCTGTTGCTACACCTTCCTATGGAGATCTGTGGTCCCGGGATCAGAGCTGTCCATAGGAAGGTGTAGCAACAGCGCCACTGTACAATTTCAGGCCACTGTGATATTTCACCTAAAAAAAAAAAAAAAAAAAAAAAAAAAAAAAAAAAAAAGCTTTGAGCTGTAATAACTTTTGAATAAAACACCTTTCAGCAGTGGGAGTACCCTTGTTTTATTCAGGAGGATGAACACTACCACCTCCTTTTTTTTTTTTTTTTTTTTTTTTTTTTTTACTTTCCATTTTAAATACTTGTTCTGTTGGTTGGGATGCTCTTTTACAGTCACATTGGATTGAACTACATTATACTAAGTGCGTAATAAAGTCAAATGGCATGTGTATAATTTTCATCACTTATTTTTTTTAAAACCTCTTCTCTACACTGCAGTTATGTATCAGACAGCGAGCTCCCTGGATTTTTTTTTTTCCGGAGAGTCTTGTCAGAAACTGAAAGGGTATAGAGATAAATTGTAACATGCTCTGCAACAAAACACTGCCTCCAGTCTAGTAAACACAGCATACAAAGGACTAACTGCTATAGTTGATGGTGTTAGATCGCTAATCTAAAAGTAATCTGTCACTAAAGCAATTTTTCTTTTATCTTTACTTTTCATAGAAATAAAGTGAGCAGCATGAGAGTGATTGTTGGGGAATATGACCAAAATGCCACTGACCCTCAGGAGCAGAATATCCCAGTGTCCAATATCGTGACCCACCCAAACTACAGAGGTGATGAACCTATGAACTATGACATTGCTCTGATTTACCTGTCTAGAGCAGTTACCTTTGGTGAGTAAGCTGGTGCACATCCATGAATAGTCATAGTACAGACAGACCAATGTCTTGCTTATTGCTTTGAAACAAAGGGAAAAACCTCTTACTACTGACACACTTGTACTGTCACCAGACAAGATTGCCCCTTTATTTGTCTTTATCAGTTTTTGTACTTGCATGAGAAATGTTTGTGCCAATTAAGGACAGTCTTAAGCCATCCAGGTGACTACAGTTGGCATTACCACTGGCTGGGGATGATAAAAATCTATAGTCCAACAGTTTGAATGGCTACAGACTGAACATCCTTGGTCTGTCTGCATGACAGGTGCATTTTCTAGGTACTGTTTGGAGAGGCTACAGTCTCAGATCTCATGCTTTAAGCTTTAAATCCTAGGGTCTTGTTGTAAACTTAGGACATGTAATGGTGCAGTTGAGCTGCCCAGTGCCCTGATAATGCATTAAGCGGGCCTCTTAAGAACCCAACAACCTCCCTGATGCACCAGCAAACGCTACAGGGTTTGAGTCAGAATGACAAAAATTCAAATATGTATATTTAATTTTCTATGTATGTGTATATATTTGATTATTTAATTATAATATATATTATTATAATATTTTTGTGTGAAAGTTACTTCAGAATTATAGACTGCGTTCCAAATTCCTCGTGTGATGAACAATTCCTGCAAATATGCAAAAACTGCAGTATGAACACTCCTGAATGCATGTCTAGGGTGACAAGATGTTGCATGCAATGGGGAATTCCTGTGCAAGGCTTCCTGAAAACTGTGGTGTCATCTCAAGTATTATTGAATGTTGATTTAAGATCTAAAAGTTCTCTTCTGAAACTTGTGCATGAATTTTAAATTGTTCGCCTACCTTACTATATAAGGTCCTAAATCTATCTATGGGACAGTGTTTCTCAAAAATCCTTTATTTTCTACTTTGTTGCAAATCTCAGAGAATCCATATAAAGGAAACTTAATGCACTTTAGCATAGGGTTACCAGACCATCCTCTTAAGGGTGTGTCCCTTCACTAAATGGTGATAAAGCGGTGATGACTTCTCCAATTCCAATGTTATTCTATGGAGCCCATTCACTGTTGAAGAAATCTTCGCACATATTCTCCATAGAATAACATAGGAATTGGAGAAGTGATAAACTGGAGAAGTCCTCACCACTTTAGCACCCCCATGACTGTTGGAAGCCTCCAACCATATGGCTTTGCTATGCTTTAGAGACTTCTAGCACTCATTAGATTAACCATGCAATGCAACGTTTTAACAAAAGTTCTGGGTAAACTATCAGTGGTGGGCAGCATGAGGCCTGCCAGACCAAAACTCCCATCATCCCTGTAGGGGGTGGTGGGATCTCTAGTCCAGTGGCAGCTGCAGGGTCTCTCATCCTATCCATATTATAGCTATTGTATCAACACAATGTATAAAGTCTGAGCAGCGACTTTCCCACAGGGTCTCTAGTGCAGCCGATCTGCCTCCCGCACGCAGATGAGAAGATTGAGGCTGGTACTCTGTGCGTTTCCAGTGGATGGTGGAACACTACAGAAAGTACGTGATTAATTGACTTCTACATGCACAATAACTGGGCTGTATGCACAAGGCAAATGGAGTAACTGCTGGAGCAAACGCTACCATAGGGAAAGTGCAAAAGCCAAATGACTTCATGTGGCTCTTAACCCCTTGAATGCTAGCAGTCTCCAATGCATTGCAAAGCAATGCATTGGAGACTTCTAGCATTCAAGGTGCTAATAGTCTTCTATAAAATATATTGGGATTTCTACCCTTTGGTGCAGTTGGTTTGCTCAATCCCTGTATCACTATATACTGCCCTCTTAAAGAGCATTAACTTATTTTTGGAAACCTGTTCTAGGACTTTTCCTGGTGAGTAAAACAATACTACTCCCACTACTGGCACAACTTTCCAGATTAATTACAGCTGATTAGAGGATTTTTTTATATAAATCTAGAGACCATATAATTTGATATTCAGGCAATTCTATTCTATGGGAGGTGAGTCACTGACACATTCTATGTAGAATGTGATGGTAAATTAGACAGTCATGCCATTTGGAGAATTGACCATTTGAGAGCCAGAATGCTGTGGAGCTTATTTTACACCAGGCATATTAATGGTGTGCCAGTGGGGTTATAATGCAATCATTTCAAACGTACACAGAGATTGACAGATCAAGACAATGCCAGTGCACAAATAAAAATCAAAATAAGGCTTGAATGCAACCAGCATTGACATGTGCCTGTTCTGTCTTCCTTTTAGATAGCACCCTGACCATCATGCAGGAAGTAATGATGCCAGTAATCGATCATGTAACCTGTGGCAATGTGCTGGCTTCCCTGGGGCTTCCAAACTTACATGAGACCATGATGTGCGCTGGATTCCCAGATGGGGGCAAAGATACCTGCCAGGTAATGCCCTAGACAAATTACTGTGTTCAGGGCTGAACCTGTCCTATGGGTGACCAAGATGCAAGAACTCCAGGTGAGCCCACAGTGGTGGGTCCCAAACTGTTCTTTGGAACTCCAGGGTTCTCTGGAGTAGTGTGTTTTCTGTGACTGCTAGTGGACAGTGGGACAGTTACGGTAGCAGACTATAATTGGAACAAAGCTGGGGTGGAAGATGGTATACTTGTGGTATCCCAGTGGCTGTCCTCCTTTGTCTCGGACTGGTGTTACCTACCTCTGATTTGATGGACCTATGCACTATTCCTATAAGGTCTCTGCGCTACATTTCACCTGGTTGTCTGATTTACATGTGGTTTGTCTTCTCCCATGCAGGGTGACTCAGGTGGACCTCTGGTTTGCAGACGGCGACCTGGGAATTGGTTCTTGGCTGGATGTACATCCCAGGGTCTTGGCTGTGGCAGAACTTCAGCTGACAGGAACCAGACTGTACAGAATGACCTGGAATCTCCTGCAGTCTTCTCAGACCTCTCGGTTTTGTTGAACTTCTTGAAAATATCACCAGAAGATGGTAAGCCATGGCAAATACCTGTGCTACCTAATAACATTTTAATATGTATAATATCTATAACTTGCTGGGCTGCACATGGACCACAGCAGTAGTGTGTATGTGGGGGTGGGGGTGGGGTGGGGGCCTTGGAATAAAGATGCATCTGTAGATGTGGGTGGAATCTGAGACCCCAGAGAATTCCCTGCAACAACTGTCCACAACAATACCACCACCAGTCAAGTAACTGGAAATTCCTTATTTTAACACTCTGAAGCATGTGAAAAGCAATGCTTTACAAAACAGTCTTGGTGTACAAAGGGTTAATCCCTTAGTGACCAGAGCAGTTTTGGTCTTTTATTATGTCTTTGTTCAACCGTATTTTTTCCTCATTCCTTTAAGTATAACCATACAAATTATATACCTCTGCACCCCCTGTAGTTGTGCCTTTTGACAGTGGAAGACTAGTTTTAGTTGTAGCCCTGCTTTCACTTAAGTGTCTGTCTTTTCTCAATTCCATATCATCGTGGAAAGACAGTCTCAAACTAAACTACAAGATATATTATCTGGCCCTCGGTAGGTATTTTGTGGCATACAATGTAACTTGTACCTTCTTATTTCTAGAAGGTTGTAATTCCAAAGGTCAGAATCTTTATGGTGGAATGGGAACACTCTGGTACCCACTGACGAAGGGCCTCTATTCCAGTAACAGGTGAGCATTCTGATTGGATAATGGCTGTGGTGTATTATGGATACAATGATCTATGTAAGTTGATGTTAACAATTTCCATAAATGCACATGTAACTCAAAAGTAAACATTCATACGTTAGAGTGAGAATTTAAGTCTAAAGTGCCATGGAACTCTGACTGAGAAACATTGCAGATGGCTAGAGCAATGTTCTGGTGCGCTTTGCTTTACTTTTACAGTGAAACAGGGCCCAAAAGGCTTTAATGCCCATTGTGAGCTCTTGAATCATAGACTACATGTCTCCATATTAAGGATCAGCACGACTTGGTAGTTGCATTAAAACTTTGCATGGGACATCTCCAAGGGGTGGAAGGACCCTGGTTCCTTCAGAAGGAAACAATAACAAATTGTCAGTTTACCATTTCTTCAATAGGTTAAATGCATGCAGACATTCATTTTGTAAGCCTGGTTATCTTCTGACTAAGGTTTTAATGAGGGCCGATTTGTCCAAACCTCCAGTTTGATATGAACTTTCTTTTACTGTCCTGTTTTTCTTTGCAGCCTCTGTCTTTGGACTATTTCTGTTCCAGTAGATAAAGCTATCGCTATTCGAATGATCTGGCTGGATATAGAGCCTCACATCACCTGTGCCTATGACTACTTGTCTTTTACTGTGAAAGGGAAAACCTTTCGTAAGTATCTTTTTGGGTTTTACAAAATGTGCCATTTAAATGGTGTCTTGGTTGGTAAATGATCATGAATATTAAAACTGGCAAGCAACACTGTTGTCAATAGGTCAGGCCTCAAATCGGAAGAGAACTGTGGACTCTATGGCCTAAATTTATTGACCCTGCAAAGGGGGGGGGGATATAGATTACTCAAAAAAAAAAAAAAAAAAAAAAAAAAAAAAAACCTGTTGCATTACCTTTGCCAAAAGGAGTGTTTATGTAAGGGTACACGGCACTATATTGTACCTGAACAAGTCAGTGGTAAGTCACAGTTTAGAATATGCAAAGCAGTCTTGAGCACCTGTTCTGTGAAAAGGATGCTAGAATTTGAGTGCAGAGAACAGCCATGAAACCAAGGAAATGGGGCACTGACGTACCAAATGTCTAATCAATCTTTTATTTTCTCTAGAGAAATGGTGCTTAAAATATAATCTTAATACAGTGTAAAAGAATAAGGTTAATACCAAGATGTCTTAGGTGTACTTGTTCTAAGACATGATCGAATAGCTAAGAGTCACTCCCAGACTAGAGAAAAGGTTGTTTCAATGTTGGAGGTTCTTTTCAGTAAGATGTTCTTTACTGATGGCAGATTGAAGGGAGACATCTGAGATGGTTACACATTTGTAGCAGGAGGGGATATAGTTGTATTATGTTGGAAGACTTAATAGGAAGTTGCTTTGGTAACCTGGCAAAAGCCAGTTTTTTAGTTGAAGGATTTAACTTTGTTTTAGGGATAGTGTGGAAAAGTTGAACTTGATATTTCTCTTCTCCCCCACCCCAACACACACCTATGTATGATGTAACAATGTGCATGTCTACTTGTAGGCAAGATATGTGGATCTACCACCCCATCTCCTCTGCTAATAAAGTCCAATCAAGTGACACTTACTTTCTATTCTGATGGAACCATTAGTGGCCGTGGGTTTGAACTGCAGTATTCTGAATTGCGTGCCACATCAGCATCAGGTCAGTACTTGAAAGGTACCGGATATTTGTATTGGAAGGGGATGGAGGCTGGGAGATGCATCAAAAAGTGCCTACCTGTGGGCAAATTTCATTCCAAATTTTGTGTATGTATATACATATGCACACAAAGTTGGCACTTTGGCATAAATACCATCTGGAAGCTGTTCCTAATGAGAGCATGTGCAACATGCCAACACTACTGCAGTCACTCCTGCCTTAATCCAAAATAAACTTGTTATAGGATATTTCTATATTTGTGTCACGGTTCCCCAGAGATGTTCAGGAGTCAGTACGGTATAGTAAAATGCAATTTATTAAATAAGGTAGCAAACAGAGGTAAATAGTAGGTACAAGCAAAGGGTCAGCCAGCAAGTGCTACTACCAGAAATAGTAAACTACTGCGGAGGACCACTCTACTATAGACTAGGCCGAAGCCACTGCTAGTCTCTGCTGGAACCAGGAGTAGGAACAAGAACCAAAACTCAGTCTTGATCCGAGGTAGCATGAAAATCTGACTCGTACCTGCAGTCAGTATAAGGAAGTGATGCTTGACTCAGGCCTGCAGTCAGTATCAAAGCTAATCTGCAATTGCTCCAGGCCCACACCAGATACGGTGTGTGCTAGGTACAAGGGACAACCAAAAGAATAGTCAGAGCCACAGGTTAGCACCAGAGAGGGTAGTCAGACAAGCCAGGTCATACACAGTTCAGGTAGTCAGCCAGAGCCACAGGTTAGTACCAGATTGAATGGAAGACAAGCCAGGTCATACACAGAGCCCAAGGTAATAGAACTACTTTAAACTACAACGCAAGGGCAACTGAGTCAGGACTCAGACTGCCCTTTAAACCCCTACTCAGGAAGTAGGTAGGAGGAGCAGGCTCCAAGGAAGGAAGTAGGTAGGAGAAGACTACAGGAAGCATGGCATAAAACAGAGGCCTGCTTCACTCTGAAGCCCCGTGCCTGCAGATGATGCGTGGACTGACGCAGAGTGTCGAAGCGGTGGAGCTGGAAACAAGGTAAGCTCTGACAATTTGTAGGGAATTTTCTACTGCACACAACACCTTTTTTGTATTGCGGGGTGCTTCTGCAATTATCAAATTAATCTATTGATGGCCACTCTCTGTGATAGGCTCTGGCTGTGACAGTGTTGCAGTGTTGAAGAAGGAAGGGAAGATCTATAGTGTTCATTATCCATACAGTTATCCCAGCTCTGTGACATGTCAATGGATCATCAATGCACCAGAGGATTATGTTGTAAAGGTAAGGATCAAATTCACTCTGAGCAGGCTTACACCTTTCTAGAGTGTGTAAAAATCTGGGAGGGGAAGACTGCACAATCATATGTTTTACCTTCATGACTTATTGCAGACAAGACAAAAATATAATGCACTAAACAATCATAAAAGCAGGATATCTGACTCCATACCGGGACTGCTTATTATATTTCTAATCGCAGTATTATCACCATTTAGTGTAGGTTTTCTAAGATTGTCCCATACATTGAGACCTCTTGCTTTCTCAGTGGTATGAATGATTAGTTCTGTACTCTCTCCATATTTTAAAGGTAAGTAGATGCACTGATATAATAACCCAGGGCTGTCCAAGTTTTGTCCTCAGTGGCCACCAACAGACCAGGATTTCCCTACCTAAGCACAGGTGACTGATTAACTAGTCTGTCAGGCCTGTTGGTGGCCCTTGAGGACTGAACTTCTACACCCCTGTAATAACTAAACACAGATCTCTAACAGGCTTATTTTACAGACATGGCTTCCTGAATAAATAACACAAATTGACAAAACATGAAAATGGTCATAGATAAATATCACTATATGCAAATGCCAACAGTGTATCCGGTTACATCCTAGTACTATACGAATGTATCTATGCACTTTGAATTCACATATAACTATTTTGTCAGTCTATTACGGTTTTGTTTTTTCTTTGATTTTTATAAATCTTTATTCAGTAAAGTATTAATCACACACTCTTGACAGGACAGTTTTAATCATTCCCAAGGTCTACTTTTTAAATAGCGTTGAACTACCCACTCATACCTTTGAGAAAGTAAGAGGTCTCCTAACATGTGAGGAGCAAGTGGCTGACAATCAGGAATATACCTACACTCTAATCACCATAGGATCCATGGTATTGTTTGACACTCTGTTCCTATGACTTCAGCGTGATTTGTTATTTTGATCGTATTATGGTAACTGTTTGTGCACATCTTCCCTTCCCTGCTACTGTTAGGGATAATGTTTCAAAATAAATGCAGTTCCAATTATTCTTTATAGTATTTGGGCCATGTAGAGCCGTATTATCATTCTCTACAATGTGTAGTTCCAGAGTAATTTAATTATAAAATGTCCCCCTCCTGGCCCTTTTACCTAGTGTAAGCCCCTCCCCTCAGATGTGGAATTTGGTCACGTGACTGGACAGCTCACAGTGAGGGACAATTGTCTGACTGAGCATAAGGGAAACCCTGACCAACTTGAAGGAGGAGGGCAGGTTTTTCCTTGTGCTAACAGAAGATTGTCCCTTGCTGTGATCCATCTGGACAGTCTTGCTGTGCAGCTTTACACAGGTAAAAGGGGAAGGAGGGGGGACACTTGATTCAATTACTCTGGAACTACACATCGTAGAGTGATGACACTTTACATGGCCCAAAAACTATAAAGAATTATTGGAGCTTCATTTATTTTGAAACATTACTATCCCTTTTAAAGCTACTTCATGGCAGAGGTTGACTTAATTGGCTCTCTAAACAACAAACTATTGGCTATATTAGACCCGATTAGCTAGTAAGGCATTCAGTTGTAATTGGATTGTAAATTGGCAGTAAGCTACAAGGGGGGAACAAATGAGCTGCTTTCTGAAGGACTAGGAAAGTCATTCTGTTAAACGGAGCCGAACCATCGAATATATAAGCCTAAATAATTCACCAATAACTGAGATGAGAAGGAGTTAATGTTAAACCTTTTTTTCTTTAAAGCTGATCTTTGAAGACTTTGAGTTGGAGTATCAGAAGGATTGTGACTATGATCATGTTGCAGTTTATGATGGTGACAAAACTCGGCAACTTGGTAATGTAGTATTTACCGGCTTTATCACATAACTAGTTGAAGAGCCCATGTTCACTGGCCGCAGCACAGTAGAGACTGCCCGTGCCGTGGCTATCGGAGCGGGGTGCTCCAAATTCAGACCGTATTCCTCTCTGCATACAAAAGACTACAATCCTGAATTCAGAGCACCCCACTCCATTATCCGCTGTGGAGCGGGCAGTCTGTACTGCAGCGCATGCAGCCATCTGTACTGCACATGACAGCTTCTGACAAACATACATTAGCAAATTATTATATAGGAGGAAAGGGGTGATCAGGGGAATACAACTTTCATATGAACCAATCTCTGTAGGCAACTGCAACCATTCAGTTGGTGGCCCACAATCCTTGTCTGATGGAGGTATAAAGGTCTGTGTGCAAAAGTGGAGAAATTCTGGGGGCAAACAAATTGGACCATAGAGGGTAAAAAAAAAAATTCCCATTTTTACTTTTAAATGGGTTTAACTCCTTGAAAGCCAGATGCTACAATCCCCAAATGAAGATTGAAGATTAAATATTTGTAATAGAAAAGGTATGTTGTGGGACAAAAGACTTATTTGTAATTTTAGGGAAAATGTATATGGATTCCTGTTAATTACACCAGAGGACATGAGGGCTGCATGAAAAAAGCAGTTTCTATAGTGACTGCTGCATGTCACTGGATAGTAATGTTTTTCTCATTGCATAGTACAGTATTACTGTGACTGTAATATTCGGATTGAATGTTTTTTAAAATACCCCCCAGGTTTCTGCCAGCTCTCCTGAGAACCCTCTGGTTAATTGACCAGTGGATCTCTGACACTTATGTTTAGTTGTAATGGCTCCATGTAAGTGATCTGCAGCTCAGGTTGTCATGGCAACAGTTCAATCAGTCTGTGCCCTCACTAAGAGAAATGACTTCACTCAAGGAAAGAAGTGACATGGGATAGAATGAGCATGGGTGAGACTGAAGACATGAGGACATCTAGTTTAGCCCAAGCCATATAGCCCTTTTTTATACAGAGGAAGGAACATCCTATATAATAATTCGCTAAGTTGTGTGTAACGCCCGACATGCGCAGTAGACACTGCTGCACGTGCGGCAGTCATGCGCAGTACAGACTGCCCGTGCCGCGGCTGATACAGAGCTCTGTATCAGCAGTGGCGGGGGCAGTCTCTGCTGCGCGTGACTGCCCCGCGACCGGCTGCCAGAGGCACTGTGGCCCATGTAACAGGCTGTTCAACGTATGTGTATATAATTTATTTATATTAATATAATTTTTTTTTTTTTTTTTTTTGCGGGTACAGTATTTGGGGGGGGGGGGGGGGAAGCATCCTGAGGCAGAGTTCCATGACGTTACTGTCCTTACTGTTTTAGGTGAAAGTGCCTTTCCTCTAGTCTTAATAGAGGACTTCCTGTTTGCTCTGCTTTGATTAAATGGTTCCTTAAGGTTCTTTGTATTGACCTCCAAATCTAATGCTAAATGGTAATCATATCTCCCCCCCCTGTTGCATGTCTCTGCCCTTTTTCCACTTCAATAATATCTTTAATAACTGGTGCCCAAAACTGTACTCTATATTGAAGATGAGGCCTAAACAAAGATTTAGGTAAAGGTAGAATTATATACCCATCCTATGCATCTATACCCCTTGTCTAAGGGATGGTACCCAACTGGCTCTTGCAGCAGCTGACGTACATTGATGCAAAGTAAATTCAGTACATCTAAATCCTTCTGTAGTGAGGTAGGCTGACCATATTTCCTTGAGACAAAAACGGGATGGGGTGTGGGACAGACAGTGGGTCTCCATCACTCAGAGTCCGACTGTAGTAAGCTGCAAGCAGCGAGAACCATTTGCTCCGTCTCTTGCTAACCATGTTCTCTCTGGCCAAAAAGCTTGCCCCTGAAGTAAATCTAAACTTCCTCTCCATCACTCACGGTTTTACTGGGTTTACTGTATGCAGGGGTCAAGTCCTGGGGAAAATGTGGGAACTTGCCCAAGATTCCCCCCCCCACACCCAAAATAAATATGTACATTTCACGTCAAGTGCTTCTCTTAGTGTGTGTATCCTTGCATGTATGAGTGTGTCTCTCACTCTGTGTCAGTGCATGTGTGTGGGAGTTTGTGTCTGTGTATCTGTTGCATGTGTCTCTGTCTCTATCACTGTTGCATGCACACACATTACCCCCCATCATCTCCACATTGCCCTCACATTTCCCCCATCTGCTCCAACTTGCCTCCTATCCTCTCCACATTGTGCTCACATTTTCCCCCATCAGCTCCATATTACTCCTTGTGTTTGTTTCCTACCTCCCTGGTGGTCCAGCAGCCTGGCAGGAGAGTTTTGTCTCCCCTTTGGCACAGACTTGGAGCTCCAGTGCGGTTGTCTTTTCAGTAATGCAGAGCTCGCTGGGAGATGTCATCTCCCAGCGCGCTTTGCATTACTAAAGAGCTGACAGCGACTAGGAGCTCACTGAGTTGCGGTGCCAGGCGGGGGAGACCTGCTAGCAGGAACAGCGTTCCTGCTCTGGGAAACTTACAGGAATGCTGTTCCTGCAGGACTTGATCCCTGACACTACACATTGATTACCATAGTCTTATGACTTGTCATATCACTAAGACTCTATGGTAATTTACTATAGGCGCGAGTCTTAGACAGTTATGAGTCACTTGAGTCATAAGACTCTATGGTAATCAATGTGTACAGTAAAACCATAGTAAATCCACTAGTGGTGAAAGGAAGTTCTGATTTACTTATCTTATGAAAGATGAACCAGCTGTATTCAGTTTTTTACAAAAAAATTACACTATATAGTTTTTAAAAACAGGACAAAATTGACATTTATATTAAAAAGACAGAACGGTCTGGAAATATGAAAGGTACTGTCCCATTTTAAACTGTACATATGGTCAGCCTAGTAATGAGGATTCACAAAGTAATTTCCCATTTAGTGTATACTAGTTGAACAGCCCGTTACACAGGCCACAGTGCCTCTGGCAGCCGGTCATGGGGCAGTCACACGCAGCAGACGCTGCCCGCGCCACTGCTGATATAGAGCTGGACGCTCCTTCGGAGTGCCCAGCTCTGTATCGGCCGGTGCACGGGCAGTCTGTACTGCGCATGACTGCCGCACGCACAGCAGTGTCTACTGCGCATGTTGGGCGTTACACACAACTTAGCGAATTATTATATATAGGATAGGATAGGATGTGGCATTTTTGTTTCTGCAACCCAGAAGAGCTTGGTGTTGTCAGCAAAGTTTGAGATGTTACTGTCAATACCCACTTGTAGAGCACAAATTAAAAAGCATTTGGCCCAGGACTGAACCCTCCAACAACTGATGTGCACATAACACATCCCAAACCAAAGCCTTTTACACTTATTTGGTAAACTAAATTCAAACGAGTGAATATTGGTGTGGCATTAGTTGCACAGTTCCATAATTCACAATGCAGAGCGGCAAAAACAAATAGACACCACTGGCACTGAGTGATAGTCAGCTGGAAATATTATAAAGGAAAACATTAGAAATTTAGACAAATCAACTGCGCTTGGAGTAAGTAAAAATTTCCATGGATTGACATATCTGGAGATGTCAAAATGAGCTGAAGCTGGGATCTTTAGAATAGTAACCCTTGGCACTCCCCTCAGCTTGGATTATTCATAGCCCTGCTTGCTGAAACACGGAAGTACTTGTATCCCTCAATTAACCTATTAAATGCCACAACTTGGGTGTCACTGCTTCAACACACAAGACAAGCCGTATCTCTCCCTCTTTCAGCTGGAAATGGCACAAATTTAGGGTAAATGAATCCATTCCACATGCCTTGGAATTAGGATGACCAGACTTCACCTTTAACCGGGGACATTTATGAAAAATGCGTACTGCAAGGCTTTGACTTCAGTGCAGTCCTGAAATATGCCTATTTTCTGTGTCCCCTGTTTAACCCCTTAGTGACGACCGCGTGCAGACGCGGCCGTCACTTAACGCCCGTGTAACATTTTTTTTTTTTTTTTCTCAGAAGAATCCGGAGTCCCCGAACGGCGTGCAGCCACGCGGGGATCCGGATTTCCTGGACGTACATGTACGTCCTCTGTCACTAAGTGACAGCCACAGAGGACGTACATGTACATCCATTGTCACGAAGGGGTTAAAAGTGAGGTCTGGTCACCCTACTTGGAATGTCCATGTAATAGCGGAGACCTCACTAGCATTCACAGGTTTAAAAGCCCTAATTAAAATAATGGGAATGTTTATTTTCATACAGTAGCTGACTACATTTTTCATACACTTGGTAAATGGTTTTTTTGCTTTTTATTAACTAGATTTTTTTTTTTTTTTTGGTATAACATGTGAGATCTTGTTTTTCAGACAAACTGTGTGGATTAACCCTTCCTGATCCTGTTATCAGCCCAGCAAACACTATGCTTGTTGAATTCAAAAGTGATCAAGAAAACAATTATGCCGGCTTCAAGGCCAGGATAATCTTTCTTCCCTCAAGTGAGTCTGCATGTCCTAACTCAGGCCGCCTTATGGGAATGGGTTTTAGGCCAAGGTCAAACAGATGACATTTGGGCGAATGCAGGTAGGGTTGCCACCCAGCTGGTATTTTACCAGCAGGCCAGTAAAAAATTGGCTTCTGTCCAATGTTAAGTCTATGGAGGGAATGCCATGGCCAGTAATTTTTTTTTAACCCCTTAAGGACCAGCGGTCCTGGGATGTTTCTGCCCCATAAGGACCGCTTTGATCCTTGCCAGCGCCCTGGTACATGTGACCTGTTGCGTGTATCGTAGGTTGACCACGGGTCCCGGAATGTCCGGGACTGTCCCTTATTTCAGGGCTATGTCCCGGGTCCCCTTCAACAGGGACAATGAAGTGTCCCGGAATTAAGCCAAGCCGCCCTGGATGTCAGCCTGCAAGTGGTGTGTCACATCATGGACGCCGCTCGCGGCGTCCATGATATGACACACCGCTTGCAGGCTGACATCCAGGGCGGCAATGCAGCTTACCTGGAAGCAAGCGCTCTAGTAATACAGAGCGCTGGGAGATGACATCATCTCCCAGCACTCTGCATTACTGAGCACAGCGCGCGGGAGCTTCAGCTCTGTGCCGGAGGAGGCACAGAGCACTGTCCACGCCGCTAGACCACCAGGGACTTAAGGTATGACGGGGCAACTAGGGTGACCACGTCCCGGAATGGCAGAAGGGAAATGTGGTCACCCTAGTGTATCGCTGCACCGCTTCGGAGATGGTGAACAGGCATAGTGAACAAATGTAACGCTATCACTTTAGCAGTGCTCTGAAAACAGGCTTGTCTGCTGTACGGATAATATGATGTATCATTATCACTGCTTTCCCAATTTCTAAAAAAGCTCAGATTTTGGTAACTGTCATGGATATAAATGAAATGGTAACTGGTAAATGTTGTGCGTTTGTGGTTTTTTTTTGTTTTGTTTTGTTTTTTTTTGGTTTTTTTTTTTTTGTTTATATATTTATGTGCATTATGTAACCTTTAAAGGAGGTTCACTTTAACTTGCTGGCAAGTGCCTTATGCAGGTAAAGGACTATGACATAGATGGCTTCCTATGCCTTAACCCCTTAAGGACCAGAGGCTTATGCAATGAAATGCTTTGGAATATCTTACACCCAGCTGGTCCTTAAGGGGCTGATTAAACATGACTGAGTAAAGAATACCCCAAAATGTCCATAGATTGTCCCAAATGCCCTCATCTCATCAGTCTGTACCATCCCTTTGAGTGCCAGTGGGGTATCCAATGCATTGCTGTGCAAATAGTTTAGTAAATTGTTGTCAACCATTCCGCCCTTTCTTTACCATGTTGGCTTGCCTAAACAAGCATGAAATGACATACCTGGGATCTTTTCCTTCCGTATTCCCCAGAGGTGGAGTCCTGTAGTGCCTTTGGGGAAGATAAATGATGCTATTCATGTCCAAAGGGGATGGGGCTTAATTAGTTTCTGTAGAAATGCCCCACATCTAGAGAATCGGCCTCTGCCCCACAGACTAGGTAATGCAGAGTCAAAACCAGAGTCTCTGGGGCAAATCTGGAGAGTTCCCAACTATGCATATGGAGCTGCTCACACTGAGCTATCGCAGAGCATGGTGCAGGGCAATGCAGCTTATATTCTTCCTCACGGTGCATTAAAGCACTCAAACATTTTGTAATATGGGAATTGATGATTCTAATGGAATTGTACACAAACAGGACTGCGCCCCTAGGCAAGGCACTCTTATCACCGCCCATGACCACACCCCCAGTTTCCTGCCACAGGAAATACCCTTGTATTGCTTATTATAATCAAATGTTAACCCCTTGTTTGATCTCAATGCACTTCAATGCAATAAGCTGGAGATTTAAATAACCGGTAAAGGAATACATAAATTGGTGTAGAGACAGATTGCTCTGGCAATACCCACAATTTAGAAGGTGGGCGTGACCAGCATAGCGGAGTTGATCCTCAAATTTAATAGCTTCTATGCAGTTGCCTACTCTACCTATTTGAGAATCTTGTCCTACCTATTATATGGAGAGCAAGGGATGCGGGGAGTAGGGTTGCCACCTTTTCTTCCAAAAAATACCGGCCAAGGCATTCTCTCCATAGACTTAACATTGGAAAAAAGCCAATTTTTTACCAGCCTGCCGGTAAATTACCGGCTGGGTGGCAACCCTAGCTGGGAGTTAAAACCCTTGTTACAAATCGCATGAAAATGGCATGTAAGCTGCATGACTCACTGCTACAAGTCACTCATGTGAACTTATCTAGCGCCATATTCACAAAGATAGTGGAGTCACTGCTCCATATTATTTTTTTTTTTATTTTTTTTTAAATCTGCCTGCATTCTCTCCTCAACTTGCGCACAGGTGGTATCGTCACTGGCACAGTGGGATCTGTCAGAGCAACTGAGTCACTGACAGATTCACCAGTGATCATGAAAGGAGATCCTGAATGCACCAGTTCAGGAGGCTGGAGGACAGGCTTAGAACACACTGCCCTAGAGGGAAACTAGTGAAATAAGATCTTTAGAATCTGGCTCGCTCCCCACTCTGAATCAGATGTCCAGTATGTAAAATGTAACTTGTATTTGCAGGTAAGGTGCAAGCTGAGATTATTCCTACAAAACCTCCGGCTACAGAGTCACCCATCCCAAAGACTATCCCTCTAGGTGAGTAAAAAGGCATTTGTTCTTGGAACATACTGATTCTTTATACCAGTGGTGTACAATCTGAAACCTCCTAGCTGTTACCAGACAATAAATCCCATCACACTCCAGCCAGTTGCTACTGGGGGGGGGGGGATGATGGGAGTTGTAGTCTGGCAGCAGGTGGAAGACTTCTGCTGTTCACCTCTGCTTTAGACATAATTAAAAAGGTGTCATTCTGCACAAACCAATGTATTTGAGAACATAATTACCAAAATGGGTCAGCAATTTAAATTGGACTTGTAACCCCTTGAATGCAATGTGCTGGAGATCTCTCAAGCATTCAACGGGAGAACATACTTTGCAAAATGGTAACTTATTTTGTCCCCTAAAGAGCAGTTGGGTTTTCTCCAGAATTGCCCCATTGTAGCTTATTGAATGTGGTCAGTAGGGGCTTATACATACAGTACTGCACTTTAACCCTTTGAGTGTCACGCACCGCAATGTTGTGTACCACTCTGGCACACAAAGTGTTAAGGGGGAAAAATATTCAAGGCTTTAAGTGGGACAAGTAACCTTTTGAGTGCCACAGAGGAAGCCACACATTACATTGCAATGCATTGGTCACCTTTGGCACTCTGTGTTAACCCCTTGAATGCACTGGAAATGTAGCATTCAAGAGGAATTTTTGGAAATAATTACAGATGGTTTTTCTCCAAATTCTCTACATTAAATTTTATACATAAGGTGAAGGGATACAGTTATAAGGCAAACGTCACCACGGAGACTAACACAAATTCCCACTGATTTTAAAGTAACTCCACCAAATAACTCCCTCTTACTTGGCGATGGCCAGAATTTTAATGGTCCCTTATTCAAGAGCGTACGTCACACAGACAAGGACCACAGAACACAAACCCAGCCTGCTGCCTGTGGTAGCATTAACACTTTATGGACCAGTAGAATGTGACATTGCAAAAGCACAGCTCTGGTTCTTAACTCTGAGTGCCAGAGGGGGTACACAATGCTTTGCACACCCCTCTGGCACGAAAAGGGTTAAAGCATACCTCCCAATATTTCAAATGGACAGAAGGACACTTTTATTTGTTTTAGGGGAGTGGCTGGGTGGGGCATCTCCAATACTTTTTTTTTTTTTTTTTTTTAAGGTTCCTTCTTGATCTACTGATGCCTCACTGTGTAACTGAATAAATGAGTCAAAGCAAGATCAAAGTATTGTATTTGCACAAACTAGCTTATAAGCACATATAATGAAGTTTACGATACCTGCCAAGTGTCCCTCTTTTTGAGGGACAGTCCCTCTTTGGTATTCAAATCTGTCCCTCTTTTTAGGAGATCACACTATATGTATGTATTGTATGTATGTCATTGCTCCACAGCAATAAAACTTACATGAATGTTTGTGAAAATGTCAGTATGAGTTTATAAATTGTCTGTTTAAATAAAATGCTTTGATCTTGCTGTAAAATAATTTATTCAGTTGGACAACAAGGTCTCAAATTAAGTAACCTAAAATATCCGTAATTATCCAGCCACGTCCCCAGTTACACTAACTAAAACACAAGTGTCACTCTTTGGCAATTTGAAATGTTGGGAGGTATGAGTCTGCACAGACATGAAGGAGTCCTCCTTTTTTTTTTTTTTTTTTTTTTTTTTTTTTTTTTCTCTGTGGAGCATTGTGATACTTACAGTATATACACACAACATAGTCTGAAATCCTAAAATGAGGGACCTCAGGGGGGTGGGAAAGAGGGACCGAGGGATTTAGGTCTCAGAGAAGGACTGTCCTGAATAAAGAGGAACACTTGGGAGGTATGCTTAAAGGGTAAAGTAGTCTCATGCCAACTGCCAGCAGTTGTCATGTTCACCCCCATGGACATGACCTTCAGGACTTATATCTCTTGAAAGGACAAAATTCATAGGGACTATTATACATACAATTTTGTTTAATTTTATTTGTAACGTAAGTAGGGGGTTCTTGGGAGGTGTCCTTTTCCTTTTTAAATGGTTATGTTGGACCCTTGAATGCCAGGTCTCGAATGATATGCTTTGTTACATATGTAAGTCTCTACATACCTCACAACATTTCAGATGGCCAAAGAGGGACACGTTTGGTTTTTAGGTGATGTTGGGAGAGTAGTGGGTGAGGTATCGCTGAGGATTTTGATGTCCTTTCATGACCTATTGACACCTCTTTATGCAACTGAATAAATTATTTAGAGAGACCAAAGTATTTTATTTACACAGAAAAACTTATAAACACAAATACTGAATATTAATGTGAGTTTTATTGCTGTGGAGCAATGTGATATACTTATACACCCCACACAGTCTGATCTTCTAAAAAGATGGACATCGGGGTTGGAAAGAGGCATACCTGGGAACTTTCAGTTGAGGGCTACCCAGAGGGTAGTCCTCTGTTCAGCAGGGGGTAACAAAATTGACGCTAATCGTGACAAAAAGGGGCGGGGCTTAACTCGAGTGTTGGGGGGATTTAACCCTTTGAGTGCCAGAGTGGTACGGAATGCATTGCAAAGCAATGCATTCCGTACCACTCTGGCACTCAGAGGGTTAAATGTGTCACACAGAAGGCTGGGGACGGAGGCACAATGGGAGAAAAAACAGATGTGGCAGAGTTTCACTAGAAACTCTCCACATCCGGAGGAATCTGCCTCTGCCCCGGAGACCCGGTAAAACTCTGTCAGAACCGGAGTCTCCGGGGCAAATCCGGAGAGTTCCCAGGTATGGAAAGAGGGACAGAGGGATTTTGGGTTTCAAACAGGGGCTGTCCCTCCGAAAGATGGACACTTGGGAGGTGTGATCTCTAGCACTTAAGGAGTTAAAATCCCAGTTCAATTTTCTAGTAATTCATGCTGTAGTAGGCATGCTCCTTTCCCTTTAATACAGGTTGGGATAAGTGGGTCATAACTCCAATCCCCTTCAAATGCCCAAGTAAGCTGATAATGGGAGTTGTAGTGTGATAGTTATTGCCCACCCCTATTTTTTTCAATCTTATTTATACTGATCAGTCTTGTTTCTGCCCCCCAGATGCCTGTGGAATTGCTCCTTTATCCCCTCTGTGGGTTTTGCCTCGTATCGTGGGGGGAGAGGAAGCGTGCCCCAATTGCTGGCCCTGGCAGATCGGTGTCCTGTTCCTCAAAGAATTTCACTGTGGAGGAGTCCTAATATCACCCCAATGGGTTCTTACTGGAGCTCACTGCGTTCTGTAAGACTGCATTACTGGAGGGATCGATCAATAGTTTTACAGGAAACTAACACCTAATAACAGCCCCCTGTTTACCTCAGTATCACCTGAAAATCCAAATGCCCCCTCAGAGTTCTCCCTTTATGCCTTTTTTCCAAAAAATTAACCCTTTGAGTGCCACAATGCATTGCATACCCCTCTGGTCCTTGAACAGGTAAGATTACCATGAGCACCGTTTGAGGTCCTGCTAGCAATTCATGTCCATCCCCATGGATGTGACATACAAACTGAGCGAACAAAGGGCAAAGGAAAAACTTGTAGGGTGACCAGACCACCACCTATAACCAGGGACACATGAAATATGCATACTGCAGGGCTGAAATATGCCTTTCATGTTTCCCCAGTTAAAGGGAATGTCTGGTCAGCCTTTCATAGGGGCCACTAGGATTTTTCTGGCCATAGTAACTGTGTGTGTGGGGGGGATATTAAGATTTCTTTACCTGCCAGTGGTGTCCAGTGCATTGGCACATTGTGGCTCTTTATGCTAATCGGCTCCTCTTGAGGACAAACTTGGGACTCTGTGGTAGTAGAAATGCCTGTGTGGGATCTGCCTAGATTCATTCACAGCACAATGTGTTGGCCTGGCACAAAGTGCCACCAGCAAAGGCTAATTGCTCAAACCAGATAAAATTGAAAACAAATGGATAGCACGTGTTTAATTCTTTAAAATCACCTTAATTTATCTTAAGGAGACAGGTCTGACTGGTCAGTTTTTCTTTGTAATTAGACAGTGTTTTGGGGCTGCAAACCACAGCCCCTGTCTACTTGAAATCAAACTGTATAATTTGGGGGTCCGAATACACCCATGTTCGAGAGCAATGGTCACATGCAGCTGTCTCCAGATGAATAGGAAAAGCACCTCTATAATGTATTTTGGGGGTTTATGAACCAGAGAAATAACTAAGTGTCAAGGGTATGAGAACTATTCCTTTTTAGGTGCTAATGTGCCTTTAGCAACAAGGTGCTTTAAAGGGATAGTAACACTTCGTTTTAACTTTATTTTATTTTGTAGGCATTAAAAAAACATGAAGAATGATATGTCTTATCGCTCAAACCTTTATGGTTTATGAGATATTCACAAGCAAAGTTCCCCTCCCCGCCCCTTTTACCTAGTGTAAACAATCTCTTCTCAGATGTGAGTCTGGTTGTATGACAGTACAGATAACAGAAGGGGACAATTTTCTTTGTATGAAAACAATGAAAGCCCTTCCCCCCTTGACAAGTTTTTCAGCTTTTTCCATTATCTTAATTGAAGATTGTCCCTCTCTGCAGTCTACCTGGGCATCTCCCTTCTGATTTGGTTGAACAGGGGGGGGATACTTTGTTTGTGAATATCTCTTAAACCATAAAGGTTTGAGAGATAAGACTTATATCATTCTTCAAAAAAAAATGAAGAATGATATAAGTCTTATCTCTCAAACCTTTATATTTAAGAGTATTCACAACCAAAGTTTCCCCCCCCCCCTATTAGAACCCTTAACCAAGGGCTCTCCATAGAAACTGATAGCACCACCTAGTGACCACAATGGCAAACTACAACATACTGAAGTATAGAAGTGTGAGTTGTATTACATTTTCACTTGGCATCTTCCAGCAGTGCTTGGTTTTGCTCATCGGGAAAATACCTAGTCTACAAAGTGAAGCTGCAGCTAGGTAAAAAGCCATTCAGTGACTTGAAACAAAATTTCATTTGTATAGACTATTTATTTTGTCTACTCTAAGTTGACTATTTCCGTTCTGCCTTTCAGGGACACTGCGGAGACTAGCAGCAGAGTACTTGTCCTTGACTCTAGTGCAGCTATGTGGGAGTGGCCACTGTACACCAATGGATATCAGTGCTCAACCTATATTCTCTGGTGCATCAGAGGTCTAAAGAGTCCATTGACTGCTTGGACAGCGACCTCCACCCAAAGCCTTGCATCACCATAACACTACAACAGAATTGTCAGGATCCAGGCATAGTTCTCTTTTTGTGTTTAGATCTGTCTAGAAGCCATTTTCCTGTAGCCCAGCAGAGTTATCACTTTGCCTCAGTAGACAATGAGCAGTTCTCCTAGTGTTTAGATCTGTGTTCTGGGGTCTAAATTCAGCAACTTTGCATTGTCCCAGAAACAGCTGTCCGGGACATGGACACACATTCAAAATGCAGGACATGTGATCACCCTAATTCAGCCTATGCTGGACATCATGGAAGCCAATATGACAGTTGCTGAAATCTGGTGTAACTGCAGGAGGTGCAGTTGCACCAGGGGCCCATCTGTCCCAGGGTCCAACAAGTTCTTAAAAGAAAATTGCACAGAAGGCGCTCCTAGTGCAGTAACGTCTTTTTGGATTAAATAATCATCCCATCACCAACTTTAGAATTATAATCACAAGATGGAGTGTTCAATTGAACACCTATATGCCAGCTGAGAAAAACTCTTACGGGGTATCTTCACTGTCCCCAACACAGTATTAACCAATTGGGCTGCTCCTCGATACAACTCACCAGAGTACTTGGTATGCAAGAAAAACACAAGAGGGTGCCCAGCGGTGCCTTAACTTAATACAGCACATATTTTTCACAAATCAAATTATACTCACAAAAGTGGTGGTTATGAGAGGACACACGCCCAACACAACAAAACGAGCTTACAGAAAAATTCTCCTGTCCTCTCATAACCATCACTTTTGTGAGTAATTTGATTTGTGAAAAATATCTGCTGTAATAAGTTAACAAGCACCAATGGGCGCCCTCCTTTTTTTTTTTTTTTTTTTTTTTTTTTTTGTGTTTTCCCCCCCCAACAGGTTCTTGTTCATCAGAAAATATTTGTTATAGGCAGTCCAGAAAAATGCATTTGCCTTCAATTTGACAAACTATCAGCCAGTGACTTAACTAGTCCAGTGTAGGACCCTGGTGCAGAGTGCATGGGCCTGCTTAAGCCATAAAGAACCCTCCTGGTTACAAAATGTATTACGAAGCAGAGTTCAACACCCCTCTGCTCCTTAAAGGGTTAAGATACCCATGTACAATAGGTGGAGTTCATGTTATGTGGTCCAGCTAGACATGATCATGTCTGCCTCCATGGACATGCCATTCATAACTGAAAATGTTCTATTGAACCAAGGCACAAGGAAAATGTTTGGTGGTGGCTTTGATTTTCTGGCCATAGTAACACAAGTGGGTGTTTATAAGGTGTTCCTCATTAAGGTCAAATGTAATGTTCTGGAATCTAAATGCTTGTAGAGTTTCCCTTCTCTTAATTATCTGTTGGATTCATTGATGCCTCTTCTGCAGGACACGAGATGCCACTAACTGGGATGTTATTGCTGGGGATCATGACCGGCTGCTCACGGAACCTACAGAGCAGGTACAGTAAAGTAGGACTTGAAAGTGCTCCCAGGCAAACAGTGTGTCTCCAGTTGGCCAGAAATGCCCTTCATACTCTTGCTTTCATCAGGACATATTTTAAGCTTTAATATCTTGATGTTTGCTGCTGTTGTACAACAATAATTTGCACAAATGGATGCATAAGTCCCATTCTCCTCGGCTAACCCTTGAAGGACCAGATGGCTGCAACACATTGTATATGTTACAAACCTCTCTGATCTTTAAGGTGTTAGATAAACTATAGCTATGGGACTTAGTATTTGATATATTAATTCCTAATTAGGGGGGGAAAAGACGGTTTAAAAGTCTAAACTAATGCTCATGTTCACCTTTATCTTTGTATATGGGATATAGACCTAGATATATCAACTGCCCTATAGGGGACACATACTTTTTAAATAGGGCTCTTAACTTGCTGAATGCTAGCAGTGTCCAATACAATGTGTTGATTTTTTTTTAATATATAATTCAAGGTGTTAAAAGACCTTTAGAAGTCAATGGGAAATTATTTTCCCCAGTGGTACAATTGAATAGCTCCAATGTCTCCGTTCCTTCTGAATGAAAGCCTCTTTAAAAAAGACTAACTGGCTTGTGCTTCAATTCAGAAAGCACCAATGTTAAGCTTTACCTGATGACTTACTGGGATTATTTGGTATAACTTTTCTTTTGTCATCCAATACAGGTTACTGGTAACTCTTGGTAGGTGATCTGCCCCTTTAAGTAGACAGGAACAATTCTAGAATTGATTGCAGGGGGTGGAGCCTACCTTCACTCCTTGGCTGCAGCTAGCCAACCAGCCCCAGAAAGATCTGTTCCTTGTGTGAAGACAGGCAAGAGAACAGTTCTACTATAGTTATAGAATTTTTTATTTTTTTCTGTTAGAAATGGAATACCACCATTAGGCAGATTACCATAACTGACATGTTCCACAGTGCCCCTCCGCACAGGGTTTTTTCCTTTGGAGTTCCTATTGCACAGTCCTGTACTCATTGGGTCTATCTGTATGTCTGTTGGGTGTTTTGGAGCAAGTTTGTGGTAATTGAACCCTTTAGCTGCTGGTTTAGCATTTATTTTATTTTTTTTTTGGGGGGGGGGGGGGTTAACACTTTTCCCTATTGGTTTAGTGTTTTTTGGGTATCCTAACATGTTCTAGTTATGTTTCATGTATTTGTATTTTACAGTTTCAACTTTATAAAATTTGAGTTAAAGGCGTGCTGTACCGCATAGGTGCCATTGCTCCATTCACTCCTATGGGACTGTACAGTTTGGGACATATCTCTGCAACTTCTCCACCTAGTGACTTCAGAGATGGCTCATTTTTATTGTCTGCCCTTGCTCTATCATCCAGTTCATGTTTCTAGTGTCTTGGGGGGGGGGGGGGGCTTCAGGCACTGTTGGAGTACCATTTCTGGGGAAACTACATTTCCCATGAGCGCTTGCTTCGAGCGCTTGTTTCTGATTGGCTCCTGCTGTGGCACCCATTTTGTGCCATTTCCAGAACGAGTATCCTACGCAGGGCTTGGACTCCTTCTCTCCTCTGCTGATTTAACCCTTCGCCTGCCAGTTAAGTCTAGTCTAGCGACTTCTGGGGTGTATATTTAATCCTACACACTATACTTGAGTGCTTTTCTTATACTGGTAAGGTTATTGACACTGAGAATGTCCTGGGCAGAAGAACATGTTCCTGCCATATCCGCAGTGCACATTCCTGGCGTAGACAACGTCATGGCAGACTTCCTCCGTCGACACAGTGGACCGCGGAGAGTGGGAGCTGCACCCAGAGGTGTTAACTCTGATTGTTCAGAAATGGGGTCTTCCTTACATCAACCTGATGGCGACAAGACACAACAGGAAAGGTTCTGAGGTTTCTCTCGATGGAGGGACCCTCTAGCTCTGGCTGTGGATGCAATGTCCATTCCTTGGTTATTTCCTCTGGCCTACATCTTTCCTCCCCTGCCAGTGTTGCACAGGGTGTTACGGAAATTGCGACTGAAGCGCTGTCCAGTCATTCTGATTGCTCCATACTGGCCTTGCCAAGCTTTGTTTCCAGAGCTTCTGGATCTGTCAGTGGTGGAGCCATTCCGGCTCTTCTACAGGGTTAACTGTGGAAGGAGGATGTTCATCGGCTAGCCTTGATGGCTTGGAAATGGAGTCCTCAGTATTGAAGGGTTTTTCTTCTAGTGTGGTGGCTGCTATGCTCTGTGCCCTCAAACTTGTTTCTTCCAAGATCTACCATCATATCTGGTCGACCTTCCTATCTTGGTGTGCTGATAAGGACCTGTGTCAGGAATTTAATCTGCCTACGGTCCTGGCTTTTTTGCAGGACAGTGTAGATAAGGGCCTCAGTTTGAGTTCCCTTAAAGTTCAGACTTCTGCTCTCTCTCTTTTTATTTCAGAGGTGCATTGCCATCCTTCCTGATGTCAAGGTTTTCTTCCAGGGCGTTGCTCATACTTGTCCTGCCTTCAGGAATCCCGCTCCTCCGTGGGATCTTAACTTTGATATGGGTGTTCTTTAGCGCCCTCCCTTTGAGTCCTTGGCTACTATTCCTCTATGCCTGATGTGGAAAATGGCCTTTCTGCTGGTAATTGTATCAGTTTGCTGTGTCGGAGGTGTATGCCTTGTCCTGTAAACCACCCTATTTGGTGTTTCACAAGGACAAGGCGGTGCTTTGCACTTCTCAGGAGTTTCTTCTGATGGTTTCAGAATTCCACAACAATCCAGCTTGTGGTGCCCTCTTTCTGCCCTGACCCCACCTCTGACAAGTAGAGGGATCTCCACTTGTTAGACATGGTGCATTGTCTAAAATTTTATGTACATCTCACGGAGTCTCTCAGGCAATCTGACATGCTGTTCATTGTTCCTGAGGGTTCCAGGGCAGGAAGACCTGCATCCAAGGTGACTATTGCTCCCTGGATCAAGTCCACTATTTGTAAGGCTTATGCGCTAAGGGAGAAGCCTGTTTCCTTTCGGGCCATGGCTCATTATAGAAGGTCTATTGGGGCTTCTTGGGCTTACAAGAATCAGGCCTCTGCTGATCAGTTGTATAAGGCTGCCACTTGGTCGTCTGTGCACACCTATTTGAAGCACTATCGTGTTGATGTGCTGGCATCGGCTGATGCCAGCTTTGGGAGGAAAATCCTGGAGGCTGTCTTGCCTGTCTAGGATCTTCTTTGGTTCTTAGTGCTTCCTTCACTTTTGAGCCCTGTTGGCTCTAGTTCAGTGTGCTGTGTAACAGTTTGGGGGGGTGTTACCCCTGTTCAGTGTCTGACACTTCATTGTTTTGTTGGCCTATCTCTGATCTGATGGTTCATATCTGCTCTGCTGACTTTGGGGGGCCTTGCGCCTGGTCCTTGCCTTCCCGCCTCTGGGAAACTCTCAATGGTTGGACATCCCAGAGTTACAGTAACCTGTATTGGATGATAGAGAAGATGATTTTAGTCTTGCCTGTTAAATCCTTTTCTTAGTCCATACAGGTTACTGGTCTCCCACCCTGTCAAGAGACCATGCTTAGCTCTCCTGTGGCAGACCGTGGGGGGGCCTTCAGGGTCATGCTCACAGGAGTCTTCTTTCCCTTCCACTATCTAGTCAATAGTTGGTGTCTCAAATCTTTCTGGAGCTGGTTGGATAGCTGCAGCCAAGGAGGGAAGGTAGGCTCCACCCCCTGAGATTGAGTCTAGAATTGTTCCTGCCTACTTAAAGTGGTGGATTGCCTCCCAGAGTTACCAGTAACCTGTATGGACTAAGAGGAAAGGATTTAACAGGTAAGACTAAAATCCTCTTATTGTACTTTGAGTTTTCTACAATTCTCTTAATTAGCTAGTCATTCTATATTATCTCCATTATATTTTAAGGCAGAACTCCCTTCTGTCGGACACACCTTGTAGGATATAGTTTTCATTTAGCAAATGGTTCAATAGTGTAGCATAGAGTGGTATGAATGGAACAGGTACTACAAACCTAATTAGTGTATTTCACATGTCAAGCTTGGCACTTGGTAGTGTTGCATGTTTATTTTGTTTTGCAGGTTAGAGCTGTTGGCGCCATCAAGGTCCATGAGAACTTTGACCTGAGAACCTATGACAATGACATTGCTTTGCTTTGGCTGAAAGAGCCGCTGGAGCTTAATAACTTTGTGCGTCCGGTTTGTCTGCCCAGTAATGAAGAGCCTCTCGCCCCATCATCTGTATGTGTGGCCACTGGATGGGGAAACACTCTAGAAGGTACACCTTTTTTGTAATATATGGACTACACCAGATGTGATAAATCTTTAGGGTGCCAGAGGTGTATGTAATGCATTTTTAATGGATAACTTGTTACCAGGCTTCATGGCTGTACAAAATCCTTTACCCTTCTTCCACCCATCAGCATTTCATAGTTTTTTCAATTTGGATGGGATTGTAGTCAGACTGATTTTTGGCTCCTACCTGCTTCATCTTTTAGAGATGGTTCTCACTACATGTGGTGGCAGAGCCTTTGTTTCAAATCTCCTCCTTGAATCCAAACAATAAAAGCTATTAACGATTGAGTGCCAGAGCGGTAGTCAACACATTGTGGAGCAATGTGTTGGATACACCTCTGGCAATCAAAGGATTTAAAAAACTTGGGTGCTAGGTCTTCCAAGGGGTTAACATTGTATTGTTGTTGACCTTGTTAGAATGCTACTTGGTACCAATAATAGACTAAATTATTACAATACAATATCTGGTTATATATCTAGTAATTTGTCATCTTGTATTTTCCTAGTAGGGGCTATTGTATAATGCTTTTAATAAAGCAAACATAAATTACAACTGAAATGTTACAAACACATCACTGATCTAGAACACACAAGACACAATTGAGCCACCCCAGCCAGGGACAGCTCTAGTGTTTTGAGGGCCCTAAGTGAAGAGTCACATTGGGGGACTCTTTACTCCTGTGCTGGTATTTCTTATAAGACATTGCCATCTGATTTTCTTTACATGTGGTGGTACTGTATGAGCTATGGGGCCCTCTGATCAAGTGGGGGCCCTAAGCAGTTGCTTTTACTCTTGTAGCGCTGCGACTGACCCCAGCCTTATTACGGTCTGCATCACTTACATTTGTTGTGTAAAACTTCTTCTACTTCAGAGAGGCTTGGGGATCCACAGGGCAGTAGAAACTACACATGTACTGCTGAACATTCTAGTGTTATGAATGAAATGTTTTTATAACTGTTGGTGTGATCCTAACAATCATACCTGGGAACTTTTGGTTTTGGACTCCCCAGGGATGAGTCCTTTGGTGCCAGTGAAAGATAAAAGATGCAAATCATTGCAAAAAGGGGTGGGGCTTATTTGAAAGTGGGGGTGGGACTTTCAAAACTTTAAAAAAAAAAAAAAAAAAAAAAAAAAAAAATCTGGGGAAGGAGCAGCAGGCAGGGAGTGGGAGGAACACACAGATGTCTAGAGAATCAGGCTCTGCCCTGAAGAACCGGTAACTGGCTGCAAAAATCAGTCTACGGGGCAAATCCGGAGAGTTATCAGCTATGTGAACGATACATCGTAATGCAGAGATGGACTCTTTGATACACCCCTGTAATGGTGCTTGACAAGCTTGTTGGAGTGTGTGGATCAGATTACAGTGTAGGATTAATAGCCCTGAAGAAGGGGCTGCTTTGTTCCCAGAAATGTTTGCGAAAATGTGTGGTTCTGCATGAAGAGGACCAGTGTTGTAATGCCAAATACGACAGTTTAAGGGCTTCTCCCCTCAAGGTAACATACAGCAAGGTAAGTCCAAACTTGCACCTCCAGCTGCTGAAGTTTTACTCCCTAGAACTCACTACAAGTCCAACATTTTGACTTTCCTTTGTGTATGAGTTGCCTTCAACAGTGTCTGAGGGTTATCCAGAGTATTGCTTTGTAATGGATACTCGCTGGCACTCTGTTTAATTGGTGCGCTTAGAACTATGATGTTGCCAAGCGCATGATGTATCTCTAAAACGTTCCGCTCCTCATCTTGTCTGGGTTCTTTCCGCCTTACACAGAAAACAAAACTACCAGGTGGAACAAGTGAAATTTAACATTTTATTTAAATGAGGCTTTTAATACCTTGAATGGTAGGTCTTCACATTAAAGCCGTCAAAGGAAAAGAATGAAAATTGGGGGGGGAATAAGTACATTTTAAACTTTTTTTTTTTTTTTTTTTTTTTTTTATATTACCAGCTAATGTACAAAAGGAAATCTGATTACAGCATTAATGGGTGATGTACTGAGGAACTATACAACCTGGTGACCAAAATGTTTTAAAAGGTTAAAAATAATATAAATAATTTTTTTTTTTTTTTTTTATTTATATATACTATACGGAGTTGCAATAGCTTTTGAATCAAATTTTCTCCTTACAGTTGGGAATATGCTTACTATGCTGATTTTAAAGAAATATACAGTTTCATTTGTCCCCATATAAAGTTTGCTTGCTCTGTAACTACTCCTTTCTGCATAATGAGACCACCTTGTGTTTTCTCCTAGTTGGGAGGCCTGCCATGCGCCTCCAGCAGTTGCAGGTTCCAATCCTGGACAGTAACATCTGCAACAACTCTTATTACCATGGAGCGATCACGGAGCGCATGTTCTGTGCAGGATTTCCATCCTCTCAAGGAAAGGATGCATGCCAGGTGAGTGGGCTTCACATTAATCTAAAGAAGTATAATATATAAAATACCACAACTGCTTTCTCTGCATTTGGGGTATAAATGGCATATTAGACACCCATAGTGACTGTTTTGGCCCATTGCAGCCCCCTCCTTTCACAAGACACCACCTATAGGTAGCTTAGGCCAGACGTGGTCAATATTTGTACCTCTCTCTATGAGAGACTACAACTCTAACACCCCACACATTATCCAGAGGTTGGCTAGCTTAGTGATATGCATTGTATCTGACAGCTGGAGGTCCCAATATTGAATGTCTACTCATGGCCCAGCATGTAAAAAAAAAACAAGTTGGTGTCAAGGAAAATGAAGACAGTTGTCTTACTAGTTAATAAATGCTGTTTCACCACTGTCAGTTAGCACTGTTAACTTACAGCCCTTAGTGTGCATGTGTCCTCCTGGGGCTTTCCTTCCTAGAGCTGATGCTGCAAGCTCCAAAGATGCAAGTGATTCCTATTCACTGTCACACCTCCAACAGGAATGAGGCCAGTTCAATAATAGTCAGTAAAGGCGGCCTTCCATAACCTAAATAGCTACTACTTATAGTAACGTGCTCTACAGAACATGTTCTCCAATTACATTATGTCCATAATTTCTTTTTTTTTTTTTTTTTTTTTTTCCCTCTCCAGGGGGACTCTGGGGGGCCTCTGGTATGTCGGAATGAGAAGAAGCCATTTGTGCTTTATGGACTTGTCAGTTGGGGTGTGGGCTGTGCAAGGGCTCTGAAGCCAGGCGTGTACACAAAAATCCTTGCTTTCCTGAGCTGGATACAAAGTATGCAACAAGGTATGTTTGGGGGCAGCTGCAGCAATATGCTATCCAGTACTTAAAGGGATAGTAATACTTCATTTTAACTTTATTTTATTTTGTAGGCATTAAAAAAACATGAAGAATGATATAAGTCTTATCTCTGAAACCTTTATGGTTTAAGAGATATTCACAAACAAAGTATCCCCCCCCTGTTCAACCAGATCAGAAGGGAGATGCCCAGGTAGACTGCAGAGAGGGACAATCTTCAATTAAGATAATGGAAAAAGCTGAAAAACTTGTCAAGGGGGGAAGGGCTTTCATTGTTTTCATACAAAGAAAACTGTCCCCTTCTGTTATCTGTACTGTCATACAACCAGACTCACATCTGAGAAGAGATGGCTTACACTAGGTAAAAGGGGCGGGGAGGGGAACTTTGCTTGTGAATATCTCATAAACCATAAAGGTTTGAGAGATAAGACTTATATCATTCTTCATGTTTTTTTAATGCCTACACAATAAAATAAAGTTAAAACGAAGTATTACTATCCCTTTAAACTAAAATAGGTGGGGCTGTATTTGCATTTCACATGTACCTAGACATGCCCATGGGAACTCAGCTGCTTGTATGACCCTGTCCCCCAGCAACATCCACAATTTGTCAGTATCCATGGCATACTGGGGGGTTAAATAAGTGGTCTAGTACAGGGCTATGTAACTTGCCTGATTAGTGTATATTGCTGTAAGGTCTAACTTATGAAGTTAAACCATAGACCTGAGCCTGAAGTTGAAAAGAAAACTAGTGAAATTCCAGAGCAAACAATCTACACTATACTGGACAAATTAAAGTTTTAAGTGGGTGTAACGGAAGCTGAGAAGGGACCGCGTCACCTTCCGCCGTCGTTCCCGGGTCTCTCCCTCTTGACGCCAGGTAAGCACCGTCAGATGCACTGGTTGAAGTATGGATGGTCACTGAAACAGTCGCAGAATCGCTGGAAGCAGGGAAACACTGGCAGTAGAGAGTGCGGCCTCTACTCCCAGTCAAAGGATCACTGGAAGATGTCACAGGAACACAAGGAGGAGAAGATGGAGTCCACGTCACCACCTGACAGCATACAAAGTTGAGTCGCAGGAAACTGGCAGCAGGTGGTCGACTTCAGGATACTTGGCTCAGATGGGTATCAGAGTGGACACTTTAGACCATAAGCAATACAAGACTCCAGAACTCCTTGTTCACTCAGAATAAGACTGACGTTATTGTACAAAACCACACACATTTATACAGATCAACTACATTGAGGTACGCTGGCCAACCAGATATAATAGGGTGAGGGGCAGAGATAATACAATCCAAATATAGGACAAGGAACAAGCAGCAAATGGTAAGGGCTGACACAATGGGAGCATTCACAGAGGTAATCCACTTACAACATATAATACAAAGGACTGACAGAGTTTCAGGTTATACAATAGGTGACTCACAGACTGAGGGGCGTGAATGGATTAACACACAGCAGGGGGTCTCAATAAATCTTACAATACACAGTACAATGGCTGAGGGACTGCAATACACATTCAAAGAATTAACCCCCCCACTACCCCTTCCCTTGGAAGCAAGCCAGCAGTCTAACGCAGGGCAGTTTTGTGTGATACAGTACATTAGCCCCATTCACATAGTCTTTAGTTCACAACCAGAGCAAAATGTCCACAGTCTCTGGATAAATAGTTCTAGGGCCAGACAAGGGCTCAAGTAACAGGTAGGATCCGTTATAGGGACTTTGGATAAGTGCCTGCAGACGAGTTGCGTGTAGAATTATGGATGACCAGAACAATGTATGTGTGGGGATGCATCCTATACCGATGGTGATACTCCCACTTTGATAACCCTTGCTTTCTGGCTACTCATCAATGGGGTTAAAAAGGATTGAAAGACAGAACAGGCACACTAAATGATTAATTTAAATAGCTTTCATTTGCTGTGGAATCTCCACAACCAGTGGCTACAGAATGAAATGCTTTAATCCAGGAGACTTCTAAATTTATTTTCAGTCCTACTCCACATAATGCCCAAACCATAAGTGCGTGAAGGATACATTTTTTTTTAATTTTAACAATGGCTTCCACTATTGAAAAATGTATTTTATTCACTTCAATGACAATGCTAATATAGAACAGACATCTGTTATTGAACTATATCGTACTGGCTAGTAGCAGATTAGGTCTTACTGGCCTATTAGTTCATGTGTGCTAGTTAACAGGTAAGTTTGGTGTGTGTGTGGTGTGTGGTTTTTTTTTTTTTTTTTTTTTTTTTTCTAAATCTCAGGTGGGCCACATTTGCTGTAATCCCATTAATTTTACTGCATTGTGGGGCAAAGATATGACCCATAGACAAGTACTTATAATGAGAAACCCAGCTCTAAGTTAGAATTTTCAGTTCCGGGAATATACCTGCTAGCTGACCCCCACTTACAGGCACAGTCCCTGATCTTTCCTCCTGGAGTCCTGCTTTGCAACCCCTTGTACATGACTCATTACCCCACCATATTTATGGTGGGCATGTGGCCCTAAGAAGTTTAGATGAAGAAATTGTTATGCTAAACGTTTTTTTTTTTTTTTTTTTTTTTTTGTAATATAGATTTTTGAGAAATTGATAGTTTGGTGTTAATGTGGCACCTTCTGCCCATATGTGTACTTAGTATTGAGACAAACTGCTATGAATCTAGGTTGGGCCCATCATCTGTCTACTAGTCTTTAAGATTAATGAGCTACATGCTTTCCAATACATATTGCTTGCTTCATGTAGTAATCTGTTCTGCTGTTGAAGTACAGTTGTTGCTTTTATGAAATTTAATTTAAAAACCATTTCATATTGGCCAAAAGTCCAGCAGATCCATAGTTTAGGAAATGGTCATGCTTTTTCCAGGAAAGTCTTGGTGCAGCACATGCCTTAAAGGGATAGTAATGTTTCCTAATAAAAGCAGCTCTAATTAATCATCATAGTATTTGGACCTTGGAGAGTGTTATTTCAATTCTGTCAGTTGTAGTTAGAGTAATTCAATGACAAAGTATCCCCCTCCCACCCCTTTTACTGATGTAACACTGCTCAGCCAGATCAGAAGGGAGTGTCCAGGTAGATTGCACAGAGGGACAATATTCAATTAAGATGAGGGAAAAACCTGAGAAACTTGTCAAGGGGGGCAGGGATTTCATTGTTCTCATAGGAAGAAGATTGTCCCCTGCTGTTTTCTGTCTGGTCTATGGACTGGATTCCACATCTGAGAAGAGATGGCTTACAGTAGGTAAAAGGGGCGGGAGGGGAAACTTTACGGTTTGAGAGATCTTCACAAGCAAAGGCTTGAGAGAACTTATATTCATGTTTTTTTGAATGCCTATAAAATAAAGATAAAACGAAGTATTACTATCCCTTTAACATAGGAAACGGCACTGAAAGCTGTACTGGCATCTGGTACAAAGTGTGAATCTCTCCTAAACTACATATTTGCCTGACTTGCCTAAAATGTGTTGGGTTTTTTATTTTTCTGAATGAAGCTTCTGTTTATGCAAGCTAGAATAAAGGTAACGGGTCCACTTTATATGCCTGGTAATGTCCATGCAAATCTGGGCTGAGAAGCTTTCAGAAACCTCAATATGCAAAGTAATATTGCTTATTATACCTGTGTACGTGACTAGTGACCATTCAGGGCTGATCTTCTGACTGTGGTATCCTCTTTCCTCAGTTGTTGAAAGAGAACAAACCCAAATGAACGTCAACAAGAGCCAAACACAGGAGCTGGCCCAAGGAGAAAACAGAATGTCCGCACTTGGTGAGAGCTTTCTTTGCAAGGAATTGCACTAAATTGGGGGGTAGCCTCATTGCTCCTCCAGCTGTTTGGGTGTTTTCATCCTAAACGGCCAATGGCCATCTGGGGATCTGCTGTAATCCCCTTACAGAAAGAGGTCCATTGGGTGGCTGAATTACTAAATAGGCAGAGTAGGCAATGGCCTAGAGCTCCATATTGAGGGGAGCCTCAGCTGTGCTGGACACACCCACAATCTAAACTGAGTGTGGCCAAAACAATCTCTCAATGTCCCTGTGCCAGTTATATACACCTTTAGACTATTTAACCCCTTGGATGCTAGAGAGATCTCTACTGCTTTGCTCCACAGGGAGTTGGGATCCCTTGCAACAAAGGAGTTAAATGTGTGCGTTTGTTCTTGCTTGTTATAGGCCTGGGGTGTTCTTTACCATGAAACAATGGCAGGGGTTATAGACAACACTAAGGGCATCCAGAGTGCCTTGACTGGGATATAAATCCAGCTCTGCCTGAATTATATGCACAGAATGGCTGGGTAGTGGGACAAGGAGGGATCTGCCTGTACAAGTGCCCTTTTCAGAGCTGGTGTTGATCTGGTGGGGTTATACCTTGTGGTTCCCGCACTCCTAACCATTGTGTTGTGTTTTTCTGTGGCACAAGTGGTTTCAATTCCAAACTTTGTAAGCTGCTATAAGAACTTTCCCTTCTGCATCTCCTCCTGTGTCCCATTTTTAGTCTAATTCTACCTTTCGTTAACCTCGCTCCCCCTTCCACTCTGATTTTAGTCCCAATTCCTTTCCTGTCTTCACTCGTGTGTCCTGTATCCTATTGACTGACTGCACACTTGATTACGGCCACTGCAATGGCTGACGCAAGATTCATTTTAGTGTGTGATGGGAAATGCGGTTTCAATTTGAGATTAAAGGCGCAGGGGCCACTTATGAAGACCTCAATCCTTTCAACACTTTTCCTGATTAACAAAAAACAGATACTCCCACAGGTGGGAAATGCTGCATTACAGCCCAGACTAGTAGTAAAATAGACCTGTTGGAAACGTCACCACCCGGTACCCCTTACAGACATTTCTATTTCCTTGTATGGGAGAGTTGAGCCTTGAACCGCCACTTTATAAAATGCACTAGTATGAATTCTAACGGACTCTGAACTGTAATAAATAAGCACCACTCAGCAGTGGCCGTATCCTTGTTAAACAGAACATTAAGTTGTAATAAAACCGTACAGCTGCTTTTTGAATGTGTATAAATTGTACTATTCTAGAGGAATCTGAACACCCTCTGGATGTCCTTTAAATAGAATATATTGTCACAACTTTCTTGTTTAAAGATATGAGTCGTGGGGTAGGTATGAGTATAGTTTGACTGAGATTATACAAATACCACTTGTATCTTTTTAGGATGCTCTTCTGAGGTCCATTTAAAAGGGTCCGTTGGTTCCATCGCATCTCCAGGTTATCCATATGGGTATCCTGCTGGTCTGAACTGTTCCTGGCTGATTGATGTCTCTCCTACCAGCATCATTAAAATTACCATTGAGCAGTTGTCTATAGAAGAATCTTCAGGCTGTGACCAGGAATTCTTGTCAATCTATCAGGAAGGTACCAATGCCAGACAACTGCTAGGTTAGTATTTTATGTACTGGTTTTGGACTTGGGAATTTGTAAGTGGGATCATAGCATGTACTGCCATCCTAATTACAATGGGTTTCATATGGATGACCAGTGCTGCCTCTTGGTGCCAGGCATGATTATATATAATCTCTTTAGATTTTTTTTAATCAGCAGGAATTTAAATTGTTTGACCTTATCCATTTAAGTATTGAATCAGTGAAATAGGGAGGGAATTGGAGAAATAACTTCAGAAGGGCTGCACGTAAAAAACAAACCATTTAATGTGGTACAGCAATAAGCCTCGGTCACTTTTTTGTTTTTCATACTACTTTCCATTTAACAATTGGCATAATTTCTAATGAATCATTGAACATACTTAAGAGTGGGTTAAAGGGCAATTAACATGGAATGCGTTAATGCTCAGTCTTACTAGTTAAATTAAGGGCAGAGGGCGGCTTGTCCGCACCTAGCTCAATGAGGCGGCTGCCCTCCCCCTGTCACAGGATAATGTGTATTCCCCCCCCACTGCTGGGTTGGCGTGGTCAGACCCTAGACAATGGGGGCTGGCCACTCCAGTCCAGCCAGATTTAACTTGATCTGGGAGAGGTGAGGGTTATCCCCTCACCTCCCCCAGGTAATGGTGTGAGAAGGGGCGGGGGATATGTGTTTAAAAAGGAGGCCAGTGTTACCTTTGTTGTGGGGGGGGGACAAGCAGGATTTGGGGAAAGGGGGGGTATGGCATACATGCCTCATTACTGCTGCTCCCACTCTTGTCAGTCTTCGTTAATAACATACATGTACAATTACCCTCTGCCCTATAGCTAGTGCTGTGAGTTCCAAAGAGGCAGCAGACTTCATTTGATGTCATGCCCACTGGTACAGCCAGTAGGAATAGGCTGCAGTGTTTGGTCCCCTCTGTAGCACCACTATAAACATAGACCCCCTTGGGCTTCTTCTGCCTGATGTGAGGCAGCTAATAACTATTGGCTGCTGTAGTCACAACAACTTCCACAACTAACAGTAATGAGGCTCAATATTGTATTTAACCATGTTTAACTGAAATGTTTTATCTTGATGGGCAGATTTTTTTTTTTTCCCCTTTACACAGGAAGGAGATGTGGATTCTTGTCTGCTCCAGTGACCTATCAAAGTACTGGACCTGTGATCAGGGTGCAATTCCAGTCTGCCCAACAAGGTTCCTATGGAAAACGGGGCTTTGTTCTGTTTTACAGTATATATGGAGGTCAAGGTAATTGGCTGGCAGTGTCTGTTCTCCATTATTTCCTAATCTGGATTAATTCACCAGACTAACATGGTACTTTTTCTCCCATAACTTTACAGCCAATATGGAAGGCCACTTAAATGATTTAGTAAAGTTGTATTAAAGGGATAGTAATACTTCTTTTTAACTTTATTTTATTTTGTAGGCATTAAAAAAACTTGAAGAATGATAGTTTTATATCTCAAACCTTTTATGGTTTGAGAGATATTCACAAGCAAAGTTTCCCTTCCTGCCCCTTTTACCTAGTGTAAGCTATCTCTTCTCAGATGTGGAATGCAGTCCATAGACCAGACAGATAACAGCAGGGGACAATCTTCTTCCTATGAAAGCCCTGCCCCCCTTGACAAGCTTTTCAGGTTTTTTCCCTTATCTTAATTGAAGATTGTCCCTCTCTGCAGTCTACCTGGGCACCTCCCTTCTGCTCTGGCTGAGCAGTGTTACATCAGTAAAAGGGGTGGGAGGGGGACACTTTGTCATTGAATTACTCTTGAACTACAACTCTGACAGAATTGAAATAACACTCTCCCAAAGTCCAAATACTATGATGATTAATTAGAGCTGCTTTTATTATGAAACATTACTATCCCTTTAAAACTTATTGTAGGGCTTTCCTGATTAATAAAAGGGCACGGCCCTGTCTGTTCCGCAGATGGCAATGTTCAAGCTATAGGAATGTCAGCTCCCAGCAGTGGGCGTAACATCCATTTACTGGGTATGGAAAAAATCCGTAGTCTTCCTGCTAATAAGATTGCTATATTTTAAAGCCCAATTGGCAGTAGCCAAAGGCCTGGCTGTAAAATTGACAAGGAATTCCTCTAGTCCTCAAATGCTCATGGCCATCCCTGCAAGAGGACTTGTTCATCACTGTGAAGCCGTGTTTGTTCAACCTAAGCAGTGATGTCTCATGTGATGCTGTGTAAAGCTAAGGAATGCACCGCATGTCACAGGTTTTGTACAGAAATGACAAATATTCCCTTTTTACTCTTGGCTTTCAACTGGAGAGACTATACTTCTGGTGAAGGATTTGTTAATCCACCTACAGAACTTGGCTCGACTAAACATTCCCTTTTTTAGGAGAAAATAAAGCCCAGTTAGAAAAGTGTTGGTTTGTTACAGTAGAGAGAATTAGGAAGATGGAATGTCTTCATTCTAAATCTCAATATACTAGTCACATATTGCAACTTGGTCTCATGAACATCCACCTCTCATGCGCAGAAGTTCTTACACTGACTAGTGAATGAGCTTCCCTTTGTCCAGCTAACCACTTTATCCTTGCTTGTACTTCCAGGGGTCTAATTGCTGCTGAATGTGCCTATGTGGCAAAGGATATTGTCTCTGTATGCTTGCTTGACTTTATTACTCTCTTGCCCATTTTTATCCTTTCCTCCTTGGATCCCCCCACCCCAATGCATGCTTTCAATATTCTACAGTTCAGGTTTTGAAGAAAACTGATGAAGACTCCAATGTTATGGGACAAAATCCTCAGAACAGTTGTGGTGATGTGGTTCTAACAAGTGAAGGCACAATTAAATCTCCTGGGTACCCTGGAGAATACTTCAATAACATCCGGTAAAAACAGGCAATTTGTTGGAAAATCTGTAACCAGCTACAATTGTGATGACATCTGCTTTGTTCATATGTGAATTAATGGACCAACTGTCCCACCTGTGCTTTAGATAAGCTTCTCCTTTTAAAGGCTAACTGTACTCTAATGAATAAGTGGCTTTTAATGTAATAAAAGGACTTGCCTAGGTAGATGGTCTTCATACAGATGACCAGTATAGCGACATATCCCAACAGTACACAGTTGTTGCCATGACTAGCAACATCCCAATGACCTTACACTAGAACTGGTTTACCATGGCCAGTTTATACAGCAAGATGGCTAGTTAGTTTAGCAGCTCGCATAACTTTGTACTTGTTATGTTACTTAACACAATAGATGTTACAGCAGCAATGGGCAACTTGAGGCTTTCGGCTGTGAAGGTCTAAAACTAGATCACCAGCCAGCAGTTGGGGATGATGGGGAAATGTAGTCCTTGATAGCTGAAGAGCCTCGCATTAACTTTAGTAGTTAGTCCTCTAACACATTCTGCCCAGTTCTAATCAACATGAGTACCTCATTCCTCCCTCCACCAGCCCATTTTATAGGGGACAACTTAGAAAAAAATTATTTTCTGTGATGCATGTCTTCTAAATGTTTTAAATTACAATTTTTTTTTTTTTTTATTTTTTTTTTTTAAACTTGTGTTGCTTCAGTATCTTTTCAAGGATGATGCAACATTCACCCATGTGATCGAAGGCCTAACTCTTGTCTGTCTTACAGCTGCCAGTGGCGGATCATTGCTCCACTGGGAACAGTGATACGGTTGGATATCCAAGCCTTGAAGATGGAGAGAGACACATCAGGTTGCACAGACAAACTTCTGGTGTATGAAGGAATTGGAGAAAATAAAACTTTACTAGGTGAATATTGAGAAGAGGGAGTGGACAGAATACAGCCCTCAAAACCAGAAGAGGTGCAATTCTGGAGCAAACAATTGGCACCACAGGAGAAACTACCCAAACTTCCTATTGCTTTTAATGAGCCTTGTAACCCCTTGAATGCTAGAAAGGCATCCAATGTATTAGACCTCTAGCTGTCGATATGTTTGCTCTAGAATGGAACCTCTTTAGCTTTCTGAATAATTGCCTACATTTTAAAAGTTAAACTGATGATTCTGCTAAGTGGCTTGTAAGTTGTTTGGCTTCTTGCTCTCTAGAGATGAGGTTACAAGTATTCTATAAGCTAGCCCCGCCATAGTCTACTTCAGGGCTGCATACTTGACACTTCTTCCAAGGAGGCCTACAACACTGGATGTAGTGTACATGTATGTGTGTGGGCACCCCCTGGCCATATTAAAAGTTTTGATTCTCTACCTTGGTGTGGTCATGCCCCCCCCCCCCAAAAAAAAAAAAAAAAAAAAAAAAAATGAAGTGAGCTTGGTATCTCTGAAATAACAACCCCAAATTCTGCTTGCTTTATTCTGATACTCTGGACCATCCTCAAGGAAGCCTGGACATGCTATAACTTGGAGATCTTGCTGTTTGAATACAGAACAAGCAGGCCTCTATCTTTCTGGTAGAAACTGCACCAGTTACGAGGAAAAAATTTAGACATTAATTGTGGTAGAGCAAGTTAACATTGGACTTGCCTTGTTGTTTTGGTCTTTCACATGTACAGTTGTATGCAAAAGTTTAGCCACCCCTGGCCAAATTACAGGTTTTGCTTTACTAATCTAAAAACTTGACACAACCTGGCAGTGAACACACTTAAACTGACACTTCTGAAAATTGTAATGTGCAGTTACTATTTACTGAATTACAGATGAATATTCTTAGGTAGTCTTGAATACACTGCATGTTTGAGAAATGTCATGGTGTTTAACTAATTCGTTTAGAACAAAATACGTGATTTGGCCAGGGTTAACCAATCTTTTACTTAGAACTGTGTATATATAATTTAGTGTGTGTAATCTGAAACTACTGTGAGCTATGATACTGAAACCCAGCCTTGCACCACTGATGGTTGTAGGGCCACAGAGTCTAGCAGGACTAGGCAACATATAGTCCAGTACCAGATGAAGGGCTGTGGGTTGTCCACTCCTGTCTTGGCCTCAAAGAACCAGGCAGGTAGTGGTGACACTGTGCCTCCCATAGAAAAATGCTTATGTTGAATGTGAAATGAGAATGCTCATGTCATGTCCCCATTCCTTCAAATGTAAATGCATAATTTATGGGACTCCTTCACTAATCTTGACTTGTCACCCTGTCTGCAGTGTAACTGGTGGTGATCCAGTCCTGGCTCTGTGCTGCTTTGCTTGTCTGATAGCCAGAGTGCAAGAGCAGCTAGAAGGTGCACAATCCTCCGTATTCAAAAAAGTATCAAAATAATATTCGCTCAATGAGCCTAACCGGCCTATCACAATAGAACCGGTAAAGATAGCGTGCAGGGAATTGACTATCCGCCCTGCTAGAAGTTCCACCTCTGGTACAATAAAAACAAATCCGCTTGTATAAAATGCAAATTTTTTGCTTGAAAAAAATATTAAAAACAATGCAATGCAGCAGTAGATAAGCAGCCAAAAACACTCTGCGTGTTTCAAAGCAATCGGCTTCTTTATCATGAGCAATCTGGCTATATATGCAAAAAAATTTATCAACAACCTTAACTCTCAATCCCCTTTTAAGGCACTGAGGTCTGTTATGATCCAGAAGTGAATCAATGCTGTGGTCCGCAACATGAATGTGACATTTTTGCATGCACTTGTGGACCAAAGTGACAAGAGTACGGAACATAACACAAAGGTTACTAAACCTCACACATGACACTGCTCAACTCAAATGCACAAGAACACAATGTTGCACTAGTCACTTATAGTGTAATGACGATATACCCGGAAGAAAAGGGCATTCATTGCGCATGGCACTGAGCAAAGAGTCAGGACTCTGGAGCATCTTTAGCTAAACTAGCAATACTGGGACAAGTGAGCATAACTTGTGGGCGCACCAAGTGAATGGCATTTGTGTGTATATTTATATAGTGCCAACCTGTATACTTTGCACTTTACATTTAGTATAGAATGGGTATAAGTGCTTATACAGACAATCATAAGGGGAAAATCAGGTGAGTATACATTAGGATAAAAGGTCCCTGCCCTGAAGTTCTTGGCATTTAAACATAGGATGGGTGACATAGTGCCCTTTATTTTAAGGGGCAGGGGGGAGTATGCAAGCTCTATCTGCACAAATAGAGGGGCATTTGATAAAAGGACAGGCAGGAGAGGTGGCTGCTGCCTGCCTGGATGAGTTGGGGGCTACAGTGAAATAAGTACTCATGCAGCCTCCATGTTTGACCATGACTCCTCTAGTTACTTGTGACCCAACTTCTTTGCCACCTACTGACCTGATTCTGCTTGTGACAGGAACCTTCTGTGGGGAGATGAGTTCTTACTCCATGAAATCCAGCGACTCCGAAATGACCTTAATATTCACAACAAACTCGAATGTGACTCTAAATGGATTTGCCCTTCATTATTCATTCTGGGAGGTACAGTCAAGTAAGTGACAATAGACTGGAAGGAGGTTTCCAAACTTTTGATGATTTAAATACAAACAAAACTTGTCTTGGTATGCTCCTGAATTGTTCCTCTAGCTTACTGAACGCATCCTGTAGTTCCCAGACTATCTCTAGGAATCTCCTCTAGCTCTTCCCCCATGGTGGTGGTGGTGGTGGTTGGTATCTCTGGTTACTTTTAAGACTGACCTTATCTGCAAAAAAAAAGCTGGGGGCAGCCTGTTGCTCTGTCCCTGATATTCTGCAGTTCCTACCATCTCCAGACATACATTGGCTTGATAACAATGATGGGAATTATAGAAATATTTGAAATCATTTAATAAAAAATAACTGTGTACATGGGATCAATGCAACCTGTTACAAATCACTGCAATGGGTGTCTTTACAGTCTCCTCTACAATGAGGGGTTAAAATTATTTGATCCCCTGCTGATTTTGTACGTTTGCTCACTGACAAAGAAATGATCAGTCTATAATTTTAATGGTTGGTTTATTTGAACAGTGAGAGACAGAATAACAAAAAAATCCAGAAACGCATTTCAAAAAGTTATAAATTGATTAGCATTTTACTGAGTGAAATAAGTATTTGACCCTTTTGCAAAACATGACTTGGTACTTAGTGGCAAAACCCTTGTTGGCAATCGGAGGTCAGACATTTCTTGTAGTTGGCCACCAGGTTTGCACACCTCAGGAGGGATTTTGTCCCACTCCTCTTTGCAGATCCTCTCCAAGTCATTAAGGTTTCGAGGGTAACATTTGGCAACTCGAACCTTCCGCCCCCCACACACACACACACACACACAGATTTTCTATGGGATTAAGATCTGGAGACTGGCTAGGCCACTCCAGGACCTTAATGTGTTTCTTCTTGAGCCACTCCTTTGTTGCTTTGGCCGTGTGCTTTGGTACATTGTCATGCTGGAATCCCCATCTACGACCCATTTTTAATGCCCTGACTGAGGGAAGGAGGTTCTCACCCAAGAATTGACTGCACATGGCCCCGTCCATCGTCCCTTTGATGCAATGAAGTTGTCCTGTCCCCTTAGCAGAAAAACATCCTCAAAGCATAATGTTTCCACATCCGGTTTGATGGAGGGGATGGTGTTCTTGGGGTCATAGGCAGCATTCCTCCTCCTCCAAACACTGCGAGTTGAGTTGATGCCAAAGAGCTTGATTTTGGTCTCATCTGACCACAACACTTTCACCCAGTTCTCATCTGAATCACTGACAAACTTCAGACGGGCATGTACATGTGCTTTCTTGAGCAGGGGGACCTTGCGGGCGCTGCAGGATTTCAGTCCTTCAGCTTTGTGTTACCAATTGTTTTCTTGGTGACTAAGGTCCCAGCTGCCTCGAGATCATTGACAAGATCCTTCCGTGTAGTTCTGGGCTGATTCCTTACAATTGAAACTCCACAAGATGAGATCTTGCATGGAGCCACAGACCGAAGGAGATTAAGTTATTTTGTGTTTCTTCCATTTGCAAATAATCACACCAACTGTCACCTTCTCACCAAGCTGCTTGGCAATGGTCTTGTAGCCCATTCCAGCCTTGTGTAGGTCTATAATCTTGTCCCTGACATCCTTGGACAGCTCTTTGTTCTTGGACATGGTGGACAGGTGTCTCTTATACATGTAACAAGCTGACATTGGAAACACTCCCTTTAAGAGAGTACTCCTAAACTCAGCTTTTTTCCTGTATAAAAGACACATGGGAGCCAGAAATCTTGCTGATTGATAGGGGGTCAAATACTTATTTCACTCAGTAAAATGCAAATCAATTTATAACTTTTTTTTGAAAAGAGTTTCTGGATTTTTTTGTTCTGTCTCTCACTGTTCAAATAAACCTACAATTAAAATTATAGACTGATCATTTCTTTTAGTGGGCAAATGTACAGAATCAGCAGAGGATCAAATAATTTTTTCCCTCACTGTATGTTGGTCTGTTAATCCATATGAAACCCTGGAACTTCCTACGGATTACTTGGCTATCCTTTGGCCATAAATAGAGGAAGTTTCTCAAATGCTTTTAGGTAGGTATGTAAATGTCTAGACATTTGATTGCATTTACTGCCCACTTTAAGAGAATTTGTGGTAGTGTTCTTTCACCATATGGTATCTGACTTTATCTAAGCTTGTATGAAGACCAGAGACCTTCCAACATACTGGCTAAACTGGAGAAGTTCTGGGGAGTGCACAATCTGTGGACACATTAATGGCCCTGTTTCGTGTGTCAATACCCTTGAAGGAAGCTCAAATTAATGTATTTAGTGATGGAGACTAACCTTGCCTCATGCTATTTTAAAGCTTGAAAATACTATCCATAGTAATAATGGCTTGAGGAGGAATATAGGGCCAAAGCTTGCTCCATGTTTAAGTAGAGCATTGCCATGATATGTAGTCAAAGGCCTTTTCTTTATCAAGGCTGAGGAGTATGTTGGAAGTCTGTCGGGTTTTAAGCTTGGTGCCTTGCAGAAACTGGTCACAAAGTGTATTTACTGAATAAAACATGGATACTGAGCCGATACGGACACTGATAATGCATGGATAATTGCCATAAGTGTTAGATGGAATTCTCCAATTATTTGAAATCGGATTTTAATAAGGATATTGGGTGAAAAGCTGAGATCTGGCTGATCCTTGTTGGGTTTTGCGAACCCTGTCTTTAGGTCAGTGGGAGTCTGGGAGAGTTCTGTTGAGCTAGATGTGATTGAGTAATGTGGTACTAGCCTCAAGGGGTTTGCAGACAAAACATTATAGGTAAGCAATCTGGATTCTCAATTTTTGGAGTTTGACATAAATAGCTGACCTTTAATTATTTGTCAAGGAATTTTCATTGAATGTGATGGTGTTAATAAGGTTGCCTGACTAATAAATGCAATTCCAAGGCTGTGTCTAAAATGTTTGAGTATTTTATTATTTTTTTTTTTAATGGTACATTTTATATCCTGCACCCCCCACCACACACACATTTTGTATTTTTTCTTCCAATGGAATTTCAATGTTGGGTTGTGCAACATGCTTGAAAATAGCAATGCAATGACTCTGCAATCCTTATAGTGAGATGGTATAGGGTGTTTGAAGAGGTCCCTATCCCAGCAAGAAGGTTGAGACATGAGACCTAACAGGGAAAAGTATGCATCTTTATATCTGACTTGAAGGGGATTGAGTACAATTTTTAGTGATCCCACAGCTTGGGTGACAAAATCCTAAGAACTAGAACATTGACTACATATGTCTTTCTCTAATGCGAAGCACCAAAGGGTAGGCTCTAAATCCCCTAACCCAACATTACACCATGTCTACAGGGGCTACTTCAGACATGGACATGTACACCATGTCCGTAGGTGCTACATCAGAATGCACACACGTTATGGAAACTAATGGAAAATCTGCCAGGTGTCCACAAGGGCCCAGACCACATGCAGAGTCTGCATACAATTTGGGAATTAAGATTAGATCTGCAGGGCTCATCTCCGCCAAGCAGCACCCCCACACCAAAGAAGACATTTGTCTGGAGTCTGGTATATCTTTTCCTTGAATAGAATAGCTGAATCCCCTAGGTCAGGGGGAAGGTGAGAGCACTGCCTTAAAGAGCATCATCTGCCCCCAGGCCCTATACGCAGCCGGGGGAGACACTCGTACCACTGTCCCACCCAAGAATCGTAGGCCTATGGATGTACTTGGGTTTAAATTACACAGTGAGGCATTGCCCACACGACCTCAAATTAAGTCCTACCACCACAAGAGGCCATGGCAAAGGCACAATACCCACCATGGTAATCTCCCAATTTATAGCATCTTATTTGTCTGAGTTGCAACATGGAGTAACTGGAGCATTTTGAACTGTAGGAAAGAATCTGCCTCTTATGATGTATCTCAGCCATTTGTATCAGTCTCATGACACATTTTTAGTCTCGCTGGGTACTTACAGAGCAAACTTGACTCCATTGTAGAATAGCAACTTACTAATTCTCTGCAAAATATCATCCGCAAAAGTCCTGGAACACGGCAGTTTCCTTCCTTGGTGCTATAGTCCTCTGTTTTCTAAGTGGCCATAACCTGAGCCCTGTTGTAACTTGTGATCCCAAAGCTGTAAGGACTAGGTCTTTGTGTATTGGAGGATAGCAGGGAGCCCAGTCTGCAGCCATGTTTACTTATGTAGGGTGTAAACTAGCAAAGTCTCAAGTATCTTTCTTTTAATCCTTTCAGGAAGGACGATCAGTCTTGAGTGTTTTTTGATCCTTGAGTTTGTCTGTTTGTTGATAAGGCTGCAACAGCTGAAGTGAGTTTACATGTGATTCATATGAGCTTGTTGGGAGTTGCAGTTAAATGTTGTCATGTGACTTTTCTCCTGATAGTAACGAATTTATCCAACTAATGGTTGGATGACATATTTTTTCATCTAAAAGGTAGTCTGTCCGCTACAGCACGTTTGGTAGCTACTGTCATGGTCTGGGCTGTGTTCAGCGGGGTCAGTCACATCCACCAAGAACAAATTCAGATGTTTGCTGGCTAGTTGCAATGGAACCTCTAATCCATTTTTGTTCCTTTAAATTGATTTGTTGCTTATAGCCTTGATAAACAAGGCATGGGTCACAATAGATGAGACTGGGAGATGGCAAAAGTGTGTGTTGGGGGGGGGGGGGTAGGCAGACTAGAGCACATATAATGTTGCCAGGTCCACAAAGTGGGTGTGTATGGAAGATCGGTGTCATGGGGTTACCCCTGTGCAGCTCCCTCCATGGTCATATGGAAAACACCTGAACGGAAACTATTGCAATGTGTCTGTATTCTATTTGACTATACCCAGTAGCCAACAGGGAGACCCGAAGTGGTAACAACTGGATGGTTGTGGTTGATGAAGCAAATGGCTGTGGCAAGCAATGCCAAACCTTGAAGCGGTGATGCCTGGATTGTGGATAGTAGCATATGGCTAGAATATAGAGCAGTTCTTCCTGCCCCAGTTTGAACTGTCTGACACCTGTCCTGTAGACACCTTTCTACTACTGAAGGAGTTAAAATTGGCAACACTATATTTAGGGAATAGAGGGAATTTAGGGAATCTGATCATCTGAGTCCAATTAATTGAGCTGCAATTTTAAACCATGCCCAGTTACTTGGAGGGTTAAGTCTAAAATACTTGGACTTTATTTTTAAATTTTATATATATATATTTTTTTAATAAATGCAATGTTGCCTTGCTGGTACCACGTAATACCAAGGGATAAAGGGTGATAAAGTGGAGAGGACTTCTCTAGTTCCTATGTTCTATGGAGCCTATTCACTTAGATCTCCAAAGTTGATGAAATCATAGTGCATAGGTTTCATAGAATCACTTAGGAATTGGAGAAGTAATAAACTGGAGAAATCCTCTCCATTTTAACACCTCTTTATCACCGCTTAGTGAATCTTTCTGCCTGGTAATCAACTCTGCATGAGCTGGCTGAAAATCTGTACTGGACCTAATAAGCCTTTTTCTTTTTAGAGTCTGCTGAAAGAAAAGGGGAAACTGCTTCTGCTGGTAAGATAACACTTTTTTTGTACAAAGTATTTTAACTGAGAAGGAATAACTTACTTACCATGGCCATAAAATCCTAATGGCAGCTATACATTTTGGCCTTGTTGTCATTAAAGGGTTAAATAGGCTCCAACACTCAACCATTGCTGACACAATGGAGGAGATGCACTAGGTGTGATAAAGCAGAGAAGACCTCTACAGTAATATCACTTCCTATGTTATTCTGTGGAGCCAATGCACAAAGATTTCAACAACTTTGGAGGTCTTGGCACATTGGCTCTATAGAATAACCTAGGAACTGGAGAAGTGATATCACTAGAGAAGTCCTCTCTGCTTTATCAACACTCACACCTTAGGGCATAAGCCCCCCAGGTGTTGGATATATTTCTGGCACTATTGTACGACTTCTGCTGCTGGTGCCACAGTACTACATACTACTAGTGATGCTAATGAGACTACCAAGGAGGAAACTGTATGTGTAAAACTATACATTTATCTATTAATATAGTCTTCAAGTACCTTTCCCTGGAATACCCTGCCAGAGGACAGGTGTGTAATTGGTGGATGTTTTGGTCTGATTAGTTCAGATGTTCCAGTAGGGAATTCCAGAAAAGCCTCATTTTGTCCTTGGCCTTATGTCTGTATTTGTTTGTCCCCTTCCGCAAGAATGTCCCATTCTGGACCTTGTCCCAGCTGGATCAGCAGTGTTGAAGTCCCCCAGCTATCCTGACACATACCCTAACAGACAAGACTGTCAGTGGATGATCCAGTCCATCTCCGGCAAGAGGTTACATCTTCTAATCCATGACTTGGCCTTGGAAGATTCCTCAAACTGCACGTGGGATTCACTGAAGGTCTATGATGGCCCCAGTAACCGCTCTCAAATGTTGGGTAGGTACCAGGAATCTGGAATGGACCGCTACCGGGACTAAAATTACTAAGAAAGCCATAGTCTTAGCCCAGCACACTAAGGGCCATACTTGGGAGGCTAAATTGTAATAATTCTAGAGCAAACAAACTCTACTATAGGGAAAAAATAAAAAACTTTAAATTGCTCAGCAAAGTGCTGGAGACCTCCTGCTTTTTAAACATGTATTTTACTTTAAATGCTAATGAGTTTTTGGGGACTTTTTATTCTCTTTAGTACAGCTGACTTTTTTCCTCCCATAAGTCACTGTCCACAGCTTAACAGTATGAGAGCTAGTCGTGTGCACAACTCATTGCGAAGCAGCCAGTTGGATGCTTTACATTGTGTTGGCGATGTCTCTAGTATAGTGGAGTTGCTAGGTTCCTAACAGCCATGGCTGGGGCGTAAGCCTTTGAGTGCCAAAGTATGCAACGCATTACGTACCCCTCTGATACTCAAAGGGTTAATTAAGTCCTTTTCTCACAGTACAGCCCAATTTCACCATTACTTGTTAGGGAGATTGGTACAAATACCTGCACCAGCCTGGAAACAAGATCTGGGGCTTTGGCTCCTACAGCCGGCTCCCAGCAACACTCTAGCATCTAAGAGGCTAAATTAACCCTTGGAGTACCAGCGGGGTGAGAGATACATTGCACACCCCTCTAGTACACTCTGGATTATAACACTACCAGAAACAAAAACATAACAGTACCAGTCCAAAGTAATGTTTCTCTTTTAAGAAACAGGCATGTACAATGCATTTATACAACACTGCTCTGGTCTCTAAAGAGTTAAGAGGAAGGTACCAAACTATGTCAAAGGTTACGAGCCCAGCTATTGCAAAACTTGGTAAAATGTAGATGGGATTTGTAGCCCAAATACTGGGGGCTGCAGTTTGCCGCTACCTGTTGTATCGTTCGATACATGGCAAGTGAGCAACCACTTCTTTTTAGGGTGCTAAAGCTTCCTTTGATCTGATGGGACAGTGAAATAAGTGCATAGCTGCACAACAGTACAAGGTTACAGGATCCCCTCACATAGGCACAGGTAGATCTCTCAATCCACTGATTGTGATCCTTTTGAGCAGATCCTAAAAACTTGCACAGTTATCTCCCAAGAGCTAGACACCTGACTTTAACCCTTTGAATGCCAGAGGGGTATGCAATGAATTTTTGTACCTTCTGGCACCCAAAGGGTTAAGAGGTCTTGCAACACTGGATGACTATGGGAATGGGACCCTGCTGTAGATTTGTTAGTACATAAGGATTAGACTATTATTTTTTAAGTGAAACTCACTTGGCAAACGATGTCTTTGAAAGCTTTTAAAAATTGCCAATAGTTTTTTGTTTTAAAACAATAGTCTGAAAAACTGAATACCTGTGTAAATTACAGTACTGGCTGGAATGTCAGCCAGATACTGACACTCCACACTGCTCTCCCTGCCGTCCAGGAACGGACACAACGCACTTTGCTGGCCAGTACTAGCTATTTTGAATAACCTGCAAATTCTTTACTGATGCTCCCAGTGAAGTGAGAACGAACTCGACATTCCACTTTGTGGAAAAAAATAAATTTTAACAGTGCATATTAACTTTAAACATAAGCTAGCAGTGCATTGGATGCTTGAAGAGTAGGGGTTCCATCTATTCTGTAAATACTTCATTAAGGTACATTTTCAAACTGACCCGAAGCTGGAAAGAAGTGCAGACTGGAAGCTGGAGACTCACAGATGGGGAACAAGAAGATAAAATAGTTGGGTGCTGTGAGGTGCAAGGCTACATTTCCCATAGGGTAGAGTAAGCAGATGCCTACAGCAATATTTGAAGGGATCTTCAGCTGATGTCCACACTCACACTGAGTGGTGGGTGTGACTAGAAGTCACCATGCCTGTCCACCAGCGACCTGCTTCTTGACTGTTAATCTGCCAGTTGCATCTCTTTTTACTTTCAATTTAACAGCTTGTATGGTAGAAGTCTCCATTGCACTGAGAAACAAAGAGTTGCAGACCTCTTTAGCAGCTAAGAGGTTAAGTGCACTTTGTATGCTATAGGCCAGGGGCTGCCAACTCTGGTCATTGATCTATCAAAAGTGAGTGCATACCTCCCAAGTGTCCCTCTTTGAAACCCAAATCCCTCTTTCCCACCCTGGTGTCTGTCTTTTTAGATCACTGTGTGAGTATTGCGTTGCTTCACAGCAATAAAACTCATGTTAATGTTAAAAGTTCTGTATCCATAAAATACTTTGAGCAAGACCGATCATTTATTTACTTACGCACAGAGGTGTCAACAGATCATTAAATAACCTTAAAAATCTTGGTTATGCCTCGCCCACCAGCAACACCACCTAAAACAAGTGTCCCTCTTCCAATATTTTGATGTGTTCGGAGGTACGCTGAATGGGCATAAGTAGACCATTCGTGACTGAGCCACTGATTAGTCCACCTGTGCTCCAGCTGGGAATATCCTAAAAACATACTGTTGGCAGCTCCTGAAAACCAGTGTGGCTACTCCTATCAAATGCACAGGGTATTTTATTTGCCAGGCAATTGGGGGGGGGGGGGGAAGCAGGGTCATGTGCAGAGTGGAGACCATGTGAGGGGGATACCGGTGCCATGTGTTCCTTGCCCAACAATTAATCCCAAGCCTGATGAAGCAAATGGAAAGGTGGTTTCTATCCACCTGTAATCTTCTCTAGATTGTCCTCTGAAAAGGCTTGCAAAACTGACCAGTGGTGTAGGACAATGCAACTGCTTCTCATCCCTTATGTAAATCTGTTTGAATCTGTCTTGCAGTCAATCTTTGTGGCCACAAGAGAGATCTGGACCTTCAGTCCACTGGCAGCTTCCTGACTCTGCACTTGCACACTGATCAGTCTGTGGGAAGCCGAGGATTCCTGATTCGCTATGCAGAAGTTACGAACACATCACAGATCGTGAGGGCAGCCGTCAGCCCTCTAACTAAAAGTGAGTCTTGAGGTTCATGCTGAAACAGAGGCATACATATAAAGATACCAGTGGATGAATTCCTATTTTTAGGGAACAGCTACAAAAAAAAAAAAACTCTAGTATTGCCATGGACTTATGGGGCTATTAACACACTGAATGCTAGACAAATGTTTGAAACATTTAGCATACAAGAGGTTAAAATCCCCATTTGTGTAAATGGGAACTAACTATAGTGCAGTAGCGCAGTTTTCTCTGGAATTGCACTGCTTATGACTTTAAGTCTTTCCCAGAGTCTAGAAGCCTGTTCTGCTGCATTTTATATGGTTTCTAAGATTAAAGGTGGTGGTTTGGTTTTTTTTGCACCTTTTAAATGAGATTTAATCTTTTGAGTGACATATTTTCAACAGTGCAACTGTTTTGGTGTTTCCAAATGCACTTTCTTTAACTAAATGTGTTCCTTAGAAGAAGCAATATTCCATTACAGATGGATTTATCTGTTTCAGCCCTGGTATTACAAAGGATATAGAAAGTTTAATAGTGTGTTGTTTTTTTTTTTTTTTTTTCCTCACACAAACGAGCTCTCGACATCACAAATGTATACGCTGTTAACCAGGCTTTCACCTATAATTTTGTTCTGCAAAATCTCTTGTGCATGCTAATGTTGCCTAGTAATAAACATCTCAATTATCTTAATCTGGGCAGAAAATCCTAATTGATCACGGAATCAATTCTTCATGAGTTACATCTCCAAAATGTATCTGACATTGGATATCCTGTCCATAAAGGCACACATGACCATATTCTTTGCACTGAAGTCATCTAGAAAGTCAGGAGGACTTCAATGGGAAATGTTAGCGATCCAGCAGGGGGAGATGAACTAAGGTTCAAAGCTGTTGCGATGTGTGGGTTGCATATCTTTGACTATGTAGACACATCTCCATGTGCACTAAGCATTAGGGTTGGAGAATTTTCTCACTAGCATGCACGGCTGTCAAACTGCTGGTGACGTGTAAAGGAGACCATTCCGTCCACATTGTCAGCAGTTCTCAACTGGTCTGAGGGCATTCTCTCTGCTACCATGCATCCCCACTGGGGGGAGCAGAGACCATGCATCCCCACTGGGGGGAGCAGAGACCATGCATCCCCACTGGGGGGAGCAGAGACCATGCATCCAAACAGCACCCCTTGTATAACTTTCATTGCATTGCACACTCCCGTTGCACTGTAAATGAAAATTGGTTTTGTTGGTAATATTTCTTTAATTTAAAATGTAACTGTAAGGGGGAAGGTGCTGATAGCAATGTTTGAACACTGATTTTGGAGTATTTGGAATGGGAACTTTACCCAATAAACTATAAACTGTACTTTCACCAGACAAGACCTTACAGACCCAACTGTTCTTTATGTTTTTTTTTTATTTTTTCTCTATTAATAGGAAAGGTCTGAGCAACATCTGAAAACAGCATTTTGTAGCCTGAGGGATAAAGTGCTGGTTCCACATACCCTGAAATGGTGGTGTGGAACCTCCTATCACAATTTTACTTTTTTCATAATTACCAGTTACATTTTGAAGTAAAGCAATTAACAAAACCTAGTGCAGCTTTTAACCCTTTCAGTGCCACAAGGGCAGCAAACTGGCATGTGGCTCCACAGCTACAGGGAGATCCCAACATCTCCATCCTTGGGTAGGTGATGATGAGAATGAACTCCGACAGCAGAGGCAGCTATTAGTTTAGTGCATGTGACGAGCCGCCACACAAACACTCACACGAATACAACAGTGGCTTATTGAGCTGCACTTCCATATGAAAATAAGCCATTGTCAATTGTTAAAGGGATAGTAATGTTTCATAATAAAAGCAGCTCTAATTAATACATCATAGTATTTGGACTTTGGAGAGTGTTATTTCAATTCTGTCAGAGTTGTAGTTCCAGAGTAATTCAATGATGAAGTGTCCCCCTCCCACTCCTTTTACTGATGTAACACTGTTCAGCCAGAGCAGAAGGGAGGTGCCCAGGTAGACTGCAGAGAGGGACAATCCTCAATTAAGATAAGGGAAAAACCTGAAAAGCTTATCAAGAGGGGCAGGGATTTCATTGTTTTCATAGGAAGAAGATTGTCCCCTGTTATCTGTCTGGTCTATGGACTGCATTCCACATCTGAGAAGAGATGGCTTACACTAGGTAAAAGGGGCGAGAGGGGGAAACTTTGCTTGTGAATATCTCACAAACCATAAAGGTTTGAGAGATAAGACTTATATCATTCTTCATGTTTAATGCCTACAAAATAAAATAAAGTTAAAACAAAGTATTATGATCCCTTTATGGTGTGTTTTTTTTTTTTTTTTTTTTTCCCTTTCATTTAACCGGGATTCTCCAGAATTGATCCCCTTGAGTTGTGTATAAGATCCTTGGTGTTCTGTTCTAAGCTAGGTTTGATATCAATCTGCACTTCAATGGATTGTTTTCCAGCAAAAAACAATCGGTGTTCTGGACCCTTCCCCACCCACCTTTAGAACAAAAGACAAATTACCTCTAAATATAACACCTACATACAGTTTTATGGTCATTTATTTTCTCTTATAGGAAAATGTGGGACCACTACTGTAGATCCCATTATATACGGAAGATCGAACATCATGGCTAAAGTGATCGCTGATGAGAAGGGGAATGGCCGCATGGTGGGTGGGCATCTGGCTCCTGAGAATTCCTGGCCATGGATTGTTAATCTTCAGACTAAAAAAAGACACCCTTTCTGCGGCGCGATCATCGTTCATGAGAAGTGGATATTAACAGCAGCACATTGTGACTTTGTGTAAGAATTTAACGTAGAGGGCATGTGAACAGGGTAAAACCTAAATGTAGAGGACTGGAAACTCCCTTTTGAGGTTACCAGTCTTTAAACCCCTTTAGATCAGTGGTTCTCAGCCCATGCCCTCTGTGGCCACTGCCAGCACTTAGGAATTTCCCTGCTAGAGCACAGGTGTTTTGATCAGAGCCTTATTCAAATTGATTAACTCGCCTGTGATCTAACAAGAAAATCCTAAAATCGTGGCCATGGAGGGCATGGGTTGAGAACCACTGCTTTAGATGCTAGATTGCAATAAAGCATTGCTGCAAACTGCTTTGGTGATGTCTATACCATACAAGAGGATAAAACTCTTGAAGAATCTCTCCAGTTACCTCTTAACTGAGAATTTGTAGTTTCTGAACCTACACATACTGCATACTGATGCTCCCCAAAGGGGTATAGGAAATAGTCGGAGAGTTTGACACCAGCTGGAAGAGGATATTGAGGGATTGGGTACAAGTTGGGAAAAATAAGGGTGGCAAAAGATCAGAATAAAAATATGGGGCAATTTTGGAACCAACTACACCCCAAATCACACAAATTCCATTTTTTTTTTCCCAAGGTGAAATATGTATTGGAAATCTCTTGCATTCAGGGGATTAACTCCTTTAAGTCCATTTAATTCTATATAATCTTATGGTACAGCTGGTTTCAAAATTGCTCCACTTGTGGGTATGGCTGAGACAGGAAAGTGATGACCAATTCAAAAATGGTACCAACAAAGAGGAACAAACCTCCATGAGGCAAGAGGGGTAGGCCAAATGTGGGGAAATGACCACTTGAGTAAATGGGCAGGAGTGTAGACAACCTAGTAGATAGTAGAGAGTAGTTAGAAGCTCTAGAGAGGAGAGATGGCAGTGTGGAATAAGGGATGAGTCCCTGGAAAATGAGGGGGGGGGGGTGCAAAAGGAGAGACTGACGGACAGTTCTGCCTACCTATCTGGTAAAGAAATTCCACCCTGTTCTGATGTCTGGTTACTGCCCAGTTTTTACATCTGAAGGAAAGTGAGCCTGCTTCTATTAATTTTAGATATATCACCTGATCGGTCTTCCTGCAATGTGGTTAAAACTGGAAACGAGAATTATTTTTTTTTTTTTTAATCTCCTGTCTTATGAAATGGCATGTTCCATATGAATTCCAGACTTGCTAATTATTTTGTTTTTTGCTTAGCCCTACTAGCCAACACTTGCTACTTCTGTTTTCTTGACTCGCAGTAAACTGTACACAAATCTATAGTCCTCAAAAATGAATGTACCTAACACTAACTTTATTCTGCCTCCTAGTGTTGGCTCAGATAGAGCTTTTGTGGGAGATAATGACTTGTCTGGGAAAAAACTGAAAGAAGTCTTTGTGGCTAGAAGATATAGTCCCAAATTCTACGATTCACAACAAATGCCTCCAAGTTATGACCTCCTCCTGATGGAACTGAAATCTCCCCTTGAGTTTGGTAAGTGTCATCTATAACCAGTATGTCTAGGTATAGGCTTTTGTTAGCAATGCTGGTGGCTCTATTGTCATAAAGGGTAACCTGAGGCCCTCTAGCTATTGACTATTACAATTCACATCATCCACCAGCCAGGATGATGGTGGTTGTTGTAGTCCTCAACATTTGCAGGGCCTCGGATTACTTAGTGCTTTTAACACTTTCAGTGCCAGAGGGATGCACAATGCATTGTGTACTCCTCTGGCACTGAAAGGGTTAATACAGTAGTGGCTCACTGATGGTACTTTAGGGAATCCTGGGGTTCCACAGAAAATTTTGTTATATTGACGAAGATTGGAACAAGACTGAGGTGGTAGACAGATGCTGAAATGAGTCCAACGAATCACTACCATGGGAGCAAAAAGCTTCCCAATGACTTCATATGGGACTTTAAACACCTTTTTTAAATGGGAGATATGTCTCAGTGGCTTGCAATGCATTGGAGACCTCTTTTCGTATTAATATTAAATTTCCCATATGAAGATAAGTAATTTTGGGCCTTAAATATAAAAGTAAATTAGAGCAATTCTGGGGCACACTGAATGTTCCCTTTAGAGCAAAACTGATTTTACATAAAGCTTTTAACACCTTGAATTCTGGTGGTCACAAACACATTGGTGACCTCTCAAACACTGAAGGGGTTAAGACCCATTTAATTTAAAGTGAATGTAGGGTGTACTGTGGTGCAAGTTCCTTGCTCCATAACTGCTCCACTTTGCCTTTAACCCTTTGAGTGTCAGAGGGGTATGTAACACATAGCTATTCAAAGCATTGCACACCCCCTCTGGCACTCAAAGGGTTAAATACTCACCGTGTCTGCACTTGGAATAAGCATAATTTAACTACACATGGAGAACTGTCTGTGACTCTCCTCTCCCATAGAATGCAACAGAATAACTTATTTAAATATGACCACTAGAGGACAGAACAATTTATGGGGACCATTCTGTACATACATGAGAACCTTCAAGCTCAAAACTACCTGGCATACCAAGAAGGCATGAGAGTGCCCAATTAATGTGACTTGTCAATGTGGGCAGGGCTTAATCAGGGTAGACTGTATTGGGAGGCGGAAAGGTAGTGCTTGCCATGAAACTGGTGCGAAAGTGGAGAGAATCAGGGCAGGAGATGGTACTGTTACCAGGGAAAACAGCAAGCTGGAGAATTGGCCTCTGTCCCCAGAGACACAGTAAATTGAAAACTGGGGTCTCTGGGGCAGATAGTGTTCCCTGATTGTATTTGGTCTTTAAGTCACCAAGCCTATTGCTGTCAGTGCAGTAACTGGTGTGGAGAAACAGTAGGCCATGCCATGGCAGACTGGGTACAACTGTTATCATTGCTCTTATTTCTTTCTATCACTCCTATAAGCATAGAGTTCCTGTTTTTTTAGTTTCTTCTGTAGAAGTGCAGCTCTAGTATTGCAGTGTTTACTGGCGGTGACACCAGTACTATTGTCCACTAGTGATGCTGTGAAGCGGGAGTGTCCCTGGAACTTTTGTTTGCAAGTATAAGTGACGAGCAAAACCTTTCATGGTAAGGCATGTGCTTTCTTAAGCTAATGTGGTAATGACAGAAATAGCCAATGGAAGTACAGGGCGCAACGATGCATTATGTAAGTGTTATTTCTAGAATTGTTCATAGTGAGTCAGCACTCTGTAGATGTGGGTGCACCTTCAGCAATAGACATGGCAATTGGACAGCACTCCTTTGCTTTGTTTTGGGGGTTGTAACAACCTTTCTCAAGCAAATATGGGCAGCATCAAATATGGTATAAATGTGTAACATCTGTTATGCTGTCAATCAATATGCAAAAGTGAAAGCTGGGTCTGGTTTTGTCTCTCTAGTAATATAGATTGGGGGATTCTTGGCAACACCACAGTAAACACATCATGCATATAATCCTTCTGAAAAGCACAATGACAAACGTGCTGGCAATGTAAATATTCAGAATCTTAAGATAATCCAAATTTGTTCCAACAGTACAGTACATCGTGTCTTAATCCAGGACACTATAAATAACATGTTTTTTTGATCTGCCAACCTAAAATGAGGGTAATATTACAGATGCCACTTTTTTGTGTTAATGTAACCCCTATTTACCCAGATGTGGTGGCTCACTAACACTCAGTGACAAGTCAGTTGTAACAATGTATCCTTAATCTGCAGGTGAAACCACAAGTGGTGTTCTCTTTACAGCCAGATTAAATAATTTGTGGACTGTATTTTGCCCTCAAGGGCCAGATTAATTCTTTAAGGATCAGAGGGGTGTGCAATACATTGCACTGCAACAACCCTCTGGTCCTTAAAGGGATGGTAACCTTTTTCTATTGACTTCATGTTCTGAAAGTGTATCCTATGCAAATGAAGCTGACTGCAAATAATATTCCCTTGCAAAATTGATCAAATCAGGCTGCAGTTTGCTCATATGACTTAAGAAGTTAATTATTTTTTTCTACATTTTTGATTTATCTTCCTCTCTAGATGATTCTCTTTCTGCGATATGTTTGCCAGGGAAAGCGGAAGTTCTGAAAAGTCCTGACTGTTTAGCTGCAGGATGGGGAATGATAAATACATCAAGTAAGTATCACACACGCGCACATGCACTTTACAGGGATATCGGTTTTACTTTTATATCTCACATCTTCCTTACCACCACATCTCCCCTAGAAACTCCATACCTTAACCCTTTTAAATGCCAGGGACCCAGTGCATTTTTCCTCTCATTGAGGCTGGCAATGCGAGACCAGGGGATTGAACCACTGCCCTTGCTTGCTTACCCCTTCCTTCTAAACTTTAACCCTTTGAGTGCCAGAGGGGAATGAATTGCATTGCATACCCCTCTGGCACTCAAAGAGTTAACTCTACACTTGCCTGTCTTTCTCCCATATGGACTGCTTTCCTACATGCCTTTGTTTAACCCCACATGCACAACCCCCTATAGAAAAATTGCTGGCTCCTAGAATGTAAAATATTTCCACAGCCCTGCCTTTAGCTTTCAAGGGGTTCAAAGCCCCTCTTGACCTTTAAAGGGTTAAACTCCCTGAATCCTCAGGCAACAAATTATGTTGTGAATTGGCAATTAAACAGTTGGAAGGACTTGGGCTGCCCACCCCTGACATACACAAATGCAAACACCTAATTACCCTTAACTTAAAAGTATGGTATTTTATGAAAAATATATATTGTAGGGCTTATCCCTTTTTTTTTTTTTTTTTTTTTTTTTTTTTTTTTTTTGACATAATTTTACAAACACAGTCTGTAAAACAAACTACATTCCAGAATATTTCACATTAAATATATTACTTGTGTAAACAATAACCCATATAGATCATTCACATCCCACTCATCCCTCACAATTATAGGTTATTGATATCTACATTTGCGTTTTAACCTACATGTGACCCCTAAGAGGGTGTTTCCATTTGGGGGCAACTCTCATTCGTCCTCCAATGCTGTCATCCCAAACCATGCACGTTATCTGGTTTTAACTCTCAAGTCTCTTCAAATCTTGTTTTCTATTATTGATATACTTTCTGTATATATTCCAACCACAGGGTCCAAATAGCTTTAAAGGGATAGTAATGTTTCATAATAAAAGCAGCTCTAATTAATCATCATGGTATTTGGACTTTGGAGAGTGTTATTTCAATTTTGTCAGAGTTGTAGTTCAAGAGTAATTCAATGACAAAGTATCCCCCTCCTGCCCCTTTTACTGATGTAACACTGCTCAGCCAGATCAGAAGGGAGTGTCCAGGTAGACTGCAGAGAGGGACAATCTTCAATTAAGATAAGGTAAAAACCTGAGAAAATTGTCAAGGGGGGCAGGGCTTTCATTGTTCTCATAGGAAGAAGATTGTTCCCTGCTGTTATCTGTCTGGTCTATGGACTGCATTCCACATCTGAGAAGAGATGGCTTTCACTAGGTAAAAGGGGCGGGAGGGGAAACTTTATCCTTCAATTACTCTTGAACTACAACTCTGACAGTATTGCTATAACTCTCTCCATGGCCCAAATACTATGACGATTAATTGGAGCTGCTGTTTTTGTGAAACATTACTATCCCTTTAAGCTTATTGCCTGAGCCTCTACTATTACAGTATCCCTCCTCCATTTGACACTTAAAATGAATCTGGATTTTAACTTTCTCTATCTCAACTTCCCTCTTCATTTTCCATTTTCTTGGTAGACCTACTTTACATGCCAATATTATTTGAACCATCAGGAATTTTTGTTCCCTGGAACACTATGGAATATTCATATGAAACAAATGCTTCCGGAGAAAATGTTTTAATTTTGAGTAATTCCGGAACAAAATGAATAACCCTTTCATACAGTCTTTTTATCTCCTCACATTGCCACCACATATGATAGTGTTGCTTCCTCCTTCGTACATCTCCAACATAAATTGGAGGCAATTTTATCGAATTTATATATGTGTTGGAACTCTATAACACCTGTGGAAGACTTTATAGTATTCATGCATTCCGATACAATGTGTAACTTTTATAACTTTGTTAGAAGCCTGATACCACACTTCAATTGAAAAAGAAATACCCATTTCTGATTCCCATTTTTTTACCTTGTGTTCAATTGGATCTACTATTAGACTATCCTAGTATATCCTTGTCCTAGCAATTATTTTATACTTATTGCACTTCCCCCCCCAAATTTCTCAACTACTGGCGCTTCCTTAATACCATTTGTGATTTTGTTTTATTTGTAAATAATTAAACCATTCAGTTACTGGTATATCAAATGTAGCTCTCAATTGGGGAAAGTCATACTTTCCTCCTTCCAATAAATCTGATATATATTTTATATTTTTATCTTTCCACTTCACAACTAAATGATTGAAATATAATTTAAATGTTTCCATCGGAGTAGAGGGCATAAATTGAACTCCAATATTTGCTTTCTTTTTCAATTTTCTCAAGGTTATTATATTCGTGTAAAAGCCTGTGTATACAGGCCAAGGTCCGGGTAATGTTAACCCTTTGAGTGTCAGTTGAGTTGCGTACCCCTCTGACACTCAAAGGGCTAAGAGGCAGCGGCGCTACCTCACTGCTCCACGCGATTCAGTCTTGCATTGCCTTGCTCACTCGATTCAATCATGCACAGTAGAGACTGCCCGAACATGGGTAGTCTCTACTGCGCACGACTGCATCATGACAAACTTCCTAGAGACATTGTATAGGATGAATTACTGTATTCCCCTCAGAAATTTGAGATTCAGTCAGCCCTGTTGTATAATGGACAGTTACAGACCTCCCTTTCTAGCGGATACCATAGCATCATCGCAATCTCTTCCTTATCCCAGACTAAGAAATGTGTAATCATACTGATTTCATGAAGGTTCCTCATACTGGGTAGTGAAATACTTTATCTATATTTCTGATTAAATATTTAGATGCAGTCCTAGGTATCTTACCTAGCCAGATATTATCATATTTCCAGAAGGCTATTAATATAAGTTTGGAACCCTTCATGGAATTGTTCAACAAATACAAAAATTTTGGCACTATATAGGCGTTCACTGCATTTTTTTTCTTCCCATCAATGATACCTCAAGGCCTTTCCATTCATTAAGTTTTTCTTTAGATAGATTTACATATTTATCTTTAATAATTTCTTTAAAAACAAATTGTATCTTTATATCCAAATAGTTCAATGAGTTTCTATACCAATCCAATTGTATCTTACTACTCAAATCCTTAATATATTAATCTGACAAATTTGCAGATATAGCTTCTTTTTATGTATATTTAATTTATAATTTGAATAACCGCTAAACTCCTTAATTTTATCTAGTGTTATCTCAATAGATTTAGCCGGTTGTGTTTAAAGTTCATAGTATATCATCTGCAAAAAGCATTATCTTATGCTCCCTATGATTTTTGTTTTGATCCCTGATATAATCTAATCATTTGTGCTAAGGGTTCTATTGAGACCACATAAAGCAACGGAGCTAACGGGCATCCTTGTCTCGTACCGTTCTTCATTTTGAACCATTCTGATTCCAATCGGGGTCCTTCTATTCTAGCTGTTGGATTTTAATATAATGCGAATGTACTATTTTTAAAATATCCTGAGATGCTGAAGGCCTCCAATGTCTCTGACAAAAAGAGCCAGTTGACCCGATCAAATGCTTTTTTTGCATCTAAAGCAACAATCGATGTACTAAGCTTTGGTTTGTTAAACAGATCAATCAGGTTTAATTCTCCTAGTATTATCTGTTGTCTGTTTTCTCATAATGAACCCTGCTTGATCACAATGTATTAACTCTGGATAGATATTTTTTAATCTTTCTGCCAGTATTTTAGAATACATTTTTTTTTTTTTTTTTTTTTTTTTTTTTTTTTAATATCTAGGTTTATCAGAGTGGCCTATAATTGACACGACACACGTATCCTTGTTTGGCTTTAAAATTGGACATTTGGAGACCTGCAGCATCTTAGGAGGAATCTCCCTCCCCTCTATTTCATTAAAGGATCTAAACAGCAATGGGGCTATACTTTCAAATAGTGTTGAAGACCGTTTAATAACAATCCGGTCCTGGGGATTTCCCTTTCTTTTATTTTTTGATTTTCTTGAATTTCCTGCATAGATAATTAATTTTTTTTTCTAAATTCTCTTGGCTTATCCTTGGTAAATTTTAATTTATTTAGGAATACCTTCATTTTTTTTTTTTTTTTTTTTTTTTTTTTTTTTTCTTTTCTTTAATTACATGAGCCTGGCAGATTATATAAAGATTATAGTAGTCTCCAAATCTTTTTACGATCTGTGAGGGAGATATACAGGTTTTATTTCCAACCACTATCTTATTAATAATACTTTCCTTCTATAATTCAGTTTATTCGTTAAATGTTTCCCTATCCTATTATTGCCATGGTACCAGCTCTGTTTCATTGCCATAAGACTTTTATCCTTTATTCTATCAATTTCCAGTTTTCTTTTATTAATAGATTATCTATTGCAGGGCTCAAAATTTCCACAAGCCAATGGCGAGTGAAAATTCAGCCCTGGTGGGTATGTTTTGTCCTGCAGTGGCGAGTAACTTTTCAGGTCTGGCTAGTAGCAAAGGACTTCACATTTTAAGCCCTGATCTATTGGATTAAGGCTAGCCTTATTTAGTCTCTTGCTCAGCCAAAGATATATACAGATTAGCTAACGTGAGGCCCCTCCTTTTTTTTTTTTTTTTTTTTTTTTTTTTTTTTTTCTTCCCTACTGCCCCCACTTTTATAATTATGCCTCGCATAACACATTTTAAAGGTGTTCCATAGTATTTTATCCGAGACCTCTGTCGTTTGTCTCCAGGAATAGATTAGCCTGATTCTTTAACTACATTAGATTCCCCCCCCCCCCAGTAATGTTTAATTTAACCTCCATCTAGGTCTAGTTTGATAGTTCAGATTGTTTTTAATTCCTGTAAATAACTGAGTATGATCTGACCATGTTAATACTATTTTTGCTTTAGTAATTCTAGGTAATTCTTGGGTCCAGAATAGATTTTATACTATGTGGGTGTGAGAAAAACGTAAAGTCTTTGGATTGAACACCCTCCATATATCCTAAAGAGTTCTAAAAATTAAATCCTGCAGCTGCTTTGCCATATTCCTAATGGTAGGATGTATTCTACCTTGAGGAACCCGGCTCTTATCTAATTCAGGGTTAATTACACTATTAGTCTCTTCCGATAAGAATACCTTTCTTTATTTGCCCAATTCTATCAAACCATTTTCTCAAAAATCTACACAGTTTGTATTTGGTGTGTATAAATTAACCAGTGTATAAATGATATTATTAAGCTTGCATATCACAATCTGAAATTGTCCATTAGGGTCTCTAAGATGAGATTTTCTATTTTTTCTATACTAACCTTTTCTCATCCACTTTAAACCCTTTCTCTATATGGCCACTACCTTTTTACCTTAATTTGAAGAGTGGAGATAAACAAGGAGTTTTGGGTGATAGGGCAAAACTTCCTATAATTATATCCCACCTACTGACCCCCCCAACTACTTACTTTGGCTCTTTGTCTTATACCTCAAAGTGGTTCTTTATTAATTTGCCTATCTTTTATGTAATTTAATTCTAACCCTTCTCACCCATGATCTACCCCCTCCCGTTCTTCGCCTCCATTCCTTAATCAATTGTGCCACCTAGATTAAATCTAGCTTCTTCCAGGTCTCTCCTACTCCATCCTTTTAAAGGGATAGTAATGTTTCATAATAAAAGCAGCTCTAATTAATCATCCTAGTATTTGGACTTTGCAGAGTGTTTCAATTCTGTCAGAGTTGTAGTTCGAGTAATTCAATGACAAAGTATCCCCCTCCCGCCCCTTTTACTGATGTAACACTGCTCAGCCAGAGCAGAAGGGAGGTGCTCAGGTAGACTGCAGAGAGGGACAATCTTCAATTACGATAAGGAAAAAACCTGAAAAGCTTGTCAAGGGGGGCAGGGCTTTCATTGTTCTCATAGGATGAAGATTGTCCCCTTCTGTTTATCTGTCTGGTCTATGGACTGGACTGGATTCCACATCTGAGAAGAGATGGCTTCCACTAGGTAAAAGGGGTGGGAGGGGAAACTTTGCTTGTGAATATCTCTTAAACCAATAAAGGTTTTGGAGATAAGACATATCTATCTTCATGTTTTTCTAATGCCTACAAAATAAAATAAAGTTAAAACGAAGTATTACTATCCCTTTAACTTTACCCCCCTCCCTTCCTTTTTCCAATACTTGTATCCTAACTGTTTTCCTTAACTCCTAATTCTGTATACTTTATCCCAATTTCCACTGTATTTATGGTCCTCCAGCCACATGGCTAGTTTAATTTAATCCATATTAATTCAGAATCAGGTATAATTAATTTACTTTATTTTCTGGTCCTTTGTAAGTATCAAAAGAAGCCTCATAAAGTGCATATAGCAGCTCCTTGCTAAAGTATGAAAGTTAGAGATCTCTTGGAAAATTGCATGTTTCTTATGCAACTTCCCTTATTGAGCCCCATATACTTAATGAGAAATACAAAACTTCTAGCAATCGGCCTAAACCTAGTGAGAGAATAAAGTTTTCATTGTTCTATGTGAGGGCCCCAACCCCTTAGCTGCTAACCCCCCCTCTTTTCTCTGTAGGGCTTTTCCTGTTGAGTAAAACCAGGGTACTCGCCCGTAAGATAATCCATTCAAGTTAGTGTACCTTTCACCTTTATTCAACTTTGGATATTTAAAAACTGCCTGTGTTACATTAACCAAAAAGACCACAAAATGCTCATAGTGTGGTAGCAGTGACATGTCATGTGCTGTACCAGGAAACTTGCACTTTTTCCAGGAATAAGTGTGAACATCTCCTAAACTATAAATCTGCTGGACTTTTAACATGACACACAGGCAGTTTTTAATCCCTTTTTTCAAATATGTAAAGAAAAATAAAGGTGATAGGTACACTTTGACATGTCATCTGCTCCCTTTTGGCTCTCATCTTCTGGAATATTTTCTTTAGCATTAAATGGGTTTGTTAACCATTTACTACACCTTAAACTACAGGCCCTATCATCACTGTTATGGGCAGAGTTCCCATAGCTTAAAACTTGTCCACTTCTATAGAAAAGATCTGTGATTGCATCAAACCTAGCACTTATGGGAGATTAGTCTTCCTTCATAGAAGCCCAACTGACATCTGGTCTGCAAACATGAGGCCTCTCTGGAGAGGATAACTGTTACTGCCCTTCCTGTAAGTGCAGTGAGGAAGTAATCCAGTCCTGCACATTGTAGTGCTGTAGGGGTAATGGAGAGGGAATGGGTGAGTTTAATGTTACACGAACTCTTCCTATAGCTATGGGCTACACGGACTCCTTACTGCCTGTAACGGATCCTACCCGTTACTGGGAGCTCTTGTCTGGGCATGGCATTTATTCACCCCTGGGCCCAAGGATTATGGATATTGGACACTCCTTTGTGCCCTGGCATACGATCTCTCAAGCCCTTATCCTGGACTAAGAGACTTTGGCTAGCCTTATGTGGATAGGCAGCTGTACCAGAGGAAAGAACAATTCAAGGCTTGGGTGCTGCAAACTCTTCTGACCTGCAAAGGGTTAATCATTTGAGTTTGAGCATATTTACTTTCAATATGTTTTGTAGTCCCCCAAGCCTTTTGCTTAATTACTCAAGTCATTGTATTGAGCACTGTCTTGTGGCCCCCTGCTGTGTGATTAATCCAATCATGTCTGCCCTATTATGTTTCCCTGAATCATTTGTTGTTGGTTCTTGGACCCTTTGTGGTGACTGAATTATCCCTGTGACTACTCCATTGTATTCTGCCCTACCATTTGCTGTGTCCTATTGATGAACTGTGATTGAATTAAGTCTCCTGTACTGTGCTCCAAGTTAGTGTGGTTTGAAACTGTATAAATATGTGTGCTTTGGTTCAATAAAGAGAGTTCTGTTTTGGAGTGAACAAGGAGTCCTGGAGTCTTGTATTGCTTATGGTCTAAAGTATCCACTCTGATACCCATCTGCGCCAAGTATCCTGAATCGCCGACCGCCTGCTGCCAGTTTCCTGCGACCTAACTTCGTGGACTGTCAGGTGGCGACGTGGACTCTTCCCTGCTTCCCTGCTTCCAGCGATCCTGCGGCTGTTTCCAGTGACTGTTCATACTACAACTGGTGCATCCGACGGCGCTTATCTGCGTCGAGAAGGAGAGACCCAGGAACGACGGCGGAAGGTGACGCGGTCCCTTCTCAGCTTCCGTTACACTGCCCCTTTAATATAGTCTATAAGAAATTACAAGGTGGTCCTGTTTAAATAGTTCATATGGATTATTTGTTACATTAAGGGCCTCTTACATAAAAAAAAAAAAAGTGGAGCGTTTATATAGCCAACCAGCTGTTCCATAGGAGAGAAATGGCCTCAGATCTCCCTTTTGACTTTTTTAAATTGGCATTCAAGGGGATAAAAGGCCAAAGAGTTCTCAAACACATGGCTAGCATTCAAGGGGGTTAAAAAGATACTTTTTGCTTGCTTCAGAATGGCTTCAGATCTCTTGTGAATAAGGCCCTGAAGTTCTTATCTCCAAACACTGAAATAGCATTGCTTTGCAATGTGTTTCCTATCCTTCTGGCACTCAAAGGGTTAAACACCAGAGGAATGAGCAATGCATTGCTGCTATATTGAACATACTAGAACAATTCCTCCTCATAACCAAGGGTTAAAGGTGAGGTGTTCAACATATTGCCAAAGCAGGAAGTTAATGTAATATTGGAAGATGGTCTGACAACTGTCCTTGGACACAGCTAATTGCTCCTTAAGTTGAGCAGTTCTGGGGCAAACAAACTTAAATGTATTTAAACTCTTGAATGGTCTGCTTTTGCAATGGGTTGGAGAACTCTAGTATTCAAGGGGTTAAACCCCCCCCCCCCAAAAAAAAAAAAAAAATCCATAGGAATTTTCCACTATGGTGAAACTGGTTTGCCCTTAAATTGTTACACTTATATTTGGACACATCGTCCTATTTGTAATTTTGAGTTTTTTGTGGTTTTTGGTTTTTTCTTTTGTTTTTTTTTTTTTTTTTTTACAAGTGGGGAAAATGACCATCTCTGTACTGTCCTATATCTCTATCTCTGCTTTGTCCTAGCTGTTACCTTCCCAACTAGGCTTCAGCAAGCCAGGCTACCTTTGGTTTCTATGGAATTCTGTAAGAGTTATTGGGGAGAAGACGTGAAGGATGGAAACCTGTGCGCGGGAGCAGCTGGAGCCTCATCTTGCATGGTAAATTCCAGATCAAATGCAAATCGGGCTTCATTTCATGAGCTTCCATAAGAATGAAATATGGACATAATGGTGGTGTGTATAGGATCTGTTATTGACTCCAGGGGAGTTGAGATTCAGAAGGGTTTGGACCAACCTAGTGTTCACACACCACTTGGCCCAGATCTACCATTACAACTGGAGTTCAGCATAGTATACCATTATAGGTACCACACAGGAATAAAATTGTGGGATTAAGTCCCCTCTGTCAGTACGGTGGGAGGGGTTCTGTAGAAGGGTATCTCTAGTTCAGACAGTTGCCTCAACCGAATGTTTAAAGGAACAAACTCTAAAACATGGGAAAAAAAAAACAAGAGGGTGCCCAATTGTGCCTGTTCTTTTATAACGGCTATGTCATTGACAATAAGAAATATACTCACAAAAATGATGGTTGTAGAAGGGTATACACCAAACTACAACAAACTGGGCATGCAGAGATATTATCCTGTCCCCTCTCACAAATGCAGTGCAAAAATTGATAAAATATAACAATATAAAAAAACTAGTTCTTAATTTTTATATTGTGATATTTTTATAAATTTTTGTAATTTATTTGTGAGATTAAAATCACTGAAGACAAAAGAAGCAGCATTTGTGGATCCCATTGACCTCAAGATTTGTCTACCTGAGCAGGGATGGGATAATATATCTGCATGTCCAGTTTGTTGTAGTTGGGTATATACCCTCTACAACCACCATTTTTGTGAGTATATTTCTTATTGTGAATGATGTGCTTGTTTTATAGCAGTTATAACCGGGCACTCTCTTCTGACTGGTGTTGTGTTTTTGTTTTTTTTTCTTTTTCCCCATGTTGTATACTTCTATTGAGCTGTATTAAGGTGCTGCCCATCTGAGAATAAGGAGCTTTACTGTTGTGGGCACAGTGCCAACACCCCTCAAATGCATTGGTCTGCTAACATAGGTGTTTAGTTGAATAAAACTTATTGTGAGTAAGAGTCCATAAGATGGTGATGGGCTGGTGAAAATCATGTTGTTGCACTAGAAGCGCCTTCTTTTTGTTTTGCAAACTCTAAAACCTTGCTCTTCTCAGTGTAACACACCACAACCTACCTTACCAACTACGCATGACTAGTATTCTACCCAGGGTGCAGTCTCATAGCTTGCAAGTGCTGTACACAGAATATCCAGAAACATATCATACTTGTCCTTCCCAGATGACAGTTCAGCCATAAAATGCCAGGCAATTCACTCTGAACAAGTGAAGACATAGGTGTGGGCCTTCTGAACCTCACCAATGTGGCCCAAGATTATTTCTCTAGGGTCTTTTAAGCAAGGGGTCCTATTACCCTTAGGTTGACCAAACACAAAGGTAGCTAACATTATTCTAAGTGACAATCAGAGATGCCCAACTAGGTAGGACGAATATCCTACCTAGGGCTCGAGTCAATTACTAGTGCTAAAATCAGGGTTACAAGAAAAACAAGCAACGTGAATTTTGCAAACGTGTTGCATCTGTATTCTATTGCAAACCACGGTAAACTAGTGTACACAGCACATTTCAGAGAACTAACAATTGGCGATATCTGCTCTTCAACTACCGCGTAAAACTGAGCAAAATGTCAGTCCAAGGAAATAGGTGTATGTTTGACGACAAAGATCAAGTTCAGTTAGATGTGTTCCCCACATAATCAAAATCCAACACAGAGCACCCCACTTCGACATATTACCCCCTTTTAAAAATAGACTTGCAGTGCTTACTTTTGCCGCATTAATTCAACAAACATTGTTCACATTTAACCCCTCCCCTTTAAAATTTGACTTAGAAGGTCATAGGAACACTATTTCTCCATTTTAAATTTGAATAATATTGCTCCCATTCAACATGGTTTATTCTCCAATTTTACTGCAAAATACAGACTGTCAGTGATTCCTGTGCAAGAATGTATAACTTGCTGTGCTAAGTGTGAAAGACCTCTCACTCCTACTATTTGATTGCTAAACCCATTTGATGTGTTAATGCTACAGTAAGAAGTGATACTAACCTCTCCTTTACTGTTTTGAGGAAGGTTCATGAATAAGTGTGACCCAATTTACATAAGTGACATTTTTATAAAAAAAAGGAGTTTCATTTTTAGATTAGTTTCACTTATTGTTATGTAAATTGGGTCACACTTATTCAGTAACCTTCCTCACAACAGTAAAGGTGAGGTTAGTATCACTTCTTACTGTAGCATTAACACATCAAATGGGTTTAGCCATCAAATAGTAGGAGTGAGAGGTCTTTCACACTTAGCACAGCAAGGAATCACTGTGACAAAGTCTATATTTTGCAGTAAAATTGGAGAATAAACAATGTTGAATGGGAGCAATATTCAAATTTAAAATGGAGAAAGAAGGTCATAGGAACACAGTCAAATTCTAAAGGGGAAGGGTTAAAATGTTGAATGTGAACAATATTGAATTTAAATGGTGAACGTCAAAGAAGCAGTGTAGTCGAATTTTAAAGGGGGAGGGGTTAAATGTTGAAGGTGAACAATATTCGAATTTAAATGGTGAAAGTCATGGGATCACTCTAAGTTGAATTTTCAAGGGGGAAGGGTTAAAATGTTGTGTACAATATTTGTCAAATGTGGTGAAAGAGCACTGTAAGTAGAATTTTAAAAGGGGGGGTTAATATGTGGAAGGAGGGTGCTCTGTCTGATTTCTGTGCTGTATACTGTGCAGCTTTTATTCGAACGATGGTTTTGAAACTGTCGTTATGGCTTCTACTCAACCTCTGAGGCACAGAACTCCTGACTTAAATGTAACCACAAAACAGGCGCTAACACGGAGTGTGGGTAATAGGATACTACTTGCATGTTTAGTTCTTTCCTATGGGCGTGTTTTTTTTTTTTTTTGACTGGCAGCATGTATTACTGCTGATTTTTGTTTTCACAAGTCTGGTAATAGGGTACTAAAACCAGACTTAAAACAGGCTTTTTTTATTTTTAGCGCTGGTAATAGAATAGAGCCCCTAGGGTGCAATCTTTTAGCTCCCAAATCATACACAGAATTATCCTGAAACATATATATCCAGCCACAAAATGCCAGACAACTCCTGTAGTTGCCTAGGGTAGTGGTTCTCAAACTTTTTTTTTTTTTTTTTTTTCGGGACACCCCTATCACGTATTATAGAACATTCGGGGCACCCCTAACATATTTAAGATACTTTATCAAGGGCATAATGAAGGTACAATGCATAAATATGCAGTTATTAGGTCTTACAATCATAATAACAAAAGGAAACATAATTTGCATAACAATTTCTATACATTTTTATTTAAGTCCATTTTTGTTAGTCTTCATAGAAAACATGGGGCACCCTAAGTTTGTCTGGGGCACACCAAAGTGCCACAGCACCCTGGTTGAGAATCACTGGCCAAGGGAGATCAGCTTCACCTCACTGACAAGGCCCACGAAGGCCATATCACATGTTTGGGGTTGTCTGCTTCTCTTAAGAGGAATTGCTGGGTATTTCATGACTGGACTGTCATCTGAGCAGGACCAGTATGCCATGCTTCAGGATATCTCGTCTGAGTACAGCACTTGTGACTTTTTAATGTTTTCAAACATGCAAACTTCAGTTAAGGTGACAGAACTTAATTGACTCATTAGGTCTTAAAGTGAACCGGAGAACTTACAATTAGAAATGTGCCAACACTTCTGCACGTAATATTTTGCATATTATCAATGTTAAATTCAGAAAATGGTAACTGCATTAAAATTTAAAGGAATGTCAAATTTCCTTCGATTTAGAAAATCGACAAAACATGTAATTTTGGCCAGGGTTCCCAAACTTTTGCATACAGCTTTATATGTTTGGATCAAACCCTAAAAGCTTCCAGATACGTTGATTCCATTTAAAAGTAATTCACTTTTTTTAATACAACTCTATGTAACTAGCGTGTGGTTTTTTTTTTTTTTTTTTTTTCTTTTCTGCAGGGAGATTCTGGGGGCCCGCTGATCTGCAAGGTGGGGAATCAATATAAACTCGTAGGTGTGGTGAGCTGGGGCAGCAATGATTGTGATGGAAAAGCACCTGCTGTGTACACCAATATATCTCTGCAAACTGACTGGATAAGACAATACATAGGCACAGAATAAAGAGATTCTTATGTTTGTCCCTGGTTTATTGCATTCATTTAATATAATGCAGCCTTTAGGTGTGTGTGGCTTGTTAACCTATTGAGTGCCAGAAGTAACCAATACATCTTGTTGCAACACATTGGCTACCTCTCTGGCACACGAAGGTTTAATTTTTTGTTTGGTTGCATCACATTGCTTCAGTAAACACTGAATATCATTATCGTGTTGAAATGTTTCCTATTAGGTGACAAAAAAAAATGTACATTTAACCCTTTGAATGCCAGAGGGGTATGGAACGCATTGCTTTACAATGCGTTCCATACCCCTCTGGCACTCAAAGGGTTAAAATGTCGCCTTAATGAAAAGTGCAACATTCTGAAGTCAAATAAGGTGAGTGCTTATAATGTATTGAACAATATAAACAAACAAATATATAGACGCAATTTGTTATCCGTATTGCAGTGTTAAAGGAGTTAAAACGTACAAAGGTCATATACGTGCATCCGCATACTTGGACACGTGTGAGTACGGTTCTGTACTATATTGTACATCATGTGAACTTTTTGTTTTGAATTGTTACATCACTATCTTTAACAATGCAATATTGATGACAATTGTGTTGAGATTTTTTTTTTCTAATATAAGCGCTCTCCTTATTATACAGATTTTACATTCACATGCTCTCAAATAAGAGGTTTAGAGCTGCTCTACCCTAATTATTTTATATAGTTTTTCACCATTGTTTGCTTAATTGGCAAATCATAGCGCTCACCTATACACGTTCACAAACCACCTGATGTCACAGGCTTAAAGGGATAGTAATACTTGAAAATAATTTTCTTATATTGTAGCCCTTAAGACATATCATTTTTCATGTTGTGTTTTGTGGGTTTTTTTTTGTTTTTTTTTTAAATCTCACAAACCTTTATGGTTTGGGAGATAGTTATATGTAAAATATAGTAAAATTCTTTCTTCCTGGCTGTTTCAGCCAAGTCTGCCATCTAGTGGACAGATTTGGAATTCGGTCCACAGAGCAACCAGCAGCTCTTTAGCAGTGCTGAGATCATAATCTTTGAAAAGAACTACTTCATTGGAACTATTTACAAAGTGTGCCTGGCTTGAAAGCACACTTTGTAGACCATTCCAATTAAGACATTCTTTTTAAAGATGGTGATCTCAGCACTTCTGGAGAGGCACAGCCGTCCTGGGACCTGATTTCAAATCTGAAGGGTGGAGCAATGACGTCACTCCAGGGGAAACTTTACTTCTGAATATCTCCCAAACCATAAAGGTTTGGGAGATAAGACTTGCATCATTTGTCATGTTTTTATATTGTAGCCCTTGAAAATATAAATAAAAAAAATAAATATATATATATATATATATATATATATATATATATATATATATATATATATATATTTTAGTATTACTATCCCTTTAAGTGTTGCCACCATCTTTGCCTTACTTCTTCGTACGGCCACTCTAGTAGCTCTCCTTTCACAAAGAAAAATATCTCAAACTGGGTTGATTTACATATGTAGATGCCACATAGCTAATAAGCTTATATTCTATATCTGTAGCTTCCTGTGCCTCTCTAATGCGTGTGCCAGATAATACAAGTGATGCATGCATGTTGCCTTTGACTTTAACACTTTGAGCCAGAAGTCTATCAATTACATTGAAATGTTTGATACCACTTTAGCACTCTGGTTTAATCAGTCTTGGATGTTATATCCATGGAAGTGGACATGATTTTAGTGTGGGTTGTTTTTTTTTTCTTTTCTTTTCTTTTCTTTCTGAAGCAGGCAGTGCATGAGCCTACGTAAACCAATACGTTACCCACATGGTCCTCTTTAAAGGGCTAAGTAGGCTCATGTACTTCTGGGCTTTTGTCCTCTATGCTGCCATCGGTATGCTCCAAAAGTGTTAATCTCTTGCTATGAGGCACTTGGTATAGACTGGAATATACAAACACAAACTGGCATACAGCATTTATGGTCTCTAAAGATCACAATAACAAAGCATCATGTCCCCTACTGTAGGGGGCCTCCATACTGAGTATAGCTGAGATGCCACTCCTAATCAGGCACCCTATATTTCTGTCTCCTAATTGGGAATCTAGCCCTGACTGGACTGAAGGCAGGAATAGCATACAATTCCTGTAGCCTGTACAGGTAATGTAATTTAAAGGGCAACAATCACAAAAAGAATGCCTTGTTGGCAGATCTGGTGTCATTGATTATAGCTGCTAAGGAAACTAGTGCTGCATTCTGAACCCCGGCAGTCAAACAGGGTGGCAGAATTGGGGGGGGGGGGGGTGGACGAGACCCTCTGGTATTCCTTCTTGGTCTAGAGAGAAAACTGACACATATTTCCATTGTCTTTGACTTGTCCAATGTTGACCTGCTTGGGCTTGAAAGCAAGACATGAAAGGTCTAAGGACACTGCCTGGGGGGAAATTCACTAACTTATGGTAGGTGATAAGATGGAGATGACTTCTCCAGTGATATCCCCTCTATTTCCTATGTTGTTCTATGGAGCCTATGCACTAAGATTTCTTGAACTTTGGAGATATTAGTGCATAGGTTCCATAAAATAATATAGAAACTGGAGAAGTTATCTCCACTTTAATCACACCTTAGTGAATTTCTCTCCCTGTATATCATACTTCAAGGTTGCATTCCAGCCACATGGGTCAGTTTTGTGTCCATGCCCCCCTAACATCTCATGGGGACTGTTGAGGCTAACTTGATAAAACAGAAGTGCAGTTTAAAACTGGAATGGGTGTAACAAGTCTGGATTGTACTAACTGGAATGATAAGCGCCCCCCCCCCCCCCCCCCAAAAAAAAAAAAAAAAATTAACCTCCGTGCCTGCCGTAATATCATGTTTATATACTACTGTTTCATTGTCCAGAGCAAGGGCATACACCCTGGTACACTTCAGATTTTTGGTTTACTATTTATTTTATAGTACTATTGTCATTATGTGCCAGGCTAAAATGGTTCAGGGGCTCAAGCCTGGCCTATGTAAGTTCTGCCCATGGGGGGGGGGGGCAGACTTGGTTTCCTGTGATGGTTGCCTATAAAAGATACTAAAACTGGCATAGAAACATCTTCCTGTATATCTGGCGTGCGACTGATGGCCCTATACCTCATGTGGCCTTCGGCAGTATCTCCTGTGACCTTCAGTATGTCTTCTACGTGTAAGAAGACTGTGTCTCTACCACTACACACCACCTTTCATTATGCATACCTTCTTTATCACTTACACTGTTCTACCTTAAAATGAAGTATTCCTATCCCTTTATCTTTTATTTTGTAGGCATTAAAAAAAACAAAACACACAACATGAAGAATGATATAAGTCTTATCTCTCAAACCTTTATGGTTTGAGTGATATTCACAAGCAAAGTTCCCCTCCTGCCCCTTTTACCTAGTGTAAGCCATCTCTTCTCAGATGTGGAATGCAGTCCATAGACCAGACAGATAACAGCAGAGAACAATCTTCTTCCAATGAAAGCCCTGCCCCCCCAGACAAGTTTTTCCCTTATCTTAATTGAAGATTGTTCCTCTCTGCAGTCTGCCTGGGCACCTCCCTTCTGATCTGGCGGAGCAGTGTTACATCAGTAAAAGGGGAGGGAGGGGGATACTTTGTCATTGAATTACTCTTGAACTACAACTCTGACAGAACTGAAATAACACTCTCCAAAGTCCAAATACTATGAGGATTAATTAGAGCTGCTTTTATTATGAAACATTACTATCCCTTTAACCTCTTGTGTGCAATATCTCAAATAATGTGCAAAGCAATGTGTTCAAGACCTATCTAGCATCAAAGGGTTAATCTATCCCCACCCTGCAATACTTAGAATTTTAAACTTGAGTGACATACATTCAGCCCTTGCAGTGAACCTATTAGCCTGTCGCTACGTGGTAGGGTAAAACAACTGTGCTGTTTTGTACCTCTTGGTATCAAAAAGAAACAGCTTTTTGCTTTGTCACTTGAGAATACAAGTGCCCGTGTTGACCAAGCCACTTAAAGGGGAACTACCACCCGCCATAACTTTACCTTAAATCAGTCTTCATCTGGTGACTAGCTGCTTAGAAGCGCTAGTCGCCAGAAATATTACCCGGTTCAAAAGATTTTGGCCGGCCGGCTCAAAAAGGACTGACAGCGCAGGCGCACAGACGTCACTGTGACGAGATGTCCGTGCTTCCTGCTCCTGTGACCGTCAGAAAAAGGCAAAAATCTTTTGAACCGGGTAATATTTCTGGCGACTAGCGCTACTAAGCAGCTAGTCGCCAGATGAAGACTGATTTAAGGTAAAGTTATTGTGGGGTGGTAGCTCCCCTTTAAAGGGGATGTATAATCTCTATAAAACTTAGGTTAAATTGGTTATATAGCGAATCTGACTGTGTGTTTAATTATTATTTTTTATTTTTTTTTTTTAAATAAAAGCTTTAGTTTGTCAAAATTTTAGTTAGTCTGGGCTGCAGCATAGCCTGTGGATACCTGCTCTGTAGCTGCAGTCTGTCCCTCCTCCCTCTGCTACCCTCCTCTGATGGAGGCTTCTGTCTGTAAGCTGGAGCAGTCTCATTGGCAGAGATTGAGATATAGCTAACGAGACCACTTCAGCTTAGACAGAGGCCTCCATCACTGGAGGATGCTGGAAAGAGGGAGGGACTACAGTACCTACTAAGCGAATTATTGTTGTAATTCTAATCTCTGCTTTGTTGGAGAGCTGTATTTAGGATGCTGCTCTACTAGGGACTGGAGCAATATTTTGTTTCAGGGCCCTCTAAAATTTAAGGGGGATATAATGAATTTTCAGTGGCTGCAGTAATTGGCTGCATTGAAAATGGCTCTAGTTCTTCAATCTGTTTTACTACATCAAGCAGTACTGTTTTGTACCAGGAGGAAGAAGTTTCCCCTACAGAGACTTGGTCTTCCTCATGATGAATACTTGGAATATTCTTAAAGTGACACTGTTCTCCACCACTTAGCATGACTTATATCAAAATTAAAAGTTCCTTAAAGCCTACACTAACAAATGTTTGCCTTGTTAAATAGGAAAGAAAGTATAATGAACCAACCTGGGCTAACTTTTCCCAAACACACACAGACTGCTTGATGTACAGCCTATGGTTACCATTTAAAGAAACATTGCCTACTGGGGTTGGGTGGGAAAAGTAGGCGAAAAAGGCACTCAGGCACACGTTTCGTACTGTTACCAGCATGCTCCCTGATGAAGTGCTGGTAACAGTACAAAATGCGTAGGTGTTCTCTTCACCTGATCTAAAGGAGATATTGCTGCCGGCATTTTTTTTTTTTATATATATACATCTAACAATGGGGATCAGAAGGAGCCGGAGACTGGTGTTGATTTACTGAGCCGTATTCGATCTTGGCAAGTGTGCAGGTCCATTGAGATACAGAGATCGAGGAAGATGGGAGGTTTGATGACTAATACACTCTGCCTCCATGAAAAGACAATACTAACTAATGGATAAAAGATTGGAGGTAACATAGATCTATCGTTACACCCCAGTTAGTAAACTGGGGTACCATAGTCCATAATTTGAAGAGTGGAGAAAATCAGGTGAGATACACTGTATACATCACCTGCCCGCTAGATCTCTAACAAAGAGACATTTGAGCACATAAAGATCTATAGACACAGCACTGCACATACGAAGACAAGTATTGGTATCATATAAGCTGGTTCTACACATCATCCGACAGCATAATCTGACTGATCACAGAAGTTGCTATATATAATTTTTTTATTTATTTATTGAAGTGCACCAACTATAATTAGTTCTGGAGCTGGACTTTGTCTTTTTGAACTTTAGCACTTTAAGAATATTTTTTTTATAGGCAGCTTTATGTATTTTATTTACTATTTTGTTTATTTTTAATAAATATTTGTATATGTTTATACATCCCACTGTAGCGCTCTCCTATTTTTGCCAGTTTAGAATTTAGTTAGAACTCTCTACACTGACGAGTTCAGGATAGTAGTGATACAGTTGACTGTGTTGGATATAGTTCTTGAGTGGTGGACCTGTTGGTGCATAGGGTGCACTGATCACAGACTTTGTTTGGTTATATATCTCCAACCAAATTTTTTTTTTTTTTTAAGTGGTTGTGAGTTTCTTGCAACAGGACTCAAAACACCTGCCTCTCTGGCAGTGACAGCTGACACATTGTTTCTATTGCCCAGCTTCATTGAACTCCTATCAACCTCAGAAAGACTGGGCAGGAATCTCTGACCCAACTGAGCACTCACTGGCTAGATCTCAGATTAAAGGGATAGTAATACTTAAAATGTAAAAAAAATATGTTGTAGGATTTATCCCACTGAGTAAAACAAGAGTACTCCCACTGCTGAAAGGTGTTTTTATTCAAAAGTTATTAATTTTCAAAGTTGAATTTTTTAGGTGCAATATCACAGTGGCCTGACATTGTACAGTGGCGCTGTTGCTACATGATCCTATGGACAGCTCTGGTCCCGGGACCATAAATCTCCATAGGATGGTGTAGCAACAGCGCCACTGTACAATTTCAGGCCACTGTGATATTGCACTTAAAAAAATCAACTTTGAAAATTAATAACTTTTGAATGAAACACCTTTCAGCAGTGGTAGTAATCGTGTTTTACTCAGGGGGATAAACCCTACAACATATATTTTTTTTCACATTTTAAGTATTACTATCCCTTTAAGTGTATAGAGACTTGCAGTGCTAAAGATATCACCTGCATTGTAATCCAGGTCTTATTTTGCATTATGATAAACTGTCTGTGTACTTTGAGAATGTTGGAAAATGATTTCCAAGGCCATCTTTTTACTGGGAAGTCACATGATAGAGCATCGCTGGTGGCCTTTGGTACTGGGATGGCAGTTTGCTTTGTAGATCAAAGATCTGTACAGCAGGGTGATGTCCATACCTGGGAACTTTCAAAATTAGCTGACGCTGAGATTTTATAGATGTTAACTCTCAAAGTTCCCCATAACATAATTTCTTGGTGAAATGCTCCTACTTCCTGTAATGGAGAGCTGATCTAACTGGTCCTCAAGGAGCCACTGGCATGCAAAAAATTAGATATGTCACTTCTTGGACACACACAAGACAAATAGGACTTATCCCTCGGTCTTCCTAGTATAACTGATACCAGTTTGGGGCCATATGATGCAGTTAATTGGAGCAGATTACATAATATGTAGCACTGGACTGTCTCACCCTGAGAATTTGGCTCTTTACCCTGAGATTGGGATCAAAACCCTAAGAGTTCCCAGGTATGGCGATGTCTGTGCCTTACTCAGCGCTTGTGAGAAATGTCTTTGTTCCCCACAGAACCTCCGCTCTCAATGCACTTACATAAAAAAAGTGAGAAAGCTCCCATGAGTGTTGAGTGAGGTGCGGACATGACCCAGTTGTGTAGGTCTCTGTGATCTGCACAGCAAACCACAAATTAATTGATCTATATGAAGACTTTCCATAGCTCCTAGGGCACAACATACCTCCCAGCATTTCCAATGGCGAAAGAGGGACACTTTTGTTTTAGGTGGTGGTGTTGGGGGTGTAGCTGGTGGGTGGGGCATTACCGATAATTTTAGGTCCTTTTATGACCTTCTGATACCTCGTGGTGTAACTGAATAAATAATTTAGAGCAAGGATAAAGTATTTTATTTACACAGGTTAATTGATAAACACATATACTGAAGTTTAAACAAACATTAATGTGAGTTTTATTGCTGTAGAGCAATGTTATATATGAAACAGGGCTACCTGGAGGGTAATCCTGTCAGTGCCGACCTGGGAGGAAGATGACGAGATTCTTGTCAAAAGGGGTGGGGCTTAGTCACGGAGGGGGGCGGGACAAAAAAAAAAACCCTGCAAAATGTACCTAAGAGGGTGGGGAGGAACCAGGCGGGACGGAGCACAAGTGGGCAGAGTTTTATTTAAACTCTGGCCACCCGGTAATCCACACATTGCCCCGGAAATTCAGTCTGAAATCCGGAGTCTCCGGGGCAAAATCGGAGAGTTCCCAGGTATGTATATACAGTACCACGCACAGTCTGGTCCCCTAAAAAGAGGGACATCAGGGAGAGAAATTTGGGTCTCAAAGAGGGACTGTTCTCCTAAAGAGGGACACTTGGAAGGTATGGCACAGTCAGGAGTTTAACCACTTGTGCTCCAAAGAAATTACATCCTTGGGGGAGGGGGCATATCCCAAACCAGAGGGGCCGATAAGTAGTTGTATACCTTCAGCCTTATTGGATGATCTGCTGGAGCCTACTGATGTCATCAAGCAATGTGAGCCTAGATCTGGAAGTCCACTGGACAACCAGGAAACTGAGAGAAAAGGTAGGGAAGAGATTATATCTTCCCCTTCCTCCTAGGGTTCCCTTTGTTGCAAACAGTCTCCCCTTTCCAACAAGGGCCATGATGAAGGGGATAATGCCAGGTAATCCTGTGATCACTTTGCATTATATACAAGTTGCTTCCCCCGCCTTGATCCACTAGTAATCTAATCACAGAATTGTAGAAAATGCTTCTCAAACCTTATTCCACTGTCCTCTGGTAATTAAAGATCCATGTACACTGCTTCCCCAGCTTTATTCCATTGGTAATCACAGACACTGTTTCCCCAACCTTGATCCATTGGCCTCTGGAATTCACAGCATAATATAAACTGGTGTCCCAGTTTTTTTTAGGAGATGGAGCCAGAAGGGAGGACTTACACATCACCCCCGCTAAAGGTGTATGTGTGTGTGGGCTCACATTTATGTCTTGGGGTGCCAGCATCCTTAAACAAATGACAGCCCCCTCCTTCCAATAAGAGTAGGAATGAAGGAGTTAATACCAAGTGATCATCTGGAATTAATGTGTACGTATCGTATGTTATGAAATGGGGAGCTTCTCCTTTTAGGGTCCCTTACCTGACTGCTACATACCAGGAGTACCCTTCTTACGTATGATTTTGCAAGAAGGCTTTTTACAATGTACACTTTTGCCTTGTTAAATGGATGCAAGGACTGGATTAATCGGTCTTCTTAAAGAAGCTGCTTGAATTTTAAAGAACGCCTGTTCGAAATAGTTTGAATGACCCGTTTGTCTGAATCGGCGTTGTGATCAATATTATCCACTACTAGGACACAGATTACTTGCCATCTACAAATATGGCGTCTATGGATTGAGTCACGTAACTAGCAAACCGGTTGCGTCCTTTCCATTGCTGACGCGGCCGGAAGCGACTCTACTGACTTGTACCTGCTATGCCTCCTGACCGGACTTCTAGCGTCTCTGTCACCTAGACCGGGGGAGGATCTCGAAAACCGGAAACGGTGCGTGCTTAATTGTTGCTATTGGTGTGTCCACGGCTCAGCAGTGTATATAATACCATGTGATGACGTCATTTTTCATGGGTGTATTCATTCATTGTTAGGAGGTGGGAAACATGCGGCTCTCCAGATGAGGGGCTACGGAGGAGAGGATGGTGGATGTAGTAGCCCACAAACAGCTGGAAAGTCACAGTTTGCTTCTATTTTTTGCATCTGTACCATGTACATTTATTTATTTATGATATGAGTTTGTGTACTGCACGACTACAGTGATGATTATTTCTAATTGAGAATTACTTGAGTCGTTTTATACTTAAGGTAGACAAGTTATATACATAATATATGCCACTGTAAGAGACATTCACTGCGGTAGAGATAAATGAGATCGGGTTACAGTTTAAAATAATAGTAATAAAATCCAGTAATACATTCATTTCACACTGAATAACTGCACTCTCAGGAATTGAATTTTTCCAAGCTGATTCACAGGTGTATTTATGTTATGTACATACCTGGGAACTTTCAAGATGAGCTGACCCTGAGATCTTTGAAATATTAACCCTTAAAGCTTCCCATAATGTAGATTTTATGCGATATGTGCCTGCTTGCTCTAACACAGAGGTGCTCCGGTCCATGTGCGAGGGACCTTTAACATGCTACAGTTTGGATAACTCACTGCCTGAACACAAACAAGGCAAGCAGGACATCTCCCATTGTCTTTCTGGTACTAATGGCAGCAGTTTAGGGGCTAAGGAAATATTTAATTGGGGAAATTCATATAGTAGGTGACACAGACCTCTCTCACCCTGAGAATTTGGCCCTTCACCCTGAGACCCTGAGATTTGGGTCAAAACCCTGAGTCTCAGGGTCAAACCCTGAGAGTTCCCAGGTATGGTTATGTACATTTCAATCATCATTGTGACCTTTACCAAGATTACAGTACAAAAGTGTGATTCAGTTATATATATATATATATATATATATATATATATGAGAGTTGGTACCGTGTTAGCCATAGAAATACAGGAGGCAAAAATTTAGTAAAGTCGATACCTTTGTTGGCTAACTAAACAGATTTAGAATGCAAGCTTTCAAGACCTCTTAGGTCTCTTCCTCAGGCATGTTAACAAGATCACATCCTGAGGAAGAGACCTAAGAGTTATTGAAAGCTTGCATTTTAAATCTGTTTAGTTAGCCAATAAAGGTATCAACGTTACTAAATGTTTGCCTCCAGTCATATATGACATACTAGTGTAAAAGCCTGTGTACACGGGCCAAGGTCCGGAAAACCCTTTGAGTGCCAGAGGGGTACGCAATGCATTGCTTAGTAATGCGTAGCGTACCTCTCTGGCACTCAGGGGGGTTAAGCAGCTGCTACCTCACTGCTCCCTGTGATGCAGTCTTGTGTCGCCTCACTCATGTGATGCAATCATGCACAGTAGAGACTTCCGAATGTGTGCAGTCTCTACTGCGCATGCCTGCTTCTGACAGACATCCTAGCAAATTATTATATAGGATGTACATTACACGTATAAACAATGGGACAAATTAACACCCATTTCTAGGTGTAGACACCTGTTAACATCATGAATACAATGAATATGCATAAATCCTGTCAAGACGTAACAGGTTACATGATTTTCAAAAACTATAATAAGTATAAACAATGAAACACGAGCATTATATTCAAGAGTTAAATGCTTATGTACATTTTATACAAAGTTGCAGCAATATGCTACAACTTAGTAACCCCCATAATACCAAAACATGGAGCAGATTGCGAGACACCACAGTGATGGCAGGTGCATAGCAGCGCCAGTCAATATAGTCTAAGGCACATAGGTCAGCTATCCTGCTAGGCTCTAAAAGCATATCAACAACATAGGAAACATCAGCAATTAATGGGATATTGGAAAATACACCAAATATATCTTAAATATTATAAGCTTGTGCATTGCGAAGCTCATATTTATGGTCCCAGGGCTATCAATATAATAATGGTATTCATCACTCATGGATTAAATCTGTATCTTTATTATTATTGATAACCCGGGGAGCTTTAATAAAAGCTCATGTAATGCATAAGCTCGTTAAGTGTTTGATACATTTGGGCTGACTATTTACCAGAAACCCTTGACAAAAGCCACAGTTATGGCTGAAGTATTGGTCTAACAAAGAACACCTTCCCCACTTCTATAATGTTCCTGTGTGTGCTGTTAACTTCTTGGAGTAATACACAGCTGCAAGTCCAAGCATTTGAAACAGAGAATGTGGATAAACGAGCACTGTGAAGGTATTTTTAGGACAGACAGTTTGTATTAAGCAGATGAAAAAAAAAAAGGGGGTAAATGAAGAATGACTTTAAAGGGGAGTTAACATTTTGTAAGACTAACGCCCCACATACATCACTAGGGCCACAAAATCCTAATGTCTGCTATTATTTTGTTTCCTTTCTACATGGTTCAATAGTTAATGTCTTTAAAAGGATAGTAATACTTAAAATGTAAAAAAAAAAATATGTTGTAGGGTTTATCCCCCTGAGTAAAACAAGACTACTCCCACTATTGAAAGGTGTTTCATTCAAAAGTTATTAATTTTCAAAGTTGAATTTTTTTAGGTGCAATCTCACAGTGGCCTGAAATTGTACAGTGGCGCTGTTGCTACACAATCCTATGGACAGCTCTGGTCCCGGGACCATAAATCTCCATAGGATGGTGTAGCAACAGCGCCACTGTACAATGCCAGGCCACTGTGATATTGCACCTAAAAAATTCAACTTTGAAAATTAATAACATTTGAATGAAACACCTTTCAGCAGGGGGAGTACTCTTGTTTTACTCAGGGGGATAAACCCTACAACATATTTTTTTAAATTTTAAGTATTACTATCCCTTTAATCAAAGCTGGATGTCATATTCATGGAGGCAGACATGACAGTTGTTAGCAAGACCACAGAACATCAGACTCTGCTCACTGCACATAGACATCATAAGCTTATAAGGACCAGAAGAGTGTGCAAAACATTATAAACCACTCTGTTCTGTAAAAGTTAAGTAGGCTTATTCACTTTGTCTGCTTCAACCAGCAACTGTCATGTCGATCTCCATGTATATGACATTCTGGACTTATTAAACATGTACCCTCTTGACTAAAGGCACAACAGCAACATTCATCGGGGCCATTAGGATGTTTTGGCCATAGTAAGGTAAGCATGGGTTATTATTAAGAGACGTTTATTCTCCTATAACCCTTTGAGTGCCAGAGGTGTACGCAACACATACCCCGCTGGCACTCAAATGGTTAAACTTTAGATTACCAGAGGATTATGCAACACATTGCTCTAGTATTCAAAGGGTTGAGGAGATACAGATGATGTCTGCCGTTATAAGGGCTTTTTAAGAGAAATAAAAGAACTATCGTATATGTGTAATATAAGAGTAAACATAGAACTGAAGATTCATTTTTAGTTGATCTAGTATAGGAGCTAGTAGGTAAGCTAAGAGAAAGTTAATGTTAAGTTGTGCCAGGAGCCTATAATACATTGCATTGCCCAGAAAAGTGTTAACCCTTTAAGGACCAGAGGAGTATGCAACATAATTGCTCACCTCTCTGGTCATTAAAGGGATAGTAATACTTTAATATTACTAATTCCCATAGCATAGCTATTTCAAGAAGAATTCAGTTGCCCCCAGTGTCATCTCTCAAACCTTTATGGTTTGAGAGATAACTGTAAGCAAAGTTCCTCCCTCCCTCCCCGTTCCCTGAAGTCAGCATTGTACTGAACGCAGGGATATCCGGTCTGAGTTTCATCAGGCGGCTCTGCAGCAGAGCCGCAATCGCGTTAGTGAAAAATAATAATTTCACTGAAACGGACTTGTAGAAGTGACATCACACCTCTTTATCACACCTTAGTGCATAACCCTCCCCCAGGTGAACATAGATTACCTTTATGGGCACTGGAGGGCATTGTTAATGTAAAAAAAAAAACAGATTAAACTGTAATTACTGTGGAAAGATGCATTTCTTCTGTGTCCCTCCCCGGCATAAAGAAATGGGTAATGTCTCCGCCCTCCAGCTGGGTAGGACTTCCTCTACTATTTAAAAGTGTGATTCCGGTAGAGGCTTCAGTTTCTTTTGTCCTACCCAGCTGGAAGGACATTTTACCTTGCCTTCTCATGTTCCTTCTCCTCTCCTGGGCCGCTCAGTCTGTCCGTCGGGCAAGAGGTGCGGCGGCTCTACATGACCTGCCTGACACCAGTGCATCTTGCCCGGTATATATTTTCCGCCTTCCTTGCCCTCTTCGATGGCGAGCAGGACGCGCAGACAGCCATTTCGCCGTTCCTGCACTTCCCAGCGCGGCATTACAGGCGGCGGAAATAGGAACCGGAAGTTCCCTTTTAACAACTTGCGTTCCATGAATGGAACGCACGCGACCGGAAGCCATACTAGGCTCATGGAAATGGCTGTGAAGCGCCCAGAGTCCCTTATTCCTGTCATGAAGGGTATATAAGGTAAGATCTTTTGTAGTTTTCTTGCTGGTAGTTTATTTAAAATGTCTGCTACTAAAGTACAGAGAGAGAAGGATAAAGACAGAGAAAAAGATAAAGATAAGGAGAAGGAGAAGGATAAAGAGAAGGATAAAGAGAAGGACAGAGAAAAAGAGAAGGAAAAATCTGAATTATCTAAAGAAGATAAGAATGTTTCCAAATCTAAGAGTTGTCTCAATTGCAATTCCAAATTAAGCTCTACTGACTCAGGAAAATTATGCCAAGAATGTATTAAGAATGCCGCTGGTTCAGATATGACGTCACAATTTACCAATTTTTTGACCTGGATGAAGTCCTCAATGCAAGACACCTTTAGAACCATGCAAGAAGGAGAACCGGCCAGAAAACGTCAACGGATGGATCCTGGGGAAGGTACGTCCGCCATGAGAGAAGGAGAGATACGTGAATCCAGTATCTTTGATCCTGAGTCAGATTTCTCCTCTGAAGAGGAAGGTGAGGTCAGTGAGGACCAAGGTTCATTCAACATGGATAGAATTGATGGCTTGATTCGCCTTATCAGAAAATCATTGGGCCTGTCAGAGGCGCCACAAGACCTGAATGTTATGGACGCGGCTTTTTTAGGGAAGAAAAAGGATGTTCCTGTTTTTCCCTTACATCAGTCCATTACAAATTTGGTAAAGGAAGAATGGAAATTGGGGGATAGAAGATCTACTGTACCCAGAAGATTTTCAAGGTTGTATCCTTTTAAAGAAGAAGATACTAATCCTTGGATTTTACCTCCTAAGGTGGATGCTTCAATTGCACAACTGGCTAAACGCACTACACTACCGTTAGAGGACGGCACGTCTCTCAAAGATCCAATGGAAAGGAAGCTAGATGGAGTATTAAAACGTCAATTTTCGGTTTTGGGACATAACCTCAAAGCTGCTACAGCACTAGACTGCCTGACTCGTACCATGAGGATATGGCTAACGAATCTTGAAGATAAGATTGAGTCTAATATTTCCAGATCAAAGCTCCTGAAGGAAGTCGCAGTCATGAAAGAGGCTACAAATTTCTCTTGCGATGCTTCTACAGATATCATCCGCCTTACTGCTAGATCATCTGCACTGTCGGTTGCGGCAAGAAGAGCCTTATGGCTGAGATCCTGGAATGCAGACACATCTTCAAAAAGTAAGCTGGTCTCTCTTCCTTTTTCGGGTTCCTCCTTGTTTGGTGAACACCTTGATGAGATTATCAAGAAAGCATCAGGGGGTAAGAGTTCCTTTTTACCCCAAGACAAGCGTCAAAGATTCTCCTCTCCCAAGCCTTCTGGTTCAAGAGGACGGAATTCTTCATTTCGTGACTCTACCAGGTTTCAGGGAAGAACTTACCGCAGGAAACAGGGATTTGACCAGAACTTTCGAGGAGGTTTCAGAAGAGACTTCTCCAAGAAATCTCAATCCAAGAAAGAACCACAATGAAGAGGCGCGGGCCCCGGCCATAGACTCAGTTGGGGGCAGACTGAGTTTTTTTCTGCCAATCTGGGATCAACTAGCAACTCCAGATCGCTGGGTTCGGCAGATTTTACAGCTGGGGTACCCGCTAGAATTTGTCAAGACCCCTGTTCGTCACAGATTTATTCAATCAAAACTCCCTTCCAAGCCAGACAAAGCCAGAACCTTGGTGAATTCTGTCAGAGACTTACTTCACAACAATGTGATAGAGCCAGTACCTTTGCATCAGCGGGGTTCTGGCATCTATTCAGTTCTGTTCTTGGTTCCCAAGGCTTCTGGAGGATGTCGGTCGATTCTAGACCTCAAGGAATTGAATCATTCAATCAAGGTTTCACATTTCAAAATGGAGTCAACAGCATCAATCATGAAGGCAATCTTTCCAGGAGTATTCATGTCTTCAATCGACCTCAAGGACGCATACCATCATGTTCCAGTGAGATTATCACACAGGAGGTTCCTGAGGTTCGCTGTGAAGGAAAAACATTATCAGTTCACAGCCCTACCTTTTGGACTGGCTTCAGCACCCAGAGTATTCTCCAAAGTTCTGGCAGTAGCCATCCAACCTCTGAGGAAACAAGGAATCCATGTCATCTCATACTTAGACGACATTCTGATCCTGGCAGAATCCCAGTCTCAAGCAATCCAGAACACCCAAAAGTGTCTACAGCATCTTCACCAATTAGGATGGTTGATAAAAGAAGAGAAGAGCCAGCTTGTCCCTTCCAGAAAGATCACCTTCCTGGGTATGAATTTGGATTCAAAGAAAAACCTGATAACCTTAACAGAGGACAGGATATCCAGAGTGCTCAAGAGGATAGCTCTCTTCAAGAAGGATCGGAGTCACACAGCTCAGGATTTCATGGAACTTCTAGGCAATCTTTCATCAACCAGTCAGGTAGTTCCATGGGCAAGATTACACATTCGCCCCATCCAGTGGAATTTCTTGAACTTCTGGGACAAAGATTCTGGGAATCCTTACCAGAAGATACCCCTCCTTGCAGCCACAAAGAAGGAGTTGGCATGGTGGTCAAGGAGAAACCTCAGGAAAGGAGCGTCCTTGAAGGAACAGGATGTAGAAAATCTGTTCACAGACGCCAGCCTTTCAGGCTGGGGAGGAAAGTGGAGATCAACGCTTCTTCAAGGAAAATGGAAGTCTTCAGAAAAACGTCTCCATATAAACATCCTAGAAATGAGGGCAGTCTGGAACTGTCTTCAGTTACTGAAATACAATCTAAGAGGAAAGAATGTCCTGGTGTATTCAGACAATCTGCCCACAGTATTTTACTTAAAAAAATCAAGGAGGAACCAGAAGTCTCAGCCTTTACAAGGAAGCAAGAAGACTTCTTCTCTGGGCAGAAAGGAATCTGGAAAGCATCTCGGCATCACACGTGTCAGGAAATCGCAACCTAGTTGCAGATTACTTAAGCAGGGCAACGTTAGACCCAGGAGAGTGGTCCCTGAATCCAGCAGTTTTCAATCAAATCTGCCTCAGATGGGGTCAACCGGAGATAGACCTCATGGCTTCCAGGAAAAATACGAAATGCCAGAGGTATATTTCCAGGTGGAAGGAGAGGATGGCAGAAGGACAAGATGCGCTGAGAATCCCATGGACTTACAATCTGGCATATGTTTTCCCTCCAGTACCAATCCTGATGGATGTGGTCAGGAAGATCAGGAGAGATCAGGCAAATGTTATTCTAATTGCACCGGACTGGGCCAGAAGACCATGGTATTCCTTCCTGGTTGCCATGTCAGTTCAACCGCCTTGGCAACTTCCCTTGGTTCCCAACCTCTTAACTCAAGGTCCAATATCTCACCCACACATCAGTATGTTACGTCTGACAGCTTGGAGGCTGAGAGGCTCATGCTAAGGAGCAAGGGATTGTCAGACCCGGTTGCCAACACCATCATTGCCGGCAGGAAGAAATCCACTTCAACAGTTTATAACAGAGTCTGGTCTACCTTTTTATCCTGGTTCAAATCTCATTTTTCCCAGGATACTTGCATATCTATTCCTAAAATCTTGGATTTCCTGCAAGACGGATTTCAAGCGGGATTGCGACCAGCATCCATCAGGGTCCAAGTCTCTGCCTTATCAGCTATATTGGCTACTCAGTTAGCTGATCATGAACTCATTAAAAGATACCTGAGGGCAATATCAAAAATTAAGCCGACTATCCGGGACATTTTCCCTCCCTGGAATCTTAATCTGGTTCTGGAACAGCTATCTAAATCAAACTTATTTGAACCTTTGAATGATATTCCTCTGAAATATTTGTCTTTTAAAGTCCTTTTTCTTACAGCCATCACGTCTGCTCGCAGAATTAATGAATTACAGTCTCTTTCTTGCAACAGTCCTTATATGGTTTTTCATCAAGATAAGGTGGTCTTGAAACCCAAGCCATCCTTTAGAGGTAAAGTCATTTCGGATTTCCATTTAAATTGGGAGATTGTTCTACCATCTTTTTGTTCCAATCCTCAGAATACCAAGGAGCACCAGTTTCATAATCTGGATCTGGTAAGGGCTCTTTCGATCTATCTGGAAAGGACTCAAGAATTTAGGGATTCTGACTCTCTGTTCATATACTTCCAAGGGAGACTTAAAGGCAAGTCAGTCTCCAAAGCTTCTATATCAAGATGGATCATCTCTTGCATTCAGCTGGCCTACAAAGAAGCGGGTCAACAGGCTCCTAGAAGCCTAAAAGCACACTCCACTAGAGCTCTATCCACCTCCTGGGCCAGGAAAGCAGATGCCTCTCCATCTGAGATCTGTAAAGCAGCAACCTGGTCCTCATTATCTACTTTTACCAAACACTATCATCTGGACGTCCAATCCTCGGCAGATGCCAAGTTTGGAAGGAAGGTGTTAGAGGCAGTCATTCCTTCTTGATCGGGTAGGATCCCTTCTTGTTGTCATTATGATGCCTTGTTCCCTCCCTTGGATATGGGTACTGCTTTTTAAGACCCATTTCTTTATGCCGGGGAGGGACACAGAAGAAATGATAAATATTCGTAATACTCACTGTTATTTGTATTTCTTCTGTGTCCCTACACGGCATACCCTACCCATCTTGTTTTCACTATTTCTGTTTGTTTTATAGCTTGGTCAAAAGAGAACTGAAGCCTCTACCGGAATCACACTTTTAAATAGTAGAGGAAGTCCTACCCAGCTGGAGGGCGGAGACATTACCCATTTCTTTATGCCGTGTAGGGACACAGAAGAAATACAAATAACAGTGAGTATTACGAATATTTATCATTTCCCTGCAGTAAGATTACCCTTGATTTTACTCAGCAGCAGCAATAAATATAAAATAAATTAATATATATTTTTCATTAAAAAAGTTTTTGCCTCTTTAATTATCGCCATGACTGTTTTATCCCAAAGCAATGGTTTTCAAACTGTGTCCTGTGAAACCCCAGGGTCCCTTGAAGAAGTACAAGCGGTTCAACAAAACAATTAAAAGAATTGGTGAATAGGGGAACAAGACTGGAGAATGATACTATGTTAAAGCGGAAATTTCATGCATATTAAAGTGCCCCCCAAATAATTTTTCACATAGCGTTAAGCATATCAACACTTGTATTATCCGTAGTAAGTCCGGCACTATTTAGAAATCCAACTTCTTCAAAGACTCACCAGCAGGCATCTTGATGTAGACAAATCTGTGCGCCTGAAGTGTCTGTCCCTTTCTGCAACTCCATGTTGCTAATTGCAGAGAAGGCAGGAACAGACAGAGCAAGAGCACAGATGCCTCTCCGGCAAGATGTCTGCACTGTCATCTGAGGTGAGTCTCCAAAGTAGTTGGATTTCTAAATAATGCCGGACTTATTAAGGATAATACAAGTACTGATATGCTTAACACTAACTGAAAAATGATTTGGTGAGCGCTTTAATTTCTTGGATGACAGTGTATCAGAGACATCTGCAGCATCCAAGGGTGTTAAATGTTTGTTTGGGTTCCACTGGAATTTCACACACACAAAAAAAAAAAAAAAAGGTTCCACCACAGAGAAACATTTGAGAAGCACTAGTTTACCCTTTGAGTGCCAGAGGGGTATCCAACGCATTGCAAAGCAATGCGTTGGATACCCCTCTGGCACTCAGAGAGTTAAATTATCTGTATAATTCACTATAAATTGCTTTTATGTAGCTGTGCTTGGTTCCTTCATCCATTTATGCCATTAGCATAATTCTGTGATATAACCAATCCACTTAAAAGGGATAGTAAAGTTTCAAAATAAAAGCAGCTCCAATTAACCTTCATAGTATTTGGGCCTTGGAGAGTGTTATTTCAGTACTGTCAGAGTTGTAATTCAAGAATAAATGAATGATAAAGTATCCCCCCGCCCCTTTTACTGATGTAACACTGCTCACCTCAGAGCAGCATGGTGTGTCTGGATGGATCACAGAGAGGGACAATCTTCAATTAGCATAAGGGAAACACCTGTCAAGGGGGCAGGGTTTTCATTGTTCTCATAGTAAAGAAGATTGTTCCTTGCTGTGAGTTGTCTGGTCTTAATACCATAATCCACATCTGAGGGGAGGTGGCTTACACTAGGTAAAAGGAGCAGGAGGGGGCTACTTTATCATTCAGTTACTCTTGAACTACAATGCTGACAGTATTGAAATAACACTCTCCATGTCTTAAATACTATGAATATTAAATGGGGCTGCTTTCATTGTGAAACATTACTATCCCTTTAACCACTTGTGCTAAAGATGTCCCCAGAGCATTGCTTCATAATTCATTGTGGACCCCTGTCTCATCCTAAGTGGTTTTCTAGCACCCACACACACACACATTTTTGTAATGTCACTGTTTGTTTTGTTTACAGACCTCTCCCCAGGAACCTGCACCACCTGCCATCATAGTTTTTTGGTGTTGACGCTGCAGGGGGCAGGTTGGAAACATGAGGCGTCTGAATAGGAAGAAGGCGCTGAGCTTGGTGAAGGAACTGGATGCGTTCCCCAAGGTGCCAGAGAGCTACGTTGAGACATCAGCAAGCAGGGGGACCGGTGAGGGGTTGGAGATGAAACGAAAGGTTGGGAAGAGGGATCTGAAGGGAGGAGAGAGTAGTGACTGGTAGAATGATAAGCTGGAAGGGATGCCTGCAGTGAGCATGGATCCTTAGGGGAATTCAGTGATAGGTGGCACTGGCGTTCAAACATTGGTCTTTTCATCAGGCTAAACAGGTGACGTTCTGGATCAAATCAACTGCACCATAGGGGACAAACCCCTTGAATGCTGGAAAGGTTTTCAGTGTATTGCTACTCAATGTGTTAGAGACCTCTCTAGTATTCGGCTGGTTAAAATACACATTTAAATCAATGGAAAATTGATGAATTTTCATTTCCCCCTATGGTGCAGTTGGTTTGTTCCAGTATTACACTTCTTTAGCGTGATGATGATTAACCCTTTGAGTGCCCGAGGGGTACGGAATGCATTGCAAAGCAATGCATTCCGTACCCCTCGGGCACTCAAAGGGTTAAGGTCTTTTGAGACTAGAACGGGATAAGGTACTAGAGGAAGGTGGATACTCCTCCTCATGAATAACATAGGAAAGTGCCTTCTTCAGATAACCAAGGGAAGTGAGAGACACCCTGTCAGTTAGTCATGTGATAGTATGGCAAGTTGATGCTTCTCTTTGATATGTTTAGCCCAGGAGTATGAGACTTTTGAATGACTAGCTGCTGCTGGACTACATCTCCCATCATCCTCAGCCATCTGAGGATGATTGGATTTATTGTTTAACAGCAGCTGGACAGCCACAGATCACAACCCCTGAGCTGTTTTTTTTCCCAGTCATTCCTTATCACCTGCTCTGTAATGATCTTTCTCGTGTTTCACTTTCATAGCGTAACCTCTATTTACACTCCTCCTTGTAACTATATGTTATATATACTCACCTCCTTTTCTTCTCTCTGTACTTTCCTTTTCCTCACTTTATTCCTTCCTCTAGTCTCCCTCCTTGCCTTCTCGGCCATGGCTCTTCTCACGATCATGGAATTCCTGGTTTATCGGGACACCTGGATGAGATACGATTACGAAGTGGACAAGGATTTCACCAGGTAAGTTTTCCCGACTCATGTATTTGATCTCATTGACCTAAGTATGGCTGTTAACTCTGAGTGCCAGAGAGTTATCCAGCTCAATGCTTTGAATACCTCTCTTGCACTCAAAGGGTTAATACCTTTGAAAGTTAGCAATTGCTTTGGAGACCTCTCTAGCATTCAAGGGGTTAAATTCCACATTTAAACCAGTAGTTATTTTTATTTGTTCTTTGTGGCACCCTTGGTTTATCCAATAGTACGTACTCCCCATTGCATATCATGATCTGTTCACTAAAACTTTAGTTACCTAGTAGTTTAGGTTGAAAAAAGACTTGCGTCCATCAAGTTCAACCCTTTTCTTATCCCTGTTTTCTGTCTTTGTGGTTCCAAAAGAAGGCAAAAAAAAACCCATTGATACAGCAATTTCAAATTCTGCTTTGAATAGGGGGGAAAAATTCCTTCTTGATTCCAAATGGCAATCCGATTTCTCCTTGGATCAACAAGCACTAATTAAATATGAATCCCAATACTAACGTACATAGCCCTCTATGTTTTGCTTTTTTAAAAAAGGATCCAGGCCCTTTTTAAAGGCATCTAATGTATTCAATAGCACCACCTCCTCAGACAGTGAATTCCAATTGTCCTTGCATAAAGAAACCCTTCCTCTGTTGTAGATGAAAGCTCCTTTCCTCAAGTCTAAGCAGATGGCCCCTTGTCCTTTGTACTGTTCTGTTAAAGGGATAGTAATACTTCATTTTTACTATCCCCCCTCTTGTAGCCCTTAAAAATCAGAATTAAACATGACCAACAGCATCTCTCAAACCTTTATGGTTTGAGAGATCTCCACATTCAAAGTTCCCTCTCCCCTGAATTCAGCGTCAGCTATAATGCTGACGTCAGGGGAGAGAGAAGGAGAGGGAACTTTGAATGCGGATATCTCTCAAACTATAAAGATATGAGAGATGCCGCTGGTCATGTTTTATTCCAATATTTAAGGACTGCAAGATGGGGGATAGTAAAAATGAAGTATTACAATCCCTTTAATGAACAGGTCTTTGGAGAGCCCTTTGTATGGGCATTGAAGATATTTAAATAATGTTATCATATCCCCTCTAAGATGCCATTTCTCTAGTGTGTACAAGTTTAAAGGGATAGTAATACTTTCAAATTACTAATCCACATATTGTAACTTTGTTAAAAAGAAACGTATTGCCCCCAGTGTCATCTCTCAAACCCTTATGGTTTGAGAGATGATAGCGCTCAAAGTTCCCCCTCCCTCCCCCTTTCCTGACTGAATGCTGACTGCAGGGGAAGCTGTCGTACGACAGTCTTATGTGCATCAGGCGGCTCTGCAGCTGAGCCGAGATCACGTTTATAAAAAATAATTATTTCAGTGAAAAGGTCTTCTAAGTGTGCTTGGTTTTCAAGCACACGTAGAAGACCGTTTTAGTGAAAGATTTATTTTTTATAAATGAGATCTCGGCAATGCTGCAGAGCCGCCTGATGTAAGTAATACCGGATATCCCTGCAGTCAGCGTTCAGTCAGGGAAGGGGGAGCGAGGGGGAAACTTTGAGCGCTATCATCTCTCAAACCATAAGGGTTTGAGAGATGACACTGGGGGCAATACGTTTCTTTTTAACAAAGCTACAATATGGGGATTAGTAATTTGCAAGTATTACTATCCCTTTAACTTTTCTTGCCTTTCTTCATAACCAAAACTTTCCATTCCCTTTACTAGTTTTGTAGCCCTCCTCTGCACTTTCTCTAGTTCCACAATGTCCTTTTTTAGAAAAGGCGCCCAGTTTTGAACAGCATATTCAAGGTATAAGTCTGGATTTTTAAAGTGTTCCAATTGCAAGTCATTAACCACTTGAGGACTAAAGGGGAGTCAGTGCATTTTTGCAATATGTTTCACATCTCTCTTGCCCTCAAGTGGTAAAAGGGGAATGGTACCTATCGGAATAAGTCACACTTCATTTGTATGCGTTTAACAGAAGGATTTATATATGGTTTTCGCATCTGTTTTATAGTCCATTGCTGTACTGAGACATTTAAAGTGTTAGTAATGTCTAAAAAAAGTTTTTGCATTTAGAAGAGCTTAAAAAGCTGATCTAAATACAAAAAACCGTATCTCTCAAACCGCTATGGTTTAAGAGATACGGGTGTTTAAAGTTTGATTTCTTCTACTGACAGCTGTAAAGCTGTCAGCAGGAGATCCGTGTCAGTCGACATGGTGGCGCTTGAGAAGTGCCAAGATCTCGTTACTTACACGGAATCCCTTCATTGGAATGGTCTAAATCGTGTGCCTAGTGTTCCTAGTGTTCAGGCACACGTTTTAGACCATTCAGATGAAGGGATTCCTTGTAAGTAACGAGATCTCAGCACTTCTCAAGCACCACCGTGTCGACCGATACGAATCTCCTGCTGACAGCTTTACAGCTGTCAGTAGGAGAAATCAAACTTTAAACGCCTGTATCTCTTAAACCGTAGCGGTTTGAGAGATACGTTTTTTTGCATTTAGATCAGCTTTTTAAGCTCTTCTAAATGCAAAAAAGTTTTTTTTTTAGACATTACTAACACTTTAAAAACGCTTACATATTTCTAAAGAGTCATTTATATGGCTTTTGACGATGATTTCCCACTCAGACTATTGAAACCTTTTAGTCTGTTGTGAGGAAAAGTAAACTAAAGACACATTCACATTCTGCTATGTAAGTAAAGGCAAATACAGAGAGAATACAAAAACAAAATAGCTGTAATAGACAAGCATTGCTATTACATGCTTACAGTCTCCTGGAATTATTCATCCCTCTGGTAATCAAATTGTGAGCCACTTTTTCCTATAGGCAGACTCCCCTGTATCCTGGGCCGGATTTCCCATTAGGCATAGTAGGCAAATGCCTAGATCTCCAGATTTCGAGGGGCCCATCAGCTGTGCTGGCCACTTCCATAAATCTCATTGTCCCTACACTAGTTTATATACTTTTTACCCCCTTGGATGCTAGAGAGATCTTCATTGCCTTGTGAATGGTATTTTCTGTGCCAGGGAACAATGTATGGGACTGTGAGCGGGGTCATGTGAGTGGGGTGTGTGGTCATGGGTGGAGCTAAGGGAGCCTGGGATGCCTTACCTAGTGGCACATGAGGTGTAAATATAACCCTGCCTGTACTGATGGTAATGTGATAAAATGATGCTGTCACCAGGTAAATAAATATGGATAAAAAAAGGCTAAAATAGAAATTGCAATTTGTGTTCGATGAAACATCTTCCAGTACTGCGTATATCCTTGTTTTCCACTGTAAAAGCCCTTCTATATATTTTTTCCCTAAAAAAAATACTAGTCTTTTAATCATTTTGCAGGCAAAAGATAATTTGCTCTTTAGTAAATCTCTGCCAGTGTTTCTTTCTCAAAGCTCTACATCAAAGCTGTCCACCCTGAGGCCCTCTAATTGTTCAGGACTACAATTCCCATCATCCCCAGGCTGGGAATTGGGGTCTTGAACAGCTGGAGGGCCTCAGGTTGCTCTACATCTACATAAGGTGAAATGTTTTCTTAAAGGGGCAATAATGTCCCAGAAAAATTATTTAGCATGTTTTAGTGCTTAAAACGTTGAATTGAATTCAAATAACCCTATCTCTCAAACTGCTATGGTTTGAGAGATATTCCTATTCAAAGTTCCCCCCTCCCTCACTTTTCCCTGACTTCAGCGCTGTGCTGACTGCAGGGGAATCCTGTCCGGGGACCAACTAGCAGCTCTGCAGCAGAGCCGCAATCGCATTATTTAAAAAGAATGACTTAGCTGGAAAGTTCTACAAAGTGCTCCTGATTTGCAAGCACACTTTGTAGACCATTCCACTTAAGTAGTTCTTTTTAAATAACGAGATTGAGACTCTGCTGAAGAGCCTCCTTGTGACATCTGACACGGATCTCCTGCTGTCAGCTTTACAGCTGACAGAAGTAAACGTCAAACTTTGAACAGGTATATCTCTCAAACCATAGTGGTTTGAGAGATAGGGGTTTTTGCATTCATTTCAGCTTGTTAAGCGCTACAAAATGCTAAATATTTTTTCTACGACATTACTGTCTCTTTAACTATAGAATGATAGAGCAATTCTGGGGAAAATCAGCTGCACCACAGGGGACAAATACATTTTCCATTTTGAACGGGATGTTAAAGGGATAGTAATGTCAGAAAAAAAAGTATTAACTATATGGTAGATACAATTTAAAGAGAGTACTTGCACTTATTCGTATAGGAAAATAAAGTTCTCCACTCCCTCCCCTTTCTGCTTGATGAGCTGTAAGGCTGTCAGAAGCAGATTCTGGTTCCTGGACCAGACGGCGGCTCATTAGCAGTGCCGACCTAGTGATACCTAAAAATAAATTGGAACGGTCTACAACGTGTGCCTGGTTTGCAAGCGCACGTTGTAGACCATTCCGATGCAGTATTTATCTTTAGATATCGTTATATCGGTACTGCTGAAGAGCCACATCTGGTCAAGCGACCAGAATCTGCTTCTGACAGCTTTACAGCTCGTCAAGCAGAAAGGAGAGGGAGGGGAGAACTTTATTTTCCTATATCTCTCAAACCATAACAGTTTGAGAGATACGACTAAGTGCCAGTACTATCTTTTAATTGTATCTACCACATAGTTAATACTTTTTTTCTGACATTACTATTCCTTTAAACTCTTTGAATCATAGAATTCTCCAACTCATTGCAAAGTGATGTAATGGAAATCTCCCAAGTATTCATAGGGTTAACCCTTTGAGTGCCAGAGGGGTACGCAGTGCATTGCTTTGCATACCCATCTGGCACTCAAAGGGTTAAACGTGCTGTTTAAATAAACACGAATATTTGCAATTTTATGTCCCCTTTGGTGCAGTTGGTTTGCCCCAGAATTTCTCCGTTTTTATTTTATACGTAAGACCCATCATTCTATAACAATACTCCATGTGCAGTAGCGCATCTCCCTTCTTTCTGTGGTCTGATAGTCCCTGTTATTGTGACTGCCCAGGAGGATTCGTGGTGATGACAGAGGTGCCAGTGCATATGTCACGTTTTCAGGTGGCATAATATGTCTTATTTTTTTTTTCTCCCTTCAGTAAATTACGGCTGAATATAGACATCACAGTGGCAATGAAATGCCCGTGTAAGTATTTACTTATTTCATCTTTGAGTGTGTGTGTGCGTGTGTGTATGTATATATATATATATATGTATGTATGTATGTATGTATGTATAATTTTTTTTTTTTTAATACTTGTATTTATAAATCCTTCTTTGTTCTTCAGATGTTGGTGCTGATGTATTAGATTTAGCTGAGACGATGGTCACTTCAGTGGAAGGACTTGTGTATGAGCCAGTAAGTATCTGCTCATTTTGTTAGCCACCCAAAGCTAATGGGCGTAGGGCCATGTGTTCAATAACACCCATGTTGGACCATTTAGGTGAGAGACAGTAGTAGTGATAAAGTCTTCATGTGAAGGGATAGCTCACTGTGGTGACGTCTTCATGTGAATGGATAGCTCACTGTGGTGACGTCTTCATGTGAAGGGATAGCTCACTGTGGTGAAGTCTTCATGTGAATGGATAGCTCACTATGGTGAAGTCTTCATGTGAATGGATAGCTCACTGTGGTGAAGTCTTCATGTGAAGGGATAGCTCACTGTGGTGACGTCTTCATGTGAAGGGATAGCTCACTGTGGTGACGTCTTCATGTGAAGGATTAGCTCACTGTGGTGACGTCTTCATGTGAAGGATTAGCTCACTTTGGTGACGTCTTCATGTGAAGGGATAGCTCACTGTGGTAAAGTCTTCATGTGAAGGGATAGCTCACTGTGGTGAAGTCTTCATGTGAAGGGATAGCTCACTGTGGTGAAGTCTTCATGTGAAGGGATAGCTCACTGTGGTAAAGTCTTCATGTGAAGGGATAGCTCACTGTGGTGACGTCTTCATGTGAAGGGATAGCTCACTGTGGTGACGTCTTCATGTGAAGGGATAGCTCACTGTGGTGACGTCTTCATGTGAATGGATAGCTCACTGTGGTGAAGTCTTCATGTGAAGGGATAGCTCACTGTGGTGAAGTCTTCATGTGAAGGGATAGCTCACTGTGGTGAAGTCTTCATGTGAAGGGATAGCTCACTGTGGTGACGTCTTCATGTGAATGGATAGCTCACTGTGGTGACGTCTTCATGTGAAGGGATAGCTCACTGTGGTGACGTCTTCATGTGAAGGGATAGCTCACTGTGGTGACGTCTTCATGTGAAGGGATAGCTCACTGTGGTGACGTCTTCATGTGAAGGGATAGCTCACTGTGGTGACGTCTTCATGTGAATGGATAGCTCACTGTGGTGACGTCTTCATGTGAAGGGATAGCTCACTGTGGTGAAGTCTTCATGTGAAGGGATAGCTCACTGTGGTGAAGTCTTCATGTGAAGGGATAGCTTACTGTGGTGACGTCTTCATGTGAAGGGATAGCTCACTGTTGTGACGTCTTCATGTGAAGGGATAGCTCACTGTTGTGACGTCTTCATGTGAAGGGATAGCTCACTGTGGTGACGTCTTCATGTGAAGGGATAGCTCACTGTGGTGACGTCTTCATGTGAAGGGATAGCTCACTGTGGTGACGTCTTCATGTGAAGGGATAGCTCACTGTGGTGACGTCTTCATGTGAAGGGATAGCTCACTGTGGTGAAGTCTTCATGTGAAGGGATAGCTTACTGTGGTGACGTCTTCATGTGAAGGGATAGCTCACTGTTGTGACGTCTTCATGTGAAGGGATAGCTCACTGTTGTGACGTCTTCATGTGAAGGGATAGCTCACTGTGGTGACGTCTTCATGTGAAGGGATAGCTCACTGTGGTGACGTCTTCATGTGAAGGGATAGCTCACTGTGGTGACGTCTTCATGTGAAGGGATAGCTCACTGTGGTGACGTCTTCATGTGAAGGGATAGCTCACTGTGGTGAAGTCTTCATGTGAAGGGATAGCTCACTGTGGTGACGTCTTCATGTGAAGGATTAGCTCACTGTGGTGACGTCTTCATGTGAAGGGATAGCTCACTGTGGTGACGTCTTCATGTGAAGGGATAGCTCACTGTGGTGAAGTCTTCATGTGAAGGGATAGCTCACTGTGGTGACGTCTTCATGTGAAGGGATAGCTCACTGTGGTGACGTCTTCATGTGAAGGGATAGCTCACTGTGGTGACGTCTTAAGGAGAGGGAACAACTGTTGCAAGTTATTCACTGTGCAGAGGTTTTCAGGGAGAGGGGACAGCTGTGGTAATGTTTTCAGGGGCAGGGATCAGTTGTGTTAAGGTCTTTAGGGGAGAGGAAAACTGTGTTAAGGTCTTTAGGGGGAGGTCTTCAAAGGGAGGGGCATGCTGTGGGATAACATTCATGGCAAGAGGCAGCTGTGGTGAGGTCTTCACAGGAGAGGACATCTAAGGGGAAAGGTCTTCAGGGGAGAGATGTGGTAAGGTCTTCAGGTGGTTCGGAAAAGCTGTGGAAAGGGTTTCATGGCAAGTGGAGTCTATGGTAAAGTCTTTGGGGGGTTTAGAAGGCTTTGTAAGAGGAGCATCCAAATCACTAAAATGTGTGAATACACCTGTGACCCTCCAGTTGTCGTTAGACTGGAACTGTAATCCTCCTCAGCCAACCTGGGAATTGTATTCCAACAAAAGTGGAGAGTTGTATTTTTTTCACACTGCCGGTATACACCATTCATGACGGTTTGCTGTGTTTTCGCAGGTGATATTTGACCTGTCCCCTCAGCAAAGAATTTGGCAAAGGTAAGTAAAATGTGGCACAGTTAGGTGTGTGTGTTTTTGTTTGTTTGCAGGGGGGAATCAGCAACTTAAGGACCTCAAACTGTTGAGGACTGAAATCCACCTCATCTTCTGCCAGCCACTGGCTGGCCGGGGATGATGGAAGTTGTAGTCCACAGTAGTTGGAGGACCTCTGATTGCCCATTTATGGTGTAGATTGTGCGTCTTTCTCTGCATGGTTCCTGGCTTTTAATATTCCACTGTTCTGTGTTGTTCTCAGAATGCTGCAGCAGATACAGAACCGGCTGCTGGAAGAGACATCTCTGCAGGATCTCCTCTTCAAAAGTGCACTGAGGAGCTCAGTCACCTCACTGCCTCCTAGGTAAAAGCTACAGGATTGATAAATTCTATCTTCAGTAGCAAAGGTCTTAAAGTAATGTATGATCAGAAGCACAAGAAATGACCAAACATATCAGTGTCATTTCCCTCACATCTCAGTCAGCGGTGGACGTGTGTATGTGTGGGGGGAGTTACTAGTGTGTCAGGACATTAATTAGGGCTTGGATTGATGGATGGGTGGAGATGCCTTACATCTATTGCCCTCTGTTCTAAACCCATATCCTCCCCAGAATCCAGCCCCAGACTTCAACCATCCAACATAAAAGACCATGTTCAGGGCTTATGAAGAGTGGTACTTTAGCTGATAAGAATTACGGATCATATCCACAAATTAAAAAGGAGCAAACCAACTCCATCATAGAGGAGTAATTCAGATCTCCAAAACTCTCATTGATTGAAATGGGGCTTTTAATTCCGTGAGTGCAAAGGATTTCTCCGACGCATTGTAAAGCAGTAACTACGTTGGCGATATCATTAGTCTTCAAGCGGTTACATTTCATTCAGTGGGATTTTGTCTCCTCCCAGTGGTGCAGTTGATTTCCTTTATACTTCCTTCTCCTTTCTTCTGTTGATAAGTGTATCTGCTTTTCTCACCCTTTCTGCTTTCTTGCCCTTAGGGAAGATTCTCCCTTACAGCCCCCAGATGGTTGCAGGATCCATGGACACCTCGATATTAACAAAGTAGCCGGAAACTTTCACATCACTGTGGGCAAGTATGTCCTCCGTTCAGGTTATGGGGGAACCTTGGGGAAGGGCATGGGGGGGGGTGGGGTTGAATGAGTTATTAGCAATGTTATAAAAGACTTACAGTATATTATAATGGAAGTAAATGAGACGTATATTGTTAGACATATGGAAGAAACCAACCACACCACACAGGGGAATTGAAAATTTCATAATTTCCCACTGATTTATTTGAACTCTTCAACCCCTTAAGTCCCGGGATGGGGAACTCTGGAGGACTACGGCACATTTATTTATTTTCACAGCAGTGTTTAGGGTTCGCAGTGTGGCTTGCAGCCACGCTGCAAACACAAACTTCCATGACGTGCCAGGACTGCTACCGGTCCATAACCTCCGGACAGCCATGACGGTCATGAACATTCATTTAAACCAGTCTTTGTTTTGTTTTCTCCTTTAAAGGGATAGTAATACTTAAAATGTAAATAAAAATATGTTGTAGGGTTTAACCCCCTGAGTAAAACAAGAGTACTCCCACTGCTGAGAGGTGTTTTATTCAAAAGTTATTAATTTTCAAAGTTGAATTTTTTAGGTGCAATATCACAATGGCCTGAAATTGTACAGTGGCGCTGTTGCTACACCATCCTATGGACAACTCTGGTCAGTTGACCATAAATCTCCATAGGATGGTGTAGCAACAGCGCCACTGTACAATTTCAGGCCACTGTGATATTGCACCTAAAAAATTCAACTTTGAAAATTAATAACTTTTGAATGAAAGACCTCTCAGCAGTGGGAGTACTCTTGTTTTACTCGGGGGGATAAACCCTACAACATATTTTTTTTTACATTTTAAGTATTACTATCCCTTTAATGCAGAATTGCACCTTTTTATCTTGATGAATTAGTCTCTTAATCCCTTCTCCAGTGTCTCTTCTAACACTTATCCCCCACTGTCTGTTTTAGCCCCCCCTGCGTTCTTATGCTGTATCTGCCAAGTCCATCTCTACTAATATCCCCCCCCCCCATTCAAGCGTCCTTGTTTTACTACACCAATAGTGAGCAACCTGTGACTCACAAGCTGCTGTTATTGGTTGTGTCTCCTTTCAAACTGTTGGGAAGATTTATAGCGATGAGAAAAGTCCTCAAAAGTGGAGATGCCATTTTATTGAAGGGAAATTGTCACGTGATCTGTGTCAATGATCTGCACATTCCCAAACGACAAGGTCACTATTCAGCTGATCTCTCAGCTGCATTTGATCCTGTCGCTCATGCTCTCCTCCTGCAAATTCTTAACTTTGTAGGCATCCATAACTTAGCCCCGAACTGTCTGTCCTCTTAACTGATCCTTCAGTGTTTCCATTACCTCCCCTTTGTCCTCTCCCGTCCACCTCTCTGTTGTTGCTTGTCAAGGTTCTGTTCTAGGACTGCTTCTGTTCTCTCTATACACAATAACACTTGGTGAACGTATTAACTCATTAGCACCACTATGCAGATGATACCCAGCTTTATTTATCTGCACGTTGACTAACTACTGAAAGTTACAGTTTGCTTCTCAGCTGTCTCAGATTGGATGGCTCATAGGCACCTCAAACTCAACATTTCAAAATCTGAGCTACTCCTCATACCACCTAGACCTGATCCAATAGTGTGTGCTAAGGTCACAGTAAATGGCAGTACCATAAGCACTCATCCTATCCAACATGGACTACTGTAACCCTTTCTATCTGGTCTTCCTGCCTCCCAGCGCCATACACTTCTGTCCATACAGAATGCATCAGCACAAGTTACCTTACTAGAACCTAAGTTTGTCCCCCACCCCCACCCCCACACACACACACCTCTGATCACTCTAATGGCTGCCTATCAAACTCTAGATGGCTCATAAAACATTGCTTCTCTCATATAAAACCTTTCTCTCCTCTACCCCTTTCTACATTTCCACTCTGATGTCCTGCTCTACACATCCTGCCACTTACGATAAGCCATCAACAATCTTCTCTCGGCTACAGCTCTGTCTCATGTCAAACTCTTTTTCTGCATTGTACCTTGTGGAATGTGCTACCTCCCAGTCTGTTGCATTGCACTTCTCTTCCGGTCTTCAAGTCTTAGTTCATATTATTCTCTGCAATAAAGCTTCAACAGGCTAGAAGGCACTGTTGTCTTACATGCAAGACTCTTATAATTTAATTTATTATGTTCCCTTATCCCGGCTAGAAATTGAGCACTGTATTCCGCACTTTAGCCTTATATATTCTAAATGTCTTCATTTTCCACTGTAGATTGTAAGCTTTTGAGCAGGGGTCCAATTATTCATTTTGTTGTTGAGATCCTGCACAGATTGTATCCCAGAGATGAGATTTGGTAGCAGGTCTTTTGGAATTAATTGTCCTCTAAATCACAACAACTCGCATGGGTGTATATGTGTGTAATGTAATTTTAAAGCGGAACTTTCAGATAATAGCAAGTCGCCATGCATTCATTAAATGCATGGCGACTAGTTTGAAAATATGTCTTACAAAAAGAAAAAAAGAATACGTGTGTCTAAAGGAATCCGTCCCGTTTGGAGACTGGAACTGAGGCTAGAGCGCAGACATCTTGTCTGTGCGCATGCGCCGTCAGTCCCGGTCTCCATAGAGTAGACTGCTTTGCATTATACGGTCACTGGAAGGGACTGACGGTGCAGACTCACAGACCGCACTAACCTGCCTGTCAGTCCCGAAAAGGGACGGATTCCTCTAGAGACGTTTTTTTTTTTACGGTAAGACGTCTATTTTCAAGCTAGTCACCATGCATTTAATGAATGCATGGCGACTTGCTATTATCTGAAAGTTCCGCTTTAATCTAAACTTTCATAATCATTTCTGCTGCTAAATCTGTAAATTAGGTTAAATTTGACCTATACTATGTTAGAGTATCTGCAGCTCACACGCCTCCATGAGTTTTATGCATTATTACTATAGTTTGCTTACATTTACTATTTTTATTTTTTTTATATCTAAATGATATTCTTTGTGTTTTTAAAGAAAATTTCTGAATCTTGTCCAGCTGATGCTAAACCAGTCATTTCCAATCCCGGTCACTGACCTGCTAAATACAATGTCAGTTTTAGCCCCAAATCAAAGCTACAAACGCTCCTACCATGGATTACCTTGTGGTGCTGGAAATAGGTAACATGTTGTACTGTGGTGCCTTTCACATGGGCAACCATGACATCACAGGATGCACAAAAGTCCAGTACATTACAACTTTATTGCATTCTGTCAGGATTACACTTAAGTCGGGACTATCATCAAAATTAAATTTCCCCCAAATCCTTATTCCCATAGCGATAAGCATATACATACTGTTATTATGCTGAATAAGCCTTGGAATTAGTGAGAAATAGAACCCCATTTGGCAGGGGGCAACAGCACAGACATCTTGCAGAAAAGGCATCTGCGAGTCTCCTCTGCCCATCCTGTTCACCTCGAAGATTGGTGAATGTAGTTCCTTGGTACCTTAAGGTACCAGAAGGGACTGACGGTGCAGGAGCAGAGGGCACCTACAGCAACATCTCTGCTGCCGATGCCTGCTGAAAAAGTTGTATTTCTCACTAATTCCGGACTTGTTCAGCATAATAACAGTATGTATATGCTTATCGCTATAAGGATTTGGGGGCAATTTAATTTTGATGATAGTTCCGCTTTAAATTGCAGTAAGAAAGATTTGGCCCATGGGGCAACCAGCAGACCTTTCACATGAGCGCTGGTGGAGCCTGCAGTCTCGAATGAATGTGCAGTCCATGTGGGTACCAGCCAGTAATATTGGCTGGTGCTCTTGTGGGTTGACCATCAGCTGCCTGTCCTGCATTCTGATAGGTGGAGGAATGCAAGAGAGAGGTGAGTGAAACAGCACAGACAACAGAATTATCTCTGTGAGCTACGATATCCATTATCAAATAGGTCGTAGAGAGAGAGAGCTTCACAAAAGTGAGTAGTTGCAAAACTTATTTTCTCCCTATTTCTGCAATTCCTATTTATATGTGTTGGAGACATCTCTAGCATTCAAGGGGTTAAAAGCCTAATTTAACCATTTGAGTGCCAGAAGGATGCAATGCATTGCTTTACAATGCGTTGCGTAGCCTTCTGGCACGCAAAGGATTAAAACAATGGGAATTTTGGGTATGTTTTTCGTTCCCCTGTGGTGAAGTTGGTTTGTAACAGAACTATCCTCTTTAGCTCTCCTTTGCCTTTTTTTTCCTCTAATTTATACTTTTTTTCTTTTTTTTTTTTTTTCTTTTTTCTTTTTTACTTGCAGAGCAATTCCTCATCCACGTGGCCACGCACATTTAGCAGCCCTTGTAAGCCATGACAGTAAGTTACGCACTCTAATATCTTCATCGTCTGCTTTTATGTATTCTAATGTAATTGATGTTTGCGCTTCAAACTATGGCCTGGATTACACTGCAGTTTAGTGTTACCACTGGTTTTATCTCACAGATTCCTACTGAAGGCTTTAGGGATTTGTAGTTGGATCCAGTGATAACTTTATCAACTACAATGGAATTCTAGCTCATTTCAGATCTGAATGCAGAGAGAAGTGGTGGATAATCTGTTGCTCTGCATTTTTTGTTGGACTACAAATACAACCATCCTCAGCTGTCTGTTAACACCTTAAGGACCACAAGGTCCGGATGTGGGCAGCCCTAGAGGACCACTGCACTTATTATTTTATTTTTTTATTTTTTTCATCCCATGCCATCTGGGTTGGCAGAGCGGCCTGCAGCAGTGCTGCCATCCCAGAATTCCATGACGTTCCAGGATTCTCATTGGTCCTTAATGCACATTCACCAATGACGGTCATGGTACATCATTGGTCGCTAAGGGGTTGTTAACTGAGCTACATATAGGTCTCTCTTTCTTTCTTTCTCTCTGATATATAATATAAAATGTGTGTGGAAAAGGTTTAAAAAACAACTTATTTGAAATCCATTGTAGAGAAAACAAATTTAAGTAGTCAGTCATGTTTCAGTGAGGTTTACACAGAAGAATTTTATCTTTTCTTTCATTCAAGCCTCTAAACCTGATGAAAATGGCCAATTCGCCCTTTAGTAAATCTCAGACACGTTTGTCTAGATCATAACCTATGCTGTTATTCAGTCACAAGGAGCCTGTTTAATGGAGAACCACACCTCCTAATAATAACTCGCACTTCTCTTTCAATGGCAGAAAATCCTAATGGCCCCCTATGAATTTTGCCCTTTTACCTCTAATCAATAGATAATATCTTTAATCCGTCCCAGATGTTGAGTCCATGGAGACGGACATGACAGTTGCTGGTAGGGTTTATTCACACTGAAGCAGACAGAATGCATGAGCCTACTTAACCTTTTAGCCGTCTGAAAGCCAGAGGGGTGCACATCACTTTGGAATGAGTTGCACACCCCCTCTGTACTGCATGGGTTAAGGAACAGAGGGGTGAGCAGCACATAGAGAAGCAATGTATTCAGTGACCCTCTGGTCATGTGCAGTGCTAGCCAGGACTCAATCTCTGCTGACTGCACATGGTAATAGTAATCTATTTAACACCTTAACGTTTGGTGATGTGTCAGGATCACTGTAAGCACTAGTGGGGTCTGAAATTGACTACTCCAAGACCTGAGATGTCTCTCTCAGCCCCCCGTTTGGCAAGGCAGTACACGTTATCAGTCATGCGTGCTGGCTCGCCGACAAAAATCAAAATGGTCCTTAAGAGAAGGACCCCCAGACGGCTCATTGTTAAGGGGTTAACGACCAGATGGATGTGGTTGCTTCACATTGAGTTGCACTCTCCTCTGGTCCTGAGTAAGTGAGCACAAACACTCTGCCTGCTTAAGTCTGAAAAAATTGTCAACAGCTGTCATGTATGCCTCCATGGACATGATTCGGAGATGTTATTTCTTGATCATAGGCACAATGACAAATTTCATAGAGGCCATTTAGTTTCTCTGACCATAGTAAGGTACTTGAGGGCTTATCCCTTTGGGTGCCAGAGAGGTCCTCACTGGCACTCAAAGGGTTAGTATTATGAGGCGTTCTCATTTATAACACATCTTGTCCACTAGGTGGAGCTCACAGTCAAAATATAATATGAACAATTTGGCTGTCACGCTTTCAAAGTACATTCTGATTTGGCCAGAAGCAGTGCATCTTCTAACTGTGCATTCCAAAATATCAATGCTTTGGAATGCATTCTGAAGTTAAAGTTTAAGGCATGTCTCTGATATCACGTCCATAATGATTCTTTGTTTTAGTTCTCCTTTAATGCAGTTTGACCTCCCAGTAGTAGTGCTCTGAATTCTCACTGTGATATTGTGTTGTTCAGGTCTGACATGTGAGTCCCATGTACAGATGATGAAGTCATTTAATCAAATAGGTAGCAGACGCAGCGCAACATGAAGTGTGTCTTACTAATCAAGGAGAAGTGTCACATCACATCTCTAACAAAGAGAATCTTGGAGTATCTCCACCCTGGAGTAATTCTACGGCAAATCAATTGCAACATAGGAAACTGTTTTAAATGGGGCTGTGAACACCTTGAATGCCAGTGAGGGCTTCGGTGCATTTTGAAGCAGTGCATTGGAGATACCTTTAGCATTCAGGGGGTTAAAAGCTCCTTCATTATCAATGGGGATTTTCATTTGCTCCCATGGTGCAGTTGGCTTGCTCCTGAATTGCTCCTGGGAGGCAGATGCATTAAGGTGTGATGAAGAAGAGATAACTTCTACAGTGAGAGAAACTCTCCAGTCCCTATGTTATTGTGTGGAACCTATGCACTGAGATTTCTGTGGGAGGCGTACTGGTGCATAGGCTCCATAGAGCACATAGGAAGTGGAGAAATGGATAAGTCTATCTCCTCTATTCTTGCTATGTGGGATGCTCCATTCAAAAGATATTATAGTTAGTTATTATTTTATCTATTTTTAAGAAAATTTCAGCTTATGAAAAGTCACCACTAGGTGGCTCTGCTGACATTGCTTTTGCTAAAGAAATGCCGTCAAGGCACAGGTTCTCCAAAGACAGCAAAAAACCGAATGCATTTTTATTGTCTGGTTTGACTTGTAACCACTTCTTGAAGGGAATTCCCTACAATTGATTTCATACCATAAATACAAATCCTTTGAAAATGTCAGGCTTTTTATGGTCTTTGAACTGTAATAATGTGTGAGAGAGAGAAAGCGAGCACAGCTGTGTCCTGAGTAATAAACATAATTGTGCAGATTCCATCTGATATTCACACATCTTCCTAATCTACAGGTTACAATTTCTCTCACCGCATTGATCATTTTTCCTTTGGGGAGCTCCTGCCGGGGATCGTTAACCCCTTGGATGGAACCGAAAAAATAGCTCAGGAAAGTGAGTGTTTCACCTCCTCAGAATTCATGGGGACAGGTCCACTTTAATATATGTTTACCTGATCAGTTGGATTCATCCCCCTGCATGGCTCCCATAGTCCCACCCTTGACCATACCCTCACTCTTCACGACTCCTACTCCACCTGTCTCAACTGTTGTTGCCTGCAACAAATATGCCCATATCCTATAATGTAAGGAAACAAAAAATGTTCTTACCCCTTGGATGCCAAAGATATGTATGTTCGGCCTTTGGCTCTCCAGCTGTTGAGGACAACAGTACTACTCATACCAACTCCAACAGCTGGAGATCCAAAATTTGCATATACCAGGGACAGCCATTTAATTCTAGTAGCAAAACTAGTATATCAATTCACATTAAATAAATCAATACACCACCCACCATAAACCAAGAGGTGGTGTTTGATGCAGGGGATCTGAGCTTGTACTGGCCACACCCACAATTTAGCAGAGGGTGTGGTCAGGACAGCTGTGGTTCCTCTCACAATTTGGCTACCCTAGGGCATCAGTAGGCAACCTTTGGCACTCTATCTGTTGGATACTACATCTGCCATCAACCAGCATTTGGCTGCTTGGGGATGTTGGGAAGTTGTCTCCAACACCTGGAGAGCCAAAGCTTGCCTACTCCTGTCCTACACAGCATGTGTCCACTCTTCCATAATGGGAAATCAAGCCACGGTTGAGTCCTTACAATCCCCTCCTTATTCCTTCCACAGCTGCTGTTTTGTTATTACCTGTTGTCCTTCAAGGATGTGACACTTTTTTAATTCTGCCCCTTACACCTTTGCCTCTTCTTGCAGGTAACCAGATGTATCAGTACTTCATTACCATTGTTCCTACAAAGCTCAACACACACAAGGTTTATGGGGACACCCATCAGTTCTCTGTGACAGAGAGGGTGAGTTTGTGGCATACTGACAACCAAAGTGACAGTTTTTAAATGGGGTCATGTGTCCATGGCTGTCACACTGTGGGAATCAGACTGACAGACATCTCTTCAAGAGTGTGAGATTCCTAACACTGTCTTCATTCCACCATTCAGGAACGTGTGATAAATCATGCTACTGGAAGTCACGGTGTGTCGGGTATTTTTATGAAGTATGATATCAGTTCCCTAATGGTGACAGTGACAGAAGATCACATGCCTCTATGGAAGTTTTTAGTTAGGCTCTGTGGAATCATAGGAGGAGTTTTCACTACCACAGGTGAGTCCGAGAGCTCTGGAAGACTTTTAATGGGTTTTCTGTCATATTAGTTACCAGTGGTGGGTAACTTGTGGTTCTTCAGCTACTGTTGGACTATAATCCCAGCATCCCCCACTAGCCATCAAGCATGGTTGAACTAGAATCCTTAATCCGTTAAACAAATGTAGGAGGCTTCAGTGAGTCAAAATATTACAACAGAATCAGTATACCTAAATATTTTAACTTCAAAAAATCCATCATGTGTACAATATGCACATGATGAAACTAAAAACAGGTTAACCATTTGGGTGCCAACCTCATAACTTTCACGAGGTTGGCAAAGTGGACCTGCAAGGCCAAACCAGTGCAAATGACAATGTTGTAATTGCAAGCTTCTCCCTGCACTTTTTCTGCAAGAAGAACCTTCAAACAGGCCCTGAATGTAGTGAAGGACTTTCCCAACACAGCAGGGCCAGGTTTTAAAAGTTAAAGCTCACATGAGTGATACAATGGTTATTGGAGGAACTATGCGCATTAAACATATTGCGGGATCCACGGATCCCACACTATAAAAGAAACCCTTTCACACCTTGCTGGATGGCATCATGACTCCTCCTGAAGAGCTCCTCCCCTAGTATTGATTGCTTAGCCGATTGCATTAAGATATTAATACTGGTGACCTTGAAGTAATTCACTGCATTCTTTTCCTTCTTCAATCTGACATTCTATGAACTCCCAGGTTGAGTATGAGGACCTTGAAGTCCCACTTATCATAAAGCATCATTAGCAGGGCTTCTGATGCCTCCTACAAGATCTTAATAATAATTTACACTTTCTGACACCCCTGCTTTGTTCAACTGGTAGCCACAAAACCACACATACGTGATCTGACAACATAGCCTTGTTCCACTGTACCACTGTTAGCTTTGCAACCACACATACACTACTTTCCAGTCTTGTGTCACTTGTAGCTACAGAACCACACATACAAAGTCTGCTTCCCCAGCCTTGTTCCACTGGTTGTAATTCTTATGGCACCCCCTAAAATATATTAACTCTTACCAATGGGGTACCATTTTTCCTCAGGTTGGCACTAGGTACTGAATACAGAACACAATTCTATTGTGTTGAAAGATTTTGGTATCTTTGAAAAGATTGAAATGTAAACAAATGTGCCTTCCTATAGCACACATTTCTGTAAATAGTTATGCACACTAGCCTAAGCATAGAAAGGGAAATGACCACCTGGTTTTCGTCTTAAGAAATGTTATGCTTTGTGTAACTTTTCTTAATTTCTTTAGTTGTTACAGCCATTTTGCAGGCGAGTCATAGTTGAGAAAATGTAAGAAAAACAAGTGATTATAGTTGGCTTGTTTTTTTTGTTGCTGCTACCCCCTACAGTATGTCAATCCATGCTAGCAGAGTGTTATTTTTCTTAAAAGAGCAGTAGCTACTGAATACAGTAGGTAATTTCTTATTTTTCAAAGATTTTGCCATATTTGCAGAGATGGATATAAAGGTAACAAAATGACTATTTTTTCCTTTAGAGATATATTCTGGAAACATTTGTGCACAGCAGGCTGGGGATAAAAAAAGCCATTGAACCCATTTGATGCAGTGAGATATCTACTTTCAGGAAATGTATGCCTTTAGTGGATTATTTTAATGTTATGGGGTAATTATGCCTTCAAATTATGTTAAGAGCATTTTGGTTATCTCCAGGGAAATGTAAACAGATATAGGAGATATGCTGCATTCATATTTCATACATAGTTATGCTAACCTTGCTTCAGTGTACAGTAAATTTTGACTTGAGTGTACATCTCCTTACTGAAAACCCCTGTTTTTAACACCTTGCTTCATCATTTGGTGTAGGAAGAGCCTTCAGTCATTTCCTGATTTGTGTGTTTGTCTACTTCATAGATTGTCACAAATTGCAAAATTTACTTTCTGAGGCACTATGAAAAAGTTCAATTTGTTCTTAAAAACAAAACACAATAAGTGGTTTCTGTTGTGGTGCGTTGGTTCCTCCAAATTTAATGTTTTACTAGTACTGGTATCATGTAGGCAGACATGATTCTTTTAACAAGACTTCAGGGGTGAAATGCACTAAGGTGTGACAGAGCAGTGATAACTTCTCCAGTGATATCACTTCTCCAATTGTTATTCTATTCAGCCAATGCACTAAGATTCATAAAGTCTGAGAGATCCTAGAGCATAGGATCTATAGACTAACATAGAAACTGGAGAAGTGATATCACTGGAGATGTTATCTCCACTTCATCACCTTAGTCTATCTCCCCGCACAGAACTGCAGTCTCCTCCCACTGAAATCTTCTTAGAAATGCCTTCAGTGGGTGGAGTTTGTGGTCCTGAGGCCATGCAACAAAGAATTGTGTCTGCTTACATTGACAAAACATCATTAATAATTTAAAGGGATAGTAATACTTAAGTTTTACAAAGCTGCATCTTGCAGCCCTTAAAAAGCACTGGGCATTTCATTTCTATCTCTCAAACCTTTGTGGTTTGAGAGATAATTGTATTTAAAGTTCCCTTCTCCCTGACGTCAGCTCTCTAGCTGACTGCGGGGGAATCCGGTCCTGGGACCAGCCAGAGGCTCTGCAGCAGAGCCAAGATCGAGATACTGAAAAGCAAATCCTTCATTGGAACGGTCTTCTAAGTGTGCTTGCAAACCAAGCACACTTTGTAGACAGTTCCAGTGTAATATTTCTTTTCCAATAACACGATCGTGGCTCTGCTGAAGAGACTCCGCCGGTCACGGGACCGGATTCTCCTGCAGTCAGCTAGAGCGCTGACTTAAGGGATGGGGGATCCTTAAATACGATTATCTCTCAAATCATAAAGGTTTGAGAGCAGCAGTTTTGTAAAACATAAGTATTACTATCCCTTTAAAGGTGAATGTTATAGAACCAGTCCACTTAGAACTGATTCATAGGGCCCTGTGTTCAAAAGAAAAGTGGCCCAGTTACATCATAAAGGAAACATAAAAATGCTAAAGAGGTCTCAGTTGCATTGCTTTGCTAGATAGCTCAGTTGGTTAATGCAACAGATGTATAATCTGTTCAACCGTCATGGTTGCAGGTTCTAGTCCCAGTAATATCAACTCAGACTTTTTTCACCCTTCTGAGGTAGATGAAATGAGACCAGAACATACTTGAAAACGAGAGACAATATCAATGTATTCTTCCTTTTAAAATACTTTAACCCTTTGTGTTGCATATCTCTTTGGCGCTCACACACACACACACACACACACACACACACACACACACACACACACACACTCTCTCTCTCTCTCTCTCTCTCTCTCTCTCTCTCTCTCTCTCTCTCTCTCTCTCTCTCTCTCTCTCTCTCTCTCTCTCTCTCTCTCTCTCTCTCTCTCTCTCTCTCGCATTCAAGAGTTTAAAATCCCCATTTAAAACAATAGAACTTTGTAGCAATCCCCTATAGTGCTATAGGTTTACCCTAGTAGTTTTCTTTTGAAAATACAGACAACTGTGGCAATTAGGATTTTCTATCCCAGTTAAGGTAAGTGCGGGTTTATTGTTAGTGCTCCTTTAAGTGTTGCTCAGGTATGTGTCCAACTGATGTGTTTTCATGTTGCAGGGATGATCCACGGATTAGCAGAGTTCTTTGTGGATATCATTTGCTGCCGTTTCAAACTGGGAGTTTACGGAAGTCACGAAGTGAGTATGGGACTACATGGGTGTAAAGCAGAGTGGATCAGGACTTACCAAATTGGGTTGGATAGGAGTTGAAATCTGTCAGAATCCCACATGTTGTTAGCGGACAGAAATGGTTGTTTGCTGCAGTTAAAACTTTGTAGACTGACCTGAAGGGGGCAGAAGAGGACTGCTTTTAAAGTGCTCTGGTCTTTTTTTGCTCTCTTTGCATCTCCTATAAGGTCTGTCATGAGAACAGTGACCTATAGGGCCGTATGTAAAAAAAAAATAAATGGTGGCATTCTGGGGCAAACCATTTGCACTACCGGGGAGAGCTAAAAATTCCCATTGATTTAAAACGCAACTCTCTAGCTAGCATTCAGGGGGTTTAAATCCTGTTTTAAATAAATGGGAAATTTTAGTTTCCCCCATAGTGCAAATGGTTCACTTTTCTTTTGAACATACGGCTCTTTATTTACAAAGGTAAAGTGTAGCAATGCACCTGCACTGTGGAGAGCAAATACAAATTCCCACAAATCCCCATTATTTTAAATGAGGATTAACAAGCCCCATTTAAATGTTTTTTTTGTTTGTGTGTTTTTTTTTTTTTTTTAGTGTTCCCCAGAATTGCACCACTTTTGTGCATGTGACCCCATGTATATTGGATTCCCTGATACTTAAAGGGATAGTAACATTTCAAAATAAATGCAGCTCCGATTATTCTTTATAGTTTTTGGGCCATGTAGAGCGTTATTCTCATTCTCTATGATGTGTAATTGCAGAGTAATCCTATACAATAATGTGCTAGGGTGTTTGTCAGAAGCCGTCATGCACAGTAGAGACTGCCCGAATGCACAGAATGCTGGGAGTTCTGCACTTGGAGCACGGAATGCTGGGAGTTCTGTGCTGGGAGCGTTCTGTGCTTTCGGCCAGTCTCTACAGTGCATGACTGCGTCGGCGGCAGGATGCAGAGCAGGACCGGCCTCTTAACCCTCTGAGTGCCAGAGGGGTACGCAACGCATTGCAAAGCCATGCGTTGCGTACCCCTCTGGCACTCAAAGGGTTAACATCTCCCAGACCTTAGCCCATGTACACGGGCTTTTACACTAGTTGAATTATAAAGTGTCCCCTCCCGCCCCTTTTATCTATGTAAAGCTGCACTGCAAGACCGTCCGGATGGTTCACAGCAAGGGACAATCTTCTGTTAGCATAAGAAAAACCTGCCTTCCTCCTTCAAGGGGGCATGGTTTTCCTTATGCTTACAGCAAGAAGATTGTCCCTCACTGTGAGCTGTCCGGTCAAGCGACCGGATTCCACATCTAAGGGAAGGTGGCTTACAATACATAAAGGGGGCGGGAGGGGGACACTTTATAATTAAATTTCTGTGGAACTACACATCGTAGAGAATGATAATAACGCTCTACATGGCCCAAAAACTATAATGAAACATTACTATCCCTTTAGGAGAGCAGCTTTCTGGGCCCCTTAACATCACAGACCTCAAAAAACACAGTTTTCATGTTTTACGAAGTCTGCAACAATGGGAGTAGATTTATTTATAATTAATAATAATAAAAGGCTTTATTTATGGTTTTTCAACTAAGGTTGAAAAACACTGACCAATAGTGCAATTGGTTTGCCCTAAAATTGCACTTTTTTTGTTTTGTTTTGTGTATATGGGCTGTCTATGGAATTCATGCTACTTATGAAAGTAGCTTTCTGGCCCTTGGGACGTCACCTGCCATTAACCCCTTAAGGACCAAGGACGTACATGTACGTCATGGATTTCAGGGCTCCCCACGTGGCTGCACGCTGTTCGGGGAGCCCTAAATCTGATCCTGGAGAAAAAAGAAAAAAAACAGGCTCCATGGTGCTTAAATGGTTAAAGTGATATTGACGCTTTGTAACAAATGGGCAATTATGAAACCACTTTTCCAAGTCACCTCTGTTTCTGTTAGCCATGTTTTCATTAGGATAATACTTTGAGTTTAGTATTATTTATGGAAATTTATGCAAATCGGGCAGCAGTGGCTGGCATGCCACCCAGATCCTACCATTCCTCACTGCTCTCCATCCCATCTATCACTTCCTGGTACTAGCTCATTTGTAACAACTGACAAATAAAGCAAAATTCTATATAATAATTCTCTAGCAAGTCTGGAGCGACGCAGTCATGTGCAGTAGAGACTGTCCGTGACGAGGCTGATATAGAACATCCAGCTCTGTATCAGCAGCGGAGCAGGCAGTCTCTACTGAGCATGACTGCACAGGCGACCGACTGGCACTGTATCAGCTGCGGCGTGGGCAGTCTCTACTGTACATGACTGCCCCGTGACCAACTGGCAGTGGCACCATGGCCCGTGTAATGGGCTCTTCAACTAGTATCTCATAACGTGTTTTTTTGTTTTGTTTTTAACCAGAGTGCCAGAGGGGTACACAACATATTGCAAAAGGAATGTGCAGAGTACCCCTCTGGAATGCAAAGGGTTAAGTAAAACAAAATGCCTAACATCCTATATAATAATTTGCTAAATGTGTGTTTGTCAGAACAGTAGAGACGGCCGCACGAGCTGCAGTCATGTGCAGTACAGAGCTGGGCTCCGAATTCAAACCGTAGTCCTTTGGTGCGTAGAGAGGACTACGGTCTGAATTCGGAGCACCCCACTCCATATCGGCCACAGCGCGCATAGTCTCTTCTGTGCATGACTGCACCGCGGCCATTGCTGGGTGGCACTGTGGCCCGTGTACACGGGCTCTTCAACTAGTAAGTACATAAGACATTGAAAGCTCTTTCAGAAATCACCTATTTGTCATAATGTGACAGATCCACTTTAACATAAAGTACAGTTCTAAGAATGGCAACAACAGCATCCAGAAATAGAAAGGAGTATTAATAATGCTTAAACTACTGTGCGTCTGCTGGTCTTTTGACGAATATGATAAATGGCTGGTTTGAATAAAGTTTACAGATTTGTAAACTAAGGGTGACGGGGCTAATTTAAGAAATAATAATGTTTAAAATAAGTTGCTCTTATATGAAAGATCACACTCTCATAATGCTATGCACATATGCAACAAGTGTGTATATATTTATTGTTCTCTGGATTTCTTCAACTGTACTCTGACCTTTCCAGCAAAGCTGACAGCTTGTTTATCATAGTGGGGAATCCAGTCTGCCACAGCCGCTCTCCGATTGGCTTTTGACTCTTTTCTACTGGACAGCTCTATGTCTTTCTAACATAGCAGTTTCTGAAAGTGGTTTATGACCATCCACAGACATATTTAAGGTTATGAGCATTAATTTTGTGTTACTCTTTTCAGATGTGGTTAGATCTGTCATTATTTTGTGTAGCCTGGTTTTAAAGGGATTGTGACACTTAATTTAAAAAAAAAATAGGGGTTATACAAGGATACACCCATTGCTGAGAGGTGTTTTATTAAAGGGATAGTAAAGTCCCAAAAAAAGTATCCTGTAAATGGTAGCTGCAGTACAAAACCGCTTAATCCTTTCTCTCAAACCGTTATGGTTTGAGAGATATAAGAAAATAAAGTCCTCCGCTCCCTCCCCTTTCTGCCTGACGAGCTGTAAAGCTGTCAGAGGCAGAATCCGGTCGCCCGACTGATGGCGGCTCTTCAGGAGTGCTGTCATCGGGATCTCTAACTATAATTACTTCATTGGTATGGTCTACGTGTGCCTGGCTTGCAAGCACACATAGACCATTCCGATGAAGTAATTATACTTAGATATCTAGATGACAGAGTTCCAGAAGAGCCGCCGTCTGGTCCCGGAAGCAGGATCTCATGACGTCCGCTGTACAGCAGACGCATGAGAAGGGGGAAGGAGCGGAGGTCTTTATTTTCTTACATCTCTCAAACCATAACGGTTTGAGAGAGAGGATTAAGCGCATTAAATGTTTTTTTTATTGCAGCTACCATTTAGAAGATACTTTTTTGGGACATTACAATCCCTTTAAAAAGTTGTTGCAGGTCAGACTTGACATTTTTTAGGTGCAGTATCTCAATGGCCTGAAATTGTACAGTGGTGCTGTTGATGCACCTTCCTATGGACAGCTCTGGTCAGTTGACCATAAATCTCCATACGATAGTGTAGCAGCAGCGCCACTGTAACATTTCAGGCCATTGAAATGTTGCACCTAAAAAAAAAATCAAGTTTGAGGTGAAATAACTTGAATTAAACACCTCTCAGCAGTGGGAGTACCATTGTTTTATTTGGGAGGATAAATCCTACAATATAAATATATATATATATATATATATATATATATATATATATATATATATATATATATATATATATATATATAATACATTTTTTTTTTTACATATTAAGTGCTACTATCTATTTAATGTTATTAGGGTTTCCGCTTATAGAGGCACATAAAAATTGTTTAACTCCTTAACGACCAGTGGTCCAGGTAAAGTTACATTCCCTTAAGGACCGATGTGATCGTTGTCGGCGTGCCGGCTCTCTGAATGGGGGTCTGAGAGAGAACTTGGCGTGGTCAGTTTCACATGGTTTTGCTTACAGCTATCTCAAAGTATAATACAATGAGAGGTAAAGCATTGCACACCCATCTAATCCTTAAAGGGATAGAAATAATTGTATTTTATATTGTAGCCTTTAAAAAAAACATGAAAAATGATATAAGTTTTATCTCCCAAACCTTTATGGTTTGGAAGATATTCACATGTAAAATACTGTAAAATGCTCTTTTCCTGGCTGTTTCAGCCAAGTCTGCCATCTAGTGGACAGATTTGGAATTCGGTCCACAGAGCAACTGGCAGCTCTGTAACAGTGCCGAGATCACGATTTTTGAAAAGAACTACTTAATTGGAACTATCTACAAAGTGTGCCTGGCTTGAAAGCACACTTTGTAGACCATTCCAATTAAGAAATTCTTTTTAAAGATGGTGATCTCAGCACTTCTGGAGAGGCACAGCCGGTCCCGGGACCAGATTCCAAATCTGAAGGGTGGAGCAATGACGTCACTCCAGGGGAAACTTTACTTCTGAATATCTCCCAAACCATAAAGGTTTGGGAGATAAGACTTATATAATTTTTCAAGTTTTTTTAAGGGCTACAATTTAAAATAAACTTATTTTCAAGTATTACTATCCCTTTAAACCTCTGAGTGACAGGGAGCGAGCAGAGCATTGCTTCACCATGCTTTGCACATTTCCCTGGCACTCAAAGGAATAAAGTGGACCCGCTACTCTAAGATAAGTTTATTTTATTCTAAACCTTTGAGTGCCAGGGGGTACACAACACATTGCAGAACAACGTGTTGTGTACCCCCTCTGACACTCAAAGGGTTAAAGAGATGTTACACTGTCTTTATGTTCTGCTGCACAGTTTGTTTGTAATATACTGTAAAATCTCAGGTATAATACGCACCTGTGTATAATATGCATATATAAATTATACGCAAAATTTTAGGTGAAAACAAACGTTCCTATGTATTATATGCACCCTTGTTCTTCCTTTACCCAGCAAAAAAATTATATATATTTATTGTCCGCTTCCCTCCCTCCACCTACCTCAATATGCTGCAACCTTACTCTCACTCTACTCACACCTTCCAGAGGCATCTGGGAAATCCATGCAGCTTCCTGCATCACCCTGTGAGGACCTGTGTTAATTCAAGATAATTGTGGTGCCCTTTGAGGTCCTTGCAGGGCACTAACGTAGATCCAATTCATAGACCTCTGTGCACTGAAACTTCAGGAGTGCCCTGTGAGGACCTTCAGGTCCTCCAAGAGCACTACCATTATCTTTAATTAACACAGGTCCTCACAGGGGGATGTGGAAAATGGCAGTCAAATGCGTTGGAGGTAGAGAGGAGTGGAGCAGACATGAGGATATACGCTTTTACTCTCTTGTATAATATGCACCCCCCACTTCACATAAGCTGAAAAGGGGCAAAATTGTATTATACATTAGATTTTTACAGTAAATAGTTTCTGAGAAATTAACCTTTATGTTTTGCCAATGTGCTAATTAGTTAGTTTGCTGCACCAATTGTACCCCACCCTGTTTTATGAATGAATCAAGACAGTGCTCAGGCTTTGGGGTATTTCTTATAGCACAGTGAGCAATAAGCATGGCCTGGAACAGAAATAATTAGCATACTGTGCCGGGGGTTATTATAATGTGCCACACAGCCACCAACACATAAATGTTACTTTCTCAAAATCAATTCATTTTACAGAAAATGGGCAATAAAGCATAAAGTCAGATTTTAATTCTCTGTGAAGCAAACTAAACTTGTCATTGAGTGACAGGTTCACTTTAACCGCTTAAGGACCGGTGACGTGTCAGGACCGTCACCGGTTTTTATACCCTTAAGGACCTGTGACAGTCCTAGCACGTCACGTACTTTTTACTTACATCGCTCCTGCGGGGGCACTGTTAGTAAAAATGGGGTCTGAAATTGACCTCTACGAGACCGGTGCAGCCTCTCCTAGACCCCCACTCGGTACGCCGGAACGCGTAAGAGGTCACATGCACTGCCGACTTGGCAAGGATCAAATCGGTCTTTAAGGGAGAGTAACTTCCCTGGACCGCTGATCCTTAAGGGGTTAACAGAAGGACTTGGCATGGGACGTGATCTTTATACTGCAGCCAGGTGTATCTGTATTAGGAGTAACCAACCCTTGTCCTCAAGAGTTACCAAGGGTGGATGTTTTTAGGATATCTCTATGTGATTACAAGTGGATCAGTACATAGCTCATTTACATTAACCCTTTAAACCGATTAAGCCGCACCCCTTTAATGACGCTGCTTGCTTCAGTGACATGCCCTCGTCGGCAGCACATGAGCCTTGGCTGGCACCATTGAGTAAATCGTTGCAACAATCCTTTCCTCAAAGTGAAAAAATGGATTACGCCTACTTAACCCTTTAAGGACCAGGGGACTGTGCAGTACTTTGAGAAGGAATGTGTTGCACACCTCTTTGGTCCTTAAAGGGTTCAAATGACTATGGGCAGTGGGCGTTTTGTGTCCTTTGCTCCTGACGGCAAACGTCATGTCCAGCTCCATGGACATGACGTCCAGCACTGAATGAAGATGTTATTACTTGAACCATGGCTGGGTTAAATTCAAAGGGGCCATTAGGATTTTTTTATGTCTGTAATAAGTTAACCCCTTACCGCCCGAGGATGTACATGTATGTCCCGAGCGGATGTCCCAGGTGGACATAGGGCGTACATGTACATCCCGGAAGTAATTTCAACAAATGGAAAAAAAATGTTCGGCGGTGGTTAAGTGCCGGCCGCATGCATGCGCGCCGTTCACTAAGGGGTTAAATTGGTGAGTTATTCTTAATAGTTAATTCTCCTTTAACTTTTTGCTGGGAGCATGTTGCAGTGAGTAATGAATTGCCATATTGTGTTATCAGCCATGTTTTGACATTTCTGTCTTTTCCAGGCTGGCCAAGCAGACGGAATCTCCTCCAACCACTGTACAGAGACCTTGGCCCCAGACCCACTCTGAATGACAGACTTTTATGATAATAAACATTGCTGGTGTTTTACAATTTTGGCCCTGTGTGTACAAATCTCAAACAACGTTAGGCCTTATTTATAAAGGCAAAGAGGAGCAATTCTGGAACAAGCCATCTGCACCATAGGGGACAAACAAACATTCCGGTTGAATTAAATTAAACTCCAGGGATGATAAAAGGATCTTCAACTCAGTGGAGAACTCTCTGACATTGAAAGTGCTAAGTCTCATTTAAAATAATTAGAAGATTTACATTTTCTAATATGGAGTTTTATTTCCCTATGTAATTTCTCCTTTATGCAGGTCTACGTGTGCATATGTGTCTTTCTGCACGTGAGTGTGTCTGTCTGGTCTGCGCATGATTGTGCCTGTCTGGTCTGCGCATGATTGTGCCTGTCTGGTCTGCGCATGATTGTGCCTGTCTGGTCTGCGCATGATTGGGTCTGTCTGGTCTGCGCATGATTGGGTCTGTCTGGTCTGCGCATGATTGGGTCTGTCTGGTCTGCGCATGATTGTGCCTGTCTGGTCTGCACATGATTGGGTCTGTCTGGTCTGCGCATGATTGGGTCTGTCTGGTCTGCGCATGATTGGGTCTGTCTGGTCTGCGCATGATTGGGTCTGTCTGGTCTGCGCATGATTGTGCCTGTCTGGTCTGCGCATGATTGTGCCTGTCTGGTCTGCACATGATTGGGTCTGTCTGGTCTGCGCTTGATTGGGTCTGTCTGGTCTGCGCATGATTGGGTCTGTCAGGCCACTGCATGAGTGTGTGTCAGGCCACTGCGTGAGTGTGTGTCAGGCCACTGCGTGAGTGTGTGTCAGGCCACTGCGTGAGTGTGTGTCAGGCCACTGCGTGAGTGTGTGTCAGGCCACTGCGTGAGTGTGTGTCAGGCCACTGCGTGAGTGTGTGTCAGGCCACTGCGTGAGTGTGCGCCAGGCCACTGCGTGAGTGTGCGCCAGGCCTCTGCGTGAGTGTGTGTCTGTTCTGCACATGCATGAATGTTTATGTGTGTGTCTGTGTGTGAGTGTGTCTATCTGTGCTGTCAGCATTTCTGTGTGTGCACGTGTTTCAGTGGTTCTCTGTGTTTCTTTGCCTGTCTGTCTCTCTGTTTGTGTGTCTGTCTGTCTCTCTTTCTGTCCCCTATGGTATAGTTAATTTTCCCCAGGACTGCTCCACTTTGCATTTACACATAAGATTTGTGTGTGTGTGTGTGTGTGTGTGTGTGTGTGTGTGTGTGTACACCAGATGTGTACTCTTTGTCTACACTTCTTCACCACCACTACATCTTCTCCGTTTCCCACACAAGCACACTCTCCCCTTCAAAACCTCATCTCCTCTTACTCACACTTCCCACTCCCCCTCTTTTCCATTTCCTTTGCAGTCACTGACCACAGGGAACAAAACATATGGACACATCTGTATGCACCTAAATGCCGCTCAGCGTGCCTTGCCAGCAGGACGTACACATATGGTTCTGTGTACATTGTAAATGTCTATAGATGTGTCTATATATAGATTTCACAAGTGACCATCTGTCTGTCGGATTCTCCCGCCTCAACTAATATATTCAGCATTTTTCAAAGACAATTCGCATTCCAGACAGAAGTGGAGAGGAATTTTAGGGCTGGAACACAGCCAAACTACAGGGGTGGGTGGCCCGTGCCCTTACAGCTGTTGGATCACAACTCCTATCATCCTCCGCTGGACTGCATCACAATCATCACCAACACCTTTCCCCTTACATTATACTCTAATGATGATGCAACACAATGGGCAGGACTTGGTAAGCTGCATTGCTAGTTTTGTTGCTTTACCGGCTGAAGCAGTAGAACTGAAATCTCTGATTTTGCTCCTGTCCATAGTGTGTCTAAGTGCAGGTCTGGATCAAACCAGCTGCTCTGTAGGCAAAAATGATCATTCTCATTGATTTAAATGGGGCTTTTAACCCCTTAAATGCTAGACGGCACTTGTATTGTATTGCAGGGCAATTTTAAAACGATAGTAACGCATAATATGTAAAAAAAAAAAAAATATATATAATATATATATAATATTATATATATATATATATATATATATATATATATATATATATATATATATATATATATAATAAAATATATTGTAGGGTTTGTCCTGGGTATAACAAGGTACTCCCACTACTGAGAGAGAACTTATTTAAAAAGTTATTGCAGTTCAAACCTATTTTAAGGTGCAGTATCTCACTGGCCTGAAATGTTACAGGGGTGCTGTATTGACACCATCCAATGGGGGTTTTGAACTCAGCTTGCCAGGTGCCAATAGGATGGTGTAGCAACAGCACCACTGATTCTTAGGTGGCCCCGTAAGCCTTAAAAATGCATGGTTAGTTTTTGATAAGCAAGGGTATAGCTCATCAGGTATTTTTTGTATGATTTGTGTATCTAAAGGGTTAGTAATGTCAGATTTTAATAAAATGTAATATTGTAGATATTTAAAAAATAAATTAACTGGGGCAAGTCCCATCTCTCAAACATGTATAGTTTGAGAGATATACACTGATAAAGTTCCCCCCTCCCTACCCTTTCACAGACTTCCGCTGTCTAGCTGACAGAAGGAGAGTCAAGTCGTGCAACCCGACAGCTACAATAGCTCTGTCTAAAAAGAACTACTTCATTGGAACGTCTACAAAGTATGTCTGGTTTGCAAGCACACTTTGTAGACCGTTTCAGTGAAGTATGTCTTTTTAGATAAAGTTATTTCGGCTCTACTGAAGAGCTGCTGTCCAGTCCCATGTCAGACAGAGGCTGACGTCTATGAAAGGGGCGGGAGGGGGGAACTTTGTCTATATCTCTCAAACTATACATGTTTGAGAGATGGGACTTACATTAGTTAATTTTTTTAACATTTACAATATTACATTTTATTAAAATCAGAGATTAGTGTCCCATGAAGCCTTCCTCTGGATTAACAGAGGAGGTAGTAGAAAAGATGACCTTGATGGACACGTCTTTTTTTCAGACTCATCCACTATGTTATACTAGTACCTGAATAGTCAACAAATTTATCGTTAGAGGCAGGAGGTGGTCTCCTCTGCCTGGTATTTTTAAAGGAAAAGTTAACTTTTATTATTGGGTAAAAAAAAGAACAAAAACATAGAGCTATTCCTGCAGAGCACTCCAAGGGAGGTGCTGCTGGAAGATGCTTTGTTTTAAAGTTATCCAAATGTTGCAGGTGTTTTTTTTTGTTTTTTTTTATAATACTAACCCCTTGGGTTAAACTAATTGTCAGTGTTGGTCCTCGAGACACTCCTGCAGCTAGTTTTTTCAGGATATTCTAGGGTGATCATAGGTGGTTGTGGCTCGGACATTTTGATTGATTTACTATGCTTTCTTAACCCCTTAGGGACCCATGCATTGCCAGGACCATCACGCTGGTCCGGCACTTAAGGCCCGGGGACAGTCCTGGCACATCACGGAATTCTGGGATAGCAGTGCGACTGTACATGACTCTGTCATCCCAGAATTCTATGTGGCAAAATAAATGTGCCTTGGTACTTAACAGCCACCTTGTGCTGGATTGAGTCGTCGTTAAGGACCAATTATGTGCCAGGACCGTCACAGAATTCGGTCCTTTATGGACCAATCACGGTCCTTGCACATGATGTGTTAATGACCGCAACTTGCCTCAGTGTGCACTGTGATCATGCCAGGGAGGCAGTAACTGACTGCTCCAGATTGGAGCGGTCGGTTTGAGTTTTTCCCCGATGGCTCCGCACATATGATTGCTGCTACAGCGATCACATGCTCCGGTGGAGCCTCATGACAAAGGCAATGTAAATATACATTGTATCACTGTTCTCTGCCTCTCTCTCACTCACTGTGATTGTGAGGAAGAGAGAAGCAGAGAACAGAGCAGCCAGTATGGAAATTACCGAAGAGGGATGCACTTTCATTTAAAGAACATGGGGTAGGTAACCTGATGACCTATTGCACATATTTGTGTTACTGAATAAATGATATAGAGCAACACCAAATCATGTTTATTCACACAGATTAATATATAAACACATATACTAAAGTTAAATTAACGTGAGTTTTATTAAGGTGTAGCAATGTAATACACTAATATACACACCACACAGTCTGATCTCCTAAAAGATGGACTCTACGGAGGGAAAGAGGGGACAGTACCCCCAAATAAAAGGGACACTTAGGAGGTACAAACGAACCTTCATAGCTTGTATCCAGTTAAAAACAATTTGAGTACAAATTATCACAGGAAAACCTATAAAAATGTTCATCATCAAAATAAATGTTGGACTAAATATATAAATGTGGTATCAAAAGAAAGCCCTACTTATGCTTCAGAAATGTTATTTAATTTATATGGGTATGCTAAACGAATTAGAGGAAAAGTATGGTTGAACAAAGACATACTTAAAAGGACAACATTTCTCTGATCCTCTAGTGTAAAAAGACCTGGTCACTAAGGGTTTAAGGACATCCTTAACTCTTTCAGACCCAGAGGGGTACGGAATGAAAGAGTTAAAACCTGAGTTTGTTGGTGTATCCTGAGAACTGGAATTGCGACTCACTGGATTAAACTGTTAGCAACCGCGCCAACTAGAGTACGGACAGTTCTGTTTCATTCTATGGAAGAGACAAGCCTCAGGCTATGTTTCTTTATAGGATGTGGTGGTAACAGTTCACCACCCTGTTGCAGTTTCAGCTGTAATAACATTTTGAATTAATCCTCTCCCGGCAGTGGGAGTAGTTTTGTTTTACTCAGTACGAAAAGCCATGTAATATATGTTGCAGATCTTTCTTCATAATGAGGCTTAACTGATCCTTTACATTTTAGATACTAAATTTTAGATACTATCTGAATGATCTGCACGGTAATCTCACAGACAGTTGTGTTAGACCTAACTCATATATTGTTCATTCAAGTTGCAACATGCTGCATTGGGTGGCCTTGTCTTAAAGGGATAGTAATACTTTTTACGTTTAATACGTTTTATCTTTATTTTATTTTGTAGGAATTAAAAAAACATGAAGAATGATATAGGTTTGAGAGATATTCACAAGCAAAATTTCCCCTCCCGCCCCTTTTACCTAGTGTAAGCCATCTCTTCTCAGATGTGGAATGCAGTCCATAGACCAGACAGATAACAACAGGGGGCAGTCTTCTTCCTATGAGAACAATGAAATCCCTGCCCCCCTTGACAAGTTTTTCAGGTTTTTCCCTTATCTTAATTGAAGATTGTCCCTCTCTGCAATCTTCCTGGGCACCTCCCTTCTGCTCTGGCTGAGCAGTGTTACATCAGTAAAAGGGGTGGGAGGGGGACACTTTGTCATTGAATTACTCTTGAACTACAACTCTGCAGAATTGAAATAACACTATCCAAAGTCCAAATACTATGATGATTAATTAGAGCTGCTTTTATTATGAAACATTACTATCCCTTTAAGGCAGTAACTGCCCAAGTCAACCACCCCAACCAATTTCCCATTGTATCTTCTGCGTTGGAAACATCAGGGTTGCGTTGCTGTTACCCATGTGAGCTAACACCTAATATTAATTTCCCCAATTACCTTACTGTGATTCAAGGGAGAACATCATCAATCAGTCCAGTATTGTGTTCCTTCAGTCTGAAAAAACTACCTGCATCTATCATGTCGGCCTCCATGGACATGGTTCAATTTTAAAATAACGCGTTCTAAACAACGCACGGCTAGAAGCTACATTAAGCATGTCGCCTTGATTTAAAGGGCGACAAGAGAATCTCGCTCTGAATATAAGCTCAAGATTGTTGTGTCTTTAAACGGAGCAACCCAGCAGCATCCATGTTATTGCCTGCATTAATCCTTTGAATGCCTCTGACCTGCTACCATCTGCAAGTAGAACACAGTCGGAAATTGTGGATTATGTTATAAGACAGCAGGAAAATTCAGCAGGTCAAAAGATAATGGAATGAGTAAACAGAAGTCAAGTGTTTCTTTTAATCTTACACTCCCAGTCCTTCTTTCTAATTTTCATTGTTATAGAAGGTATATGTACTTATCTTTTGACCTGCTGTATTCTCCTGTTGTCTTATAACAATCCACAATTGCTGACCTGTGTTCTACTTACAGATGGTAGGAGGTCGGAGGCATTCAAATGGTTAAAGCGGGCAATAACATGGATGCTGCGGGGTTGCGTTGAAGGGCAGTTTAAAGACGGGACTTCACAATCTCGCTCTTATATGCAGAGTGAGGATATCATGGTGCCCTTTAAATCAAGGCAACATGCTTAATGCAACTGCTGGCCGAATGCTGTTTAGAATGTGTTATTTTAAAAGGATACCCATGGACATGACATCCAGAATTAATTGAAGATGTTCTCTCTTGAACCAAGGCACAAGACCAAATTAATATGCACCTTTAAAATTTTCTGACCATAGAAAATAAGTGGGATGTCTTAACCCTTTGAGTGCCAGAGGGGTATGCAACGCATTACAAAGCAAGGGTTAATTAGGAGGTCTTGATTCTACCTTAAAGAGCAACTATTACTTGAAACCTGTACAAGGCCTGGATCTGAAATGTGCAGCCCCAAAACGTCTCCAGTTAACTGGGGGAGGAGGAGTAAGAAAATTGAACCCGGTGGCTGACACTGGCTGGAACACAACCCAGAACTGTGTGGATCACAGCCACAAATGTTACCAAAACAAATAAAACAGACAAAAGAAAAGGGGTGCTGATAGTGCATTAAATCTTTTAGATAAGATAATCCCCCCACCTGCGTCCAAAACACTTACTAGATCTCAGTCCATTTAAAAATGGACAGCAATCATGCATGAAGGATTCTGACCGCCTTCATTCAGTCTTGTAGCATGTAGAGCTGCTCCCCATCAAAATGAGACCTCCATTCTCCTCAGAATGAAAACGCAAACAAACAGGAGATGGGGGCACTTACTGAAAACATTAGTAAGTAGCAGCTTTGAAACATTCAGATAGACACAGCACTCACATTTGTTTGGATGCTGGCGTTGTAGTCCATACAGCGGGCTGATAGTATGCTGGAACACAATCCGTCCTGCTGGGGGATCTCCCGTGAATCCGGAGACACTTCCAATATCAATAATAAGCCGAACTCTTCTTAAAAATATCAAAACGTCTTTATTGTGGATATCTGTAACAAATGGTTCAACGTGTTTGAGAGAACTGCTTTTCCTCCGGAAACCAAACAATTGTTCTTTTTGTACACCTGGGCGCTGTGCCCTGAATTCCATGACGTGCCAGGACCATCACTGGTCCTTAACCCCTTAAGGACCGGCGCGTGCACACGCAGCCGGCACTTGAGGACCACGGGGCTTTTTTTTTACTTTTCACTTCCGGTTCAGTGCTTCCGGAGCGGCGTGCAGCCGCGCCGGGAGCCCTGACCTCCATGACATGCCAGGACCGTCATGACAGTCCTGGCACGTCAGTGGTCGTTAAGGGCTTAACTGCTAGACAGCTGTGATTGTCCTGGCACGGCAATGGATGTTAAGGGGTTAAATACATAGTTCCTCCATTTTAGGGGACCAAAAGTAATTGGTCAATTGGGTGCTCAGCTGTTTCTTGGCCAGGTGTGCATTGTATTGCTAATTCATGCACAAGAGAGCGAACAAGAGGTCTAGAGGTGATTCTAGATGGGGCGTTTGCATTTGGAGTCTATTGCTGTTACCGCAACATAAGGAGCAAATAATTGGTACCGTCTGTAAAGAAGGCTAGCATGAGGCTGGAAAATCAGAATAAATCTATCAGAGACATAGCTAAAACATTATGTCAAAATCAACGGTGTGGTACATTTTAAGAAGCACTAGCAAACAACATGGTAGACCATTCAACACCACTGTAGTGGGCGACTGAAGAATGCTTGCAATTGTGAAGAAAAACTGTTTATCGGCTGTCAAACAGAATAAGAACAGCACAATGTAGTCCTTGAAGTATCAATGAGTACCATAAACAGAAAAGTACACCAGCATAACCAAAGAGGGGTTACCATAGGATGCAAATCAACATTAAGCCTCAAGTTATTAAGGCCAGTGTGTTCCAGATCTCTACAGGTTTTTCTATGTAGTTTTTAGCAAAGCCTATGGACAGGTGAGAAAAACATTAACCTATACCAAAGTGATGAAAATAGGAAAGTGCACATGATCCAAAGCATACCACCTCATCTGTGAAACATGAGGAAGGAAGTGTTATGACTTATGTATGGCTGCCACTGGAACTGGCTCACTTGTCTTTATTGATGATGTGATGGCTGACGGAAGCAGCGGGATGAATTCTGAGTGGAATGTTCTTGACTGGCCAAGTCAATCGCCCACACTGAATCCAACCGAGCACAAGCTTCACTTGCTGAAGACAAGACTGAATGGAAAAAACTGCCCAAAACTAAACAGGAATTGAAGATGGCTGTAGTGTAGCAGAGCATCACCATGGAAGATACCCATCTTCTCTTGACCTCTATGGGAATCAAACTTTAGGCACTCATTGAATGCAAGGACTTGGAACAGAGTACCAAATATGATGACTTTGTTTAACCCCTTAGTGACCGTTGTCATGCTAGGACTGCCATCGGTAGATTTCACTTTAGGACCAATAAAGGTCCTGGTGTTTGTCTTATTTTTTTGCTTACATCACTCCTGAGGGAGCAGTGAGTCTGAAACTGACTGCTCCAAGATGGCAGTTGTGATCAGTCACATGTGCCTGCTCACCGAATGAGATCAAAGCGGTCCTTAAGGGAAAGCCACTCCCCAGGACCGTGGTTGTTAAGGGGTTAAGTTAGTTATTTTGTTACGTTTCAAACAAGCTGAAGTAGAGCCAAAATAACAAAACTTGTCACTGTCCAAATACTTATGGATAGGGTTGCCACCCAGCCGGTATTTTACCGGCAGGCAGGTAAAATATTGGCTTCTGTCCAATGTTAAGTCTATGGAGGGAATGCCATGGCCGGTATGTTTTTGAAGAAAAGGTGGCAACCCTATTTATGGACTGCACTGTATATGTATTAAACGGCTACACTTAGAGACAATATTCTTCTGTGCATTCCGTTCTGTGTGCTTCTTATATTTTCAGGGACACAACTTGCTACATTGTATATGCACCTCCATAGACTCCAGTGTCAGGATATAAACCCCGTCCCTAGCAGTCTATGACACTGGTGGGTGAAATACAACATGACTTTGCACCCTGTTATGCTCCTTGTCTCATCCTCTTGGGCGCACAATGCATTGTGATAGTTCCCTTTTAAAACTGTGGGAGTGTAGTAAAGAAGAGATCATGTGACCAGTGTGATAAGCTCTCTGATTCTGTTATATGGATCATATACACTAACCATACCTCCCAAGTGTCCCTCTTTAGGACCCAAATCCCTCTGTCCCTCTTTCCCACCCTGATGTCCCTCTTTTTAGGAGATCAGATTCCCTGGTGTGTATATAAGTGTATCACATTGTTCTTCAGCAATAAAACTCACATTATTGTTTGTTTAAATGTCAGTATATGTGTTTATAAATTATTCTGTGTAAATAAAATACTGTGATCTTGTTATAAGTCATTTATTAGGTTACACAAGGAGGTATCAATAGGTCATGAAATAGCCTAAAAATTCTTGGTAACGTCCCACCCACCAGCCACACCCCCAGCCACACCCCCTAAAACACAAGTGTCCCTCTTTGGCAATTTGAAATGTTGGGAGGTATGCACTAACACAGAGGTGTTCAAATCTGTCTTCATGCCCCCACCCCCCCATACAGTGCAGAATTTCAGGATCCTCTCACATGAATACAAGTGAATTGATCAGTGGTTCAATCATTATGAAGAATCAGTCCAAGTTAACGTTCACTTATATTTAAAGGGATAGTAACAATATGTAAAATATATACTGTAGGGTTTATCCACCAGTGGAGGGCTGTCCGTGTTCAGTCCTCAAGGACCACCAACAAGCCAGGATGTAAGGATTTCCATGATTAAGTACAGGTGCCACAATACTACTTATGTTAGTCATTGAATATAAAATTGTAACTCTGTATATGTATACACTCATTCTGTGTATCCAATGTGCGTATTTTAGGGATTGCAAAGTAATTTGATTTCTGGTTTCGGTTTACATAAATAAAGTTTTGCACGTTTGTTTAACTGTTTAAGTGCAGGAGAGTTGCTTCACTATCAGCTGAATACAACTCTGGTATTCAGAAGCTGAAAACAACCAGTTGTATAGCAATAACTTTCTGGGCCCTGATCCCACTGCCTTGCAATGCTTTGGCGATGTATCTAGCATAGATGGGATTAATAAATAAAATGCTTATTTTGATGTACAAGAAAGGCTCTTTTTTTCTTGAGTAAACCCTTAGAGTGCCAGAGAGGTATCCAACGCATTGCAGTGCAATGTCTTCAATACCTCAGTGGCACTTTAAGAGTTAAAAGGGGAGCAATTTAGTGACAAGACTACTTCACTTTCAGGCACAAGTAAAAAATCCATTTGATTTAAATTGTGAGGGTTGTTCACTAAGACAGTGGTTCTCAACTCCTGTCCTCAGGACCCACTAACAGGCCAGGATCTGATGATTTCCTTGTTAGAGCACAGGTGAGTTAATCAATGTGAATGAGCCTCTGATCACCACGCCTGTGCTCTAGCAGAGAAATCCCTAAGTCCTGGCCTGTTAGTGGGTCCTGAGGACAGGAATTGAGAACCACTGCACTAAGACATGATAACGATTTCTTAAAGGGATAGTAATGGTTAATTTTATGTTTCTTTCATATTGTAGGCATTAAATAAGTATTAACAACGATGTATGTCTTATGGTTTGAGAGTTACCTTTTCCTGGCTGTTTTACTCAAGTCTGCCATCTAGCTGACAGTGGCAGATTCCGGTCATTTGACCAGACAGAGGCTCTTCAGGAAAGCTGAAATAGCTCTATTTTCAAATAAGTACTTCACTGGAACGGTCTACAAAGTGTTCTTGGTTTGCAAGCACACTTTGTAGACCGTTCCAATTAAGTAGTTATTTCAAAATTGCACAATTTCGGCTCTGCTGAAGAGCCTCCGTCTGGTCAAATGACCGGAATCTGCAGCTGTCAGCTAGATGGCAGACTTGACCGAAACAGCCAGGAAAAGGTAACTCTCAAACCATAAGACATACATCGTTGTTAATATTTATTTAATGCCTACAATATGAATGAAACATAAAATTAACCATTACTATCCCTTTAAGTTTTGGAGATCTTAGTGCACAGGCTCCATAGAATAATATAGGAACTGGAGAACTGATATCCCTGGAGAAGTCATCTCCACTATATTAGCTCATATTCACTCCTTAGTGAATCTCCCCCTGTGTTTTTTAACCCCATGAATACTAAAGAGATCTCCAAAGCATTCCTTTACATCTTGGGGTTGTCTCTATCATCAAAGTGATTAACACTTTGGGTGACAAAGAGGTGACCAAAGCATTGCTGCTCAATGCATTGGACACCAATCTGGCACTCAAAGGGTTAAAACCCTCATTTAAATCAATGGGAACATTTAACCATGACAGAGTAGGGGTTTGCCTCACGACTGATGTACTTTTGTCTTTGTACAATTGACCCTTAGGGCCGTATGTATAAAGAAATGGGGATTAATTTTGGAGTGAGCCAGTTGCACCATACATGACAAATGAAAATGCTGCTTAGTTCCATTTATTTACATAGTGCTTTTAACCATTTGAATGATAGCAAGGTCTCCCACATATTAATTCACAATGATCTGCAGATTTAAAGGGATACTAATGTTTCACAAAAAAAAGCAGCTCCAGTTAATCTTCATAGTATTTGGGCCACTGTCAGAGTTGTAGTTCAAGAGGGATTGAATGATAAAGTATCCCCCTACCGTCCCTTTACCTAGTGTAAGCCACCTCCCCTCAGATGTGGAATGTGGTCACTTGACCAGACAGCTCATAGCAAGGGACAAGGAGATTTCATCTACAACAGCGGAAGGGTTTCTTTACAGTAAGGACAATAAAGATATGGAATTCACTGCCTGAGGAGGTGGTGCTATCAAATACATTAGATGCCTTTAAAAAGGGCCTGGATACTTATTTAAAAGAGCAGAACATAGAGAGCTATGTACGTTAGTATTGGGATTAATATTTAGTTAGGGCTTGTTGATCCAAGGAGAAATCTGATTGCCATTTGGAATTCCCCCCCCAATTCAAGGCAGAATTTGAAATTGATGTATTGAGGGTTGTTTTTTTTTTTGTTTTTTTTTTGCCTTCTGTTGGATCAACGAAGGTAAAGGAATAGGAAAAGGGTTGAACTAGATAGACGCAAGTCTTTTTTCAACCTAAATTACTATGTTACAAACTTCTTACTGTGAGCATAAGGAAATCCCTGCCCCCCTTGACAGGTTTTTCCTTAGGATTACTGAAGATTGTCCCTCTTTGTGATCCATCCAGACAATCTTTCTGTTCCGAGCTGAGCAGTTACATCACTAAAAGGGGAGGGAGAGGAAAACTTTATCATTCAATTACTCTTGAACTACAACTCTGACAGTATTAAAATAACACTTTCTACGGCCCAAATACTATGAAGATTTATCAGAGCTGTGTTTTTTTTTCAAACATTACTGTCCATTTAATTGTGACTTTTAATCCCTTGAAAGCTAAAAAGGTCTCCAATGCATTGCAAAGCAATGCAATAGAGACCTTTTTAGCTTCCCATGGATTAAAAGCCCCATTCAAATCAGCAGATCATTTTATTTCACCCCTACGGGGCAGCTGGTATGTTCCAGAATCGCACCACTGTAGATTTCTGTATTAGGCCGTTACTGCATTATTACACTGCCATTGAAGGTGTTCATTAATAGAACTATCCATGTGATTTCCCTGTACAGACACATTGTATATAACATTATGTAATTATCCTGTGTCTGGGTGTATATACACACACACACACTTGGTTAGTGGCTCTTGCTGCGGTCACTGTGTGTTTGGGTTTCCCAGGCTCTGGTAAGAGCAGCAGATACTTGTGGATTTTTGTCTCTTTCCCTCGTAACCACTTGTGGTACGTGGTCAGGAGCCGCTTCCACTTCAGAACCAGCAACAGGGAGTCCCAAAGGAGGAAGCTGGGGACAAGAGAGGAGAGATTGGTGCCCTGCACAGCCAAGGGAACCGCTGTATTTATAGAATTCTCAACTTTGCTATTTTGTATCTCATTCGATATTGTTGTAGATGCTGACACTAACCCCTCATTAAAATTCCCCAATGCACGGACTGTAAACACTTCGTAGAACCCTGTTATTTACATAACATAGACACTCTGTAGAACTATTCAACTTAAATCCCTCTGTTGCTTTTTTACATTGCTTTTTCCATCCCCTCCGCATACTACATATCCTAGGGCTGTTTTAAAGTGGACGTATCACACTAAGACAAGTTTAGTTTGTTTTGCAGGGAATTAAAAGCTGCCTATATATTGTACGAGACACTTTTCTGTAAAATAAATAATTTTTTGAGAAAGTAACGTTTATATTTTGATGCCACAGTTCATTTCAATTGCACAGTAGGTCAAAGGTATTAATCACTGTCCTGTCAGAGACCACACACTAGGGTCTTTCTGTCTACATTCATTCATAATTCAATGGGGGAGATGCACTAAGGCATGATAAACAGATGATAAAGAGGAGATGACTTCTCCAGTGATATCACTTCTCCAGTTCCTATGTTATTCTATGGATCCTATGCACTAAGATCTCCAAAACTGGAGAGATCTTGGTGCATTGGCTCCATAGAATGACACAGCTGGAATAACTGGAGAAGTGATATCACTGGAGAAATCATCTCCACTTTATCACCTCTTTATCACACCTTAGTGACTCTCCCCCAACGTGTGGTCCAACAGAAGCAGATTATCATAAAAGGCTACCAACAACTAAAGTTTAATTTCTCAAAGACAATGTTATTACAGGAAAATGTCTCATACAATATACAAACATATTTTAATTCTCTTTACAATTAACTAAGCATATGTTCTGGCAGTGGTGACCGTAGAAATTTTTCCGGGGCGGGGGGCAAAGCTATAATATGACCCCCAGGCCAGCCCCTTTGTTTAACCCCTTAATGATCGGCGCGGTCAGTTAAGGACCACGGAGCATTTTTTTTTATTGCTCCTTCTGGTTCCGGACTCCCTGAACGGCGTGCAGCCGCAGGGGGAGCCCGGAATGCCATGACGGTCATAGTACGTCATGGGTCGTTCAGTCATATCGACCCTTGACGTACTATGACCGTCAAGGGTCGTTAAGGGGTTAAATGGAGGTGGTAATTTGTAGGGCTCCTCCTTGCCACCCCCTCCGGATGCCCATGTGTTCTGGTGACAAGCCCAGTCTAACTGCATATACATACTTTGCAATGCATTGAACACCCCACTGGTCCATGAGGGGTTAATAAAGTAGGCAGCTCAGGTCCCACTGGTGGAAGGGGCCCCCACAGTCAAGGAAAGTCCTGTCATACAATACAAATTAGAACCCTTTACATCTCCCTCTCACTGAGGAGCAGGCCGGGACACACAATATAGTCAGCTCGAGGTGTGAAAACTCAGTATTTCTTTCAATGATGGCACACAATATTTATGAAACTAAATAGAAGCTCAAAACTGTGTAACAATAATGGAAATTCGAGTGGAAGTAGGAGTGGAAGTTTGAGTAGTTATTACTACTACAGCTTGGATGTTTTGCAATGCTTTCGAGACACATCTAGCATCAAGGGGTTAAATAGGCCTGCCACTTTAAATGTTTCCACAGACTCAGTAAAACCAATCCCTATCCATGTACTCATTCTTGTAACTTATAATAAGTATCCATATCCCCATACCCAGGAACTCTCTGGACCTGCCCTGGTGACTCTTGTTATGAGAGTGCATTACCGGGTCTCCGGGACAGAGGCCAATTCTCTGGATGTGGGGAGTTTGCTTTAAAACTCTGCCCACTTATGTTCCTTCCCACCCAGTTCCTCCCACTTTTCCTTCTTCCCCACCCAGCTCCTCTCACTTCCTGCCCACTTGTGTGATGCACTGGAAAGCCCCAGCCCCGCTCACAGGTAAACCACGCCCCACTCCCCAGCGACTTCAGAAGAGTCCCATTCTGGGGACTCCACAAATGAGAGTTCCCAGGTATGAGTATCAGGTTTCCAGATATCCCATATATCCCTTCCTATAACTCCTCATATTGCTCCATTCAACCCTCATCATAACTCCTCCTATCCTATATAATAATTTGCTAAATTGTGTGTAACGCCACGACATGCGCAGTAGACACTGCTGCGCGTGCTGCAGTCATGAGCAGTAGAGACTGCCCGCGCCGCGGCTGATACAGAGCTGGGCACTCCGAAGGAGCGTCCAGCTCTGTATCAGCAGTGGCGCAGGCAGTCTCTGCTGCGCGTGACTGCCCCGCGACTGGGTGGCAGTGGCACTGTGGCTCGTGTAACGGGCTGTTCAACTAGTCTTATATAATAACTAGTTGAAGAGCCCATTACACAGGCCACGGTGCCACTGGCAGCTGGTTGCGGGGCAGTCATGTGCAGTAGAGACTGCCCGTGCCACGGTTGATGCAGAGCGGGACTGCAGCACGAGCAGCAGTCTCTACTGCGCATGACTGCGGCGTTACGCACATTTTAGCAAATTATTATATAGGATTCGCTAGGATGTTTGTCAGAAGCTGTCATGCGCAGTAGAGACTGCCCTAACGAGCCGCGGCTGATACGGAGCGGGGCAGGCACGTGCACACATAGACACCAAGGGGGGCTTGAGCACCTGCCCTTTTTGTCCAAAGTACCCTTGTGCCCTTTTAACAAAAAAAAGAATATAATAATAATTATGAGAAGTGCCCTTTTTTTCATTTGAGCCCCCGCCCCCCAAAATGTCTGTGCGCGTCCCTGGAGCGAGGCACTCCAAATTCAGACCGGAGTCCGCTCTGTGCACCTTCCTGTGACTGCTATGTGAGCAGAGAGGCTCCGGGCACCAGCCGAGGCTGCTGGGTGGTACTGTGGCCCATGTACACGGGCTTTAAAACTAGTTGCTTCATATTTACACACTCTATCATTCCTTTAACTGCTTCATATAATGCATATTGTTCCATACACCTCTTTGTTTACCCATTTAACTCCTCCTTGTAACTCATCCTTATTGCTTAGCATAACCTCTGTCTATCTCCTCTTATTTCTCCATAAAACCCATCTGTATATATGTTCCTATTGCCCCATATAACTTTTCCTTGTAACTCCTTTTATTTCTTTATATAGCTTCTCCCATTGCTCATTATAACTCCTCCTATTTTCCATATAGCCCCTCCCTATAGCCCCTCTTATTGCTTCTTATAACGCTGTCTATTGTCCCCTATAATTCTTTCTTTGTCCATATAACCTTTCCCTTTAACTCCCAATAGTTTATTCCTATAACTTCTCCTGGGTTTCCATATAGCCTCACCCTACAAGTTACAACCTCTCCTAGTGTTCCATGACCCTATAACTTCTGTGATTGCTCTATAAAACGCTCTCCCTCTGATTACTCCCTATAACTCCAGCTTTTCCCCTATAACTCCTTCCATAATCCATATAACTCATCCTAGTGGATCTCTCTCCCTCAATGTCTCTCCCTCTCATTCTCTTTCCCCGTCTATCTCCAACTCTCTTTCTCAATCTCTCTCTCTCCCTCTCAAGCTCTCTCTCATTCTCAAACTCCCTCTCAAACTCTCTCTTTCTCAAGTTCTCTCTCTCTCTCACACTCTCCCTTCCTCCCTCTCTATGTATTGAAATCATTTGTTTGACCTCCAACTTTTGGGAACTTCAAAACCCATCATTCTCAACCTTCCATTGAAAATATTCTAGGGGGGGGCAAAGCCATTATATGACCCCCATCCAGCCCCTTTGTATATATGGAGAGGGTAATTGTAGAGGGGGGCTATGTCTCCCCTCTGGATGCCCATGATGGGTCCAGTAGTTGAATACCCCAGATATAACTCAACCTATTGCTCCAATAACTCTACCAACAGCTCTGTATAACTCATTCCACTTTACCTAATCCCTCCATAAAAGTACATCTTTCCTCCTATTACTATATTTATATATATATATATATATATATATATATATATATATATATATATATATATATACTATCCCTTTACCAGCTCCCATTCCTATATAGCCTGCCCTTATAACACCTCATATTTATTGCTGTACAAACCATCCCTCAAGCTTCTCCTACTGCTGTGCCTAATCCATCCTAAAACAACTCTAGCTGCATCTGAGCAATACCAGTATCACTGTCTGACTCCCAGCCAGCAGATTCATGTCCGCTCCGAGTCTCTGCCTCGCGCTTGGCTCCTGACACACAGACCTCTTTGTCCCTTTTGATGGTTGTGGAGACACTTTCTCTGCACCACGAGATAGGCAGTAAGTGGAAGCGTAACTGTAATTTATAATATACCTGCTCTGCAGAACATCAACCCAACCACAACCTTTCTTTTCTGATTTTCCTGGCCAGAGGTAACAGGACACTCAGTGTTACTTAAACTTCTGACCTTCCCCAAAGTCTTTATGGGCCATATTCAATAAGATAAAGAGGGGAAAGTCTGCAGCAAACCAACTGTACCATAGGGGACAAATAAAAATCCCACTGCTTGAAATCTACTTTTAACCACTTGAATGCTAAAGGATGCCACACAAGCATTGCTTTACTTTGCTTCTTTGAAAACACTTAGAAAAAAATGTAAAATAATGTGCTTGGGACGTAAAAGTTCAAAGGAAAAATATTGTATTAAGGGAACTGTAATGTCAGAGACAACATTTCTAATGCCGTAAAGGAAGGCAGGCAATTTAACAAAGCAGTGGGGAATGCAAGCAGGGTGCTGGGTTGTACAGCTAAGGGCATTAGTAGCAGGAAAAGGGAAGTGGTCATGTCACTCTACAGAGCTCTAGATAGACCTCACCTAGAGTATTGTGTACAGTATTGGAGACCCCATCTCCAGAAGGATATAGATATTCTAGAGAAAATTCAGAGAAGGGCTAATAAAATTGAGACTTATTTAAAGGAAAAGACATATCAGGATAGACTAAAGGATCTGAACATGTATAGCTTGGAGGAGAGACGAGAGAGAGGGGATATGATAGAAACATTCAAATACATGAAGGGATTCAACAAAGTGCAGGATGGAAGTACATTTTAAAGGAGTAAAAATGTTAGGACAAGAGGCCGTAGTCTAAAATTAGAGGGACACAGGTTAGATGTAATGTACACAGGTTTTACTTCACTGAGAGGGTAGTAGATAAGTGGAATAGCCTACCAGCAGAAGTGGTAGAGGTTAATACAGTGAGGGGATGTAAGCATGCATGGGTTAGGCATAAAGCTCATAAGAGAAGACCAAGGACCAAATAAGGTTTGAGGTTTTTACAGTAGGAAAATGGGTGACTAGATGGGCCGAATGGTTCTTATCTGCAGTCAAATTCTATGTCTCTATGTTTTACTTGAGTAAAATGTGTACAGCACATGGTCTTATCGATAAACACAAAGTGGAGTAATTCAGGGATAAATCTACTGCACTGCAGGGGAGAATCAAACATTATAATTAATTTAAAGGGGATTTTTAACCACCTAAACCCTATAGAGGTCTCCAACACATTTATTTGTGCCCTACAGTGCAGATGGCTTGATCCAATATTTCACTAGTGCACCTTTATACATAAGGCCCCCTGGACTATATCCATAACCATACCTGTGACCTCTCCTTATCTGAGATGGAGACTCCGGTTTTTATTCTCAGGTCTCAATGCGTTCCCTTGTAACTCCGCCCACTTCACTAGCAGTTCCGGTCACTCTCCGCCCAGTTCGTCCCATTCTCCACCCATTTTAAGGTCAAAACGCTACCTCCCCTTCTCTCAGTCCACCCACTCACTCAAACCCACCCATTCTATAATGCAAATTGAGTCATTTGGACACTCCTACCCTAGATCTTAGCCGACCTTCTGAGGCTTCGAACAAGAAGGTTCCCAGGTATGTCAATAAGCTACAGAGGTGCAGTTTTGGAGCAAATCAAGTGCACTAATTCTCCTACGTCCCACTGATTTAAATGGGGCTTTTAAACCCTTGATGTTAGAAATGTTTCCATCATATTTAATTTCATTATATCAGGGTAAATTGTCATGGATTCAATTAAAGGAGAAGTATACCTAATGATAATAACCTTCCACGTACCATAATATAGACAAAAAAAATCATAATGGCTCTGATGAATTTTGCCCTTGTGCCTTTGTTCAAGACATACCATCTTCAATCAGACCTGCATGTCAGGTCCATGGAGGCGGCCATGACTGTTGCTGGCAGTTTTTTTTTTAAAGGGATAGTAATAGTACTTCCACTGCTGAAAGGTGTTTCATTCAAAAGTTATTAATTTTTAAAGTTGAATTTTTTAGGTGCAATATCACAGTGGCCTGAAATTGTACAGTGGCGCTGTTGCTACATCGTCCTATGGACAGCTCTGGTCCCGGGACCATAAATCTCCATAGGATGGTGTAGCAACAGCGCCACTGTACAATTTCAGGTCACTGTGATATTGCACCTAAAAAATTCAACTTTGAAAATTAATAACTTTTGAATGAAACACCTTTCAGCAGTGGGAGTACTCTTGTTTTACTGAGGGGGATAAACCCTATAACATATATTTTTTTACATTTTAAGTATTACTATCCCTTTAAACTGAAGTAGGCAGAATGCTTAAAGCTATTTACCCCTTTAAGGACCAGAGAAGTGCTAACACACTGCAAAGCTCTGCATTGATCAACCCTGCTTCTTAAAGGTTTAAGACTACAAGTGGGAGGTGTTTGCGCCTTGTAGCCCTGCTAGCAACTATCACCTCCTCTGTGGACTTGACATCCAGGACTGAGTTATCTATTGCACCAAGGATTAAAGAAAAAATTCAGAGAGGCCCTTTTGTAAATCTGTATGAACCAGAATGGGAACCAAAAAGTAATATCTATCTATATCCGCTAAGAAGGACTTTGTGGCCTGGTTCATGAATAGCCTTGACTGATTTATGTGTGGGGGTCATCATCAAGTCTTTTTAACCCCTTGGATGCTAGAGAGTTCTCTAACAAATTGCTTCGTAATGTGTTGGACACCTCCCTCTGCCATCCGAGGGGCTAAAATGCAATTATCATAGTTTTACTAAGTCTGCTCTATGGAATTATATTCAATGCCTTGAATACCTCTATGGAACTCAAAGAGTTAATAAGGAAGGAAAATCCTATTGGTCACTATGAGTCAATTCTGTGTGAATCAATTACCCCAAATTAATCTATAATTAGTACTGATATCAATGATACTTTGGATGCAGAGGTGATTCATTTTGCAGGACTAAAGGTCCCCAAACTCAAGGACATCAGTGGTTAGGGGTTGAGTCGTGCCTCTATGGACAGGATACCAATACTAGACATATTTGCCTCCTCTGATGACAGAGGCTTTCTGTCTGTAAGCTGGAGCTCTCTCTGGCCAATGAGATCACTCCAGCTTACAAGAAGAAAGCCTCTGTCATCGTAGGAGGCTGGTTTGAAGGAGGGGAGCAGAGGAAGAGTGACAGACGGCGGCACAGAGCTGGTAACCGCAGTCTGTCCATAAGTAGGGCACAGAGCAGCATTTATTTGATTTATTTCAGCAAAATACCTGTAAAAATTCAATAACAGCGCAAAATGACAAAAGAGAGAACTAAAAATGTTCTAAGTGTAGATATTTATTAATAAAAACAATGCAATAAAAAATTAGGTATTTCACTCACATTTGCCCTTCTTGGGCTTTATGCACATCACTGGGTCTTTCCACCGTTAGCCAGCGTTCTGCTCTGTCTTGATTTCCTACCCGTATCTCCTGGTCCTCTTCGCTCCTGGGGGTTGATCTTTATTTAATCTAGGTGGAATAGCATGCGCTTTACAATACAGTCACAATGAAGTTATAAAGTTCCCACCGTAGATTAGGGGATGCAGTTGGAATGTACTGGTGTTTCTGAGGCTACAAAATGGCTGACTCGCGCAAAGGTTTTCGCAGAATCCCTTCTGCTTCCTCAGCGGCATACCTGGTATGCCCCTGAGGAAACAGAAGGGATTCTGAGAAAAAGTTTGAGCCAGTCTGTAGTTCTAACAGACAACGGGTCTTTCTCCACGCCCACAGTGGGTATTCTCCGCTCCACCCCTTACCTGAGTATCCCGTGACTTTGATAGATTTTGAGTCGCTGTCACATCTAGAAGGGAGCCGATGCACGAGGCAGCCATTTTTTGCCTCAGAAACACCAGTACATTCCAGCTGCATCCCCCAATCTACGGCTGCTAAAGTCAGTCATTAATCACAGTGATTTTGAATCCTTGTCTTTTTTTCACTTGATTATTTGATACCAAGAGTATAATACGGGGAATTTTTTCCGTGTTATAGATTTTGGTACTTATGGGGTTAATTTGTTACATCTACGGCTGGTAAAGTCAGTCATTAATCACAGTGATTTTGAATCCTATATTTGGAAGCTTATTGGTTGATTAATTAACTGATTTACCTATCAAAATACTTTTAGTGTTGGACTTATATGTATAAGATCAACGGTTGTTCAGTATGATCTGTGATAGCCTCCTGATGAAATGGTCTGTGGATCAGATGAGGGTGTGTAGGCAATATTTTACTAGTGTATGCATTTTTTATTTTATATAGTATATATTTTTTAGTATACAGTGCATTGTATTTTGGAATAAAATAATAATTTTATTGATTCAATACGTCCAGACCTGGGTCCTTTGATTCATTGGATTGTACAACTATCTGCAGTGCCGAGCGGTGTGAGGTCTGTGTGGGGAGGACCAGCATGCTTTGTCCCCACAAGCTTTAAGACCGGTAGTAAGTTAATCCACTCCGGTCTATAACGTCTTAAAGTAAGTACACGGATTCATTACAAGTTCATTTTGATGCTATAGAGAATAGTACAAGATACATTAGCGCTTTCCTTTTGTGTTTCTTCTCATTTTACCAGCTAGTCACTACATATACTAACTATTGACACCAACGTGTATAGGGGTGATAGATCCCCTATAACCCCTTAACGACCCTTGACGGTCATAGTACGTCAAGGGTCGATTTGACTTAACGACCGATGACGTACTATGACCGTCATCGAGTTCCGGGCTCCCCCCGCGGCTGCACGCCGTTCGGGGTGTCCGGAACGCAATGGAGCAAAAAAAAAATTTTGCTCCGTGGTCGTTGAGTCGCGTCTTCGGCCGGATTTCCCGGTCCTTAAGGGGTTAAACTTGCTTTCATAGAGTGGACATTAATTATCATCAAACATGATAATGGTATTTTATTCTCTTGGATGCTAGGTCTCCAACTCACTAAGAAACAAAGAGATGAAGACCTGTCTAGCATTCAAAGAGTTAACCCTGTGAGCGTCAGAGGAGCACCCAAAGCATTGCAAAGCAATGCATTGCGTACCCCTCTGGCACTCAAAGGATTAAAACACTTTGGGGACACACACACGTATACACACGTATAATCACACGCACGAATCTGTCATGATTATTCATGTCCTTGTTTATGTTTTGCGGACATAGAAGTTGATTTTTTAGTAAGCTTTTTAAGCTTTTAGTAAGATTTTTTTAGTAAGCTCATTTCAGTCCAGATAAAATTTGTAGTCCTTAATTGGATCCGTGACAATTTCCTTTGATATAATTACAGGAAATTTTTTTTGCGGTCCACAGTTCTGCAGGGGTATGAAATGTCCCGATCCGCACATCTTTCAACGGCAGTGGTGAAATCTCAGTTACTAAACCGTTCATGCTCTCCAATTAGGAGCCAGAACATTACTGTTCTTCAACTTCTATAAAAATAAATAGATCCACAAATGAACACTTGTTCTGACAACAGAGGTATAGCCTGGAACGGACTTATTTACTAGTGTTTAACCCTTTGTGTGCCAGGGAGGTGTTCAAAGCATTAGAACTTAATGTGTTGGATACTTCTCTGATATTTGAAGGTTAAAGGGATAGTATTGTCAGCGCTCTAGCTGACTGTAGGGGAATCTGGACCCGGGACCGTTGGAGGCTCTTCAGCAGACCCGAGATCACGATAGAAAAGAATAACTACTTCATTGAAATGGTCTACAAAGTGTGCTTGCAAACCAAGCATACTTTTTAGACCGTTCCAGTGAAGTAGTTCTTTCTCTCTTTCTTTCTTTCCCGAGATCTCGGCTCTGCTGAAGAGCCTCTGATGGTCCAGAGACCGGATTCCCCTGCAGTCAGCTAGTGCGCTGACATCAGGGAAAGGGGGAGGGAGGGGGGAACTTTACTGCCGAATATCTCTCAAACCATAAAGGTTTGAGAGATGGGACTAGGGGCATTTAGCTTAATTTTTAAATAGCTGCAATATTTGTTTTTATAAAACGTTGACAATACTATCCCTTTAAAGGGGAACTATCAGCCCAAATAAAGTCCCCCCCAATAATTAGTCATATAGCGATAAGCTTACCAATAGTCATATTATCCAGCATAATTACCGCATTAGTCAGAAATCCTACTTCTGCCGAGTCTGATGGCCATACCTGGGAACTTCAAAGTGTTGTCTCCCCAGAGGGGAGGCCTGTGATGCCGAAGGGGTGAGAAAAATTACGCGAATCAAGTCAAAAAGGGGAAAGGCTTAATGTGAGTGGGGGGGCAGGGCTTAACAGGGGTATATATATAAGATCTGCAATACGTTGGCGATCTCTCTAGCAACCAAGGAGTTAAAGTGTTTTTCATTCTTGCTTGTTATAGGCCAGGGATATTTTCTGTGCTAGGAAACAAAACTGTGGAAGGGACCGGTCAGGGTCATGTGAGGAGTGGGGGTGGCAGTGGGCGGAGCTACAGACACCTAGATTGCTTTTGCCTAGGAGAGAATGGGATGTAAATGCAGACTGCCTCTGGTCTTAAATCCTTAAAGGAAATCAATGCTAAAATAAAGGTGGCTCTTACATGAAACATGTAATAGGGGAATCCAGCATTGGACCCCTTGCTCACAGTGCTTAGAGAGATCAGCTACACCTCACTGACGAGGCCCAACAAGGCCGAAAAGTATGTCTGGGGTTGGCTGCTACTCTTGTTCAGAGAGGAATTGCCTGGCATTTTGTGGCTGGACTGCTGTTATGGTAGGATCAGTATGATATGCTTTAGGATATTTCCTCTCTGTGAAGGACACTAGTGGGCTGAAGTAGACTGCACCCTGGGTAGGACACCACTCCTAGAGAGCCTGCAAATTTGTATTGCAGGTTCTATCCCAGTTGAGCGTCTCTGACACCTAGTTTACATATGCAAATTATCCTTGGGATTAGTCACCCCAAGGGTAATAAGGGAATCCAGTATTGAACCCCTTGCTCAGAGAGATCAGCCTAGAGAGATCAACTACACCTCACTGACGAGGTCCAACAAGGAGAAACGTACGTCTGGGGTTGGCTGCTACTCTTGTTCAGAGAGGAATTGCCTGACATTTCGTGGTTGGACTGCTGATTTGGCAGGACCAGTATGCTGTGTTTTAGGATATTTAGTCTCTGTGAAACACACTAGTGGGCTAAAACAGACTGCACCCTGGGTAGGACACCACTCCTAGAGAGACTGCAAATTTCTACTGCAGGCTCTTTCCTAGTTAAGCATCTCTGACTCTTAGTTTACATCTTACATGAAACAGCCAGGGTTTTTTGAGGGATCAGATAGTAAAATGGGTGGGTGCAAGGCACCTCCAGGCTTTAAAGAGAAAATATTGTATAATATGTAAAATATATATTGTAGGACTTTTTCTTCTGTGTAAGACAATGCTTCATTCAAAAGTTATTATAACTCAGACTTCCATTTCTTTAGGAGCAGTGATTCTACTGAACAAAATTGTCCACTACACAGTAGCAAAAATGTGATACAAAAACTGCAACTTTATTCTTCTGGTTAAAACTTCCTTTTTATCAGAAGAATAAAGTTTCCATTTTTGTATCACTTCTCTGCTACCGTGTTGTGGGGGATTTCGTTCTTGTTTCCGAGTACAGAGGGAGAGCCTCCTTTATCCAACACTAGTTCCATAAAACAAAGAGGCAAAGGTATCTGATGATGAACATAGCCGGGTAAGTGAAGTTCCCATATGCCCTATTTTATATATTGTTACACTTTTTTAACAGTGGTGTGGTGCATGTGAATGATACCTAGGGGCGTTAAAGAGCGATAAAGTGGAGATGACTTCTCCAGTGATATCACGTTATTCTGTGAGGCCAACACTCTAAGAATTCTCAAGTGGGAGAGATCTTATAGTGCATTGGCTCCATACAATAACATAGATATTGGAGAAGTGATTTCACTGGATAAGTCATCTCTGCTTTATCACCTCTTTGGTCACCCCTTAGTGCATAACTACCCTGGAGCTGTCTTTTCTGCTAAATTCATTGATTTCATGGCCTGACATTTTAGCGTAGGGCTGTTCTTGTTTCTCCTTGTTGATGACTTCTGTTGTGGGCAATAGCTGTAGCTTCCACCCTATAACAGCAGATCATGGAATGGAACTGTATGTCTCCCAAAATACAGGTCTGAACTGTAATGCATTGGGCATTCCTCTGGCATTCAAAGAGTTAAGAAATCTTTCAGGTTTGGGGTTAAAGCTGTTTTAATCATCAAGAAAGGGACTACGATATATATCTCCATATTATGCAATACTTCCCCTTTCATTTTTCATGTGCTCATTCTTTAAAGGGATAGTAATGTTTCACAAAAACAGCAGCTCCAATTAATCTTCATAGTATTTGGGCTATGGAGGGTGTTATTTCAATACTGTCAGAGTTGTAGTTCAAGAGTAATTGAATGATAAAGTATCCCCCTTCCTCCCCTTTTACCTAGTGTAAGCCCCCTCCCCTCAGATGTAGAATCTGGTCCCGGGACCAGTCGGATCACAGCAAGGGACAATCTTCTTACTGTGAGAACAATGAAAACCCTGTCCCCCTTGACAGGTTGTTTCTTATGCTCACTGAAGATTGTCCCATTCTACAATCCAAACAGACAGTCTTGCTGTTCTGAGGTGAGCAGTGTTACATCAGTAAAAGGAGTGGGAGGGGGATACTTTATCATTCAATTACTCTTGAACTACAACTCTGACAGTCTTGAAATAACACTCTCCAAAGTCCAAATACTATGAAGATTAATTGGAGCTGCTTTTATTGTGTAACTATCCCTTTAAAGTGAGGGACCAATGGATGTGTTGCATGTGTGTTCAAAAAGGGTTGGCTAAGGCATAACAGTGGTTATTTCACTGATATGAAGAGGTATATTTTAGTATCACAGATATGCATATCATACATTCTTCATACCTGGGAATTCTCAGGGGTTAACGTAAATCTTAAGGCCATATGTCCAAAAGAAAAGTGGAGGAGTTCTGGAGCAAACCAAGGGCACTACAAGGGAAAACTAAAAATTAAAAAAAAAAATCACATTGATTTAAATGGGGATTTGAATCCTTTGAATGCTAGAGTGATCTGTAAGGCATTACAAAGCAATTCCTTGGAGACATCTCTAGCATTCAAAGGTTTAAAACCCCATTAAAATCAATGGGGATTTTTAGCTCTTCCCTACAGTGCAACTGGTTTGTTCCAGAGCTTCTCCACTTTTCTTTTGAACATGCGGCCCTTAGGATCTGCACCAGTTTACCGCTCCTTCCATCTCTTTACTACTGTTCCCATGAGGAAGATTGAGCTGCGAGACTCAGAAGTATCATGGTTCATTCTTGTTGGGGTGAGCACAGAGCCCTAATTGGCTTTAGAGAAGAGCTTCCAAGTCCGACACTAGAAGCCTATAGGTTCTATACTTGCAAAGCTTGTGGTTTTAACCCCTTAACGACCCTTGACGGTCATAGTACGTCAAGGGTCGATTTGACTTAACGACCGATGACGTATTATGATCGTCATCAAGTTTCGGACTCCCCCCGCGGCTGCATGCCGTTCGGGGAGTCCGGAACGCAACGGAGCAATAAAAAAAAAATTGCTCCTTGGTCGTTAAGTCATGTCTGCTTCCGGATTCCCCGGTCGTTAAGGGGATAAGGTGCAGATTTCCAAGTTATGTTGCTACCCATAGCCAGCCAAGCAGGTCAATTCCCCACTACACCGCTGACAGGAGACATTTTCGGGCTGCACAGTACAACCCTGGACTTTTTTACTACATCTGTTCACATGGAAGTAAATTTAGAAAAACATGATTATTGCCTTTTAAAGTTATCTTCATATGGGTGCTGTGAACAGGTCTACATCGGAGAACTGTTCAAGATAGTTAAATAGTTGACGAGGCTGAAAAAAGACATGTGTCCAGCCCATGCCAATAACACCCCTAAGCCATTTCCAGTGTATCCCCAAATGGGTAAAGATGCCAATGTTAATTATATCCTTGTCTTTGCATTCCCCCAGCTATCCCATCATTGGTGGTGACCAAGGATTGGCTCACCTAGGCATCAGAGAAACACGATTGGCTGATGCTCATGTGAACCATAATTTATTGGATTGTTGTGATGTTCATCACATTGATCCAGTCATCCATGTGAATGATCTACTTGGTGAACCCACAGGCTGCATTGCAGATCTGCTGCAATTTCTTTGCACTGAATGCATTAGTTTCAGGAAACTGTGTTCTGACTGTGTCATGTGCTAATATGTTCATATGAATCCGGCCTAAGGCTAGATTATTAAGCAGCCATTTATCAGGGAACACTTACCAGGAATTTGAATCTGATAATAATTTGATTCTTAATTGGGACTAGGTTACAGTCAATATAATGAGAGATCTTAGAGGAAAACAAACAGTGAAACCCTTACATTTTTCTCAGGTCCACTGCTAGTTACAGAACCACACATACATTGTCTGACACTCCAGCCTGGTTTCATTATCCACTGGTAGACACAGAACCCCGCACATATACTGTCTGACACCCCAGCCTTATTCAGCTGTTCACTGGTAGTCACAAAATCAGACATATGCTGAAACCCTTGCCTTGTTCCATTGTCCACTGGTATTCCCGGAACCACACATACTCTACCTGACATCCTATCCTTGATGGTAGTCAGAAAGCCACACATACACTGTCTGCCATCTCAGCCTTGTTTCACTGTTCACTGGCAGTAACAGAACAACACACATTCTGTCTAACCCCTGGCCTTGTTTCACTGCACACTAAAAGTCACAGAACCACACATACCCCGTCTAACATCCCAGTCATGTTCCACTCTCCGTTCGTAGTCATAGGACCACACCACATAATGTACATGTGTTCTGTCCAACCCCTTGTACCTTTTCAGTGACCTTGGGGTTCAGCTGTACGCAGTTTGGTAACTAATGTCATAGTGTAGGGTTCCCTTGTAAGTTCTATTAACAGGTCTGTTTTCTTTATATGTGAGTGTTTCGAATGGACCTAAGAGCCAGTCTTGAACAGTGACTGAATGAAGTATGGAGGTATACTCATGGGACATGAATGAGCGAGAGTTGTTTACTCAGAAATAGGTCGTTTTGGTCTATAAACTAAGAGGAAGGTCTATTTTATAGACCGAAATGTTGACCTAATTTTGATTTGCACATGCAAGTCCCATGAGGGCGTCTTTGTAGTTCTTTCTTTCATTCGCTTCTATTAAGGTATGGAAACGTTCACATATATCTCTGTGGAATGTTACAATATACTATTCCATGTGATAGCAAGCTGTAATTTAGCAGTAGTGCTTCGTTAACTTAAAAATGTAAATGGTATATGTCATACAACACGGCCTGTTTATCCCTTTGAATGCCAGTCTGGCCATTGCACATCCTTCTGGAACTCAAAAGTGCCATATCTATGAAGACAAAAGTGGAGCAATCTTGGGGAAATCGAACCTTACCATGGAGACCCAATAAAATTCCCCAATGATTTAAATGGGGCTATTAACTCACTGAAATCTAGAGAGGTCTCCAATACATTTATCGTCCATTTCTGGTGTATCAAGCACTTTGTGATGGACCATACTTCATATAATTTGTATATGTGTAGTGCTTGCATAGCATCACAGTGCATTGGATACCCCCCTGGTGCTCAAAGGATTAAAGGAGACCTATTTTCTTGGAATAAACAACCTACCTGGGCAGGGGTCCTTCATACAGCAGTCATATATCTAATTAACGTCATATGCATTTTGACTTTTATGTAGTCTACAACTTGATCAGGAACATATTTCTGCAATGAATATGTTTATATGGCCTTTTAGAATCTTGGCTGGGGTTCTTTCTCTAAGGCTTTAACCAGCCACACTCATGATTCTTAAGGATCATGCAAACAGAACACATTCAAATGTATTTTGTTCAGTTATAGTCTACAGCAGATTTTAAACTAAAACATAGTTATAACCAACTGCAGTTTGAATGATGCTTACCTAGGTAAGTCCTTCTGCTAAATAAATTAAGAGCCACTGACTCAAAGTGAATAGTTTCCATTTAATGTAAATGTATTATCTAATGGAAGATAGAAACTTCAGGACTAAACAGCAAGCACTGCATCACTAGAGATAATGTTTCCATCTCCAGCTGTTGGACTACAAATCTAATCTCCATTCAGATGGCAGTAGCTACAGCATACCTCCCAAGTGTCCCTCTTTAGGAGGGACAGTCCCTCTTTTAGACCCAAATCCCTCTGTCCCTCTTTCACACCCTGATATCCCTCTTTTTAGGACATCAGTCTTTGTGGTGTGTATATAAATGTATCAAATTACTCTACAGCAATAAAACTCACATTATTGTTTGTTTAAACCCTTTGAGTGCCAGAGGGGTACGGAATGCATGGCTTTGCAATGCATTCCGTAACCCTCTGGCACTTAAAGTGTTAACGTGTGATAAAGAGGTGATAACTTCTACAGTGATATCACTTCTCCATTTCCTATGTTATTCTATGGAACCTATGCACTAAGATTTCTCCTACTTTGGAGAACGTAGTTCATAGGATTTATAGAATTACATAAATGGAGAAGGGACATCACTGGAGAAGTTATCACCATGTTATTAGCTCTTTATCACACATTACTGCATAACCCCTGAGGCGTAGTCCAACAACAGCTAGAGAGTCCAGTGTTGCCCACCCCTGCTTTAGGGCTGCAATGGTTACTATGCAGTGTTACAGTATGCATCTTTCGTACATGAATGGCATTAAAGAACTCTATTACCTCCTAATATTATTATTATTATACTCTATTCATATAGCACCAACTTAGTCCACAGAGCTGTACAATAGGGAATAGACATACAGAGATATTAAACAGTACAAATGCAACATAGAAAACAAAAGGACCAGAGGACCCTGCTCATGACAGGTTACAGTCTAAATAAAGGTAGGTAGGACACAGAAGAAGTAAGTGTTATGGGGTGGAGGTGCTTCCTGTCACATGAACTACGGGTCAGTGGGTGGAGAAAGAAGTTCTTTTGAGTGCAGTGGTCCAGGCAAGTAGTGGTTCTGTCTGGGAGAACACGGCTCTGTGAACAATAAGTCATAATAGGGTAGTAGGTGGGAGAGGGATTTTAGAAGGGAATGAGAGTGAGCAGAAGTTGGACAGGCTGTTGGTCTGGCCTTGCTCATAATAGTTATGGAGGTAATTGAAGAGGCGAGTTTTCAGGAAACATCTGAAGATCTGAAGGCTGGGGGAGAGCCTGATGGGACGGGGGAGGGAATTCCAGATGTCAGGTGCAGCACAGGAGAAGTCCTCTAGGTGGGAATAGGAGGAAATAATAAGAGTTGCAGAGACAGAAGATGGTCCTGTGCAGAGAGAAGATGGGGAGTGGGAAAGTGTTTGGAAATGAGAGATGAAACATAAGTGGTGCAGTGTTAGTAAGGGCTCTGTAATAATAAACCCTCACTTACCTTACTATGCCCAGACAATCCTTAAATCATCAATCAGCCCTGGATGTTATGCCCATGGAAGTGAACATGACAGTTGATAGCTGGTGTACTGGACCTCAGACTGACCACTGTTTGGTCTTTATATCGAAGCAGGCAGAGCGAGTGAGCTGCAAGGGATTACAACATGCAGTGGTGGAGTATGAGGTCCAGTAGTCCTGATAGTAAGAATCATGTCCATTTCCACTGACGTGACAACCAGGACACATTAAAAATATTATTGCTTTAAAAAGGTGCAAGAGAAAATACCTGAAGGTCATTAAGAGTTTCTGGCCCCCATAGTAAGGTAGTGGAGGTTATTGTTAGGAGGTTTTAATGATTAGTCAAAGGGGATCTATCACCCCTATAGATGTTGGGCTAAATAGTTTATCTAGCAACTAGCTGGGATACATTTTCTTTTTATAATAACATCATTATTTTGCTGAATTTAATCCAGTAAATATTGCCCTGCACCCTACTTTCGTTCAGACTGAAGTTACCAGCTCTGTAACGCAGTCTGTCACTCTCCCTCTGTTCCCCCCCTTGACCCAGCCTCCTCCGATGATAGAGGATATCTCCTTTTAAGCTGGAGTGCTCTCATTGGCCAGATAGCGCTCCAGGTTACATGCAGAAAGCCTCCGTCATCGGAGGAGACTGGATAGAATGAGGGGAGCAGAGGCAGAGTGACAGACTGCTGTACAGAGCTGGTAACCGCAGTATGAACGGACATAGGGCGCAGGGCAATATTTACTGGATTAAATTCAGCAAAATAGTGATGTTATTAGAAAATGAAAGCGTATCCCAGCTAGTCACTACATAAACTAACTATTTAGCCCAACATATATAGGGGTAGTAGATCCCCTTTAAAGCTGAACTACCACCATAGGTAAAGTCGCCCTGCAATAATTAGGCAGGTGGTGACTAGGTTAATAATAGTTATATTACCTCTCAGACTCACAAGATTTTACAGAAATCCTTAATCTTCTGAGACCGGAAGCCAGGCATAAGTGCAGACATCTTGTCTGTGCGCCTGCGCCGTCAGTCCTGGTCTCCCTTCAGAAGCATTGCACTGTCCCGAAAGGCACCAGAAGGAAAGAACACGGCCGTCAGTCTCAGAAGATTAAGGATTTCTATAGAATCTTGTTGTTCTGAGAGGTAACATAACTATTATTAAGATAGTTGCCACCTGTCTAATTATTGAAGGGCGACTTTACCTGTGGTGGTAGTTCTGCTTTAAAGGGGATAACCGTAAAACCACAGGCATAATATGCACAATTTTGCCCCTTTTATACCTATTTCTGCTCCCCCCATCCCTCCACCCACCTCAATCTGTTCTCATCTTCCCCTCCTTCTACTCACACCCCTCAGGAGTCATCTGTTATATATGCACAGAGGACGGCATGCTTGCATTTGCCACCCATTTCCCATATTGCCCTGTGAGGACCTATCAATTGAAGCTAATGGTAATGCCCTTTGAGGACCTGAAGGTCCTCACAGGGCACTACCATAGCTCCAATGCACATTGGTTCTCACAGGGCAATGCGCGAAGCAGGTGGGAAATGCAACCGTGCCATCCACTGTGCAGAAATATCAGTTGACAATGGAGGGGAGTCAGTAGAGGAGTGGAAGCTGGGAGCACATTGAGGTAGGTGGCAGGAGGGAATCAGAGCCCAAAAAAATATTTTGTTTTCTGAATAGACAGGGAAAACAACGGTGTGTATTATACATAGTCACTCTTGACTCATTTCCCCTAAAATATTGGGTATAATTTACACTTGCGTATCATACACAGGTGCATATTATACCAGAGATTTTATGGTATATGTTTTATTCGCCATTTCTTTGTAATATTAATAGTTTTTGAGAAAATAATCTTTATGTGTTGGCGGCATGGCCTGGCACTTTATGCTAATTAGTGTCTGGGCAAATATTACCACACACTGTGCTATGAATGAATCTTGGCAAAGCCTATGAATTGGGTGCATGTCTAACAGCTCAGCAAGCGGTTTCGCCTGAAACAGAACAATTTACAAGGAGATCCATAAAATGCTAGATTTTGCTACTAAACATAAAAATGATTTACTTTACTGAAAAATACATGGTACAACATAGAGGTCGATTTTACTTTTCCGTAACCCGTCAGAACATCTTAGGGTGACAGGTCCCCTTTAAGTGGGTATTTTAACCCCTTGAATGCTAGGGAGGTCTCCCAACACATTGCAAAGCAATGGAGATCTTTCTAGAATTTAAGGACTTTTAAATGAATAGCAATTCAGGAAATGTTTGTCTGTACCCTATGGTGCAGCTGACTTTCCCCCAGAATTGCTCATGGGGGGGGCTATTCACTAAGGTGTGATAAAGAAGTGATAAAGTGGAGATGACTTCTCCAGTGAAATCAGTTACCCAGTGCCTTTGTTATTCTATAGATCCTATTCACTAAGCTCTCTCCCACTTGAGAAATCTTACTGCACAGGCACCATAGAATAGCATAGGAACTGGAGAAGTGATAAACTGGAGAAGTTATCTCCACTTTATCTCCCCTTGGGGGATTATGCACTAAGGCATGATAATGAGGTGACAGAGTGGAGGTGACCTCTCCAGTGATATCACTTCCCCAATTCCCATGTTATTCTGTGGAGCCTATGCACTAAGACTTCTCCATCTTTGGAGAGCTTAGTGCATAGGCCCTATAGAATAACATAGGAACCCACAAAGTGATGTCAGTGGAGATGTCATCACCACTTTATTACCTCTTTATCACTCCTTAGTGCATAACCCCCTGTTGTCTTCTTACTTCATCTCCGGGGAAGATGCACTAAGGTGTAATATAGTGGTGATAACTTCTCCGGTGATATCGCTTCTCCAATTCCTGTGTTATTCTATGAAGCCTATGTACCAAGATTTCACAAACTTTAGGGATCTTAGTGCATAGACCCCATAGAATAACATAAGAATCTGAGAAGTTATATCACTGGAGAAATTATCTCCGCTTTGTATCACACCTTAGTGCATCCCCCCTCTGTGTCCTTGTTTAGATTACTTCCATTTTTCAGATTCCTTTTATGGGTCAGACCTGAACACTTTGATAAGTCATCATCTGATTGGGGTCCTAGATCATTAGTCAGACAGCTCAGATGATGATCACCTGCAATATAAACAAGCAGGAAATCTTGTATGTCTGGTGTTCCCTCATTGGTCACGTGTTATACGTTGGAAGGACTGTGTGACCTCGGTGTAACGAATGGCCCAGGGGAATAACAATGGAATCCTGCATGTGTCACACTCTATTATTTACCTCCAGGCAGCTTAGCTGGTATTGTAACTCTATAACCCCCTAAAAGGATTTAACCCCAATCCACATTCTGACACTGTCACCTTCAGATTGACACAGTGACTCCAAGAATAAGGTTCCATTAACCCATTGAATACTAAAGACATCTAAAATGTACTAATGTAGATACCTTGGCATACAGGTATGAGGCAGGTACAGCACCTGTGTATCAATCCCAACTCTTACTACTATAGTTTCCCTAATGTAATCTAATACTGATTATATGGGGACGAATGTCAGTTCACATGTTGGAGTGCCAAGGCAGCATGCTACAACTTTACTGCATTCTGCTCACAACAAAGTGCAGCTGAAGTGGAGATGATCTGCATGGCGACATAGGCAGCTGTTGTGAAAATCATTGTGTTGGTCACCTCAATGATCCAATCAATGACAGCCCACATTAGCGTCAGCAAATAATTTCTGGCTGACTCCAATGTTGCATGCACATCATTCACACTTCTGGATTGACCCCTTGTAACAGTTTGTTTGACTCACAGACACAGAGTCAGGATAAAAAACACAGTTTTATCGAATACAATAATACACTAAGAGCCCTCACAGGTCCTGTAATATACAACGTATAGTACAGACACACGACAGGTAATATGTAGGCCCACACAGGTCCAGCACAAATATAGGAGACAAACAGTTTATGCTGACACGGGTCAGGCAGAGGATAAGGTTTCCAGGTTTCAGCAAAGTAGGAGTTAAAATTCATCAAGGCAGGAAAACAGTCCCATATGTGAAGGTATTGAACTGCTTAAACACGCCAAAGACTGCATCCACTGAGAGTTACCAGTCCACTGAAATAAACAGGCGCGCTACTGGTGCAGACATGGAGGCAACACTTGCAACCGGCTTTGACAAAGTGGAGCGTAGCCAATGGCAATGTACAGGTGCAATCACGGAGGCAACACTTGCAACCGGTTTTGACAGAGTGGAGCGTAACCAATGGCAATGTACCGGTGCAATCACGGAGGCAACACTTGCAACCGGTTTTGACAGAGTGGAGCGTAACCAATGGCAATGTACCGGTGCAATCACGGAGGCAACACCTGCAACCAGTTTTGACAGAGTGAAGCATAACCAATGGCAGTGTACCAGTGCAATCACGGAGGCAACACTTGCAACCGGTTTTGACAGAGTGGAGCGTAACCAATGGCAGTGTACCGGTGCAATCACGGAGGCAACACTTGCAACCTGTTATGACAGAGTGGAGCGTAGCCAATGGCAATGTACCGGTGCAATCACTGAGGCTACACTTGCAACCGGTTTTTACAGAGTAGAGCGTAGCCAATGGCAATGTCCCGGTGCAATCACGGAGGCAACACTTGCAACCGGTTTTGACAGAGTGGAGCGTAGCCAATGGCAATGTACCGGTGCAATCACGGAAGCAACACTTGCAGCCGGTTATACAGAATGGAAGACTAGGCCAGAGGCGCTCCGTAGAGCCAAAATGGAACAACACTAGGCAAGCCTGCAGGTGCAGAGGTGCCAGACAAAACAAGGCACCGGAAATCAGAATGTCGCCGAGGCGACCAGGACCAAAACGGAGATCTGCCAAGTCGGAGCACAGGAACAGGAACGTCAGCCAGGCCGGATCAGAACACAGGAGCAGGAACATCAGCCAGTCCGGGTCGGTACACAGGAGCAGGAATGTCAGCCAGTCCGGGTCCGTACACAGGAGCAGGAACGTCACCCAGGCCGAGTCGATACACAGGAACGGACACTGAAGAATAGTCAGGCAATCCGGGTCAGTACACAGGCGCAGGAACAGGAGAGTAGTCAGGCAAGCCAAGTCTGTACACTGGAAACTACTTGAGAAAACGTAGCACTGGCACAGGAACACCACAAAAGGGCAATGTGTGGGTGCAGGAGCCCAGTATATAAAGGCCATACTGGGCGGGCTTAACACAGGGCAACCAATGAGAATCTCACATCAGATAACTGACAGAAAAATATAAACAAGGAATCACAGGCACAGTGATACCCCTCCAGTGATGGGATCGCTGAGGGAATGCAGGGACATCAGAAATAAGTCAGGTTGTCTGTCTGAACCAAGCCATCATGTTTTTAGGACCCATAGTAACATTGTTACATACTTGATGAGGATGAAAAGAGGATTTTAGTCTTACCTGTTAAATCCATTTCTCTTAGTCCATATAGGTTACTGGTAACTTTGGGTAAGTGTTCCGCCCCTTTAAGTAGGCAGGAACAATTCTAGAAGTGAATGCAGGGGTGGAGCCTACCTCCTCTCCTTAGCTGCAGCTAGCCAATCCCCTCCAGTAAGATTTGAGACACTAACTAGTGACTAAGTAATAAGAAGTTAAAGAAGACTCCTGTGAGCATGACCCCGAAAGGACTCCCACGTTCTGCCACAGAAGAGCAAGTATGGTGCCTTGACAGGGTGGGAGACCAGTAACCTATATGGACTAAGAGAAAAGGATTGAACAGGTAAGGCTAAAATCCTCTTTTCTCTGTCATTCAATACAGGTTACTGGTAACTTTGGTATGTCCAACCACTTAGTTTACCAGAGGTGGGAAGTAAGCCAAGGACTAGGCTCAGGCCCCTAAAGTCACCAGAGCATATATGAACCATCAAATCCTAGACAGCTAACAATAACAAACAAAGTGTCAATGGACACCAAACTGGGGAAACAACACAGGACCTGATACACAGCACACTGAACTAGAGCCAACTGGGCTCAAAAGTTAAGGAGTATTGGATGGATGAAGGAGATCCTAGTGAGGCAAAGCTGCCTCTAGGATCCTCCTCCTAAAGCTAGCATCAGCCAGTGCCAGCACATCAACACGGTATTGTTTAGAGAAGGTGTGCACAGATGACCAAGTAGCAGCCTTGCACAACTGATCAGCTGGGGCCTGATTCTTGTAAGCCCCAGATGCCCCAATGGATCTTGTGGAATGAGCTGTGACCCGAAAGGGAACAGGCTTCTTCCTTAGTTCGTAAGCCAAGGAGCCAAGGACTCAAATGGAGGGCGCTGAAAGACTCCCAAAACAAAGTTAAGATCCCACTGAGGAGCAGGATTCTTAAACACAGGACGAGTATGAGCAACACCCTGGAAGAAAACCTTGACATCAGGAAGAATAGCGATGAGTCTCTGAAAGAAGACAGAGAGAGCAGAAGTCTGAAACTTAAGGGATCTCAAATTGAGGCCTTTATTCAATCCATCCTGCAGAAAGGACAGGACCGTTGGAAGATCAAATTCCTGGGAAAGGTCTTTATCAGCACACCAGGAGAGAAAAGTAGACTAGACTCGACGGTAGGCCTTAGAGGAAACAGGCTTGCGTGCACTAAGCATAGTAGCCACCACACCAGAAGAGAAACCCTTCTTCTTCAGTATTAAGGATTCAATTTCCATGCATCCTCCTTCCACAGGTATCCCTGTAGAAGAAGATCTGGACAGCGGGGAAGCCGAAAGGGCTCCGCCAATGAGAGATCCAGAAGCTCCAGAAACCAAGCCTGCCGAGGCCAGTACGGAGCAATCAGAATGACTGGACAGTGCTCTAGCCGCAGTTTCCGCAGCACCCTGTGTAACATCGGAATGGGAGGAAAGATGTATGCCAGAGAAAAGTGCCAAGGTATTGACATGGCATCCACTGCTAGGGCTAGAGATCCCTCCAGCGAGAGCAGAACGTTGGGACCTTCCAGTCTTGTCGCCATAAGGTTGATACACGGAAGTCCCCACCTCTGTACAATGAGGTTGAACACCTCTAGATGCAGTTCCCATTCTCCGCTGTCCACTTTGTGTCGACTGAGGAAATCTGCTAGAATGTTGTCTATGCCAGGAATATGAACTGTGGTTATGGCAGGAAAATGTTATTCTACCCAGGACAAAATAGCTTTGACCTCTAACCAAGCTGTGAGACTTCATGTTCCACCTTGCTTATTGATGTAAGCTACTACCGTGGCTTTGTCGGACTGGACTCTGACTGGGCATCCCACCAGCTGGTTCATCCAGTGGCGAAGGGCATGAAATTTCGCCCAAAGCTCCAACAAACTGATGTGAAGGAGAGATTCCTCTGGAGACCACAGTTCCTGAGCATTCATGTGGCCCAGAACCGCTCCCCAGCCGGGCAGGCTGGCATCCGTCGTCACTGTCGTCCAGAAGGACACCAGGAAGGACTTGCCCTTCAGCAGACTGGAGAGGTCAAGCCATCATGACAGACTCAGTTCCACATGAAGAGGGAGAGACACCGACATATTCAGGAAGTCCGGCTGTCCTCTGCACACCTGGATCACAAACCTCTGGAGCTCCCTGGTGTGAGTCATGGCAAACGGGACCGCTTCTGTGGTGGAGATGAACCTCCCCACCAGAGAGGTCAACTTCTTGGCCGGAACTGGACAGTAAGCCAGAACAGCAGACACTTTGTGGATAATCTGGTGAGCTACTTTGTCCATGAGAAATACCATCCCCTGCCAGGTGTCGAATAGAAGTCCCGGGAATACCAGCCTCTGAGATTGTACAAGATCCGACTTGTCCATGTTGAGGATCCACCCATGATCGGTGAGTGCGTGAATGCAGTCCTTGACCTGCTGATGAAGAAGGTCCAAAGAGGGTGCCTTCAGAAGCAAATCGTCCATATACGGAGTGACTCTGATGTCGTCCCGATGGAGGACAGACACTAAAGCTCCCAGGACTCGATTGAAGACTTGGGGAGCTGTAGTCAGACCAAAGAGAAGAGCAGAGAACTGAAAATGCCCTTGGTCGCAAGCAAACCTGAGGTATTGCTGGCTCTCTGGATGAATGGCGATATGCAGGTATGCGTCCTGAAGATCCAGAGAAGTGAGGAGTTCCCCAGGAGACATGGCCATGATCACCGACTGTAGGGACTCTTGGTGATAGTGAGTCTTGACCACAAAGGAATTGAGATCCCTTAGGTCCAAAATCAGACGACAGCCACCGTCCTTCTTGGAAACCACAAATAGGTCTGAGTAAAAACCCAAACCCATGTCCTGTACCCGGACCAGTTCCACAGCCTCCTTGTTCAGAAGGGTCTGTGTGGTGCCGTTGAACAAACAGCGTTTTTCTACACCCTGAGGAGTGTGAGAAGGAAAGAAACTAAAAGGGGGAAGAGAGGTGAAAGGGATCCTGTATCCCGTTGACACCACCTGCAAAACCCACGGATCCGCCACGGTGTCTGTCCAGACACTGAGGAAGTGGCGCAAACGACCACCCACTGGAGTGTGGGGACCGGTTTGGCGAGTCATGCCAAAGAAGGGTTGGAACCCTTGGGCTTGGTGGAGGACTTGGGCCTCCATTGCTGTTTGGGGTTGGAAAAGGAATGCGGAGCCTGGGGAACAGCCTGGTTCGCCGGGCGCATCTCAGCCTGGAAGGAACGAAAAAAACAATTATGCGTAGTAGGAGTCTTCTTCCTAGGACCATGGGCAGAGAGTACTCACTAATGAGGTCCTTAAGCTCTGGCCCAAATAGAGACATGCCCTGAAAAGGCAACGAGAGTAAGGCCTTCTTAGAAGCAGTGTCTACAGACCAGATCTTGAGTCAAAGAGCCTGTCTAGCAACCACAGACATAGTGGAGACCCTGGCCCCCAAATGGATGGCATCAAACATGGCAGCAGAAACATAGTGCTGAGCCTCAGAGATGATAGCAAGGAGCCTTAACATCTCAGCAGTAAGAGCTCCCTGACAGACAGCCACAGTTAGCTGTTCAGTCCAGACCGCAATGGCCCTGTTCACCCAAGCAGCGGAAAACGCAGGGCGAAGGGAAGTACCAGCTGTAGCAAAGATGGTCTTAAGGGAAGTATCAAGCTTCTTGTCAGTCCAATCTTTAAGGGCAGAAGCATCAGCTACAGGCAAGGCAGTGGACTTAGAAAGTCTAGAAACAGGGACCCACTGAGCTAACGCCGCATCAGAGATGGAATATAGCTTAGAAAACTTCTTAGAGACAGAAGGCATTTTGTCAGGATACTTCCACTAATCAGACACTAGACAGTCAAGAGTGGGGTTGGGTGGAAAACAAGTATACGGCCTCTTAGGCTCCTGAAACACATCAGAGTGGTCTGAAGGAACCTCTTGTACCAAAGGAATGTTAAGGGTATTCAATGCAGCCCTGATCAGGCCCTCAGCTGAGGGATCTGGATCAGCCTCAAAGGGGTCCCCAAAAAATTGTGAGGAGACCACCTCAGAACATTCCCCTTCATCAGAATCTACCAACAGTTCCTCCTCAGAGGAATCTGATCCGTCAGGTACTCCCTGCGGTTTTGGCAGGGACGATCTGACAGGAGTAGGGGGCTTCCAAGACTGGAAGACCCCCTGTAATTGGGATGCGAGGAGTTGTAAGGTAGACCTAAGGTCTCTGGTAGTAGCCTTAAACTCTTGCAACCATATTGGCTCTAGTGCATGGCTGGAGGTCCCTGGGGGAGACTCAGGGCAACAGCGCATGCTGGGCATAAATGACCTGAGTATTCTCTAGGTAACCCTGATTGACATGAGGAGCAGTGCGCAATGGGGGACACAGACACCCCAGTATCCTTAGTCTTAGGTCTAGCATCAAGCTCCAATGGAGTAGACATTCTCACAGTGTCAAAATGTTTAAAGTATAAGGAATCACCCAAATACAGTCTGTATGATTAAAATTTCACCCCAGAAATCACTAAAATGCATTTATCTGGCAGGCGAAGGGTTAATCTGCTTGGGAGACAAGGAGAGTCCAAGCCCTGCGTAGGATACTCGTGAAGGGAAAGAGTAAAATGGCTGCCGCAACGGGAATCAATCAGAAATGAGCTTGCAAAGCAAGCTCTCATGGGAAATGTAGTTTTCCCAACAGTTTCCTAAGCCCCCTGAGCCCCCCCAACACACACAAAACATTGACCTGATAGTAGAGCAAGGGCAGACAAACAAAATGAGCTGTCTCTGAAGTCACTACATTGAGCGGTTGCAGATATATGTCCCAAACTGTAAAGTCCCATAGAGGTGAATGGAGCATGGTGTCTATTCAGTAAAGTGCACCTTAAAGGTGCAGATCTCAAATTTTGCAAAGTTTTACCATGAAGTAAAATACATTAAAAAAACACTAGTACATATCACCAGATCCAATAAACACTGAACCCAGTAGGAAAAGTGCCAACAACCCCCTAAAAGATGCTAAACCAGCAACCAAAGGGTTAAGTTACCACAGAAACTTGCTCCAAAACACCCAACAGACATACAGATAAACCCAGTGAGTGCATGAGTATGTATTAGGAACTCCAAAGGAGACCCCTGTGCAGAGGGGAAATGTGGGACAAGTGGACCTCAGCACTCAAAGGGTTGCTCACCTTTCCTGCAGATCTTCTGTCTTCAGACTACCATGTATAAAGAAGAAGCCTCAGTGAGCAACTTCTGATGAAAGAACTTGTAATCCAGGATTTTCCCCCCATGGCTCAAGGTCCACCAAAGCACCTGGAAACTGAGCTACCCACTAGGGAATTGTCAGTAATGGTAATCCGCCAAATGGTGGTATTCCATATCTAACAGAAAACAAAAAATACGCTAAAACTGTAGCAGAACTGTTCTCTTGCCTGTATCTTCATCAAGGAACAAATCTTACTGGAGGGGATTGGCTTGCTGCAGCTAAGGAGAAGAGGTAGGCTCCACTCAGCATTCACTTCTAGAATTGTTCCTGCCTACTTAAAGGGGTGGACCACCTACCCAAAGTTACCAGTAACCTATATTGGATGACAGAGGAAAATACTTGTGTCCATCAAGTTCAACCCATGCCATATCACCCCTGTTGATCCAGAGAAAGGCAGAAAAACACCACTGAAGTCATTTCCAATTAAGCCCGTAGTGGCTAAAAAAAAATTCCCTCTTGACTCCAAAAGGCAGTCTGGTATTTCCCTGGATCAAATCCCATGTGTGGTGAAACCAACTGTCATAGTTCTCAAAGTAGTTCTGAGCTAAAAAGGTATCCATTACTTTTTAGAAAGCAGCTACTATATCTGCAAGTACACAGCATCCCGAGGAAATTAATTCCATTACTTTACTGACCTTACTGCAAAACGTCCCTACCTTTGTTTTAGTCAAAAAGCTTCTTTTGTCTAGTCGCAATGGATCACCTCTTTTTTTTTTGCTCAGCACTTTGAGTAAACAGTTGCAAAGCAATGCATTGCACTTCCCACTGGTGCTCAAAGGGTTAATAATATCACTCTTGTTTCAAAGTGAAAATACTTTTCCTGTAATGGAACACTAATACCTCTAATAAACCCCCACTTACCCTACTATGGCCACAAAATCATAATGGCCCTTATGAATTTTGATTTTGTGCTTTAAAAAAAAAAAAAGAAAAAAAGTCAGTCCAGAATTTTTTCAAAGTGAAGCAGGCAGAGGCATACCTGGGAACTGTCCAGATCTGACACAGACACTCCGTTTTTTAGAGATAAATTCTGGATCTCTAGGGACAGAGGCTGATTCTGCAGTGGAGGTGAGTTTCTTCTGAAACTCTTCCCACTTCTCCTCCTCCCCATCCTGTTCCTCCCACTTCCTGCCCATTTCTCCTCCTTCCCATCTTGTTGCTCCCACTTCTTCTCCTTCCCATCCTGTTCCTACCACTTCTCCTACTTCCCTTCCTGTTCCTCCCACTTCCTGCCCATTTCTCCTCCTTCCCATCTTTTTGCTCCCACTTCTTCTCCTTCCCATCCTGTTCCTACCACTTCTCCTACTTCCCTTCCTGTTCATCCCACTTCCTGCCCACTTCTCCTCCTTCCCATCCTGTTCATCCCACTTCCTGCCCATGTCTCCTCCTTCCCATCCTGTTCATCCCACTTCCCGCCCACTTCTCCTCCTTCCCATCCTGTTCATCCAACTTCCTGCCCACTTCTCCTCCTTCCCATCCTGTTCATCCTACTTCCTACCCACGTCTCCTCCTTCCTACCCTGTTCTGCCCACTTCTCACCCACTTTATAACACAAGGATGATAAGCCCATGCCCACCCAGTTAAGCTACACACCCTTTATGATGTAAATCATGTAATTTACACCCCCTGGTCTGCAGCACATGAGCTCTCTCCGGGGGCTCAAGAGGAGGAAGTTCCCAGGTATTGGCAAAGGGCATAAGCCTGCTTAACCCAATGCAGAGCACACCCCTCTGGTCCTTAAAGGGTTACTATTACCATATTCAGAGAGCAGAGTTTGCAGTCTTGTAGTCCTACATGCAACTGTCATGTCCACCTCCGTGACCATGACATCTAGGCCTGATTGAAAGAATTTATCTCTTGAACCACGGCACAAGGACAAAATTCATTTGGATTTCTGGCCATAGTAAGGTAAGATAAATGGGAGGTAAACACATACAAACAAACAGATCTGTACTCCTCTATATGCTGTGAATAATGTGTGCCCTGTAATGGGCATATATAATAATCCTTAGTAAATCTAAGTGAAATAAGTGAGAATTTCATCCCACAAATTGTCCAATCCGTGTGTAAGCTTACCACCATGCCAAGGTATCTCACTTTATGGTAAGTCCTACTCTAATACACCTACAAATACTATCTAAAATAAAAATCCCTGAAGAAAGATGTTATTTTGAAACGTGTCGGAGGGGACCCTTTAAATTATATTTTGATATTTTTATTATTATTTGTGGGTCCCAGTGTAGTGCAATTAAAAACAGCAGACATACAATAAAATAAAAAAGGTGTAGACTTACCTGGTTCAGGGCCCATGTGGGCCTGTATTAATAAAGTGATTACATAGAGAACCGTGTTCCATTTATATCCTTCCTCACAAGTCACTAAAAAAAACACATTATTACCTTATGTCTTTTCACCATTCCTTTCCTTTTCTATCCCACTTGGCCTTTAAGAACAAGGCTTTTTGGCCTGTTCCGATGTGTATACCCACTGTCTGTTTGGTATCAACCATTCCTCACATGACTTGTGAGGAAGGATATAAATGGAACATAGTTCTCTATGTAATCACTTCATTAATGAAGGCCCACATGGGCCCTGCACCAGGTAAGTCTTTCATCTACACTTTTTTTATTTTATTGTATGTCTGCTGCTTTTAATTGCACTACACTGGGACCCACAAATAATAATAAAAACCTCAAACTGTCATTTAAAGGGTCCCATCCGACGCGTTTCAAAATAACAACACCTTTCTTCAGGGCTTTTTAATTTAGATAGTATTTGTAGGTGTATTAGAGTAGGACTTACCATAAAGTGAGATACCTTGGTGTGGTTTTAGACCATTCCAGTGAAAGGATTTGTTGTAAGTGACGAGATTGCGGCTCTGCTGCAGAGCCTCCATGTCAACAGACACAGATCTCCATGTCAACTGACACGTATCTCATGCTGACAGCTTTACAGCTGTCAGCAGGAGACATCGAACTTTAAATGCCTGTATCTCTCAAACCATAGCGGTTTGAGAGATATGGTTTTTGCACTTAACTTTTTAGGCTCTTCTAAACGCAAAAAAACCTCTTTTTATGACATTACTAACCCTTTAAAGCTTTGTCGTTGAATATAATGAATGCTGGCAGATTATGCAATGTACCAGCAGTCAAAGTGCCTGATGTACAGAGGGAGTATTATCCATGATGCTATCGGGTGATATCACATTTTCATACCTCCTCTCAACACCTTGGCCTGGTACTAGATAAAAGGAAGCACAGATCGGGGACTTTTCTCCAGGTAATTCTCCTTGACGGCAGTAGGGCGATCGCAGTGAAACTGCCAGATCTGCTTTTCCCTTAAAAAGAATAAGGGTCCTGTCTGCCTCTTTACAGAGAACAGCTCTCTTTTATGGTCAAGTGAAACACGGAAGCTGGCTGATTTGTTAACACTTTGAGTGCTGGAATGGATACCTCTCTAGCGCTGAAAGGGTTAAGAAAAAAAGTTCAAACCAGCGGCGCCATTCAGGAAAAATTAAATTCCTCATTTCATTAAATGTGACTATTAACTCCTTGAATGCTGGAGAGACCTGCAATGCATTGTTTAACCCCTTAACAACCCTTGACGTGCCAGGACCGTCACGTCAGTTCTGGCATTTAAGGACCAGTAATGGTACCAGCACGTCATGGAATTCCGGGGTTGCCAACCGGCTGCACGGCTCTCGGGGACCCCGGAATCCATTATGACAAAAAAAAAAGACCCATGGTCCTTAACGGCTGTCCGTGGTCATTAAGGGGTTAACAATGTGTTGCTGACCTCTCTCTCTCTCATTCAAGGGGTTAAATACCCCATTTAAAGCAATGTAAATCTTTATTTTCCCACTATGGTGCAGTTTGTCGGTCCTAAATCGACCCTGTTTCTTAGTTCGCAAGTTTCAGTATTAACCCTTTGAGTGCCAGAGGGGTACGGAATGCATTGCAAAGCAATGCATTCCGTACCCCTCTGGCACTCAAAGGGTTAACGGCAATGGCTAGGTACAAAGCAGTATCTGTTTAAAAGATCGTGTGGGTATGCTCTACATTAAGCATATCGCCGTGATTAAAAGAGTGACATAAGTAGCCTGTCCCGCATAAAAGCGCGACAGTCCTTAAACAGAGCAGCATTGCCTGAATGTTAGATCTAAAAGAGCCTGGCCGCTAAAACCCCTCAGATACGGAGATTGCAATGAATGACAAAGAAACTTTTAACCTCTGCCCCTTCATGTGAAACAATTGTTACACTCCTCACAACTGCTCCCAACGAGTGCTAGCTCTCAGAATTTAGCATGGTTAACTCTTTCAGTGCCAGAGAGGTCCCCAATCATTGGGAGCCTCTCTAGTACTGAAAGGGTTAAGCACTCATTGTGTATCTGTACAGTCCTACCTGTACACATACATTCCTATAGTACACATAACATTCATGCATATACCTATACAAACAACTCCTCCTAGTACACAGACATCAGCATACCTTCCTTCTACCTCCTCCTAGTACACAGACATCATCACACCTTCCTCCTACCTCCTCCTAGTACACAGACATCATCACACCTTCCTCCTACCTCCTCCTAGTATGTAGACATCAAAACACCTTCCTCTTACCGCCTCCTAGTACGCAGACATCAACACACCTTCCTCCTACCTCTTCCTAGTACGAAGACATCAACACACCTTCCTCCTAGTACACAGACATCAGGACACCTTCCTCCTAACTCCTCCTAGTACACAGACATCAGCATACCTTCCTCCTATCTCCAACTAGTACGCAGACATCAACACACCTTTCTCCAACCTCTTCCTAGTATGCAGACATCAACACACCTTCCTCCTAGTACACAGACATCAGGACACCTTCCTTCTACCTCCTCCTAGTACGCAGACATCAGGACACCTTCCTCCTAGTATACAGACATCAACACACCTTCCTCTTATCTCCTCCTAGTAGACAGACATCAGGACACCTTCCTCCTACCTCCTCCTAGTACACAGACATCAGGACACCTTCCTCCTACCTCCTCCTAGTACACAGACACCAGGACATATCTACCTCCTCCTAGTACGCAGACATCATCACACCTTCCTCCTACCTCCTCCTAGTACGCAGACATCAACACACCTTCCTCCTACCTCCAACTAGTACGCAGACATCAACACACCTTTCTCCAACCTCTTCCTAGTACGCAGACACCAACATACCTTCCTCCTAGTACACAGACATCAGGACACCTTCCTCCTAACTCCTCCTAGTACACAGACATCAGCATACCTTCCTCCTACCTCCAACTAGTACGCAGACATCAGCACACCTTTCTCCAACCTCTTCCTAGTATGAAGACATCAACACACCTTCCTCCTAGTACACAGACATCAGGACACCTTCCTCCTAGTACACAGACATCAACACACCTTCCTCCTATCCAGGGGCGGACTGACCATCGGGCAATTCGGTCACGGACCAAGGGCCCGCGACCGAAAGGGGCCCGCCGCCACCAGCCATGAAAATGTCTCCCCTAGTCCCCTCTCCCGTTTATTTGCCTGCCCATTGCCCGCTGTGTAGGGGCCCGCTGCAGGCGCACCGCTCCGTGATGTGGCATAACAATAGGGGTTGCACGACCAGGCCCATCACCCCCCCTTGCCACTTGACCGCATCAACTGTTCACCAGCGCTGTAGTAATACAGAGCGCTGGGAGATGACATCATCTCCCAGCGCTCTGTATTACTGAGAACAGCGCGGGAGCTTCACCTCTGGGCCAGAGGAGGCACAGATCACTTATGTTGCCACACCACTAGACCACCAGGGACTCGAGGTAGGGGCATTGTTAATATATGAATGGGGGCAATGTAGAGATTGAGGGGCAATGTGGAAGGGACATTGTGACTATATGCTGGCAATGTGGAACTGAACTTGGGACATTGTGGAGATTGAGGGGCATTGTGGAGATGGGGGACAATGTGATGATTGAGGGGCATTGTGGAAGGGATATTGTGGAGATTGAGGGGCATTATGGAGATGGGGGCAATGTGATGATTGAGGGGCATTGTGGAAGGGATATTGTGGAGACTGAGGGGCATTGTGAAGATAAGGGGGCAATGTGGATGGGACATTGTGAAGATGTGGGGGCAATGTGGAGATTGAGGGACAATGTGAAGATTGAGGGGCATTGTGGAAGGGACAATGTGAAGATTGAGGGGCATTGTGGAAGGGACAATGTGAAGATTGAGGGGCATTGTGGAAGGGACATTGTGAAGATATGGGGGCAATGTGGAGATTGAGGGGCATTGTGGAAGGGAAATTGTGGAGATTGAGGGGCAATGTGGAGATATGGGGGGAATGTGGAAGGGGCAGGTACTGTATGTCATGGGGGCTACTGCATGGCCTGGAGAGGGTTACTGCATGGCCTAGGTGGGTAATGGATGGCCTAGGGAGTAATGGATCTCCTTGGGGGGTTAATGGATGGCCTTTGGGACACTGGATGGGGGGGTAATGGATGGCCTGAGGGTGTGTGTGTGTAATGGATGGCCTGAGGGTGTGTGTGTGTGTGATGGATGGCCTGAGGGTGTGTGTGTGTGTGTGTAATGGATGGCCTGAGGGTGTGTGTGTGTGTAATGGATGGCCTGAGGGTGTGTGTGTGTGTAATGGATGGCCTGAGGGGGTGTGTGTATAATGGATGGCCTGAGGGGGTGTGTATAATGGATTTCCTGAGGGAGGGTGTAATGGATTTCCTGAGGGGGGGTACTGGATGGCTTAGGGGGGTACTGGATGGCCTGGAGGGGGTTACTGGATGGCCTGGAGGCCCCCAGGCTATTCAGTACCCCCCAGGCCATACAGTACCCCAGGCCACCACACGTGGGAGGTGGGGCCAATGATGTCATGGGGAGGGGCCAATGATGTCATGGGAAAGGGCCGATGATGTCATTGGACAGGGGGCCCAGACCTCTTTTTGGACCAGGGGCCCTGGGTCCTGTCAGTCCGCCCCTGCTCCTATCTCCTCCTAGTAGACAGACATCAGGACACCTTCCTCCTACCTCCTCCTAGTACACAGACATCAGGAACCTTCCTCCTACCTCCACCTAGTACACAGACATCAATACACCTTCCTCCCACCTCCTCCTAGTACACAGACATCAGCATACCTTCCTTCTACCTCCTCCTAGTACACAGACATATTCACACCTTCCTCCTACCTCCTCCTAGTACACAGACATCAGGACACCTTCCTCCTACCTCCTCCTAGTACACAGACATCAGGACACCTTCCTCCCACCTCCTCCTAGTACACAGACATCAGAATACCTTCCTTCCACCTCCTCCTAGTATGCAGACATCATCACACCTTCCTCCTAACTCATCCTAGTATGCAGACATCAACACACCTTCCTCCTACCTCCTCCTAGTACGCAGACATCAACACACATTCCTCTTACTTCCTCCTAGTATGCAGACATCAACACACCTTCCTCCTACCTCCTCCTACTACGCAGACATCAACACACCTTCCTCCTACCTCCTCCTAGTACGCAGACAAAACACACCTTCCTCCTACCTCCAACTAGCATGCAGACATCAACACACCTTCCTCCTACCTCCTCCTAGTACGCAGACATCAACACACCTAGCTCCGACCTCCTCCTAGTACGCAGACATCAACACACCTTCCTCCAAACTCTTCCTAGTACGCAGACATCAACACACCTTCCTCCTAGTACACAGACATCAGGACACCTTCCTCCTAACTCCTCCTAGTACACAGACATCAGCATACCTTCCTTCTACCTCCTCCTAGTAAGCAGACATCAGGACACCTTCCTCCTAGTACACAGACATCAACACATCTTCCTCCTATCTCCTCCTAGTAGACAGACATCAGGACACCTTCCTCCTACCTCCTCCTAGTACACAGACATCAGGAACCTTCCTCCTACCTCCTCCTAGTACACAGACATCAATACACCTTCCTCCCACCTCCTCCTAGTACACAGACATCAGCATACCTTCCTTCTACCTCCTCCTAGTACACAGACATATTCACACCTTCCTCCTACCTCCTCCTAGTACACAGACATCAGGACACCTTCCTCCTACCTCCTCCTAGTACACAGACATATTCACACCTTCCTCCTACCTCCTCCTAGTACACAGACATCAGGACACCTTCCTCCTACCTCCTCCTAGTACACAGACATCAGGACACCTTCCTCCCACCTCCTCCTAGTACACAGACATCAGAATACCTTCCTTCCACTTCCTCCTAGTATGCAGACATCATCACACCTTCCTCCTAACTCATCCTAGTATGCAGACATCAACACACCTTCCTCCTACCTCCTCCTAGTACACAGACATCAACACACCTTCCTCTTACCTCCTCCTAGTATGCAGACATCAACAAACCTTCCTCCTACCTCCTCCTAGTACGCAGACATCAACACACCTTCCTCCTACCTCCTCCTAGTACGCAGACATCAACACACCTAGCTCCGACCTCCTCCTAGTACGCAGACATCAACCCACCTTCCTCCAACCTCTTCCTAGTACGCAGACATCAACACACCTTCCTCCTAGTACACAGACATCAGGACACCTTCCTCCCAACTCCTCCTAGTACAGACATCAGCATACCTTCCTTCTACCTCCAACTAGTAAGCAGACATCAGGACACCTTCCTCCTAGTATACAGACATCAACACACCTTCCTCCTACCTCCTCCTAGTAGACAGACATCAGGACAGTTTCCTCCTACCTCCTCATAGTAAAAAGACATCAGGACACCTTTCTCCCACCTCCTCCTAGTAGACAGACATCAGGACACCTTTCTCCCACCTCCTCCTAGTACACAGACATCAGCATACCTTCCTCCTACCTCCTCCTAGTAGACAGACATCAGGACACCTTCCTCCTACCTCCTCCTAGTAGACAGACATCAGGACACCTTTCTCCCACCTCCTCCTAGTACACAGACATCAACACAAAATGATTTATCCTCAGGGTGTGGCTCTACTACAAGTTCCCACCCTGGGATATATCAGGAAGCGCCAAAAAACAGACATCAACACACCTTCCTCCCACCTCCTCCTAGTACACATACATCAGCATTCCTTCCTTCTACCTCATCCTAGTACACAGACATATTCACACCTTCTTCCTACCTCCTCCTAGTACACAGACATCAGCATACCTTCCTTCCACCTCCTCCTAGTACACAGACATCAACACACCTTCCTCCTAGTACACAGACATCAGCACACCTTCCTCCTACCTCCTCCTAGTACGCAGACATCAATAACACCTTCCTCCCACCTCGTCTAGTACACAGACATCAGCATACCTTCCTCCTAGTACACAGACATCAGGACACCTACCTCCTCCTAGTACGCAGACATCATCACACCTTCCTCCTACCTCCTCCTAGTACACAGACATCAGGACACCTTCCTTCTAGTACACAGACATCAGGACACCTACCTCTCACTTTCTGCTTATACAGAGAGAGACATCAGGACACCTATGTCTCACTTCCTTTTACACAGAGACATCAGGACACCTACATTTTACCACCTCCTCAAACAGAGACAGAGAGACATCACAACACCTACCTCTCACCTTCTCCTTATACGCAGAGAGACATCACGACACCTACCTCTCACCTTCTCCTTATACACAGAGACATCAGACATACCTCTCACCTTCTCCTTATACACAGAGAGACATCACGACAACTACCTCTCACCTTGTTATACACAGAGATATCAGGACACCTACATTTTACCACCTCATACAGAGACAGAGAGACATCACGACACCTACCTCTCACCTTGTTATACACAGAGACGTCAGACATACCTCTTACCTCCTCCTTATACATAGAGAGATATCAGAACACCTACCTCTCACCTTCTTATACACAGAGAGACAACAGGACACCTACCTCTCACCTTCCTATACACAGAGAGACATCACGACAACTACCTCTCACCTTGTTATACACAGAGATATCAGGACACCTACATTTTACCACCTCATACAGAGACAGAGAGACATCACGACACCTACCTCTCACCTTGTTATACACAGACGTCAGACATACCTCTTACCTCCTCCTTATACATAGAGAGATATCAGAACACCTACCTCTCACCTTCTTATACACAGAGAGACAACAGGACACCTACCTCTCACCTTCCTATACACCGAGAGACAACAGGACACCTACCTCTCACCTTCTTATACATCGAGAGACATCAGGACACCTATTTCTCACCTCTTTCTGGTTGCCCAGGGACACACACCTTCCATTTCTTCCTAATACACAGATAACGGGAGCACATAATGTAAAACCACATTTAAATTCTTGGAAAGAACATTTTATAACAGAGCTCCAGTTATGTACTGTAAAATCCTGAATATTTTATTTGTTTGTTCTCTCAAACGTCTGAGTGAGCCTCTTTTTAACCAGGTTAACGCCTTGGGTGCTAGAGAGATATCCATTGTATTCTGAAGCAGTGTCTGCCAGGCTTTATCCATGTTGTGTGCCTGGAAGTCACATAGCACAGGCACGTTGGCAGATATTTGGGAGGGGTATGATACGGTGACTGGGCAGGTGACAAAGCAGGGGGATAAACCATTTCTGTTGGGTTTCATTCACACACACACACATATACAAATGGACATATACAAACGGACACACACACACACATACGGTCAAACATACTCTCATATACATACATGCCCACATACAGACATGCACAGACACATACAATCACTATAAACATACTTACACACCCTCATATACATGCTAACAAACTCACATTCCCACACAAATACACGCACATTCTCACAGACACACATACACACACATACTCCGACACATAGAAACACACACACACACACTGCTTCTGTTGCCTTCAAATTAAGTTTTTATCAATGGCCGCTTTTCAGAACATGCAGAGGAGAAAAAAAAACTAGAAGCAGGAATTGGATGAAAAGAATCATTTCACACGTATAGAGAATTTATGTATCAGGACTTTGAGCTCGCACGGTGGCTTCTCAGAGGCCCCGAAGTCTGGGACTCCCAAAGGAGCAGAAGGAGAGTTGATCTGCAGAGCTGGATTTGCAGGTGAGGTCTTGCCAAGTCTCACTCAATCTTCTTCTTGGGAGGGCATCAGGGCCTGAAGGAGTGGCCCAAGACTCTGGATTTATGAGCAGGAATGGCCGTGAGCTGCCCAGGGTTAGGGAAGAGGTGCCAAGGAGCAATAAGTGAATCCATTCTAAAAGGAGGAAAATGGGGGCAACTATTTCTCTGTGCCCCTGAAGCTGGGACCCCTGAGGGGAAACGAGTCACTGAGGAGGGTCTCAAATTCTCCCTCCCCCCCAGAGATCCCGAAACACTCAGTGGCAAAGGTAGTAAAACAGACTGATGTACAAAGGACTAGACCGTGTTTGGAGCAAACCACCTGCACTATAGGGGGCAAATAATAATCCCCATTGATGTAAATGGGGCTTTTAAACCTTTGGATGCACTCAAATGGTCAAAAGCCCCTTTTAAGTTATGTTAATTTGCGGAATTTCATTTGTTCCCTGTGGTGCAATTGGTTTGCTCCAGAAACACACGTCTTGAATATGTATTCAATAAACTAAATAGGGCCAATTCTGGAACAAACCAGCTGCTCCTTGGGGTTGAGGTGGGGCAAAAAAAATTCCCATTAAGCTAAAATGGACTTTTAACCCCTTGTATACTACAGCGGTATCCACTGCAATGTTTTGCAATGTGTAGGGGACCTCTGTAGCATTCGGATGGTTAAAAATCATATTTAAAACCATGGGAAATTTGGGAATTTTTACCCCCCCTGCATGATGCAGTTGGTTCACCCCAGAACGGCTCATCTTGTACTTCCTGCAGAAGACTCTTAAAATGCCCCACAAACAGACAGCAGCAGCACTTAAATTAACCCCGTGGATGCTAGACACCTCCAACCGATTGCAAAGCAAAGCGATGCAGATATTTCTAGCATCGAAGGGGTTAATTATATACTCTGAGTTTTGTGAGAAAACATCCACCATGATTCCCATAGGAATGTCCTTTTTTTTTAACCCTTTGAGTGCCAGAGGCGTGTACAACATGTTGTGAAGGAAAGAGTTGCCCATCCCTCTGGCCTTCAAAGGGTTAATGTAATATTACTTCCCCCCCCCACACACACACACACTTTATTAACCCTTTGAGTACCAGAGGGGTACACAACGCATTGTTACACAATGTGTTGTGTACCACTCTGGCACTCAAAGGGTTCAAACTTTTGAACCCAGGCTGATTTTCAGAAATACAAAGGTACCAGGTCACCTTACTCGTGGTAGACAAAGTGCCAAAAAACTGAAGAGTCGCTGATGAAATGTACTGGGTCACCGACCTGCCATAACTGGGCTGAGAATCAGCTCTGCAAGGCCAGATTAGGCAGAGTAGGCAACTGTCTAGGGTAAGCGAATGAAACCTGAGGCCCTTCATAGTTACATAGTTACATAGTTACATAGTTACATAGTAATTTAGGTTGAAAAAAGACTTGCGTCCATCCAGTTCAACCCTTTTCCTATTCCTGTTTACCATCGCTGACCCAAAAGAAGGCATCTGACTCCAAATGGCAATCAGACTTCTCCCTGGATCAACAAGCCCTAACTAAATATTAATCCCAATACTAACGTGCATAGCCCTCTATATTATGCTCTTTTAAATAATTATCCAGGCCCCTTTTAAAGGCATCTAATGTATTTGATAGCACCACCTCCTCCGGAAGTGCATTCCATACCTTTATTGTCCTTACTGTAAAGAAACCCTTCCGCTGTTGTAGACTAAATCTCCTTTCCTCAAGTCTAAGCGGGTGGCCCCTTGTCCTGTGTACTGTTCTGTTAATGAACAGGTCTTTTGAAAGCCCTTTATATGGGCCTTGAACATATTTATATAGTGTTATCATATCCCCTCTAAGACGCCGTTTCTCTAGTGTGTACAAGTTTAACTTTTCTAGCCTCTCTTCATAACTAAAACATTCCATTCCCCTTACTAGTTTTGTAGCCCTCCTCTGCACTCTCTCTAGTTCCATAATGTCCTTCTTCAGAAAGGGCGCCCAGAATTGAACAGCATATTCTAGGTGGGGTCTTACCAGCTACTGAGGACTGCAATTCGCCTCATGCACAGCTGGGAATTCAATCATGGAAAGTGTAGTCCTCAACTGGAGGGCCACAGGTCACCTAATTGTGATTGGTACTTCACCTGTGCTGGCTCCACCCACATTCTGAGTTGTGGCTGGAGAAATGCCAATGCCCCTGCACTAGGCACCCACTCATGTTTTATGGTGGTGGCTTTATTTTAGTAGTTTATAAAACAATTTTGCACAGTTTCATATCACTTTAACCCCTTAACGACCGGGGAATCGTCGCCGCCATGCGACTGAACGTCCGCGGAGCAATTTTTTGTTTTTTCGTTTTCTGGTTCTGGACTCCCTGAACGGCATGCAGCCGCGGGGGGAGCCCGGAACTCCATGATGGTCATAGTACGTCATGGGTCGTTCAGTCAGATCAACCCTTGACGTACTATGACCGTCAAGGGTCGTTAAGGGGTTAATGACCATTAGTGACCCGCTTGGATACTAGAGAGACCTTTTTTGCACCTACAGAAGAGGGGGCAGCCTCTAGGGTCACCACATGTCCCATATTGCCTGGGTCAGTCCTAGATTTTAAATGTGTGTCCCATGTCCATACGTCCCAAGTGTCCCTCTTTAGGAGTGACAGACCCTCTTTGAGACCCAAGTCCCTCTTTCCCATCCTGGTGTCCCTATTTTTAGTAGATCAGACTGTGTGGTGTGTATACAAGTGTATCACATTGCTCTACAGCAATAACATTCATGTTAATATCTGTATAAACTTCAGTATATGTGTTTATAAATTTGTTCAGTTACACAAAGAGATGTCAGTAGGTCATGATATAACCTAAAAATTCTCAGTAAGTCCTCACCCACCAGCCACTCTCCCAGCAACACAACCTAAAACAAGAGTGTCCCTCTTTGGCCATTTGAAATGTTGGGAGGAGTGCATGGCCTAGGCAGCCCCCTTTCTGGGAAAATACAACGTCCCAGTATAAAGACTCCAGACACAGACAGGGCCGGATTTATAATTAGGCAGAGTAGGCACCTGCCTACAGGCACACCCAACAGAGGGGAGCCTGTCACTGGGATCATCCGAGCATGTGTGTGGTAGGATTTTTTTTTTGTTATTATTCGCCTCCCTGGCGCCATGAAGACAGGTCTGTGCCTCCTCCTTCGGCACAGACCTGTAGCTGCTGCGCTTCCTCATCGGGTTTTTAGTAATACAGAACGCCGGGAGATGACATTATCTCCCAGCGCTCTGCATTACAGAAGACCACGTGGGAGCTCCAGCAGCTACAGCTCTGTGCAGAAGGAGGAAGCACAGAGCTCTCTTGCTGCTGGACCACCAGGGAAGGAAACAGACACTGGGGCAATGTGAAGGTAATATGGAGATGATGGGGGCAATGTTGAGCTGAAGGGGGGCAATATGGAGCTGATGGGGCGCAATTTGAGGGCAATGTGGAGCTGATGGGGGCAATGTGGAGCTGATGGGGGGCAATGTGAGGGCAATATGGAGCTGATGGTGGCAAGTTGGAGCTAATGGGGGAAATGTGGCGATGATGGGGGCAATGTGAGGGTAATATGGAGATGATGGGAGGCAAAGTGGAGATTAGGAGCATTGTGGAGGTGTCCAGTGCAGATGGCCCACTGGGGGGGGGGGGGCGCTTCAGATTTCTGTGCCTACAGGCTCCTGAGATGTAAATCCGGCCCTGGAGACATAGTTCTAAACCCTAGAAGAAATCCCCATTGCCTACTGTGACAGGAAGTGATGCCTCTGGTGGGCTACAGATATGGCTTCTAGAGAGAGCACTAAACACTAGAGAGAGCCAAGCCTTGATCTCAGGGTCGGCTATAGGTTTTTGGGGGTTCTAAGTGAAAAATTCACAAGGCCCCTCTTTACTCCCTCGCTAATATTTTTAATAAGCTATTGCCATTTTGTTTTTATTCACATGTGTTGGCCGGACTGTATAAACTCTGAGGAACCCTTTGGCCAAGTGGTGGCCCTAAGCAGCCTCTTATTCTGCATATATTATAGCTACACCACTTCTTGATCCTGACATCAAACAGGAGCTTCAGTTCAATTTTTTTGTATTACAGTTCTTCAGTGGGATGTATTTGGGGCCTGAAGTCCTGTAACAAAGAAACATGTCTGCTTCCACGGACACATCCATTACTAAATACAAATATTTTTGGGGAATCAATCCACATAGAATTGATTCAAAGTGGACCATATTAACCCCTTAACGACTGCCCGATCTGGCGTGTGGGTAGACGTTAAGGACCACTTTTTTTTGTTTCCCCAATGAATTCTGGGATAGCAGACCGGCATGCAGCAGTGCTGTCATCCCAGAAATCCATGACGTGCCAGGACTGTCACTGGCATAGACTCCGGTTTTGACACTGCATTACCGGGTCTCCAGGGCAGAGACTGATTCTTCGGATGTGGGGAGTTTTCTTTAAAACTCTGCCCACTTCTACTCCTTTCCACCCAGTTCCTCCCACTTTTGCTCCTTCCCCACCCAGTTCCTCCCATTTCCCACCCACTTGTGTGATGCACTGGAAAGTTCAGCCCCCATTCAGGGGTAAACTTGGCCCCCCTTTCTGCCACGATTTGCAGCAATTAAACTCCACAGCGGGGACTCCACAAATTAAAGTTCCAGGTATGGTCACCAGTCCTTAAGTGCTAGAACCTGTGATGGTCCTGGCATGTCATGCGTCACTAAGGGATTAAATGAACACTAATAACACCATACAGTAAACCTCCATTTATTTTAATCTTGGCCAAAACCCTATTGACAACTATGAAACAATTCTGTGTGGAATAGTTGGCGAAAATGAATCTTTAATTAGTACTGAATATCATATCCATGGAGGGAGACATCATTCTTTTTGCAGAACCCTAAACTCCTCCCACTGAATGCTTCTTAAGATAATAAGAAACATTCAATGGGAGAAATCTGGTGTAATTGAGCCCTGCAACAAAGAATAACGTCTCTGTCAATGGACATGATATTCTCTACTAATTAATGGTTAGTTTTAATTAACCAATCCAGGCAGTACTGACTCATAGTGGCCATTGGGGTTTTCTGCCCAGATTAAGTTAATATTATGTGAAAGTGTCCCTTTAAGATAAGTGGAGTTAATTAGGAGGTGCTAGTTTTCATTTAACCTTTCGAGTGCCATAGGGGTATGCAAAGAATATCTAAGTAATGTGTTGCACACCTCTCTAGAAAGCAAATGGTTAAATCTACAGATGCTGCAGTAACCATTTCCTATGGATTCCTCAAATAAATAAAAAAAAAATACAAGTCTTTAGCTATATCTGTCTGCTAGGCAACGGGTGCCAGGAAGTGCCTACTGTCTTGCCAGAGGCTTGGAAATCATGCCTGTGGGTGTCTATTGCTGAGACAGAGTGCTTGTGTCCATCCTGGATGCACGGAGAGCAAATACTAAGGCACATACCTGGGAACTCTCAGGGTTTTGACCCAAATCTCAAGGTCTTCGGGTAAAGGGACAAAATCTCAGGGTGAGAGAGTCCAGTGTTAAAGGAACACTCACTTCATAATATGAATTAATCTTCAATAATTCTTTAAAATTTTTAATAATGCTTCGTACCTTTCAACCTGTCTGTATCGGTGTAGGCTACTGCCTCACCCCATCTTCTGCTCACTGCTGTAAATGGAGGTACACTAGTGATACCACAGAACTACTACACTAAGGTAGTTCCATTTCAACTGTAAGCTCGGTTGTATCACTGGTGTAGCCTGATTTCAACTGTAAGTCTTGTGGCATCATTGCCTTGGTTCACAATATTAATGCCAATTATAAAATTAACAAAAGGACATGGGCTGCAGTGATAATAGAAATGGGCCGCTTGTTTGTAATTGCCCCTCAAGTTGACAGCCGTCCCCTGGTAACGATGGACATTATTATGTGAAGTGGTGCAAGGTTTCCTTTATTCCGGAAGACACCATGTTGTTCCTCGCTGCGGACCGGATTTTAGAACTGAGTGGAAAGAAGAGTGATGTTGAGGAACTGGGCGGGAGGGGGGAAACTTTAAAATGGGGAATCTACACCGATATGGACAGATTGGAAGTTACATAGCATTATTAAAAAATATAAAGAATAATCGAAGATTAATTTCTATTGTGACATTACCTTCTCTTTAACCCTTTGAGTGCCAGAGAGGTACACAACACATTGCTTTGTAATGCATTGCGTACCCCTCTAGCATTCAAAGGGTTAACTGCTTTCTCTTCTGCACCAAGTAACTGCTTATGTAGTCCCTATATTGCTGCTTCCTACTGTATCAGGCGGTGAAACCTCTAGTTACAGCATGCAAAGGGTTCCTGGAGGACCGATAAGAACAGGGGTGTCTCTACGTTTTTAGGGGGCCCTAAGTGAAAAATATAAAGGGGAATTAAAAACCTAAATAATGTCCCCCCCAATAATTAGCCATATAGTGATAAGCTTACCAATAGTACTATTATCCAGCATAATAACTGCATTAGTCAGAAATCCTACTTCTGCCGAGACCGATGGACAATCAACAGTGCAGACATCTTGGCTTACAGACATCTGCATGCCTGTGCTGTTCGTCCCAGTCTCCTCTAGGGGGTGTCGCATGGTACCTTAAGGTAACAGAAGGGACTGACGGCACAGGCTAGCAGATGCCTCAAAAGCATGAAGCCTGTCAGTCTCAGCAGAAGTAGGATTTCTGACTAATGCGGTAATTGTGTTGGATAATAGTACTATTGGTAAGCTTATCGCTATATATGGCTAATTATTGGGGGGGGCTGTATTTGGGGTGATAGTTCCCCTTTAAATGGGGCCCCCCACGGCTCATTTTGAAAGTTCTTATATATGCTGAGGCACATATGGCTCTTATGCACAAAAGAAATGAGGAACAGTTCTGGAGCGAACCAGTAGGGGAGAAACAAAAGGCTTAACATTACTATTAATTCAAAGTGAGCATTTAACTACTCGAATACTAGAGAGTTCTCCAACACAATGTGTTCTAGAGCTCTGGCACATTCAAGGAGTTAAAATCCCCATTTAAATCAATTGGAATTTTTATTTCTCCCCTATGATGTAGTTGGTTTGCCCCAGAATTGCTCCATTTTTATTTTGGGAAAGGGACTTAACCCTTTGAGTGCCAGGAAGGTATCCAACTCTCTGCCTTGGAGACTCTGGTTTTCATATGTAATTACCGGGTCTCTGGGGACAGAGGCTGATTCACAGGTGGTGAGTTTCTTATGAAACTATGCCTATTTCACCTCCTTCCAGTCCTGTTCCTCCCACTTCCTGCCCACTTCTCCTTCTTCCCACATTGCTCCTCCCACTTCCTGCCCACTCCTCCTTCTATCCACATTGCTCCTCCCACTTCCTGCCCACTTCTCCTCCTTCCTACCCTATTCCACCCATTTACCCTCCTTTCCACTCCATTCATCCAATTTCCTGCCCACTTTATGACTAGGGTTGCCACCCAGCCGGTATTTTACCGGCAGGCCGGTAAAAAATTGGCTTCTCTCCAATGTTAAGTCTATGGAGGGAATGCCAAGGCCGGTATTTTTTTGAGGAAAAGGTGGCAACCCTATTTATGACATGATTGTTAAGCCCCACTCACTAACAATTAAGCCACACCCCTTTGTGACAGAAGTCATGAGATTTATATCCCCCAAACACACCAGGTGAGCCCTCTCTGGGGTTGCAAGAAGCAAGAGTTCCCAGGTATTAATAAAATGAATTGGCTACCTCTCTGGTACTCAAAGGGTTAAATGATAGACAAGTATATGTATCTGATCATGATACTGCTGAGCCAAAGAGAGTCAGCAAATGCCCACTGGGTAGCCAGAGAGGCATATATATAAAGAAAGTGGATCAATTCTGGAGTAAAACAAGGATGATGTGGCATAGGCTGAACTTGATGGACACACTTCTTTTTTCAGCCTCATCAGCTATATTATGTTACTAGGTTAATGGCACTATAGGGAACAAGTACACATTCCCATTGATTTAAACAAGACTTTTAACCCCTTGGACGCTACAGAGGTATGAAGCTATGTGTGGGATACACCTCTAACACCCTAACATATAATGCTGTTACATAGTTTTATTGTTCTGCCCCAGATTATAAATGAGCCCCAGTGTTTCTGCTGCCAAGCATAAGCTTGCCCGTTTCCACCCCAGAATATGCCTGCTGCTAGGAAGTGCCAGAGTGTCCGAATCAGAGTTCTGTATTGGCAGCTTATGTCCTTTGTGAGCTGGGAAGTTTCAATATGTGAGTCACTTAATGGCAGAGAGCTGCTTATACAGGCATTGCTAGAGAGTACCACTGTTAAACCTGGCCGTGCCCTCCATTAACCAAGGTTTGCCACTGGTAATCAGTGCCAAGTGTGGAGTGCCAGAGAGTTCTCTTTACTGTGCCCAGAGAGTGACTGTGACCAGTGCCGGATTTACAACACTAGCTTTCTCCTAGATGCCAAACTGTGGTGAACAACTATGTTATTTTCAAATATCTTCATCCTGAAGAACGTCCAGATCACAGCAAACAGCACATTCATTTTTATATACCGTTCTTTGGTTTGCTGACTGAGGCAGCGTCAACTTTCGGGACCATTTTTTCATTCCCTATACCCCCCTAACTCCCCATAAAAAAAAAAAACACACTACAAGCGTGACTTTGGATAAAATAGGCCACAGCTTCATTTATTCCTTTACAAATTCAACATATTTTTTCAACGTCAAATAATCCCAATTTACAACATATTAACAGTATTAACAATACCATAACCATTAAATAGAAGGGGAGGATCCTTAGCGCCGCCACCAGTCCCACCTTGGGCACATCCCCCACTAGCCGCCTCTCCTTACCAGCTCAGTGGGTATCCATAATCAATTGCCTGTCCACTTCCCAGGGACCCCATGCCCTTTAGAAGCCAGGCACCCAACCAACTTTAAAGCGCCAAGGATCCCCCCCTCCGCCACGCGCTGTGACAGTTCCAAGGAGATCAAAGAAACACCAACCCTCCCTAGGCCCCAAACAAAAAAGGGAGGGAGGGAAGCTCCTTCCGCGCCGAAACAGCAAGGGAGAGGAAGCGGAAGCAGGTCAGCCTATACCTACTCCCCTCCCCCCCCCCCGCTCGCCCATAACACGCCTCTTTCCCGAATCCCTACACTGACTAACCCCAGTCATGTCCCTCTCTGCCTACCTGCGCCCGGCTCCGAGGGTTACTTGACTGAGGCAGCGTCAACTTTCGGGACCATTTTTTCATTCCCTATACCCCCCTAACTCCCCATAAAAAAAAAAAACACACTACAAGCGTGACTTTGGATAAAATAGGCCACAGCTTCATTTATTCCTTTACAAATTCAACATATTTTTTCAACGTCAAATAATCCCAATTTACAACATATTAACAGTATTAACAATACCATAACCATTAAATAGAAGGGGAGGATCCTTAGCGCCGCCACCAGTCCCACCTTGGGCACATCCCCCACTAGCCGCCTCTCCTTACCAGCTCAGTGGGTATCCATAATCAATTGCCTGTCCACTTCCCAGGGACCCCATGCCCTTTAGAAGCCAGGCACCCAACCAACTTTAAAGCGCCAAGGATCCCCCCCTCCGCCACAGGACGCAGCGTGAACCCCTTAACGCTGCGACCCCCGCCAAACCCGAACAGCACGTTCCACAAAACATTCCACAGCCAAGTTAAAAACGTCAAGACCAATGTCCGTCAGATGCACCCCATCCGAACGGAACAAGTTCCGCTGACCCTCCACATCAGTATGCCTCAACACCAGGCCCCCGTGCCTCCTGACGTGCGAAGACACCGCCCTGTTGACCTTAATCCTGGCCCGGTTAATGGCGGTGTGCGAGACCGCACGACGCCAGTAAAAACGTGGGATAATTTCAGACCAAACAATGATGAGGCCCGGGAATAGGACCCACAACCGAGACAAATCCCTCTTGATGTCACGGATAAGGTACTTGCTAGAGTAAACGCCCAAATCATTCCCCCCCGCATGAATCCCCACCACGTCCGGAGAGGCCGTAACCCTAGCCAAGGCCACAATCTCCGGAAACACCCGCTCCCACAGAAGCCCAGAAGTCCCCAGCCACCGCAGCTCCACCTCATTGCGATCAAAGTGCAACTGCCTTCCAGAAGGACGGAGAGCCGCCCTCCGAGCCGCCCAGTAAACATACGAGTGCCCCACAATCCAGACCGAGCACACCCGACCACCTACAAGAAAAAGAGGAGGGAAAAAACAGTCACCCAGACTACAACACCCCCCCCCCCCAGAAACAACAGGAAAATGGGGCCCCACTGAAAACAACCCCCAGCACCCTAATGAAGTTCAACTAAACCCGGCCGAACATAAGAACGGAACCGAACCGACTCCCAACTGCCAATCCGCCGAATAACCTCCTCCCCCAAACCCCAGCGCGCCGCCTGAGTGGCCGCACCGATACGGAAAGAGTGAGAACAGTACTCCGACGCCCGAAAGCCAAGGACCTCCAACGATTGCCGAAAAACAGAAATGAACTGAAAACGTGAAAGAGCCGTACCGTCTGCATGGACTAAAAAGGAACCACCGACCGACGGACGAACCAGCAAAAATTCCCGCGCGGAAGAAACCGGCCAAGACAAACAGCCCGGATTCCCAAACAAAAACACCGAAAACCCCCTGCCTTCTTGATCCGTCTTGGAGCGCCGAACGAGGAACCGGACCGACTCACCCTCAAGAACGATATCCGAAGCCTGCAAACCACCCCCAGAATACCGAGACCCACTCACCAGCTCCCCCACCCGCAAAGCCCCAAAGAAAGCGAACGAAAACGCCACCCGGAACAACCGACACTCAAAATCAGAAAAACAGACCGACGCCAGGACCCCGAGCAACCTTACCAACAAGGGGAAAGAGACAGGCCGACGACTATCCCGGACCAAGACCCCACAACGAAAGCCACGCAAAGCCAAACGCACAATTAATTCCTTAGTAACATCCCGCCAACCCGAAAGCTTAAACAGGAAAGCCAACGCCGCCATGAGACGGCTCGCCGCCGCCTTGGAAATACCTTCCGCACTCCACAGCCCAATACACCAAAGCAACAGGTCCGTGTTGCCCGCCCCACCGTCTCGTAAACCAGCCCACCGAACCAACTGAAACCAGGACTCCCAGACCTTGGCATAAGCCGCCCACGTTCCAGACGCCACAGCGCCGCGCACCAAACCGGCCACAGAGCTTATCACAAAGTCCAAAGGTGCTCCGGCACCCGCTCCCCTCGCGCCGCCGCTCCCGGCACCAGGGAACGAAAACGATCCAGCTGCAACCAAGACAGGGAGTCCGCAATTACATTTTGCACACCAGGAACATGCTTAGCCCTAAACCACACATTCCCCCGAAGGCACCGGAACACCAAGTGCCGCAGAAGGGCCACCACCGGCAACGAGTTAGCTGTGAGGCCGTTCAGAGCCTCCACCACCCCCATGTTATCACAGTGGAACGTGACAGCCTTGTCCCGCAGCCAAGGACCCCAAACCTCGGCAGCCACCACGATACGAAAAAGTTCAAGGAGGACCAAATTGCGAGTCCACCCCAAGACCGCCCACGAATCCGGCCAGGAGCCGGAAAACCAACGACCCTGAAAGAAGCCCCCAAAACCCTTAGACCCTGCAGCATCCGTAAACAGATCCAAATCAACATTGGACCATCCCCTCTCCTGCCACAACGTCCGACCATTGAAATCGGACAGGAAGGAATGCCAAACCTCCAGGTCCGCCTTCAAGGCCGCCGTGAGCCGTATGAAATGACGCGGGGAACGAACCCCTGCGGTAGCAAGCGACAGCCGCCGACAGAACACCCGCCCCATGGGAAGGATACGGCAGGCAAAATTAAGTTTTCCCAAGAGAGACTGAAGCTGACGTAACGTCACCTTACGCATGCCCAACATCCATCTGATAAGCGCCCGCAACTCGACCACCTTGTCCTCCGGAAGGCGACAAACCATACCCACAGAATCCAATTCGATACCCAAAAAGACCAGCACCGGCGTGGGGCCCAAAGTTTTGTCCGGAGCCAGAGGAACCCCAAAATCCCGAGCCCACCGCTGAAGAGCTTCCAGAAGAACCCCACACACCCGCGACCCAGCCGGGCCAACACACAGGAAATCGTCCAGATAGTGAATCACAGACGATAACCCCGTGTCCTGTCGCACCACCCACTCCAAAAAAGAGCTGAAAGCCTCAAAATAGGCGCAAGAAATGGAGCACCCCATGGGGAGACACCGGTCAATATAGAACCCCCCTTCAAAGTAACAACCCAGCAAGTGCTGCGACTCCGGGTGAACCGGCAAGAGCCGAAAAGCCGCCTCAACGTCGGCCTTGGCCAGCAGGGCCCCAGGCCCAGCCGCCCGCGCCAAACGCACCGCCTCGTCAAAAGAGGTATAAGAAACACTACAAAGGTCCCCAGCGATCCCATCATTCACCGAGCCCCCCTTCGGAAACGACAAATGGTGGATCAAGCGGAACTTGCCAGCCTCCCGCTTGGGAACCACCCCCAGTGGCGACACCCGTAAGTTCCCAATAGGGGGGGCCAGAAAAGGCCCACCCATCCGTCCCAAGCCAACCTCCTTGGCCAACTTGTCCCGAACCACCCCAGGCCAGGACCGTGCCGACTTCAAATTACGCGTCCGCAAAACCCCCGGACCATCCACAAAAGGGATCCGAAAACCGACCCGGAACCCCTCCTCCAACAACTTAGCGTGATCCCGATTGCTGTACACCCTTAGCCACGGAAGCATCCTTTCCAAGTTCACTGGGCTCGTCCCTTTTTCCAGCACCTGACTTACCCCGTTTGAAACAGCGGGAGAAGGGGTGTCCACCCCCACACCCAGAACACTCGTGCTTGAACCTGCACGAGGAAGCCCACTTACAATGGCCATCGTTAAAGGCAAAGCAGCAGCCCCTGCGCGATCCCGCCGAAGAGGAAGCTGAACTCGCCCCTCCGGCGGCTGATGGAAAGGGGGTGGAAGAACCACCCCCCGAAGACTGCCCAGGGAGCCTACTAGGGGTCATCACCTTAAGCCAAAGCCCGATGTCTTTGTGGTCCCACTGCAGGGAAGGGCGGACTGCCATGCGCTGGCGAAACTGCTCGTCATACTGGAGCCAAGCCATCCCGCCATACACCCGGTGTGCCTCCCAAATGGAGTCCAAATAACAGAACAGTGCCGAGCAGAGCTCCGGCGTCCGCTCCCCAATCACCCCGGCCAGAATACAAAACGCCTGGAGCCAATTCCCAAAATTACGCGTAATGAGCCGAAAACGCCTCCTATCCTCATCCTCCTCCTTACGCCATTCCTTACCCTTCTCCCATTTGTCCAAATTAAAGCGCTCCAGAGGCAACAAAGTGAAAATATCAATATACTCCCGCCTCCAAACCTTTTCCCGCACTTCAGGCTTCAAGTGAGCGCCCAAAGGGCCCTCAAAGCAAACGTAAGCCTGACCCTTGGCCGAATCCGAAATAGGAGGAGGCTTGTCCCCGCCCTTGGGAGGGTCCCCAACCGAGGAGGAAACCAGCACCCCAGACCCGGGAGCCGGGGAACCCGCCACCAGCGACCCACCGACCGAAACCCCAGGGACCGAGGAAACCGACCCGCTAACCACAGGGGAAGGAAGTGCGCCCACCGAGCCGACGCCCGCCGCACCCGCCGAAGACGCTGACAGACCCGTCGACCCCCCCGCGCCCCAAACACCAGAGCCCGAGGACCCAGGACCTGCCGAACCACCCCAACTATGCAACAAAGCCCGCAAACCTGAAATAAAACCAAGGAACCCAGGATCCCCAGAACCACCCCCTACCGAAGGGCCCCCCAACCCCCCATCACTAACTACAGAAGTGTGAAGTCGTGTATGTGGGTGCAGTGACCGCTCACCAGTAAGCTGCGCATCCCGTGAGGGAAGCGGAGCCGCAGAAGATCCAGGAAGAGCCGCAGCCGTTGAAGGTCCCGCCACAGTAGAACCAGTGTCAGAGCCAGAGAGGCCGCCGCCAGGTGTCGAGGAATCCATTCCAGCAGGATCGCTCCCAGCAACCAAGCTCGAGCTAGAAAGAGAAGACACAGCAGAAGTACTCCAATCCAAGGATACCGTCCCCAAACCAGACCCCACACTCGCCAGGCCACCACCCGCCACGGATGAGGCCGCCCCCACAGGAGCCCCCAGCAAGGCCCGCAGCGCAGCCGCCAAGCCATCAGAGGAGGGAACCCCACCAGACCCCCCTGTCACAACAGAAGCCCCCCCCCACAGAACCCCCTAGGGGGTGAGGGGCCGTCCCCCTAACTCCACCCGCAGCAGACAAGGAGCCCGGGGCAGCAGCATCCCCAGCTCCGCTCAGGAGAGCGGGAGCCCCAGCACCCACCGCAGCACTCCGCAGCCCAGCGACACCACCACCCCCAGCCTGGAGAGCCCCTCCAGCCGTCCCCTGCACAGTCACCTGGGGGGGGGAAGTCCCAAGGGCTCCCACTCCAGAGCCGCCCGCCGCACCATCCACCACCTCCCCAGCAGCCCCATGGCTAGCAGGACGCCGCTGAGCGCGCCTGGACCCACCACTGCGCTGAGGCCTGGGACTGGAGCTACGCCTGCGCCCCCTGCCAGACTTCCGCGGTGGGGAAGGAGAAAGGTGCTCAGGAGGAGCTGACCTGCGAGCCCTCCCCCTCCTGGGCTCGGCACCCCCCACAGAAGCGCCCACGCCAGAGCCACCCGCGCGGCTAACGTGCCCAGGGGAACCGGCAGACTGCAACCCCAAAGGGGGGGCCAGCCCAGAAGGAACCGCAGCCGGAGCAGCAGAGGGGGAACCAAGACAGGCCCGCAGCCAATCCACCCCGCGCCGCCCAACCTCCTCCCGGACCCGATCCAGCAACTCCTCCATCCCAGCTACCTGTACCAGCGGCGGGACAGAAGCTCCGTCCAAGCTCCTTCCGCGCCGAAACAGCAAGGGAGAGGAAGCGGAAGCAGGTCAGCCTATACCTACTCCCCTCCCCCCCCCCCGCTCGCCCATAACACGCCTCTTTCCCGAATCCCTACACTGACTAACCCCAGTCATGTCCCTCTCTGCCTACCTGCTCCCGGCTCCGAGGGTTACTTTTGTACAAGATATACACAAAACGCAAGCAATAATCCTTTCAAACTGTGAAACCAGGTATGAAAACTCATCATTGTTTAGAGATTGGGAATTAAAAATATGTATTTTGTCAAGCTTCTACATACCACCCAACATTACACATGGATCAAGACGGAAGCTTCTAGACGGTGTTACTGGGGATGTGGCCGGTTAGCAATGCATTACTGAGAATTTTTAGGTTATTTAATGACCTAGTGACAACTCTTTGTGTAACTGAATACATCATTTAGAGGAATATCGAAGTATTTTATTTACATAGACTAATTTATATACACATATACTGAAGTTTATACAAACATTAATGTGAATTTTATTGCTGTGGAGCAGTATGATACAATTATATACACACCACACAGTCTGATCTCCTAAACACAGGGACACCAGGTGATATACTTATACACACATCACACAGTCTGATCTCCTAAACACAGGGACACCAGGGTGATACACTTATATACACACCACACAGTCTGATCTCCTAAACACAGAGACATCAGGGTGATACACTTATATACACACCACACAGTCTGATCTCCTAAACACAGGGACACCAGGGTGATACACTTATATACACACACCACACAGTCTTATCTCCTAAACACAGGGATACCAGGGTGATACACTTATACACACCACACAGTCTGATCTCCTAAACACAGGGACACCGGGGTGATACACTTATATACACACCACACAGTCTGATCTCCTAAACACAGGGATACCAGGTGATACACTTATATACACACACCACACAGTCTGATCTCCTAAACACAGGGACACCAGGGTGATACACTTATATACACACCACACAGTCTGATCTCCTAAACACAAGGACACCGGGGTGATACACTTATATACACACCACACAGTCTGATCTAAACACAGGGACACCAGGGTGATCTCCTAAACACAGGGACACCAGGGTGATACACTTATATACACACCACACAGTCTGATCTCCTAAACACAGGGACACCAGGGTGATACACTTATATAGACACAGTCTGATCTCATAAACACAGGGACACCAGGGTGATCTCCTAAACACAGGGACACCAGGGTGATACACTTATAGACACACCACACAGTCTGATCTTCTAAACACAGGGACACCGGGGTGATACACTTCTATACACACCCCATAGTATGATCTCCTAAACACAGGGACACCAGGGAGATACACTTCTATACACACCACACAGTCTGATCTCCTAAACACAGGGGCACCAGAGTGATACACTTATATACACAAACCACACAGTCTGATCTCCTAAACACAGGGACACCAGGGTGATACACTTATATATACACCACACAGTCTGATCTCTTAAACATAGGGACACTGGGGTGACACACTTATATATACACCACACATTCTGATCTCCTAAACACAGGGACACCAGGGTGATACACTTATATACACACCACACAGTCTGATCTCCTAAACACGGGGACACCAGGGTGATACATTTCTATACACACCACACAGTCTGATCTCCTAAACACAGGGACACCAGGGTGATGCACTTCTATACACACCACACAGTCTGATCTCCTAAACACAGGGACACCAGGGTGATACACTTCTATACACACCACACAGTCTGATCTCCTAAACACAGGGACACCAGGGTGATACACTTATATACACACCACACAGTCTGATCTCCTAAACACAGGGACACCAGGGTGATACATTTCTATACACACCACACAGTCTAATCTCCTAAACACAGGGACACCAGGGTGATACACTTATATACTCACCACAAAGTCTGATCTCCTAAACACAGGGACACCAGGGTGATACACTTCTATACACACCACACAGTCTGATCTCCTAAAAAGAGGGACATCAGGGTGGGAAAGAGGGACAGAAGGATTAAAACCTCAAATAAGGACGGTTCCTCCTAAAGAGGGACACTTGGAGGTATGCTTCTGTAGGTAAAGCTGACCAGATCCACCCCCCCCCAACCAAGAACACATATGAGATATGCATATTTCAGAACTGTGCTGAAATCAAAGCAAACCTGCGAAAAATGTCTTTTTTATAAGTTCCCAGAGACCTCTCTTGCATTAAATGGGTTAAGTGGGCTTGCTACCTTTTACTTTTCTTGGGGCCCTGTAGTATTTTAAAATATCCCTAGTTAGGTGCTTTATTTGGTGTTAAACTTACAATTCTGAATCATATAATTTTAACCTGGAAATTCAAGCAGATCACAGCAATGTAGAATAACAGAAAAACAGGCAGAAATATGGATGAAGGGTTCCTCACAGGGTGATAATGTATAAACTTTCACTTCAAATTCTGTCCTCTTCAGAATATATTACTAACAAACAGGCTGGTCACCTATGCATGTCGGTGCAGAGGGGCAAATTAACTCTTAGGGGACTATTTCTCAACCACTATTCAGAGATCCTCACCAAAGGATGGTAATTAGGTGTTCTGATTGCTCTTTGCATGTGTTCAGCTCATTCGGAAAAACAACTCCCAGGTCAGTGACCTGGGACATACCCCTGAGCCAGTGTAGGACTAGGGTGGAAAGAGCCCACTGACAGTTGTAAGATCATTCATACACTGTATGTCACCCCAGTCTTGTTCTACTGTCCAGTGGTAGTTACAGAACCACGCATACACTGTATGTCACCCCAGTCTTGTTCTACTGTCCAATAATAGTAACAGACCACACACTGATATCTCAGTCTTGTTCTGTCCACTGGTAGTCACAGAACCACACATATACTGTCTGACACTCTAGGTTTGTTCTACTGTCCATTGATATTCACAGAACCACACATACACTGTTTGAGACCCCCTGCCTGGTAGTCAGAGATCCACACCACCTCAGCCTTCCTCCACTGATAATCACAGAACTGAAAATATACTGAAATCCCAGTCTTGTTCATTTGGTAGCCACAAAGCCACACACCCACTGTCTGCCACCTCGGCTTACCCAAATGGTGGTCACAGATCCACACATACAGGGCCGGCGCTAGCATAAGGTGGCTTAGGCAGCCGCCTTAGGGCGCCACAGCTGAGGGGCACCAAAACGGGTGAAGCTGCAAATTTTTATTTTTTATTCCATTTTTTTTTTTCAATCAATAGCGTTGTCAGGGCCCCCGTTTGCTGCTGCCCAAAGTGCCCTGCAGTCCTCTCTAGGTCCCGGAGCCTACAGCTCCCTTCATTGCATCAATTGTGAACTGCGCATGCGTATGTGCAGTGATGTCTGGTTGGGCCAACAAAAATGCTTGGCGTGCAACTGAACAGAGTGAGCCAAGCCAGTTCTCCAGCAGCTTTCTTATGCTGGACTGGCACCAACACCGCAAAGGTCCTCCTTGCTGAGCCGCTGAGAGGGAGACCGGCGGCAGCACTTCAATGACCTGAGGTGGAGGAGAATGAGCACATTCTGGACTGGAGGAGACTTCATCGGAGCGAGGTAAGCACTGGTCCATCTGAGTGCCAGTGTGGGCAGGGTGGACACAGTGTGGAAGTGGACACAGGATGGACAGTGTGAAGGTGGACACAGGGTGGGCAGGGTGAGGAGGTGGACACAGTGTGGGCAGGGTGTGGAGGTGGACACAGTGTGGAGATGGACACAGGGTGGGCAGGGTGTGGAGAGGTGGACACAGTATGGAGGAGGACACAGTATGGAGGTGGACGCAGGGTGTGGAGATGGACTTAGGGTGTGGACTCAGGGCGTGGAGGTGGAGACAGGGTGTGGAGGTGGAGACAGGGTGTGGACTCAGGGTGTGGAGGTGGAAACAGGGTGTGGAGGTGGACACGGTGTGTGGAAACAGGATGTGGAGGTGGACACAGGGTGTGGAGGAGGACACAGTATGGAGGTGGACTCAGGGTGTGGAGGTGGACTCAGGGTGTGGAGGTGGAGACAGGGTGTGGACTCAGGGTGTGGAGGTGGAGACAGGGTGTGGAGGTGGAAACAGTGTGTGGACTTAGGGTGTGGAGGTGGACACAGTGTGTGGACTCAGGGTGTGGAGGTGGACACAGGGTGTGGAGGTGGACTCAGGGTGTGGACACAGGGTGTGGAGGTAGACTCAGGGTGTGGACACAGGGTGTGGAGGTGGAATCAGGAGGTGGACTCAAGGTGTGGAAGTGGAGACAGGGTGTGGAGGTTGAGGCAGTATGGGAGCAAGAGGTATTCGATACTGGGAGAGAGGTTACAGGATGGCATTAGATGATGAGATAGAGGGCACACAATAATACTGGATAAGGACAAAGAGGGCACAGTGTGGTATCAGATGACGATTGGGGGGGGGCATCAAAATGCACCGGCCCTGCACACATACGCAGTCTGACACCCCAGCCTCATTCCACTGTCCACTGCAAGTCATGGAACCACACATACACTGCAGACTTGTTCTATTGTCCATTGGGAGCCACAGAAGGTCTGGTAGATGTACCATGTAATGGTGCAATATGGCTGCACAATGCACATGCACAGTGCACATAATAGTGCACTATGATGTCCTATTGCACCATTACACTGTGCAGGCCTACTATACCATTACTGGTATGAAGATTAATGCCATTAGATGTACTTTAGCCTCACTGTCCTCTGTGTGAAACTTGTCGACAGAGCTGACCTTCTCGCTGGAGTCCACACAGAAGACAAAACATAGTATTTTACTGTCAATTTCTTCCAGTGGTGAAAATATTCACCCATCTTTATTACAAATAATATTTTCCTGTGACAAACAAACACAATAAAGTTTCACATTGAAAACAAGCAATGCTTTGGGACCTTACTAGCATTCAAAGGGTTAAAAGGCCATTTAAATCAATGATAATTTTTTTCTTTTCTATGGGCAGATGGTTTGTCACAGGATTGCTTTACTTTTTCTTTATGCATATGGAGCTGTTTGTCTGCTGCTGGGATTAGGACTATTGCTGATCGAGGGGTTGTGCCCACTGCTGATCAGAAATTACACCCAAGAGTACCTGCTGGGAGTGCTAGAGGGTGCCAGCTGCTGAGTCAAAGTGCCAGTCACTGAACTGTGATGAACCAACGAACTGTGAAAAGTGACATCTGCTGTGGCAGAGACTATGCCATATAATGCCAGCTTCTAAATCAAGTGCTTGTTGCCGAGCCATAGAATGGCCCAGTGCCTGCTTCTAATCCAGAGAGTGCCCAATGCCAAGTCAAAGTGCCCAGTGTTAAATGTCAAAGACTGTTCACCTCAGAGTTGGGCAATGCCTGCTGAAAAGTGCCAGAGAATGCCCGCTATTCAGCAAGGCAGTACTCACTGCTGATCCAGAGTGTGACAAGTAGCACCCACTGCTTTGCTAGGTAATGCCTGCTGCTGAGCCGGAGAGTGCCATCTATGAACCAGATTTGCCCACTGCTGAGCCAGCAAGTGCCTGCAGCAGTGTACATCTTGTGTGTGCTTTGGCCTCTGCAAAATTCAATTTTTCAATTAAGGATCAAAACACAGCTTCAGGTAAAACTGGAACTGGACAATAAGGCACTTCTTGTGTCTGTGCCCTGGGCATGCGCCAAGACCTGTGAGCTAGAGTGATGGAAAAGAGATTTGGGAGCAGATCCCGGGCAAAGGGATGTGAGATGGGAAGGACTTGCCAGCACCTGCCACAAACACGCACACACACTAACACACATACATACATATATGCACTCATACACATATGCATGCTAATACACACACACACACACACAATACACAATAAACCCCCACACACAAACAATACACACACACACACACGCATATATAGTATATACACACGCCCACACTGAGGCTGATTTATCAAGAAAACTGAAGAAACACCAACTGTACCTTAGGGATCTAATAAAATGTTAAATAGGGCTTATAACTTCTTGAATGCAAAATATTGATTCTTGGTGCAGTGAAGACCTCGGTTACATTAATGGAGTTAACTGCAGGCTATGGACTTGGAAATAACTTTAATTACCTGAGACTCCCCTGTGATGGAGCAGAGGCAAGGTCTGGTCAGGAGGAGGATGTAATATTGTGCCAGTATTAATAAAGGTCAAGCGCAGGCCTCCAGGATCAGTATCACTGACAATTTATTGTGGATAGGGGTGTATATTGCAAAATATGTCTGTTTTAATATCAGTAATGTTTTGTTCCTGATCCCCTTGTTGTACATTGTATTTGGGTGAACTATACCAGTTACTGTTACTTGCCCTGGACTGATTACATATGTTCAGGGATGGTATCCTGGAGATGATTCTCTGTAATGCAGTGTCTGGGCCTCTGAAAGGTAAAACACAAAGACCCCCTGGAGGCTTCTCAGTCAGCCATGACATTATGATCTCAGAAGGACAGGTAGGCTCTGTGGGAATTGGTGAAACATCCATGCAGAGATAAATGGACAGAGAAGCACTCTTCCTATTGGCTGCTGAAGTACAACCAACAAGGATTTAATAAATGGGCTGTCTTACTAGTATTTCAGAAGGGTAAGGGCACGCCCTCTCTCAAGACTGCACGGAGAACCTTCTATGTGATTAACTGTACATTTCAACCCTTCCATGATTGGTTGCACTCTTAAACCTCCTTCTGTGTTTACTTATTTATTCTTTTGTTACACACTACATACATGGATACAGCATATATAAACAAACAGTGAAGGGTAGTCATAAATATGTATTGAAATTGATATTATGATGCTACATCATGTATATTTATCACCGGTCTTGTCTTATTGTCTTAGGTATTTGGAACATCATGATGAATAAACACACATACAAGACATATGGGTCAGTAAGGTCACAGCTTTATTTAATATCACAGGAACTCACAAGACCCTATGAGACAAGCCCTTGCCAGCCGTAGGGCAAGGAACTAACCAAAAACCTTTAGTCAAAGTCTGGACTTTAACCTTTTTACTTTAACCAACTTTCCCAGTACCCCATTGGCCTACTAAACTAAGCCCTATAGATACAGCCAGGTTAAGCAGCAGCCAAAACCCGGGGAAAAAATCCCATAAGACCATTGGCCTAAACCCTTGTCTCCAGTATGACCATCACTTAGCTTACCATAAACGCTTGGCAAGGTCCTACCTCCCCAAGCTGTGACAACATAACCAACACTAACATATAGAAAACAGCAAGAAATAATGGGGAGGGAGTGTGGAATGCTGCTTCATGAACGGCTGCCTGCAACTGAAGAATATGACTGCCCTAAACCTAAACCCCTTTCCCAGCTCTTGGCAAAGACCTACCGCCATGAGGACTGGCTGATTATGGCCTAATGCAGCCAGGCCATCCCCCAGAAAATAAAGCTGTGGCCTTTTGACCTCTTCCATAAGCTCCAAGTTAAAGAATCAAGACTCAGTTTTTGGAATGCACACCGTCCCTACAGAATATAAGTCGCTGTCTTCAAACATTATATGGTGAACAGACAAACAGCCCAAAGACACAACAAATTTAATCACAGCTTATTCAACTTAATCCTAGCCTTATCAACCAGCCAATGATCCCTGGTTCAGCTCCAGATGCACCTGAGAATCACCTCAGACCAAATCACCACCAGTCTGAGAATAACATGACTAGTTTAGAAATATCCTGCTTCTTTTTTTTCACCCAGGTTCCAACCGGAAACGCTCCAAGGTCATTACCCCCATATGGATAACCACAACATCAGGACCCCTACCCTGCAACCTAACAAGCTGGAGGGAATTAATTGAGACCACAGCATTCCTTCTGTTCCAAACCAGGAAACTTGAGCCCTCAAGACATTAATGGATAACTTCACGTCAGAATCCCAAATAGCCTTTCAATACACATAGGAATTCCCTAATATTCAAACCTATAGCAGAACAAGACACAAACATGAAGAAATTCAACCCCCTAATCTCCAAACCAAATTGGCATTCAAAACTAAAAAAAAAGGGGGGCAGAAGTAAAAGCACACAATTGGAAGTAAGGAAGAAGCAGAGGAGAGGCAGATCAGCAAAAAGGAATACGCCCTGGCTGTGCACAAAGCTTAAACCGGACTCCTATCTACCAATTTTGCAGACCACCTCATCCGAAAGGTCCAACTGAGCAGCATCAATTGCCACGGCAATTCAGCAGGAATGGCCCCTGAACTCGGAGGCCCACAAACCAAGGATGGGAAATACAAAGCTTCAGGAGATGGGAAAACTGGAAAGCAGTAAGAGGAAGCCAAGACTGACGAATAAGGATCACCGAACTTGGGGAGGACATGACAAATTCCTATGGTGAAAAAACAGGGCAGAGCTCAGACATGGTACCTGACCTAATGTGACCCAAAATCCCTTATCTTAGAATGAGCAATCTAAAAGATAAGTAATCATCGGCCAAAATCATGTGCTCCCACAAAATCCCCCCAAATGAAGATTGTTCTTGCTGACCAGCTCCCAGTGTGCATGGCCCCAAAGAATGCCATACTATAAGCAAGACTGAAAAGGGTAATTTCATAGCCAGAGGAATACACCTGAGACAGCATCACCATGAAATTAAGCAGAGGCCAAATGATACAGGCCTCCACTGATCATGCCCAGCCTTGCCCTGCCTGATATCCTTCAGAGCTATGTGGACCCCAAATTCCTTGGTCACATCCCTCCACCCATCTGATTTGAACCAAAAAGACAACCAGCCATCTTAGTACCCAAACTTGATGATTACAATCCCTTTTACGCCATGACCAGCTTAACCAGAGGACCTCATGCAGCTTGCTAGCGTCATTCTGCAAGTGTCCTGTCGAGCTGTCTAAATCTATCTATTCCTCCAGTACTTTTCCATACCATGCCCAAGGGGCCAGAGATGCAGAATTCTGGACCCAAGCTGCTATGCTGATTGACCAAACTCCCACACACAATTTGGGGGTTTCCTCCCTGACCTCTGCTGCTATCAAGCAAGCCGCCAGAACTCCTCCAGCTGCAAACGAGAATGGCATCAGCAGTGTTAGGAACCCGCAGCACATGCAATGCCCTGAAAGAAACATTTAGCCTTCAGCAAAGCAGCATGTAGTGCAACAGCAACTAAGAATTGGATCCGAAGACACAGTCAGATTAATGACCACCTCCTTCACTCCCATATTATCAGTGTGGAAGATAACATTTGGGTCCAGAACGGCATCCCTCAAAGTTCAAGTGCTTTGAAAATTGAGAAAACTCAAGGAAAACTAAGTTCTGGGACAAATGCTGGGCAACCGACTACGCTGGCCAATGGACATCCAAGATTGAGCTTGCAGCATCTGTTCACAAATCCAACCCTACATTGGAAATGGCCAGAGGCTCCCAAAAATACCTTCCATTATAACTGTCCAAAAAACATCCACCAGACCCCCAAATCCTCCAGCAAGTGCAGTGTAATGAGGATCTGGAATAATGCTGACTCCATATCCCACTGTTTCCAATGTCAGACACCTAATGAGACCCACCCCATCAGCATAATGAGGCATGCAAAATTAAGCTTTCCCATGAGGGACAGCAACTGGTGCAATGCCAACTCCTTGGCAGAATTATAAGAGAACACCAGCTGTGTCAAGCAGGTAACATTCCATGGTAACTCAATCTCAATACCAAGGAAACTGAGACATGATGTCAGACTCTCTGTTGTACCCTGAGCAAGAGGCCCCTCAAATTATGCCATGACCCACTGAAGCAAAAAGAGAATCTCCCCACAAAAGTCCACACCATCTGGACCAACACACAATATATCATTGAGGTAGTGGTTAAAGGAGCCATAACCCAACTCCTTACGCATTACCTACTCCAGGAAGGAGCTAAATGTCTAGAATGAGACATGGAACAATTCATCACTAGACACAAATCCACGCAGTATCGTTGGCTGAACTTGCACCTAAAAGGTGGTGGCATTTGAAAAACCGATTCAATATCATCCTTCGCCATCCAAGTCCCTGGACCTCATTCACTACCAAATTAATCACTTAATCAAATGACGTGTAGGACAACGTACACAGAACCTTATCAATATCATAATTTACTTAACCCCACAGGGGTGTAGGCTAAATTATATATAAGGCAACATTTTCTGGGCTCTTTCTTGGGCACAACCCCCAGGGAAGATACCCTCAAGCCCAGAAAAAGGGCATGACAAAAGAGCTAGCCATCCTCTCCAAACCCACCTCCTTAGCCAACTTCTCAGCCACCAACTGATTTACGAATACCAAATGACTGCCCTTTCAGTCAATCTCTAAAAGGGATCTGAAGACCCCCTAATAATCCTGATTCCAGAAGGGCAGCCATGCTCCTGTCCCCATACTTATTTAGCCAAGGGCTCATCTTTTTGACGCTCACAAACTTCTTCCCCTTTTACAGTAGTGTTGCCTCCCTTCTCTGAAGACGTGCCTCATTTAAGGCATTTTGATAAGCAGTGCAGCCCATCACAACCCAAACCCTCATGCCAGAAACAACATCCAGCCTCCCATTTTCAGAAGCTGGCATTGCATTTCTTTCCAGAAGATTATGTGCTGGGGAGTTCCAGTACCGCGGCGCTGGCCTGAAAGGATGGCAGACCTATCTGAAAGGATGCTGGTGAGTCATGATGAATAACCATAACCCAATATCCATCTGTTCCCAATGCAAAGCTGAGCATATTACCATACACTGCCAGAGCTGTTCGTCACAATGCCATCAGGACAAGCCACCATATACCTGACAGACATTCCAAATCATGTTCTGTAGCAAAATAAAGACAAATACTGCTGTGGAAATCTTCACCAATCATCACTGATTACACTAGCCAGGATAGAAAAATCTCTGATAAAATTTCCAAAGGCCTTGTGAATTCGTATAGCACTTACTTTATTTTTCCTCCTTCTTGTCACCCTTATAGTCTTTCTTCAGAGGCCCCTCATCAAGCAGAAGAGTGAATATATTGTGATGTACTTACTCCTCCATAAAGAGCCTACCCAGCAAAGGTAAGCAGCCCCATATGTTGCATCATATGCACACCTGGCAGAACCACTGGCTGAGAAATCATCAACCCCACTTCCACACTGACTACTGCTGCAGCTCCACCATACCCAGAAACAGCCGGAATGGTAGAGGTTTGGGAAAAATTGCCATACCTGGAAACTCTACGGATTTGCTCCAGAGACTCCAGTTTTGAAAGTCCATTACAGTTATACTCCCCAGCCATCAAAGGAGTCCCCTCCAGGGACGCCACAAATAAAGGTTCCCAGGTCTGAAATTCATCCTCCTTGAAGGCCAGACCTACCAGAGATGAAGGCCCAGCCGTAACCAGGATATCCCCACCGGATGCCCCATGAGCCATCACCTCTACTAATCCTGACCCCAAGTAACCATAAGGCAGGGAAACTACAAAGGCGACAGCCAATGGCAATACCGGATAACCCAAAAACTGGACCAGAGACCCCCTCCCATAAACAGGCATTTAAATTGGTCCCATTGTAACCTGCAATAAAGAGGAACACAACCTCCTTCTCTTCTATGTGTTCCAGCAGTGAGATCACTAAGTTGTTTCATGTTAATGGATCTTTGAGGGCTGATTACAACATCTCTGGAATGGAGCAAGCAAGGACCTATGGCCTAGAATATGTATATATAGTGTGGAATTTAATGGTTAATATTTTTAAGATCTTAGGGTTATATCCTTTTGAAAATTCACACAATCTAGATCTGCAATAGCACTCCTTTTTAAAAGCACATTTAAGCACTATTTTAGAGCAAAATTAAGACTGTTTGGAGACCTTTCCACTATGTCAGCATCTATTTGTTTCAATAAACATTGCGCTTTAAAAAAGGAGTGCTATCACTAATCTAGACTGTGTGTATATTCGTCTCACGGATTGGGAAACCGGAGAGATTTGTAGCACCCACCCTTTCAGTGCCAGCGGTGAGTTTGTTTCTGTGAGACACATTTTTGTTGCATGTTTTCAATTATACAGAATTCTTCTATATCATTTTGAAAGTTATCAGGTATGACAGTGCAGCCCAGACCTCTTTACCAAATCTGGTCCCATAAAATGTGATAATTGCCCTTTAAAAAAGCAAATCCTTAAAAATAAGAAGAGCTTAACACTTTGAATGAAGTTTGACCAATTGCCCTCCTACAGAATTAAAGGAGTTATCACTACTGCCCCCTACATCTGACTGAAGGTGCTACACATGGTCTTACTGCATAGCTCAGCACTCTTAACCCCAGGCTCTGTCCAACATGCAGTTCATGATTATGATGGCTCCAGGCTGAGCTTTCCCAACAAGTGCTGCCTTGTTTTGCCCCCCTGGCAGATTTCTCTGAGCGCAGAGCGCTGTCAGCGGTGCCATGGGGGGCTCCCTCTCCACTGACGCGCGCACTTCTCTGATGTGGCCACGCTCTTGCACGCTCCGGTTTCACTCTCCAGTTTCTCATTTATTTTTCCACAATTTCTCCTCATGAAATAGAATAAGTTCTTGACGCTGTTCTTCAGCTCACCATCCCCAAGCCCCCTAAAATGTGCTGATAAAAAAAATATTCTTATAAACACACAGGAGCCTCACTGTATGGAAACACAAAGAGAAAGGCCCTTTCCTTAACACTTTGCATTCCAGGGCGGTGTGCAATGCATCAAGATCCTTATGTAGAAAATAACAGGAATTCTGGATCAAGCTAGCTCTATGAGAGGAGACAAATACAATGTCTCATTGATTTAAATTGGCCTTTTAACCCCTTGAATGCTAGAGAGGTCCCCAATGCATTGGGAAGCTATCAAGGGGTTAATAACCCTATTTAAAATGGACCTGCCACCCTAAGACAGGTTTAGTTAATTTAAAATATCATTAACAGCTGCCTATGTGTTGCACTATTTGTTTGTAATATAATTAGTTTTTGAGAAATGAACATCTATGTGATGTGGCACAGTGTGGCATTTTATGCTAATTAGTCTGTTATGGGCCATTATCACCCACACTTATACGTGGGAACTCTCCAGATCTACCCCAGAGACTCCAGTTTTCAGACTGCATACCTCCCAACATTTGAAATTGCCAAAGCAAGACACTTTTCTCCCCAACCTCAACCCCCCCACTCACCGCAACACACTCAGCACGTTAATAAGTCAGACTCAACTCAGTGCCTGATTGGGGATATTCCTGTTAGGCTGTAGTAGTCTGATGATCAGATGCTGTTGAGTGGCTCAGTGCTGTCAGCATCCGCGTGCTGCTCAGACTCTTGTGTAGCTAGTATCGAGGTTCGAGGAGAACAAACTCAGGAGACGGCCATGGCTGGAGTACGGCTATGCTGTGTGCAAATATATTAAGCGTGACTTGCATGCGCAGTACAGTTTTCAGCATCTCACCATTCAATGTTGGTTGAGAAACATGGCTGAGATGCATGATGTGAATTGAAGGGAGCTGAAGTGGCTGGGCATAACTGGGAAGAAGGGCAGAGTCCTGAGAATCGGGACATCGTGTTAATGCAGCAGGAAACAAATATAGGACTGTCCCGTGTAAATCGGGACAGTTGGCAGCTATGAGACTGCACTACCATGTTACTGGGGACAGAGGCTGATTATTTGGCGGTAGTGAGTTTCTTCTCCTTCCCACCCACCCTGTTCTTCCCACTTCACACCCACTTCCTGCCCACTTTATGACAGGCTGACGTTATAGCCTAATTCACCCTCACCCCTTTTGTAATACCCCTGTCCAGCAGCACATATACCCTCTCTTGGGGCTTAAAGAGAAGTTCCCGGGTATGCCCAAACTGTCTAATGAATGAATCTAGTCAGAGGGCATGTCTAATAGCACAGAGAGAGCAGAGTGTTGTCTAGAACAGAACTTATTAGCATACTGCACCACCGATCTAATGAGGGTTAATTATTTATTTTACAGAAAAATGACTGGTACAACAGATAGGCAGATTTTCTCTCTCTTTAAAACAAGCTAAACTTGTCTTAAGGTGGCATGTCTACTTTAACACTTTGAGTGCCAGAAGGGTACGCACGCGTACCCCTCTGGCACTCAGAGAGTTAAATCAATGGCAGATTTGCCATTTTTATTTACCCCCTATGGTGCAGCTGATTGACTCCGGAATTGCTTCTCTTTTCTTTGTGCATAAGGACAACCATGCTTAACACATCCCCCTGGCGCACAAATAGTTAATAAAACTGAGCCGCTCTCTATAATCTGACTTTATAGCCGGAGAAAGGATCATTATTTTGTCTGCCTTTACCAAGCACATTTCCTTCAGCCCAGTGCAACATTAGCCTTTATTTATATAGCGCCAGCTCGTTCTTCAGGGCTGTAATGTTAGGTATGGAACAAAACGGCGATCTGTGAAGAGAGATCAAATCAAGAGGTGTTAACCCTTTGAGTGCCAGAGGGGTACGCAACTCATTGCAAAGCAATGTGTTGCGTACCCCTCTGGCACTCAAAGGGTTAACCCTTTGAGTGTTGGGGGGAGTAACATTAAGGTTTCAAAAACATACACTACGCTGAATCTTTGAATTTTTACTGCACTGAATCCGATCTACTCCACTGGCTAACACGGTACCATCTTATTTCTGAAAAACATCCGCTGTAAGACTTCATGCTGGGTATCACAAAGTAGTCCTACAAGTGGGGTATTTTTCATTCAAAAGTAATTACAGTTCATACGTCTATTTTTCTTTAACCCTTTCAAGATGAGAGGTGTGTGCAACGAGCAGCAAATTGCATCCCTTTGGTCCTTAAAGGGATAGTAATACTTAATACTTAAAAAAAAATATATTGTAGTGTTTATAAAAAGAGTACTCTCACTGCTGAGAGGTGTTTTATTCAAAAGTTATTACAGCTCAAAGTTGAACTTTTTAGGTGCAATATCACAGTGGCCTGAAATTGTACAGTGGCGCTGTTGTTACACCATCCTATGGACAGCTCTGGTCCATAGACCATAAATCTCCATAGGATGGTGTAGCAACAGTGCCACTGTATAATTTCAGGCCACTGTGATATCGCACCTACAAAGTTCAAATTTGAGTTGTAATAACTTTTGAATAAAACACCTTTCAGCAGTGGGCGTACCCTTGTTTTACTCAGGGGAATAAATCCTACAACATATTTCTTTTTACATTTTAAGTATTACTATCACTTTAAAGGGTTCAAACAAGTTGTTGGTGACAGCACTAACTAGTGTCCAAAAGGCACATTTTAAAAATGTTTATGATGTACATTATGGGAGGACTTTTGTCCAAGTTCAGACCTCAAGGGGCACCAACAGACTAGGATGTAAGGATTTCCCTGATTAATCACAGATGAGTTAGTCAGTGGATCATTCATTGTGACTGACTCGCCTGTGCTTAATCAGGGAAATCCTTACATGCTGGCCTGTTGGTGGCCCTGGAGGACTGAACCTGGACAGCTCTGTTACAGCTCTCCACAGAAAGTGGTAGGAAAAGCATGATCTAGTGACAATAACACAAAATAACAGGTTAAGATAAAAAGGAACAAGTCTGAGCTGAAATAACAATTGAATAAAAAAAATTCCGAGAAGTCAGAGTACCCTTGTTTTGCTCAGCAAGGAAATCCTATAATATGTATTTTATATTACAAAAAAGTTACTGCTTATTTAACTCTTTGAGTGCCAGAGGAGTATGCAATGCATTGCTATGCGTTGCGTACCCCTCTGGCACTCAAAGGGTTAACCCTATCAGGAACCAAGGGGGTGTGCGATGCATGCTTTGCAATGCATTGTTCACCCCTCTGGTGCTTAAAGGGTAAACCCCTTAAGGACCCATGACGGTCCTGGACCATCATGGGTTGTTATCACCCTTAAGGACCCATGACACCATTCGCGGAGTCCAGAATCGGATTCTCTATTAAAAAAAAAAAAAAAAAAAAAGGGTCCCTGGTCCTTAAGTGACGGCCGCGTGCGTGCGCGGCCGGTCCTTAAGGGGTTAAAGGCTACTCCATCTCACTGGACCCACTGTCTTAAGGTCTTGTTCATACATGTGATGTGGCTGTGCTCCATTTTATAGCCCGTGGGGCTATGGAGAGATGCACGGATTCCCACTGTATACAGGAGAGACTAAAGGTTCATGTCTGGGATACCCTCTCACTTATTCATTACAGTCATAAACTGAGAATGTATAAAACCTAGTAGATTATTCATGGACATGTGCCAATGCAGAGAATACGGTTCTCTGTTTATAATATTCAGGTGCTGCCCACAAACTGCGCAGAATCAAAATGTCAGGGAAATTGTTTCTACAAGAGAGAAGCAACAAAACCCCATGTATATACAGAGACAGATAGATCGATCCATCAGACTTTAGAGAGCCTTGTCAGTGAGGTGCAGTTGATTCCCTCTAGGTCCAAGCAGAGTCCATGCCTAGGATAATCTTCAACTTAGGGAGACCAAAAACACAAAAAAAGTGTGACAAACACACCCTGAGAACAAATAAAATACAGTAGTTTATTCTTGTTGATGGCTCCTACTTAGGTGTTGCTGTCAGACAAATTTATGCATGAAAGAACTGCACAACCATTCCTCTACTTTTGCCTAGAAGGACTCAGCTGCATCTCAATGATAAGGCCCACTAAAGGCCAAAATGAGAAGTGAGATGCTAATGGCATGGGACTTGATAAATAGATTGCTAACTATAAGAGGGATGCCAGTTTCTGACATGTTCTCAGTCTGTGCTTGTTAGAGAGAGAGGAGAGAGAGAACAGCTTAATTTTCACTGCTAGAGGCAGACAGGCAAAGAGAGGGACCTGAACTTTATAGGAGTATTGGTGGTAGCCATTTGTTATATGAATGTGGGTGTGAAGGGAAAAAGGAAAAGTAATGAAATAAATACAAAACAAAATCTTTTTTACTGAAAAGTGACAGGTGGTCAGGAGATCCAGGTTCCTACTTGAGTTGGCTGAGCCTGTCTGGCGGTGCTGCATGTCTACAACAGATGTTGTATGGCATGCTTTCCCCTTTATCTCAAGCTACTGATTCTGAAGCTAACAGATCTATCCACATCCTGTACTGTACTATAAAATGTAACACTGTAGTCAAGCTGGGAGAGAAAGAGAAAACTACTGTGGCAATTTTGGCACTAGTTAGAGACAGATAGGCAAAGTGGGGAGCTGGAGCTGCTTGTGGTTGCAGGGAATGTCAGTGTAATTTCTTTGTAGATAGTGAAAGTCAGGTACAGTTTAACCCCTTAAGGACCGTGTCACATGCCAGGATGTCACCGTTTTTTTTCCCTTAAGGACCGGTGACAGTCCTGGCATGTCACGTACATTTTACTTACAGCGCTCCTGTGGGAGCACTGTAGGTAAAAACGGGGTCTGATATTGACTGCTGCAAGACCGGAGCAATTTCTCTCAGACCCCCGCTCTGCACTCAGGTACATCTAACAGGTCATGTGTACCTGTGAGTCGGCAAGGATCAAAGCAATCCTTAAGGGAAGGTTAAGCAAAATCACAGAAAAATAAAACCTTTTGTTACATCACTTCCATCTTGTCTTTGTCTAGACTTGAACTGGTGACCTTGTAGCTATGGGTTCTGCACTAGTGGGACATGATGCGTTGGTAACCTGCTTCTGCTGCATGTACATAGCTTCCTAGAACATTCCATCTATCCTGATCCCAGAGTACTCAGGGCTCAGCTGTTTCTACCTGTCCACACTAGACATACTGGATTCCTGTTTGTATGAAATTTCTGGTCTTGACCTTGTCTAATTCCTGAATCCTGCCTGATTCTTGTTTTCTGGTGTTGACCCTGGCTAGTTCCTGAATCCTACCTGTTTCCTGATCGTGAGAGATATTCTGGCTTTGAACTTGGCTAGCTCCTGAAGTCTGTTTGTTTGTGGCCTTCCCTGAGTTTGGGATGTTTTGTCTCTGCCTTTGCCTGCCAATTTGGTAGTTCACTTCGGACACCTGTATCCTGCCAGTGGCTTCTAGAAATTTGGGGCCCTATCCCTGGGGACAATGAGTTGCTGCTTGATATACTTCAAGCTCCTGGCCTACTCCAGATTGCCTGACCCTGCCGGTATCCTGAGACCTTGTCATCTGGACATAAGCTTCTTTATCTGTTATCCTGGGACCTGGACAATTGCATCTGTCCCTTTGCAGACACTCACTGCAGGGGCTCTGTCTTCATCGTCAGGCCCTCAGTTAGTGTGGTTTTGCAGGGCTGTAAGTCTCCTTGCACAAATACTACTCTCCTGAACAAGATGTGCCTTAGGTAAATAATTACAGACTGACAGGTGAGCTATTCTTACTTTTAAATTGAATAATTTCCCAGCGATGAGAGAAGCCATACGATATGTTTTTTCATAATAAAAATGCTACTATACCTTTAATGAAAATGTTTTGTTTAATACATAGCGACAAATAACAAATAACTGTGAAGTCAGACTACAAGTAAGTACAGGGCCGAATTTACATCCCATGTGCCCCCAGTCAAGGTACCCTTAGTTCCACCCATGGCCTGGCCCCCTATTCCTCACATGACTCCACCCACCAGTTCCACCCACTATTTCCTGGCACAGAAAATGCCCTTGACCTATAACAAGCAAGGACAAAAAAATATTTAATACCTAGGTTTCTAGAGAGATGTCCACCACATTGGAGCATCCAAAGGGTTAAATAATACAGTGTGAAGGGTTATGAAAGCTGATGCAGAGACACTGAGATTGCTCTAACCACACCTACAATGCAGTATGTGGGTGTGGCCAGCACAGCTAAGGCTCCTCCCCTCAAAAACTGGAGCTCTGGGCAGTTGTCTACTCAGCCTGTTGAGAAAACCAGCCCTGAGTAAGTGCTTTACGAGTGTGAACTACGTTAAGCTCTGCACTACGACAATCTCACTGTTCCATGATTATTTCATGCTTTAACACATTCAATACAATTTTAGTTTATTTTTTTTACATAGCCTTGCTCATTCTCACATATTCAGTGTTTCCAGAACAAACTGGGCAAGTCTTTGCTTCCTGATACTGGGGAAGTGAAAGTTGAGTCAGAGTCTGCAAGGTTATTCTTCACAAACACTGTACTTCACGTACTCACATATTAACTCACCAAACCGCGGTAACACGTTGAAGTCATCCATCTCTTCTTGTTTGTGTGCACATGTAGATCAGGCCCAAGGTCATACGGTTACTCGTAATATGCTCGACATGAGCTATGTTGCAAAATGAAAGTTTTGATTCCTGCTAAGGCTACATGGTAACTGATTCCATAACTCATTCAAGGCTCTTCCCAGACACCTCTTTCCTGCTATTACATCCCCACTCCCTTGTCTTCTCAGTGGGAAGGGGCGTTCATCCATGGCAATGCAGTCCTAGGCTACATTCTTGGTGCTCCCACTGTAATAAGTGCAGTGGTTGTGCACAAAAATCCTGTATAAGCCCAACTATACATTAAAACTAATACACTGTAATAATCACAAATACACACACTTCCATCAGTGCTACAAACAGGATAATTCAATATCTGGTGTTAACATATATATCTTATATAATAATTCGCTAAAACGTGTGTAACGCCGCAACATGTGTGTGACTGCCCCACAACCGAGTGGCAGTGGCACTGTGGACCGTGTAACAGGCTGTTCAACTAGTATGTGTGTATATATATATATATATATATATATATATATATATATATATTAAGAACCCACAAAAATCATGTATCTAAATAAAAATTGTACTACCTCGAACATGGGATAGCAGAAGTCCTTCTATGACAGGTGTCAAGCCACCAGGCCGCCACCGCTTCCTCTTAGTAGATCATCAGATGAGGATCTTCCAAATATGTGAAAACAAAAAACAAAACAAGAGGGTGCATGACATCTTCAACTTTTAAAGGGATAGTAATGGTTAATTTAAAGTTGATTTAATATTGTAGACATTAAAAAAAGATTAACATCAATGTAACATATTACATTCCAAAAGAGTGACCGCTACAGCACTACCTTCTAATCCTTAATAATGTAACAATGATTGGATTGAACTCACCCCTGTCATTGGGGGTCGGTGGACCCGGTGCTCCTCCCGTCAATCGCAGCAAAATGATTTCAACAAACTTGATGACCACTGTACGGGAGTGCTCACGGGACCACCCCAGCGTAAATGAACCACTTCCAACTGTGTAAAATACTCGCACTTTTATTGATATACAATCATAAAATCATCACACATGCTTCCGATCCCCTCACGGGGAAATAAGGATGCTATATACACCACAAGTATTTTATACAGTTGGAAGTGGTTCATTTACGCTGGGGTGGTCCCGTGAGCATTCCTGTACAGTGGTCATTAACATCAATGTAAGTCTTATCTCTCAAACCATTATGGTTTGAATGATATAACTTGCTAAAGTTACCTTTTACTGGCTGTTTTACTCAAGTCTGCCCTCTAGCTGACAGCTGCAGATTCCAGTCATTTGAGCAGACAGAGGCTCTTCAGCACAGCTGAAATCACTCTATTTAGAAATAAATACTTCACTGGAACAGTCTACAAAGTGTGCTTGCAAGCTGTTCCAAATTAAGTATTTATCTTTAGATATCATTATATGGGTGCTGCTGAAGAGCCACATCTGGTCAAGCGACCAGAATCTGCTTCTGACTGCTTTACAGCTCGTCAAGCAGAAAAGGGAGGGACCAGAGAACACAGGCTCTTCTACTAGTTTCAAATAATAAAGATAAGCAAATCTGTCATGGTTCAGTTCATATGGAAGCACCAAGAAAGTCTGCGATTTGGCAAATTGGTTCAATAGAGGGGGAGAAGGATTAAAAGAAAGAGAGGGCAACAGAGAGTAAAAGAAAGAGAGGGCAAAAGTGAGAACAAGAAAGAGAGGGCAATAGAGAGAAAGAGAGAGTAGAGATAAAGTTGATGTTCATGTCTTCTCTGACCTTATTCACCCTAATAAGTTCCCATACAGAAATCAACTGACAAAGACGCTACGTGAAGCTGTTCTGTTCGTTGTTTCTGACATCACATATTCAGTTTTCCTGTGACTCTATTGGTTAAAATGATGTAGAAAACCCTTACAAAACACCAGCTTTGTAAAATGTTCCTGGACTTATGAAAATGAACTTTCTGAAATGGTCTGTTCATCATTATGAGATAGAATGTTGGACACAATGGCTCTTCATCTTATGGTAGACAGTGGGGTGTGTTCAGCCAATAAGAGATCTAAGTCATATCATTTTTGTACAGCACTTGTGGCTTTCTGTCTCAGAATTGTGAAGAATGATGGACAGATGAAAGAGAGAAGAGGCCCAAATGGGAGAGATAACTTAGAACAAGTGGGGTGACAGAGAAACATATTGGGGGAAGTAGAGAAATTAGAGAGCAAGACAAAAGAACAAAAAACAACAGGACATGGGGATGTAGAGAACAAAATAGATTTCAGTTATAAAGTTTTAAGTAGTTATAAAACTAAACTAGCCAAAATTGGTGTATTTACATTAGAGAAGAGGCAAATAGGGGGGTGGTATGATTAATATTTACAAACATACTCTAGGCCAATGTCAAGAACTCTCTGTAGAGCTATTTAATCAAAGAACTCATCAGAAAAAGGGGAGTGTGCATCCGTTATGGCAAGAGGAAAGGTGCTTTCAACTACGACAGAGGCAAGGCTTTCTTGGAGTAAGGGCAGTAAGGTTGAGGAATTCTTTGTCTCAGGAGGCTCTCTTTGCAGATACCATTGATACTTCCAAAAAATATTGGCTACTTTTCTAGCTCAGAACAATATACAGAATTATGACAGTTGGTTCCACTGCTCATGGGATGTTGATGCAGAGAGATATCCAACTGCCTTTTGGGGGGCAAGACAATAAGGTATAATAAATATGTGATAAAGAGAAGACAACTTCTCCCATGAGATCGGTTCTCCAGTGTTATACTATGGAGCCTATGCACTAAGATTGATCAAGTGGGAGAGATCTTAGTGACTAGGTTCCATAACATAGCACTTTGTTTCAGGTTTCTCTGTCACCCAAGTAATAACTACATCTGATATTCAGTCTTTTAGTTTCTGTACGCAAATTTCATTTTAAAAGAATTACATAGAATGTTGCATCACACAATGTTAAGTTCTTACACCTACAGTAGCTTGATACAATGGGGGAGATGCACTAAGGCATGATAAAGAGCTAATAAAGTGGAGATAATTACTCCAGTAATATACCTTCTCCAAGTCCTATGTTATGCTATGGATCCATTGCACAAAGATTTCTTACAGATCTTAGTGCAAAGGTACCATAAAATAATATAGGAACTGGAGAAGTGATATCACTAGAGAAGTTATCTCACCTTTATCACCTATTTATCACTCTTTGGTGCATAACCCAGATTGTGGAGTCCTGTGGTGCTGCTTGTAGAGAAAAATTACACGATTTGTGTAAAAAAATGGTGGGGCTTAATCATGAGTGGGTCGGATCTTAGAAAAGGAATAAAAAGTGGTAGGAATAGGCTGGGGAAGGATGAGAAGTGGGCAGGGAGCGGGAGGAACAGACTGGGAAAGAACAAAAGTTTCATTAGAAAGTCCCCTCATCTGGAGAATCAGCCTCTGCCCCAGAGACCCGAAAATTAGCAGCAAAAACTGAAGTCTCCAGGGCAAGTCTGGAGAGTTCCCAGCTATGCAAGAGGGTTCCACTCTGTATTTTATGACAGGTAGTTTCTGCTTGACTTTGTGACCCTTTCCACTTATGGGCTCTGTGAGGCTGCCCACTTTGCGCTATTGTTAAAACAGCACTTGTTAAAGCGATAATAATACTTGTTTTATATAAGCTTTAATATTGTAGTTATTAAATAAATAAAGCAAAGCCTCCAAATTTTTTTTCTAGGACTTTCATAGTTTTATTGTAATCTGGATCGAAAGTTTACCCCTCCCGCCCCTTTTAGGTATGTCAGCGCGCTACCTGACAAACTTGGATTCTGGTCTGCTGACTGGACGGCTCATCTGGAGAGCCGAAATAGCAGTGGATATAAAGGAAATCTTCATGACAATGGTCTACAAAGTGTGCCTGGTTTTAGGCAGTAGACCATTGTCAGGAAGATTTGCTGTGTTTAAGAGAGAAGGAAAATAGATCACACACTTCCCAGCAATCAGGGCCGGATTTTCCAATAGGTGGAATAGACAACTGCCTAGAGCTCCATATTTTGAGGAGCACCTCAGCTGTTCTGGCCACACCCACATTCTGAATTGTTGGTGTGGCCAGAGCAATGTCATTGTCTCTGCAGCAGTTTATATACCCCTTTACAGGCTATCATTTAACCACTTGGATGCTTTGGAAATCTCTCTAGTACCCAATGATTTTTCCATTCTTGCTTGTAATAGGCCAAGGTATTTACCGTACCAGGAAGCAGTGGATGGTGGTCATGTGAGTGGTGTGTCACCATGGGCAGAGCTAAAGTGTATAGAGTGCATTTCCTACGAATGCCTGGGATGTAAATCTGGCCCTGGTCATTTCCAACCAAAACCTTCAAATGTGTGGCCAGGTTAATACTAGATTAAGGGCTCTTTCAGATGGGTGATAGAACTATTGCAGGCCTTTGAAAAAGTTCTGTCATCTGAGTAATTCAGTCACCTCTCTCCTTCTTTCCACCTCCAATCCTGAATGTAGGAGAGTCATGTTTTCTGGCTGGCCCAAGTGATAGCCAGCCAGTATTATTGGAAGGCGGACATTTGCATCGACCATTCATTGTAGGTTGAGATAAGCATTGAAAACTCCAGTTCAGTTAGTTAAAGGTCTGCCCAAGACCCCATTGGCCTCTGAGCAGACTTTGCTTTCTGCAATTTTATTGCATTTCTAATGGTACACAGTAAAGTTGCAGAATGCTGTACTTTGGTGCTCTTACACAGACAATCATCACCTTTGTGAAAGGCTCCATGGTCCAGCATGTTACCTTCACTGGCATAACTATAGGAGGTGCAGGGGGTGTAGCTGTAGCGGGGCCCAACATCCAATGGGGTCCCATCTTCCCCAGGGTCCAACAAGATCTAGTTATAACACTGTGAAAATATGTTTGTGTTAGAGGGCCCTAAAAATGTTTGCACCGGGGCCTTCCAAGACTTGTTACACCATTGGTTACCTTTCAACACTAGTGACACATCTAGCGCAGCATTGCTGTATTGGTGTCACCCGTGTGAAAGGGATCTAGATGTTTAGCCTGGTTTTATCAGCAACAAACTTCCCTGAACGGTATGAAATGTTTAAAGGGCAATTCTTACATTTCATCAAGATTCTCCTATGTTGACAAACTTAGTGCTGTGCATCCTCAATATGGCTCCTGCCAGCTATTTACAGGGATCATAAAACTGCATCCAAAGCAACCCCAAAGTATGAAGCTCCCAGCTAGTTGTGCATGCAACCTTCATTGAAAGCCTAACTAGAGTCTATGGAATTTCTTTGGTAGCCCAATTAGACTGAACTGTGAGACTTCAAAGTCTCATAGTTCAGTCTCTCTTGAAATCAACAAGGAAACACCTTTCCTGACCCTGTTCTGCTCTCCCACAGCTCACAATGCAGCCTCTGCTTTGTCGCCAGGTATGCCTCAGGCGGACTAGATCTGCCCATAGGGCACTCTCCGTGTGGTAGTTGCCATTTAATTATTTTGGTCTCTATGGCAGGCCACCTGATAACCACAAAGACCAGTACAATAAAGGCCCCAGGCTGCTGAGGGCTTCATCACATGCTGTTAAAGGGATAGTAATACTTCGTTTTATCTTTATTTTATTTTGTAGGCATTAAAAAAACGTGAAGAACGATATAAGTCGTATCTCTCAAACCTTTATGGTTTAAGAGATATTCACAAGCAAAGTATCCCCCCCCCCTGTTCAGCCAGATCAGAAGGGAGGTGCCCAGGTAGACTGCAGAGAGGGACAATCTTCAATTAAGATAAGGAAAAAAGCTGAAAAACTTGTCAAGGGGGAAGGGCTTTCATTGTTTTCATACAAAGAAGAGTGTCCCCTGCTGTTATCTGTCTGGTCTTACAACCAGATTCACATCTGAGAAGAGATGGCTTACACTAGGGAAAAGGGGCTGGAGGGGGTAACTTTGCTTGTGAATATCTCTTAAACCATAAAGGTTTGAGAGATAAGACTTATATCATTCTTCATGTTTTTTTAATGCCTACAAAATAAAATAAAGTTAAAAAGAAGTATTACTATCCCTTTAAAGAAAAAGAAGAATCCCAGCACTGAATGGCAGTACTGATTCCCAAGAGCTTCTGTATCACGGAGGTACTGCAGTTCCACATAAGATTAATATTTATTTTCCTCCCAGTAGAAATATAAGATCTTTTTGCTGCCTGCTAAGTGATTAACTCCTAGCTTGCCAGCACAGTCTCCAGTGTGTTGGGCTAATAATATTCACATTTTAGGACTCTTCTTCTTACCCTTCATGTGCCAGCTGGGTGTGCAATTCAATGCACCGCAATGCATTCAATGCCATTTTGGCATGAAAAAATTTAACACTTTTTTCCACTTGCTACCCCACCCTATACGATTGCTACCATATATTCTTGCCAAAACTAAACAGAACACATCAGTCTGTGCTAAATGCAGAGCGATATGCCAAATTTTCTAACTTTATAGCTTCATTTATGCCCTACATGCCTGTTTTAAGCAAGTAATGCATCAGGGACCTCTCTAACAGCCCCATTTAAATCAGCAGGCAGCTGCATGACCATCCAATTAGAATTAGCGCTCTGGTGATAGATGTGTTCTCTAACCAATGGCAGCACAAGAGCTGGAAACGGAATCTTTTAATGTTTTAGAACCTCTGAAACGGACATTGTTGACAAAACCTGACAGAGGAACCCAAAATCAGCCTGTCCTGATCAAAACCTGACTGGTGTAGGGTGAACACATGTCCCTGAATACCTGGGATTGTCCCTTAATTGAAGTATGAGTCCCGCATCCTAAGACTCTGTCACTCAGCCCTATTTTGCCAGCCCAGTGAGCCCACAGTCACAGCCTACCTATAGCAACGCGCACCACCAAAGCCAATGAAAAAGGAGAGTATTTGCACAATGGTGCCTGTGAGACAGCAGGGACAGCGGCTGCATGTACGCCGGCACTTCAACTCATGAAAGCATGTCATCATAGATTGATGGTAAAAGTGTGTTTCTGGGTGCAGGGTCGAAGGTACAGAAGTCACAGAAGAAAGGAACAGGGTAGCGCAGGTGTGCGAGTCATATAGGGTGACCTTGTGTCCCAGAATGGCAGACTGGAAATGTGGTCAACCTAGACAGGTGGCAACCATACCTGGAAACTCTCAGGAATGGCCCCTGAGACTCTGGTTTTCAGAATAAATATCAGGGTCTCTGGGGAGAGTGGCTGAGTCTCTGGCCTTGTGAGTTCATTGGTAATGTCTACTACTCACCCACCCATTCCTACACTGTTCTCCTCACTTCCCCAGACATTTCAGTGCAAACCACCTATTAAACCCACCACCTCTGTCCCCCCAATATAGCCACTCCCACATTATGATGCGAAGCGCATCATCTGAACCATCCCATCCCCACCACTGTTTTTTTGTCTGGGGGTCATGGATGAGACGGTCCCCAAGTGGTATGGTATAAACCTACTAACCTCGGAACAAAAATAAATCTGAAGTAATTCTGGGGCAAACCATCTGCAGAATAGGGGAGAAATAAAAATTGCAACTGAATTAAACTGGGCTTTTAAACCCCTGAATGTATGAGAGGCCATCATTCAACACATGGAAAAGCAATGAATTGGAGATCCGTATAGCATTCAAGGAGTTAAAAGTCCCATTTGAATCTACGGGAATTGTGCAAATGCTTATTTCTCCGTATGGAACAGTTCATTTGTTCTGGAATTTCTCCAGTTTCCTTTTGTGCATACAGCCCAGAGAGTGTGAATTTAACTGCAGTACATGGGGCAGCGGGGGAGTGAGGGTTAATATTGCATCTAGTGCTGGAGGGAGGAAATCAGAGCAGAACTTTCAGGAAATCCCGTTCTGTGTGATTTATAACGTTCCCTCCCAGGGGTGACCTCACTGCATACGATAAATAGCGCTGTGTATATAGTGTGTGTGTGTGTGTGCATGTGTGTGTGTATGGGGGGGAGCTCACCCCTATTTATAGAATCTATTCCTGGCTCCTGGCAGCTGCCTCTTGTTGTCTTTTCTCCTCCCCAGGTGTGTGTTGGACACAATTTACTTCTCATCACTCACAGGAGTCTGTGCCAGGACCAAGCATCCAGAACAAACAGCCCGGGCAGAGCCAGCAGGAGCACGGAGCAGCACAGCACACAAATATATACACAGGCCTGGATATACAGGGTTATATACACACAGGGTTATATATACATGCACTACCCAGGCTGGAGGTGCAGGGTTATATACACATGTACTACCCAAGCTGGAGGTGTAGTATTATATATATACATGTAATACACAGGCTGGAGGTGTAGTGTTATATATACACATGTAATACCCAGACTGGAGGTGTAGTGTTATATATACACATGCAATACATAGACTGGAGGTGGTGTGTTATATATACACATGTAATAGACAGACTGGAGGTGTAGTGTTATATATACACATGTAATACCCAGACTGGAGGTGTAGTGTTATATATACACATGCAATACATAGACTGGAGGTGGTGTGTTATATATACACATGTAATAGACAGACTGGAGGTGTAATGTTATATATACACATGTAATAGACAGACTGGAGGTGTAGTGTTATATATACATGTAATAGACAGACTGGAGGTGTAGTGTTATATATTCACATGTAAAAGACAGACTTGAGGTGTAGTGTTATATACACATGTAATAGACAGACTGGAGGTGTAGTGTTATATATACATGTAACAGACAGACTGGATATGTAGTGTTATATATACACATATAATACCCAGACTGAAGGTGTAGTGTTATATATACACATGTAATAGACAGACTGGAGGTGTAGTGTTATATATATATATATATACATGTAATAGACAGACTGGAGGTGTAGTGTTATATATACACATGTAATAGACAGACTGGAAGTGTAGTGTTTTATACACACATGTAATAGACAGACTGGATGTGTAGTGTTATACATAGACATGTAACAAACAGACTGGATGTGTAGTGTTATATATACACATATAATACCCAGACTGAAGGTGTAGTGTTATATATACACATGTAATAGACAGACTGGAGCTGCAGTGTTATATATACATGTAATACCCAGAGTGGAGGTGCAGTGTTATATATACACATGTTATAGACACACTGGATATGTAGTGTTATATATACATGTAATGCCCAGAGTGGATATGTAGTGTTATATATACACATGTAATACCCAGACTGGAGGTGTAGTGTTATATATACATGTAATACCCAGACTGGAAGTGTAGTGTTATATATACACATGTAATGCCCAGTCTTGTCATTCACATAGACAAATAACCCTTAGGCTTGGTCTACCTAGAATAGGGAATCCAGACATGGACCATTTGCTTTCAGGTGACTAGAAAGAGAACAGCGGCACAAAAGACCAAGAAGTATGTCTGGAGTTTACTGCTTATGTCTTCCAGAGACGAACTGCTTGGCATTTAGCAGCTAATATAGAATGAACACAGATTACATCTCAGTGAACAAAAACAAATTCCGCAAAGTGCTTTGCAATGCTTTGTGTACCCCTCTGGCACGCAAACGGTTAAATCAGGCTTTTCCCCCACACAAATACTTAACTTCTTATGGACCTGTGACATGTCAGGACCATCGCTATTTTCTTCCTTTAAGGACCGGTGAGGGTCCTGGCACGTCACATACTTTTTACTTACAGGGCTCCTGCCGGAGAGCTAGAAGTAAAAACAGGGTCTGGAATTGACGTTTGAAGACCCCCACTCAGTAAACCGGTACACGTAACAGGCCACGTGTGCCGGCGAGTCGGCATACATCAAAGAAGTCCTAAAGGGAAGGTAACTTCCAGGGCCCGCTAGCCCTTGACGGGTTAAGAGTTCTCCTGTTCATAGCTTCAGAGTGTGCTAGATTCCTCTCTAGAGCACAAAGGGTGAGAAACATCTGTTAAAGTGATAGTCAACTGCCTTTTTGACTTTACATATTCCGCAAGGGCATGCATGATATGTAAACTCAATTTGCCTTTTATTAGTTTTATCAAACTTCACCTATTTTTTTTCTTTACACTTTTAAGTTCATGACAGGGAGACATCTGAATTTGATTTCAGAAATCTTTCTGTGTGGGACTGTGAAACCAGAGAGAGAGAGAGTGTAACAATGTAAAAAAATCTGTTGTAAAACAGACTGTGAAACAATTTAGAAAACCCATCTGTACAGTACTAAGATCACTCAGTGCTGCACAAAGATTGCAGCATTGTATAAATATGTCTGTTTTCACTGTGCCGGATAGAAAGCCCTCTGAAAACGGAGATCCAGGAAGGTCACTGTCAGGGAAATTAATGTATTAAAAATTGGTGAAGAGGAAAAAAAAATAAATAAAAAGTACGGGCAATTTGGATTTACATATTTAGCACTTGTAGAATATATACAGTCTAAAAGGAGACTGACGTATGGAGGGAGAGAGACACTTGGGGAATGTGGGGCAGTGGAACATATATTTTAGGGAATGATGAGGGCACAGAGAAAGAAGGTAAAGCGGGGAGGGGGGCACCAAAGATGCAGTTTGTCTAGGGTGCAATTCTGGACTAAATTCACTGCAACCTAGGAGAGAAATAAAAATTCCACAAATTCTCATCAATTTAACACATTAAGTGCCAGAGAGGTATTCAATGCATTGCAGTGCAATGTGAGGATACTTTGCTGTCACTCAAAGGGTTAATAAATGGGGCCTTTAACCCCATGGTGCAGTTGGCTGCCCCAGATTTACACCTCTTTAGCATGATGAATAAGTCCCCAAGAACTTGGTCTGGCCCCAGTATTGCAATGGATATGAAAGTCTTGTCTGTCTTCCCTACTTTCGCTCTCAGTCCTGCACAAGCTGCAGGTTGACTCAGGTTCATGGACAGAGAAGTGCTATGTAACACTGAACATGCTGTTCACATACAGACATGACAAATGAATGCTGGAGTTGATTCTGTTCTTGGAAGATACTTGACTTGTTTACACGCTGACTGATGGATTTAGGAAGTTTTTAGATAAACAGAGAAATATGTGAAATTTCTTTTTAGACAAATATGAATTTCAAAATTCCGGTGTTATCTTTATCATTGGAATTCCCTAAATTCCGAGTACCTTTTGGACAGAACTTTAGATAAGGAAACTATCTGCAGAGAGAGATGCATCCAAGACATAAGTCACACAGGCAGCTCAGCTGAGAAGCAGAAGTGCAAGTGGGTGCACAGAGGAGCTGGGTGAATGTGTATCAGGATGGCTGGTGCATTAGGAAAAATTGGAGAAATTCTGCAGAAAATCAGGGAACAATTTTAAATTCTAAAAATTCCCACCGATTTAAAGGACAAATAGCACTTCCTAATAATGACCCCCCCACTTAACTTACTATGGAAAGAAAATTTTAATAGCCCCTATGAACTTTGCTCTTATGCCTTTGTAGAAGAGATGACATCCTCGATCGGTCCTGAATATCATGTTCATGGAGGTGGCCATGACAGTTGTTGGAAGGTTTTTTTTAATCTAAACAGGAAGAGTACAGGAAATTACTTAACCATTTAAAGGGAAAGTAATGCTTGCCATAAAGTAGCTCTCAGAGTCTTCTCTAGTGTAAAACTAACACATTGCACTGTTAAATCGCTTACTTTGATGTAGTTCAAAAGATATTACATGTAAAAACATCCCCCTGCCGCCCCTTCTGGCCACCTCACCTTGGAGCTGGAATCCGGTCGTGGGACCGGACGGATGCAGCAAGAGACAAACAAAATTCAGTAAGTATAAAGGGATAGTAATGTCGTCTTAAATCATAAATCAGTATTGTAATTATTGAAAGAATAAACTAAATGATCCCAGTCCCATAAAGGTTTGAGAGATGGAAAGTTTTAAAGTTCCTCTGTCACTGATGACAGCTGTAAAGCTGACAGCAGGAGATGCGTGTAAGCTGACTCGAGGCAGCTCTTCAGCAGAGCCGAGATACCGAAATCTAAAAAGAAATACTTAATTGGAATGACCTACAAAGTGTGCCTGGTTTGCAAGCACACTTTATAGACCGTTCCAATGAAGTCTTTCTATTTAGATTTTGGTATTTCGGCTCTGCTGAAGAGCCTCCTGACGGTCAGGATCTCTTCCTGTCAGCTTACAGCTGACTTCAGGGAAAGGGGAGGGATGAGGAAACTTTAAAATGTTCTCTCTCTCAAACCATAAAGGTTTGAGAGATGGGATTGGGATCATTTAGTTTATTTTTTAATAGCTACAATATTTCATTAGATTTTAAAAAGACATTACTAACTGTTTAAGGAAAACACTGCCGCTTTTGACGCAGGATTTTCCTTTGCTTACTGAAGTCCCTCGCCCCTCTCGATCTGGACAACAGATAGAGGAAGCGTGACACGGGCAGAAGGGGGGGAGGGGGATCTTTTTACATGTAATATCTTTGGAACTTCATCAAAGTAAGTCATTTAACATAGTGCAATGTGTTAGTTTTACAATAAAGAAGACATAATTATCGCTTTAAGGACCAGAGGGGTGCACAACAGATTGTGAACCAATGTGTTGCACACCTATCTGGTCCTTAAAGCTTAATATTACCCCATGCATTGAGTAGAGTTTTAAGTCCTGTGGTCTTGCTGGCCACTGTCATGTCCGAGTCCATAGGCGCGACATTAGGACTGATTAAACCAAGGTACAAGAGGCCATTAGGTTTTTCGGGCCATAGAAGGCATTCAAAGAGTTAAACACCCTTGAATGCTAGTGAGCTGCCCAACACAATGCTTCACAGCATTGCCTCATTTTTGCTTAGTGTAGCTGACGTACTACAGGAACTAGAGCGATCAATAAGTACATCAACTTCCCACAGATTCCCACTGCTTTAAACAGGGCCGGATTTCCCAGTTGGTAGAGTAGGCAACTGCCTAGAGTGCTACATTTTGAGGATTTCAATGTAGCTTTTAAAGGGATAGTAACACTTAAAATGTAAAAAGAAATATGTTGCAGGGATTATCTTCCTATTAAAACAAGGGAAATCCCACTGCTGAATGTTTTTTTTTATTCAAAAGTTATTGCTGCTCAAACTTGTATTTTTTTTTTAGGTACAGTATCACAGTGGCCTGAAACTGTGTAGTGGCGCTGTTGCTACACCATCCTATGGAGATTTATGGTCAACTGACCAGAGCTGTCCATAGGATGGTGTAGCAACAGCGCCACTGTACAATTTCAGGCCATTGTGATACTGCACTTCTACAAGTTTGTGCTGCAATAACTTTTGAATAAAACACCTTTCAGCTGTGGAAGTACACTTGTTTTATTCAGGAGGCTAAACCCTGCAACAAATTTCTTTTTACATTTTAAGTATTACTATCCCTTTAAAAGCTACATTTAAATCCTCAAAATGTAACACTCTAGGCAGTTGTCTACTCTACCTACTGGGAAATCCGGCCCTGTTTAAAGCAATAAAACATATTCCTTTTTAAATTATAAGTATTACTATCCCTTTAAACTCTGAACGCCAGAGAGGTCTCCATTGCATTTTGAAGTATTTATGGGAACCTTTCCATAAAAGAACCCTATCAGCAAATCCACCCTCAATAAGCTTCTATGGACAGAGGAAAAAGCTCCCATGAGCGATGAAAGATGTGCTGAAGTCCCCCAGCTCTGCAGTTATTGGTGATCTGCAGGGTAAACCAGCAGACAACGGGTGTGTTATAAACTATGAGAACTCTGTTCCCGTTACTCCAAGGCCTAAAACAGTCATGTGTTGACCCTATACTGACCCTTTAAAGGGATAGTAATACTTACTTTTAAGTTTATTTAATTTGATAGGTACAAAAAAAAATTAGAACGATGTAAGGCTTATATCTCAAACCTTTATGGTTTGAGAGATATACCTTACTAACCAGGAACACTTTGTAGACCATTCCAATGAAGTATTTATGTTTAGACTGCACATTTTCGGCTCTGCTGAAGAGCCTCCATCTGGTCAAATGACCGGATTTTGCAGTTTTTTATGTCTACCAAATTACATAACCTGCTATCATTAATTCCTGCCTGAGACTGAGCACTCCGGGATCGGAGCATTCAGTCTCAGCCACTTTCACAAGTACCGGGTCATGGGATCGCTGCAGCAGCTATCCCATGTACCAGCATTGTGAAAGAATGAATGAGGCAGTGTTCTACACTGCCTCTAGTGTCTCTTCTCAGTTGTCTGTTCCTTGCTATCAAAGTAAGGGACAGAGAAGGAGGAGACACCTAGTGGAAAAATAAAATGAGCAGCTGGGGGTATTAACCCCTTAGGGACCCTTGACGTACCAGGACCGTCAAGGGTAAATTTGCTCGAACGACCCTTGACGGTCCTGGTACGTCATGTACTTTTTACTTACAGCGCTCTACCGGGAGCGCTGTAAGTAAAAATAGGGCATGAAATAGACCGCTCCAAGATCGGAGCGATCTGTTTCAAGCCCCATAGTGACGCGCTGATACACGTGACAGGTCACGTGTACCGGCTCGTCAAAGTGCCCCTATGCGGACGTTATGGGACGGAAATGTCCCATAACCTCCGGTCCTTAAGGGGTTAACCCCTTCACTGCTGTGCTGGAGGTTGGCTAAATGAAAGTCCACACAACACTTTTTTTTTTTTTTTTTAACAAAAGTTTTATTTAAATAAAAATACATTTCAATAACCAAAATTGGTAGTCTTATTGTTGTGGAGCCATGTAATACATTTATACACACTGACAAATGTCATCAATAAAAAAGTGGGAAAATAGGGGGTAAAAAGGGACATGGGTTTTTTCATGCGGGGGGACAGTGACCACTTAAAACTGCCCACTTTGTAGGCATGACTGACCGATCATATGTTTAATGCAGTGTCCATAAAAATTTAACCTATTGCGCCCAAATAATCCCAAGAGAAAAAAAAATGGCCTTTTTTTTTTTAACAGTTTTCTTTAATTTTACTAAAATAAATGGTGGGCTATCCATATAAGAGTGGTATCAAAAGAAAGGCCTGTTTGTGCGAAAAAAACAGTATATAATTTTCATGGGTAAAATAAAGTACTTAGAGGGAAAACACTGTTGAACAAAGACATAGTCAAAAAGGTCAGAATGGCTCCGGTCCTTAAGTGAAAACGACCTCAGATTTTCACGGTCCTTAAGGGGTTAAAAGTAAGTATTGCTATCTCTTTAAATCAACAGATGTATTTATTTGTTTTGTCACTGAAATTCTGGAGCAAGCAAACTGCACCATAGGGACCCAATAAAAATCCCCAAATTGATTTAAATGTAACTTTTAACCCCGTGAATGCTAGAAAGGTCTCCAATGTTTTGCTTTGTAATGCGTTGGAGACATCCCTAGTATTCAAAAGGTTAACCCCTTAGAGTCCGGTGACGTACCCGGACCGTCACGCTGGTCCGGCACTTAAGGACCAGTGACGGTCCTGGTACGTCACGTACTATTACTCACCGCGCTCCTGCAGGAACACGGTAATACCGGGGACTGAATTTGATCGCTCCAAGACCGGAGCGATCTCTTTCAGTCCCTCAGTTCGGCGTGCCGCACCACGTGATCAGTCACGTGGGGTGGCACGCCGAAATTCTCTATCTGGTCCTTAAAGGACCACTCACCCCACGACCGCTGGTCATTAAGGGGTTAATAACTCCATTTAAATCAATTTGATTTTGTTTTTTCCCCTGTGGTGCAGTTGGTTTGCTCCTGAAATGCTTTGCTAGAAGACTGTACAAGAAATGAAGCAATTCTGGAGCAAACCGGCTGTACCAAATGCAAAATCCCCTAGATGTAAAAACCCCTTGAATGCTAGAGATGTCTCTAACCCTGTCTAACATTCAAGGGGTTAAAGTTCCATTTTAGTCAAAGGGAATATTCCTTTATCCCCCTATAATGCAGTTGGTTTGCCCTGCGATTGTTCATGTTAATCTTCCTCTGAGATTTTCTCTGAATTTACATCCTTAGTCTTGTTTCCATTTTCATCTTTTCTTAGTCTGTTGTTCACTTGAATTTGCACTCGTAGTCACGAATGGATTTAACCCTTTGAATGCCAGAAGGATGTCAATAAGTTGGACACCTCTCTGGCAATCAAAGGGTTACAAAAAAATTGTAAACATTTTTCATGAAAAAAAAAGGGCTGGATTCCATTACCGCCGGATATAAATTAATCTATAGAAAGATTAGGTAAAAGGCTATTTTTCTAGCCTTTTTTACGACTCTACCTATTCCATTACAGGTGGTATGTATATTGAATTATGTAGTTTGGTTCACTTACAAAAACTGCCCAAAAAAACACTGCAGCCATTCTGCTATTACATTGAAGCAGAATGGAATTTCCAATGCTTCCATTCCAAGCTCTGCAACTCAGGGCTTCCAAGCCTGGGAAATTCCCTATTTGGCCTCAAAATGTCATGATCGTCACAGTCCCACCTCCACTCCAACTTGTTCCCATGTGTACCAACCACCCTCCCCATGCCCACACAAGTCCCTCTTAATCTCCTCAATGCCAGATAGACTGGAAAAGTATTGCTGTGTTTGGCATTGAAGGGGGTAACTACGTAAAAAAATACATACTACTCTAACCCTCCCTCCCTCCAGTAGATTAAAGGGGATGTTTACCTCTTAACAACTTTGCCTAAATATTTTCCTTATCAATAATAAATAATGGAAAGTGTACCCTTTTTTAAAAAAAATCTGCCCGTTTGAAGAAATTAAAAGATTAAATGTACCACTGTACCTACTTCCGGCAGACAGATCTATACCGTAGTCTGAGCTTCTCTCCAGCCTCCTCCAATGATGGAGGCTGTCTGTCTCTAAGCTGGAGCGATCTCATTGGCCAGAAGTCGATCTCTGCCAATGAGATCGCTCCAGCACTGTCTGCCGGAAGTATGTACAGTGGTACATTTAATCTTTGAATTTCTTCAAACGGGCAGATTTTTTTTAAAAAAAGGATACGCTTTCCATTATTTATTATTGATAAGGAAAAGATTTAGGCAAAGTTGTGAAGGGGGTAAACATCCCTTTTAACCTGATCTAGATAAAAAACAAATTAAGCGCTCCAAATCCAGTTCACATACAAAACTCTTGATATATATAGTCTGCTAGGTAATGATTCCCAAGTGCCGGTCTCAGTCTGCAGCATCTCGCATGGCGTCCTTCACAGCACCTTCACCAACTGGCATGTATATAGAGAAAAGAGAGTGCAAAACGATCTGAGAGCGGCTATATATCAGATGGACAGAATGCACATAGAAATGTACTTACTAAAGAGCAACTTGAAACTTCACTGTATGGTTCTTCCTTGCCTCCTGACAATCGTTTCCCGGTGTCTTCTTAAATGGATCATTGCAAGTAGTAGACAGGAGACCTTCTAAGAGCACCCGCATCCACACAGGGACTAATCAACCGCCCCTTAATGGCTGTCACTCACCAGATAGCCGATATAATCAGCGTGCACAGTAATTGAACCAGACGGGCACTCGAGTGGAGAAACAGTGGAACAACTTTATTGGGCATAAAATTCCAACACGTTTCGAAGATATGGTCCTCGCTTCCTCAGGGACCCTGATTCAGGTGCTCTTAGAAGGTCTCCTCTCTTCTCACTTGCAGTGATTGATTTAAGAAGACACCGGGAAACGACTGTCAGGAGGCAAGTAAGAACCATACAGTGTGGGATTCGCCATATTTGTCCCTATCAAAGCGAAGTTTCAAGTTGCTCTTTAGTAAGTACATTTCTGTGTGCATTTTGGCCATCTGATATATATATAGCCGCTCTCGTTTTGCGCACTCTTTCCTCTTTTCTGATTAACCTGATCTATCATTAACCCCTCCATTGCTAGACTGAATGGACTGGAAATGCATTTCAATCAATGCATTCTATAGCCAGCCCTGGAATGGAAGGCTTAAAATTCTCAAAAATGAATCATTTGTTAAATATACGGCCAAAATGGCCTTATATTCTTATATTATTTTTTTGGGGGATAACAAATCAGGATGAAGAGTTTTCAAAATTATATGGGGGGGGGGGTCCTGGGATCCCAAAACACCTTTTTTGTTAAAGAGGAGATTTCACATTGAATACACTTAGTCTCATGCAATACATCACTTAACATGATATGTGGATTTATCTGGCGTCTTTAAAGACTTGCTTTAAGAGATATTTGGTATAATATATACACTTCATGTGGTCACTTCTGCATTGTGCGGCATTACGGCGCAGGACTTCATAGACCACCAATTCTCCTCCTACTCATAGACCACCAATTGTCCTCCTACCTCCCTCACAGCTCTCCAGGGAGCGCATTCACACTTCCCTTCATATTCATGTGAATCTCATCTACTGTAACAGCAAGCTCTGTTTGTCATTATACTGAGCTGGCAAGCTCAGTATAGTGAGAGTCTCCAGGGAAGATCTGGACAGTTCCCAGGTATGGGGCTGTGGGGACAGTGCTCAGGTACATGGGGGATCAGACAGGTCTCTAGTAGGATTACTGCCTCCCTCCCATTCCTCCTGCTTGAGGCAGCCAGAGGAAAGCTGCCAAAAGCCAATCTTCTTGGCCTCACGTTGGGCTCCAAAAGGATTCCAATAAGACATTTGGTTTATAAAAACAAAAAAAAAAACTCAATTCAGCATGGAAAAAAAACAAAACAAAAACGCTTGTCCTTTAACTATTTGAGTGCCAGAGGGGTATGTGTTGAGTACCCCTCTGGCACTCAAAGGGTTAAATCCCAGGATTCCTAGGCAAGGAACTCCAATAGCTCGTAACCCTGTACATGGCCCTCTCCCCATTCCTCACTTGCTCTCACCCCTGGCCCCGTCAACTGTTTCTCGACCCTGAAAATTAGGGAGGATGATTACTTCATTTTCCTTTGCGGAAATTTCCACAGAAAGCGATACATTTCTCTCCCTTCCGCAGAAGGTCAAGGGTGAAGGAAAATGTGGTAAAAACTGCATAATGGCATGGTTCCTAGGTTAGGTAAAACAGGAAGTTCTGATAGGCGAAATTATTTGGCAGCATGAAAGCTATATACTTCTCATGTCTCTGGTTTATGAGGAAAAGGTTCAACCTAATTTACTGATACTAATATCATAATGTATGCACACACATCGCAGACACTGGTAAGAATGTGCATGCACTGAATCATACACTTATATGCATCCTTGCGTGTATACATTATCCATACCTGGAAACTCAACAGACCTGACCCAGAGAATCCAGCTTTTAGAGTTAGTTAAAGGGATAGTATTGTCTAATTCTAAACAATTTTAATCTTGTAGCCATTAAAAAACGTAACTAAATGATCTGAGTCCTATCTCTCAGACCTTTATGGTTTGAGTGATATTCACAGCTAAAGTTCCTCCCTCCCTCACCTTTCCCTGATGTCAACGCTCTAGCTGACTGCAGGAGAATCCGGTCCCGGGACCGGCGGAGGCTCTTCAGCAGAGTCAAGATTGTGAGATATATAAAGAAATATTTAACTGGAACGGTCAACAAAGTGTGCTTCCCAACCAGGCACACTGTAGACAGTTACAGTGAAGTATTTCTTTTTATATCTCGCAATCTCGGCTCTGCTGAAGAGCCTCCGCCAGTCCTGGATTCTCTTGCAGTCAGCTAGAGCGGTGACGTCAGGGAAAGGGGAGGGAGGGGGAACTTTAGCTGTGAATATCTCTCAAACCATAAAGGTTTGAAAGATGGGACTGATATTGTTTATTTTTTTTTTAATGGCTACAAGATTATTTTTTTTTTTAATTAGACAATACTATCCCTTTAACGAGTCTCTGGGGACAGAGGCTTATTCTCCAGCTTTAGTGAGTTTCTGGTGTAACTCCTCCCACTTCTCATCATTCTGCCTACTTCCCATCCTGTTCTGACCACTTTCCAGCCATTGTAGAGTCAAACCCCACCCTTTCTCCTCTCAGTTCCACCAATCCAATTATTCCACACCAACTTCACTCTCCCATTCACATCATTTAGACACTCTAGTTCCCATCCCATGAGCCTTCAAAGAAGAACGTTCCCAGGTATGCAAATACCTACCTGTCACTGCTCTGGAGTATCTTCTTCCTGGCCGTGTTCCATCTTTGCAGGCAACCTGCCTAATCTTGCACAGCAAGACAAGAAAAATGATAATATGCTGATGTAATAAGAATAGTGCAAATCCCTATCAAATCAAATACAACTATATATGGAACTGACATCTAGTCCTGACTGAAGATAAGGGGAGAGATTCACTAAGCGGTGATAAAGAGATTATAAGGTAGAGAGGACTTCTCCAGTGATATCACTTCTCCAATTCCTATGTTATTCTATGGAGCCTATTCAATAAGATATCCAGAGAATAGGCTCCATAGAATAACATAGGAACTGGAGAATTGATAAACTGGAGAAGTTATCTCCACTTTATCACATTTGTATCACCATTTTATCACCGCTTAATGAATCTCCCCCATTATCTCTTGAGCAAATGCACTAAGACAAAGTTCATAGGGGACATCAGAATTTTCGGTCCATAGTAGGGTGAGTGGTTGGTTATTATTAGGAGGTATTTTTTTCTATTTCAATAGCTTTTTTGTGTTTATAGCTTATAAATTAACCCAAAATTTATAAATTAACCCAGAATTTTAGTGCCAGAAGGGTATGCAACTCATTGGGGATTTTCTGCAACAGGGGAAAATAGATGGAGCGCTGGAGGAGTGGCCATACAAGGAGTGGTTGTGCGTCCATGGATGTGACTTGAGGCATCTAGAGTATCTTGTCCAGGAGAGGCTGATAAGTAAATCCTAGTCTTTGCACACAATAATTTCCCTTCCTGATCTCTGACCCTGTGAATCATTTGGAAGATGTTCCTGACAAGCAACATATGGGCAAAGTGCTATAAGGAATCCACCTCCAGGACACTGTGGCCCTCCCAGCCTCCTAAAAGAAATCAAACTGAAATTATGTGTCTTCTAAGCCCTTTTGATGCTAGAGATATCTCTTAAAGTATTGTTTAGCACCGAAAGTGGACCTGTGACCTTAAGACAGCTTGCTATACATAAAACTACAATCCTCCTATATTTTGTACTAGCCATTCTTTACTAAAATTAATAGTTTTTGAGAACATAATCTTTATGTTAGTTGACACAATATGCCAGTTTATGCAAAGTCCCTGGACATGATGCTAATTTGTTCGTTCTGTTCCAGGTCAAGCTGCGTTTTTAGACTCTCCTCAGTGTATGAGCTCTGCCAAGACCAGAAATGCCCGTATCGAGGCTCACGGACCGCATGCAACCCATTGCTGTATGTCATGCGGCCCTCAGCATGAGGTTTTTGGCTGCCTGCTATGTGCCGCCTTCTGCCCGCCAGGACCCGCAGCGGCTCCAAGCAGTCAAACTCCGAAAATGTGCAGAGAGGACTTGCAGCTCCTTCCTGCTAAAAGAACTAAAATTAATAATGAAACTTACATTTTCAAAGAAGATGGCAGGGTCCGCACAACCCAGATTTTTTTTTTAGTTCGGAGCTCCACATTGGGTCGCGCAATGTAATGACATCATTACATTGCGACAATCCCGTGGAGGAGGTCACAGCGCACCTAGAAAGAAGCTGGGTCATGATGCGGAGGACACAGCCGGCTTATTTCAAATGTAAGCTTCCGTCTATTTCTGTTTATGTTTTATTGATGTGGGGAAAATGTGGTGGGGAGATGGTAGTGCTTATGGGAGAGACATGACAAGGGAAGAATGTTGTGCTATGGGGGGAGAAGGTGGTGCTTATGGGGGAGAGATTATAGGATAATGTGGTGCTATGGGGGGATAAGGTGGTGCTATGGTGGGAGAAGGTGGTGAGGGGAGGGAGTGGTGAGAAAGAAATGGGATGCTATGGGGAGATGATGAGGGGATAACGTGATGCTGTGTGGGGAGAAGGTGGTGAGGAGGCAAGGTGGTGCTATGGAGGAAGAAGGTGGTAAGGGTAGAAGTTGATGCTGTGAGGGAGAAGTTGGTGAGGAGATACTGTGGTACTACGGGTGAGAGGGTGGTGAAGGGAGTATGTGGTGCTGCAGAGGGGAGAGGGTGGTGAGGGGAGAAGGTGGTGCTATGGGGGGAGAGGATGGTGCTACGGGGAAGATGAGGAGAGAATGTGGTTCTATAGAGGGAGAAGGTGGCAACATCGGGGGGAGAAGTAGTGAGAGGAGGGAGTGGGGAGAAAATAAATGGGGTTCTATGGGGTGTGGATAATGGGGTGCTGTTTGGGGAGAAGATGGTGCTATGGGGGGATTTGTGTTATGGTGGGAGAGTATGAGGGAAGAGAGGGGTGCTGTACGGTCAGAAGGTGGTGCCATGGGGGAGAAGTTGGTGAGGGGTGACAGTGGTGCTATGGTGGAGAAGGTGGTGCTATGTGAGAAGGTGGTGCTCTGGGGAGAAGGTGGTGCTACGGGGGGAGATAATGAAGGGATTATGTGGTTCTGTGTGGGGAGAAGGTGGTTAGGGGGAAGGTGGTGCTATGGGGGAGATTATGAGGGGAGAGTGTGGTGCTGCATGGGGAGAAGGTGGTGGTGGGAAAGTTGTTGCTATGGGGGGCAGATGATGTGGGGAGAATGTGGTGGTGAGATGGGAGAAGGTGGTGAGGGGAGATGGTGGAGCTTATGAGGCAGAAATCAGAAGGGAAGAATGTGGTGCTATGGGGTAGAAGGTGGTGCTTATCGGGGAGAGATGAAAAGGGGAGAATGTGGTGCTATGGTGGGGGAGAAGGTGGTGAGGGGAGGGAGTGGTGAAAGAAGAAAGGGGGTGCTGTGGGGGAGATAATGGGGGATAAAGTGGTTGCTGTGTGGGGGAAAGGTGGTGCTATGGAGGGAGGTGGTGAAGAGATAATGTAACAGGGGGGAGGGTGTTGCTATGGGAGGAGAAGGTGCTGAGGGCTGAATGTGGTGCTACGGGGGAGAAGGTGGTACTGTGGAAGTAGACTTGATGGGGTGAGGAGTGGGCAGTATGGTAATATGGTGGATTTACACAACCCTCGGCTATAGTCATTTTTTTTGTTACAAACAAAAGGATGGACGAAGAAGGCAGATTTCACACAAACCATTTCTAACAAAAAGAAATGGAGAGCACAACACGTAGGCGTATTTCACTTTTGTTTAAAATAAATTAATCTTGCTTTAACCCTTTAAAGACCAGGAAGATGTGCAATGCATTTGTTTGTTATTCATTGCTCACACCTCTGGTCCTTAAAGGGATAGCAATACTTAATATGTAAAAAAATAAATTGTATTTATTTTTTTTTACATTCTAAGTATTACTATCCCTTTAAAGGGTGAAGATAACAGGTCAGTTTAATGTGAAATACAGACAACCTTTGGCATTGCAGCTTTTGGAGAACAGAACTCTCCTCACCTCCAGCGGTTGCAGCTATAGTTAAAATCTGAGTAAACTTTCAGTGTTAACCCTTTGAGTGCCAGAGCGAAGGCGTTGGATACTGCTCTGGCACTCAAAGGGTTAAATACTAATTTTATAATGCTTATAACTTTTGAACATTTTGACAAATAAACTGGTCCTTAACCCCTTAACAACACAGGACGCTCATGTACTTCATGGGTGGATGTCCCTAAAGGACCCATGACCTACATGTACATTATAGATTTAAGGGCTCCCCGCACGGCGGCACGCCATTCAGGGAGTCCTGAATCGGAATTTAAAAAAAAATGCTCCATGGTCCTTAAGTGCCGGCCGCATGTATGAGCGCCAGTCCTTAAGGGGTTAAGGGGTAAAGTAGTCAGTGCCAAATCCCATGTACCATGCAAATTTGAACCAAATCCGCTTAGGAAAAAAGTACAAGGATCAGGAAAAAAAAGCAGGGTTTTGCCAATTATACATTTTTTACAGTCACGAAAAAATTAGACAGGGTTACAGCAAAATCTACTGAATGGATTTACTTGACATTTGACACCAAGACATGGATTCCATTGCAGCTGATGACTATATTAAGGGTTTCATCTACATATTTCCCCTTCTACTTCAAAAGGAAACTGTTACATAACACCGGTTGATAACTGCAATGGAATCTAGGCCCAAGCTTTTGTGGAGGACATGTTCCCCTTATTTACTGATTGTTGATCTGTGGTTCAGTTCTTTGGATAATGGTATGAATGTGCAAATTTTCAGTCAAGCTTCACTGACATTAAAGGGATAGTAATACATCAGTTTTACAGATGTTGATATTGTGAGTATTTAAAAAAGAAATTAAATGCCACCAATGCTATCTCTCAAACCTTTATAGTTTGAGAGATATTTGTTGTGAAAGTTTCCCCTTCCCTGATGTCAGCGCTCTGGCTGACTGCAGGGGAAACCTGTCCCTGAACAAGCGGAGGCTCTTCAGCAGAGCAGAGATCACGTTATTGAAGAAGAAATCCTTCACTGGAACGGTCTACAAAGTTTGCTTGCTGAGATTGCGTTATTGAAGAAGAAATCCTTCACTGGAACAGTCTACAAAGTTTGCTTGCTGAGATTGCGTTATTGAAGGAGAAATCCTTCACTGGAACGGTCTACAAAGTGTGCTTGTAAACCAAGCACACTTTGTAGACTGTTCCAGTGAAGGATTTCTGTTTCAATAATGCGATCTCAGCTCCACTGAAGAGCCTCTGCCTGTCCCAGAACCAGATTCCCCTGCAGTCAGCTAGAGCTCTGAAGTTAGGGGAGGGGGACTTTCACAGCGAATAGCTCTCAAACCATAAAGGTATGAGAGATTTTTTTTTTTTTTTTTTTTAATACCTACAAGAATATCATTTGGAAAACTGATGTATTACTATCCCTTTAACCTCTAATGCCAATGGCTGCAGTAGGGAGTACATGTTACAGTTTATGATCACTGTAGTGTATACCAGAAGAGCCGGATCGTCATACCTCCCAAGTGTTCCTCTTTAGGAGGGACAGTGCCTCTTTGAGACCCAATTCAGTCTGTCCTTATTTCCCACCCTGATGTCCCTCTTTTAGAAGATCAGACTGTGTGGTGTGTATATCATTGTATCACATTGCTCCACAACCATAAAACTCACATTAATGTTTGCTTAAAGTGTTAGTAATGTCTAAAAAAAACTTTTTTTGCATTTAGAAGAGCTTAAAAAGCTGATCTAAATGCAAAAAAACGTATCTCTTAAACCGCTGTGGTACGGGCGTTTAAAGTTTGATTTCTCCTACTGACAGCTGTAAAGCTGTCAGCAGGAGATTCGTGTCGGTTGACACTGTGGCGCTTGAGAAGTGCCGAGTTCTCTTTACTTACATGGAATCCCTTCATTGGAATGGTCTAGAACGTTTGTCTGAACACTAGGCACATGTTTTAGACCATTCCAATGAAGGGATTACATGTAAATAACGAGATCCCGGCACTTCTCAAGCGCCAGCGTGTCGACCGACACGGATCTCCTGCTGACAGCTTTACAGCTGTCAGTAGGAGAAATCAAACTTTAAACGCCCGTATCTCTTAAACCATAGCGGTTTGAGAGATACGTTTTTTTGAATTTAGATCAGCTTTTTAAGCTCTTCTAAATGCAAAAAAAGTTTTTTTTAGACATTACTAACACTTTAAATATTATTATATATGTTTATGTGTTAGTCTGTGTAAATAAAACACTTTGGTGTTGCTCTAGATCATTTATTAACACAAAGAGGTGTCAGTAGGTCATGAAATCACTTAAAAATTCTTGGTAATGCCCCACCCACCAGCTACGCTCCCAGTAACACCCCGTAAAACAAAAGTGTCCCTCTTTGACTATTTGAAATGTTGGGAGGTATGGGATCATCCATTATAGCAATCTACTCTACTGCCTAGGGCCTATGGAAATATGAGTGACCCCGTCTTCTTGTCATGGGTCACAGACAGAGACCCTGATGCTCCTGCCAATAACATCTTTTGTCAGTCAACCTTTTTGTTTAAAGAGACCAGCATCATCCATTTGCTCCCACTTCCATACTTACATTAGAGATGCAATGCCAGTACCTGCTAGCCACACCTGATCGAGAGATGCGGGGTCCAAAATTGATACCTTCCCTAGGGCCCTATCAAGTCTTAATCCATCTTTATATACCAGTAGAAATCTCCACCATCATTAGGATGTTAATTTCAGCAAGCCATGTACATCAGTCCCATACGATGTGCAGAAAATGACATGAAATCAAATAATTTCTGTATACATTGTTTAATAGATAGCGTTAAAAAGGCATAGAGGAAAGGAATGCCAATAAACTTTCCAGTTGATCTCCCCTCCCCTTGCACAAGTGTCATTAAGGTAAGTATTTTCAGGACATATAACTTAGTAAACTGACATCTGGCAGGAGCTGGGAGTAAAAATTGATCCGCGCACCTGATTTAGCATAGAATTGTCATAGTACACTTATACTGTTGTGCTTTGAGCAAAATGGATCGCATCAGTACGTTTTGCTCACAAGAAGTTAGTTCAGAAATTGCATATGAAATATTTCTATTCAAATAAAGTGTTTAATCAAAAAGGTGGACATAAGAGAAATAGGTGAAAAAAGCAGGATAAAGAATTTGTCAATCACAAGTGCAAAGCACACTCAATTGAACAAAATATTCCATACCAAAAAAGGCATTTAAGAACAACAGAAAAACTAATTCATGCACACAGTGAGCTTGATTGAACAGAAGATTACATGTCATAAGGAGAGGGTATGGTCCCTCAAATAAAAACTTGGGGATAATAGGCCACAGCTTGATTTAAATAATTCCAATCACATTATTATTACCCCTTATTTAAACATAATAATAATTAATCCTTAATTAATCATTAACAGACAGTCCACGCCAATCCACATCCCTTGAAACCAACCACCATTCTTCAGCACTTACAGCTGATCCCAGCATTTCTTCAGCATGTACAGCTGAACCCAACATTCTTCAGCACTTACAGCTGACTCCCAAGGAATTACCCCATTGACCGTCCACCTTAGCTTCAATGGGTAAGTCCAGGGCAAACTCCCAAAGGGCTTCTGCCTGAGGATAAATGCACATAACTTTAACACATCAGTTACCAATCTTTGAAAATGAGGCAATGACTACCCACTGAGCTGTGACAAACAACTGGACACCTCCAACACACCATAATAGGGAGGGAAGGATGCTTCTTCCTGCCCTTTCCCCCCCAACTACAAACCACTTCCTGCAGCATCTCTTAAAACCATACTCCTCTCTTAGCACACACTCCACCAATCCGGGCCAACCCTCCCCATGACATGCTTCCCCTTACTGTACTCTTCGCTCCTGTCCTGGGAATTCTTGACAAAAAATGGTTGATCATGTATGGATACTTGACTGCAAGCTACCTTCCTTTTAATCACTTAAGGACAGAGTTGCTTTAAAATAAATTGTGTACCCCTCTGGTCATTAAAAGGTTAATAATCCCTACTAACAATGAATGAGCCTGTGGTAACCTCACACACACAGGAGCGCTGTCTGCCCTCACCCTGGCAGGATCAGACACAGACAGCTGGCCTCTCACACCAGGACACTTTGCCAGATACCGTTTCCTAAAAAAAAAAAAAAATTCTTGAAAATTTTACCCTTGGGACCACTGTTCTGATCTGGGCTTTCTGTTCATCCGTCTCATGTCTGGTTTATGAGAGAAAGAGAAAAATGCAAGTGGCTGGAAAGAAAAAATAAAAAGACAGAAACAAATATCAGCTTCTGTCTGTAAAGATCAATAGTCAAATGACTGTCATACCGATCATTATTAAAACAATACCTCTGGGGGAAATGTACTTCTTTATTTGTTTAACAGAATGTAGGAAGGAATCCTTCATAGAATTGTCTGGTGTAGTAGTTTTCACACTTATTGCTGCAGTGGAACCCTTTCTTTTCACACAAAATCTCAGTGGAACCATAAGACGAAAGCTTAACCGCTTGGATGCTGGTGATAGCCTCTTACGAATATTAAATGTATTTGAACGTTGATTGGTATTTGTAACTTAATGGTAAAATTTATCAGGAATGTGCTACTAGGCAAATGAATTGTTTCTACATCTGTCTTTCCTGAAATCTGTTCAGCGGGACTTAGACTACTTCAGGGATCCCTGGAATTCCACAGGACACAGACTGAAAACCGCTGGCCTGTTGTATCAATAATGTGTGTGTTTTTTTTTTTAAATTTGGAAGCCTGCAGCTGCCTATAGGTGCAAACTTCCATTTGTCAGTCTGATCTTCTTGTGTTGCTCAGCATAGCAGAGTGGTGGGTAATTAGGAGCGAAATAAGGGTCTAAAAAAGTTCCCATTGATTTAAATGAGCTGGTTCATCCTTCAACTGCTAGGAAGGTCTTCAACATATTGCCTATCAATTAATGGAGACCTATCTAGCATATAAGGGGTTAAAATTGAATCAGTATGATATCTGGACATTTTTATTTGTTCCTTATTGTGCAGTTGGTATGATGCAGAATGGCTCCATTTGTTTGAACATATGACATATGACCATGGGCATCCGCGGGAGGAGGTGGGTAAGTGGGGACACTTACCACCACTATACTTGTTCTCCTTCCCCCAAATAAAATATAGGGGCTAGGTAGGCTGGCCTGTGGGGCATATTATGGCTTTGCCCCCTGTAAAATTTTCTGTAGACAACCATGTGTATGACCCTTATTATGCAGGTATCCTTTTAAAACATTGCACAGAAAAGTGCGTGCGGCTACATGGCATGTTAAGCATAGTGCATCAGTTGTGTAAGGGTCCTGCACCACAAAGCATCTAAAAAAATAATGATGCAGCGCAATCCATCTGCCAGCTGAAGATGATGGGAGCCGTAGTCCAACAACAGCTGGAGAGCCACATTTTTCTTATCATTGCATTACACAGACACAGAACAGAAAGGACAAAGCCACTGAATGTTATACCAGTTGTCCATGGTGGTAAGTTGACATGAGAACAGCCATTTTGTAACATATTCAATAAAATAAAGTGGAGCAAATCTGGAACAAACCAAATGCACAAAAGGGAACAAAGAGTATTTCCGGAGTTTCCAGTTGGGTAACTCTAACCCCTTGAACACTAGAGAGGTCTACAATGCCTTGCTTTGCAATGCGTTGGAACCTCTTTAGCATCTGAGTGGTTCAAAACCTCCTTTAACTCAACGGACATTTAATTTCTCCCCTTTGGTGCATTTGGTTTGCTCCAGAATTGTATCTCTATGAGTATTAAAAACGGCCTATAATGCTTTGCAATGCACTGAAGACCTTGCTAATATTCAAGGAGAAGACTCTTAATTTAAATCAAAGGGTAGGTTTGGGATATGTTCATTTGCCCCCATGGTGCAATTCATTTGCTCCAGAATTTCTCAAGATCTCAATACATTGAGGCAAGATCTAAATGCATTGCAGGGGACAAGACTTTTACTTGGATCACGTTCAGACTGTGCACTTTGCTTAGCCTTCATCTACTGACCCTGTCGATAAGTGGAGCTCTGTCTGGAAACCAGTAGCAGGAGGAGAATGGACCTTCACAGCTATGGATGCCCATAGAGAAGCTTCAGACATAATATCCTTGATCCTTGTCAGCTGGAGGTGTGCACAGTGTTACAAGGAAACACGTGAGTCTATCTGCTACAGGATGTTTCAAGCAAGATCTGTTTTCAGTATCCTCTAGCAAGATCAAGTGATCATCTTATTTTTAACTGCGGCTCAAAGTCCAACTGTAAATTCCATTACCAAAAAGAAAGACGAAAATAAAGCCAGATTAGTACAAAAAAAATTGTTTACTCCTCGTCCCGTCTTTGTATATTTTACAGCTTGGGGGGTGGCGGAAAGAATCCGGAAAATGTGGATTTTATAAGCGAGTTTGTGCATCCGAGCTATCCCAAGAATGAGATCTGAGAGTAAACCTGGCCTGAGCGGGGAGAAGAGAGCCAGAATACAGCAAGGCATTAGGCAATGATCGGAAGTCAGGGCTGCAGATAGCAAAACGATCGCTCACTGAGTGTAAAGGGCTTCTGGGAAGTGATGCCGCAACCCTGGAATGCCCTAATGAGGCCATCATGGACACCAAGTGTGATATGACAGTTCTCCTTTTAAAGTCATTCCTCTTTAAGGAAACTACAATCTACAACAGCCCTTATGTAATACAAATAAATGACAGTGATGCTGATATTAGAAGAAAAATAGCAGCAATACTGGTATAAACCAACTGTGCAGTCAAGGACAAATACCAATTCCCCATTCATTTAAATGAGTTTTTATTCCTTGAATGCTAGAGAGGTCTCCAGCGTGTGCTTCGCAATGCACTAGAGACCTCTCTTGCTTTCAAGGTTTTAAAAACCCCATTTAATTTGATTTGAGTTTTTAGTTGACCCCTATGATACAGTTGACTTGCCAAAGAATTGTTTCAGTTCTATTTAGTGAATGAGAAAAAAGGTCTAAAAACAAAACATAGATAATTTTCCATAATCCATGTTCTCTGACTCATGGTAATTTTTGCCATCGGTACATGCAGAGATGTGGCTCAGTACTGGCTGGGCTTAAGTTTACTATTTAAATGTCACCTTCTATTTGTCAACCATCAAAAGGGCGAGATCATAATGTCACCTGCATCAAAAGGGTGACATTCTACCAGCATCAAAAAGGCAACATTCTGATGTTGCATGTCCTACAGTGGTCACCAAATAGAGGGTGACATTTCAATAGGATACTCAACATCTGGAGGACTATAACATGATCCATACTGCAACCCTTTATGTGCCAATCATTTTCCTACCACAACTATGATCCTCCTGGTAAAGAAAAAAAACGTGATAGAGAAATATCTAATGTCCAAAGGATTAAAAAAGCCCGGCTGTAAAACGTGTTCATAAATAGCTCTGCTCTTCGCTAATTAACCCTATCAGTGCCAGAGGGGTACGCAATGCATTGCAAAGCCACTCACCTTTCTGCCTCTGGTACCCCCAACGGTATGTCAGTTCATACTCATGGGCTATCATTTTTCTCAGGCTTGTAATATATATTGAATACAGCAGGAAATTCCATAGTTTTCAAAGATGTCATTATCTTTGAAGTGGGAGAAATGTAAAAAAAATATATATGTTTGTCTTTATATCTCCACATTCTGGAAACATTTGTGCAACTGTGCCCACCAGCCAAGGGGTAGAAAGACAAGTTACTCATCATTTCATGATGCCTACCTTTTCTTAATTTCTGTAGTTGCTGCAGCCATTTCAATGCAAGCATGTAATATTTGCCAAAATGTAACCAACAGATTGTGGTGCAGTATAGTGCTCCTGGCACCCCCTATAGCATTTTATCAGAAAGGAATGCAGCTACCATGCAGATTTAATTTCCATGGTTTTTCAAACTCTTTGGCGTAGTGAAAATGTGAAGAAAAAAGGTTTTTCATAGCATTATCTTCTGGAGAATTTATAGCAATCCACTCTTAGGGTAGAAACTCACATAACATGTCTGAACTTTAGATTTTCTGTACCTTTCAAAAATATACATAGTAACATAGTTGAGAAGGCTGAAAAAGGCATGCTTCTATCAAGTCCAGCCAATGCCAGAAACACACCTGCTGATCCAGAGGAAGGCAAAAAATAAGCCCTCTGAAGCCATGTCCAGTTTAGCTCTAAGTGGGTAAAAAAATTCCTTCCTGACTCCAAATGGCAGTCAGATAGTTCTCTGGATCAACATCCTATCTGCATTGAGGCCATCTGTCATACTTTTCAATATTGCTATGTGATAGATAGGCATCCATTGCTTTTTTGAAAGCAGTTGCATTATCGTTGCATTATCTGCAAGCACAACATCCAGAGGCAAAGAATTCCATAGTTTTACCTCCCTTACTATAAAGAATCCCTGCCTTTGTTTTCGTAGAAAGCGCCTTTCCTCTAGTCTTAATGGATGACCTCAAGTTCTTAGCTCAGCTCTTTCCGTAAATAATTAATTGGATAGTTCCTTGTATTGACTTTGCATGTGTTTGTAAATGGTGATCATATCACCCGTTAGATGTCTCTTCTCTAACAAACCCATTTTGACTAGTCTTTCTGTATAACTCAGATCCTCCAATAACCTTCTCAGTTTCGCTGCAAGTCTCTGCACGATTTCCATTTCAACAATGTCTTTTTTAAGAACTGGTGCCCAAAATTGTACTCCATATTCTAGATGAAGTCTAACCAAGGATTTATACAGAGGTAGGATGATATTAACACCCTTGCATCTACACCTCTTTTTATGCAGGCTAGTACCCTATTTGCTCTTGCAGCAGCAGAGTGACTCTGCACACTGCTGTGAAGTCTATCAGTATCATCTATCAATACTAAACCTTTCTCTAATGAGTATTCCTCAAGTTGTTTCCCATTTGGAGTATATGTAGTTTGTTTGTTTCTACAGCCCAAATGCATAGCCTTACATTTATCTACATTAAATCCATTTGTAGGATATATTTTGTTTTTTGACTTAAGTTCCCTGCCCACCACACCAATACATGAAAATCTTCAGTATGGAAACTATGAAGCACAGTTGCACACCTTGTAAATATGGTCCTGTAATGCCAAAAACACATATAAATTCAGACATATATATGGCATTTCTAAAATTTGAAGATGTAAATGAAAATACTTTGAAGTAGTTTTCTGTAACTGCACTGTATGGAAACGATCATGGACAGAATCCTAATAAAATGCATTTTTTATTTTTTTTGCAAATCTTTTGATGTTTTGCTAAATAATTATGGGCTATATATTTAGAAATATTATCAAATTAAAAATGATGCAATCCTGAAAAAACCCCAATATATAGCTTACATGGGTACACTTAACGATAAAAATGTAAAACCTAGTTAAACACGTAGATAGCAAAATTGTGGAATGTGAGTTTTTATACTCCCGCTCATTGATTCTTCTATAGAAATAAACTCTTTTGAATTACTTTTGTACTTCTTTTTTCCCCTCCCTCTTTTTCATTCACATATTTTGTGTCACTTTATGGGGTATCTGCAGGAATTTGGTGCTTATTATGAAGCTACTAGTTGAACAGCCCGTTACACGGGCCACAGTGCCACTGCCACCTGGTCGCGGGGCAGTCACGCGCAGTAGAGACTGCCCGCGCCACGGCTGATACAGAGCTGGACTCTCCTTCGGAGCACCCAGCTCTGTATCAGCCGCGGCGCGGGCAGTCTGTACTGCGCATGACTGCAGCATGCGCAGCAGTGTCTACTGCGCATGCAGGGCCGGATTTACATCTCAGGCGCCCCTAGGCACAACACCCTCTGGCGCCCCTAGCCCCGCCTTTGCCCCTCCCCTAATCACTCCTCTCACTTAGCCACGCCCCTCCATTAACCACATCCTCTTGTGGTCACACCCAATTATATAGCCACATAGTGCATCTTTTTTTAGGGCATGCTCACATGAAAACCTGAAAAGGATAATTTGTGATGGAGAGCAGATGGTTAATGGAACGTGTAGAAGCATCTTCAGTGCTTTGGGGTAGGGTTAGATGGTTAATATGAACATGAAGATGGGAATGGTAGATTTGTGTGTGTAAGGGTAGGGGGGTTAACAATAACATCTCCACATGTACAGGATGGAGTGGGTTAATATGGGGTGGAGAGGGTAGGATAGCTTACCATGATGAGAAAAGGGTTAACTTTAGTTTGCATGCCAAGATGAATGTATTATTAATGTACATATGCTTTACATGAAGGGTTAATTACTATACAAGTTGAGGGAAAAATTGTATTTATACTTATACATGGTCAGCATAGAGAATGAAGGTTGGATAGGAAGGTGTTAAATAAAATCATACATGGCTACATGGCACTGCCCTCTCTCAACATTTGAAGTAAACTAAAGGATCCTTTTATCTGATTCTTACAAGCCATCCCCCATGATCCTGCTCCCCAGTAGAGGCATTGAGACCAAGAGAGGTGTGAGTGGCAAATCGCCGTTTTCATGAAGCACGCACTGAAGAGGTGTAAGGATTGTCCTCACAGATCTTCAGCGGGTGCCATGAAAACGGCGATTTGAGTTGACAAGGAAATATGTGCATTTAACTCCCTTGGATCGTGCTGGAAATACCTTCATCACATCACAGTGGTTTCTCCCGTTGCAATTAGTACTTTTGCTCCACTATATATTCACATGTCAACTTGTGAATATGTAGTGGAGCAAAAGTAGTAATCGCAACGGGAGAAAGCACTGTGATGTGATGAAAGTATTTCCAGCGCGATCCAAGGGAGTTAAATGCACATATTTTGTTATAGGTCATCTGTGAAACCGGATGGTGGTCAAGCGCTATTTCAAAAGGATACCCTTTTGTCGAGACCCCAGTGTAAATGCACGCCCCCGGGCTTTTGCTGCTCACGCTGTTCAGTTGAGGCTCGGCCGCCGGTTCCCTCCCGTCACTGTGCCGCTGGTTTCTCCTCTACTTGAGGAGCCGAGCTGTGGCAACTGGAGGGCTCCGGGGAGCAGCACCAGGACAGGGCTAGGGCAGGGTGCCGGAGAGAGCAAGAGGCCATGACAGGGGCTCGGAATACCCCTGCGCTCTCTCTATAGTGACTGTATAGCACTATAGTGCTGGCGCAGCACACCTTCGGCTGTCAGAGCAGCAGGCGCGAGGAAGCAGCCAAGTGCTCTCTAGTTGTTGGTCTGGAAGCCATCCCCCTGCTGGCAGCAAATGGTAGTAAAATTGGTGCGGCTAATTAAAAAAAAAAAAAAATCCCAATGACAGGCGCCCCTCTGTGTGGTGCGCCTGTAGGCAGATGCCTACTCTGCCTTATTATAAATCCGGCCCTGTGCGCATGTCGTGGCGTTACACACGATTTAGCAAATTATTATATAGGATAATAGTCACAGATTGATATTGCCTATTTATCAATTTATTTATTTATCTATTTATTTATCTATTTATTTAAATAGCCATAGTATATCCATGGAGGAATGAGGTTTGTGCTTTATCCATCTTAAACAATCGGTAACACAGGAAGTGCCTGCATGGCATGTCTTAATTAACATATTCTATTAATCTAAATAGCTCAAAAATGAGCTTTCTAAATACAAAATGGCTGATATAACATATACGTGATTTGGTGCTCTTTCAGAAGCACCAAAGTTGTTTTTTGATGATAGGGTCCATTTAACCCATTGAATGCCAGAGAGGTATCTAACTCACTGCGTTGCAATGCGTTGGATACCTTTCTGGCACTCAAAAGGTTAAACTGTTAGTGATAGAGCTACTTGATGTCCAGACAGATCACACAGTGTAAAGAGAGTTTCTCTCTCACATTCTATGTGTGAGTCACCTTCTACAGTTCTTAGTACAGTTTAATAGTTACACTACCATTTTGTGATAGTTTGAATTGATATCACTTTTTAATAAAGCATCTCCCAGCAGTGGCAGTCCTCTTGCAGTCATGAAAATCCCTATAATTCATGTTTTCACAATACAACCGATCCCTTAAGATGGTGTGAAAAAAGAAAAAAGGTATGGTTGCTTGGACTCCATCTGTAGACCTTGCATTTTACAGAGGCCATGTTTATTAAGGCTATATTTAGCAAAGGTCATGCATACAGATTCTCCAACATGGAAAGACTCATGTTTTCACACCCTGACTAATCTTAGCTCTTTTTTTAGAATTCTTCTCTTTGTGTGTCACCCGGGTCCTACCTCTGGAAGGAATCCCAAATATTGGGAGAATGTAGTCATCTAGCAATCCCCAGCTGAGCTACCCTTCCATCTTGTGTCTGAAAATCACTTTGAAACTTACTTAGAGGGAAACATTTATCAAGAAAAGATTTAACCCCTTTAGTATAAGAGGGATGTGCTAACCATTGTGTAAAAGTGAGCACTCAGGCGTATTGCATCATCTCATAATATAATGTTACATGTTGACAGATAGGCATAGGTTTAAATACAGAAGACTGGGCCCTGGGGCAAAATGATCGAGCAAGAATAACAAAAGCCAACACGGGCCTCTGCAATACACTTAATTTGGCTGCCCATCCAGCTGGAGGGCACCTCAACAGACTAATCAAGCAGCAAATGTGAATGTGCTTCATTGCTTGTCTTTCATGGTCTTTCAGTACCTGCCAGGTCCTGCCTTCCAATAATACACCCAGACATTTGGTTGTACAATGTGAATTCTTCACATATAAAAGCAATACCTGTCACATCCTGAAAGGACAGAGTAACAAGCAGTGATGTGGGTGGCAGATTCAAGCATGCTTCAAGCATGCTTCCTCTGGATGATTAGTCTGTTGGACTTCCCACTTGTTGGATGTAGCATTGTACGTCCATTTCAGCTGTAAGCTCTGTGGTAACAATAATGTAGCTCAATTATATTGTTAACTCTGTAGTATTACAAGGGTAACACCATTTCAGTTGTAAGCTCTGTGACATCACTTGTATAACTCCATTTCAATTGTAAGCTCTGTGGTATTACTAGTGTAGCTGGAAACAAGTATATTGTGAATAACAAGTTCCATGATTGTAAATGCGACATGCAGCATTCACAGTTTTGTTAGTCTTTATTGAAGAGACGTGGCACCTAAGTTGGTGCTCAATGCACCCCAAAGTGCCACAACACCCTGGTTGAGAATAGCTACTCTAGTGCACATCACTGTGAGCAGCTTCTGGTGTTGAACGGGCGGGTTTGTAAGTTCCAGCATTAAGTTTTCTCACCCATCTCCCCCCAATGCTAAGTTCTCATGCATTAAAGTGGAATTATCCCTCCAAATAAAGTGTCCCCCAAATAATTATTGATATAGTGATAAGCATATAAATAATAGTATTACCGGTATACAGAATAAGTCCAACATTATTAATCCTTTGAGTGCCAGAGGGGTACGCAACGCATTGCTCTGGCACTCAGAGGGTTAAGATCTAAGACAAACAGTCAGGCATCAGCGCAGACACCTTAGCTTAGAGACATCTGCATGCCTGCGCTGTCTGTCCTGGTCTCCTCTAGGAGGTGCTGCATTGTACCTTAAGGTAACAGGAAGGGACTGACGGTGCAGGAGCGCAGATGCCTCTAAAGCAAGAAGCCTGCCCATCAGTCTCAGATCAAGTAGGATTTCTTAATAACGCTGAATTTATTCTGTATGATACTATTATTTATATGCTTATCGCGATATCAATAATTATTTGGGGGGCATTTTATTTGGAGCGATAGTTCCGCTTTAAGGCTTATGTACAAAGGAAAACTGGTGCAGTTCTGGAGGAAACAACTGCACCATAGGAAACAACCCCCCTTTGATTCAAAAGTGGATATTAATCCTTTAAAGAGTTAGTAATGCCCAAAGATAACTTTATGTTTTATTTACGTGCAGCAAATCCCATTTCTCATATCCTCCGCTAAAGTTCCCCTCCTCCTCCAGTCAGCTGGAAAGCTGACATAAGAGATCTGTGTCGGCCAACAGGAGGAGGCTCTTCAGCAGAGCCGCAGTAGCGATACTGGTAAATAATTACTTCATTGGAACGGTCTACAAAGTGTGCTTGCAAACCAGGCACACTTTGTAGGCCGTTTCAATTAAGTAATTCTTTTTAAATATCACTATTTCGACTCTGCTGAAGAGCCACCAGCTGATCCCCGGACCGGGATCTCCTGCTGTCAGTAGAGCGCTGACGTCAGGAGATGGGGAGGTGGGGGAGCTTTAGCACCAAATATCTCTCAAACCATAAAGGTTTGAGAGAAGGGATTTGTGCCACATAATTTCTTTTTTTAAAATCTACAATAAAACATAAAGTTATCTTTGGGCATTACTATCCCTTTAAATGCTAGAGGGTTCTCCAGTGCATAGTGTCACAACTCTTTGGAGACCCCTCTAGCATTCAGTTGGTTAACTTCCCCAGTTATATATGTTCCATTTGTGCCCCTGATGATCAGGTAGAGAGCAGGGAGATATATATATATCCAAAGGGTTTCAACTGTCTTTTATACAAACAATGTTCTTCTTGACTGTGGGGGGGCCCTTTCCACCAGTGGGTCCTTGGCATCACCCAGCTTTACCCTGTTGATAAAATGGCACTGAATGCATGCTAGGGCAGACACAAACACATAGAACTGATATTCAGAAACAGTGCCTGTTGCTCTTTTGCTTATATGGGTGCATCCAAGCAAGCAATCCTAATTTGGATAAATGTTCTTTGTATGTCATACCAGCAGCTATATTAATTGGGAGGATTTTATCTGCAATTTGTCTTGTAACAGAATGAATTTGTTATGGAGCAGCGCATAATCCATATTCCATAGTTGAGGTGTGGATTTAATGAATGAGAATGTCCAATGAGCGTTTGTTGTTGCTGCCTGACGTCAGTTGAGATTCATAAAACAGTGATCTTCTGCACACCATGGACAGTAAAAATAATTCATAGGCGACAGTGTATTGTGAAGAGGATTTCTGTATGATGAATCCTGACCAGTGGGGTTTCATCTTAAAGTGACAGTATCTCCTAGTAAAATAAAAATAAAATAATCTTAGAGGGACTGTCACCAGTCCTAATTCTCATCTTAGAGGGAGCATCCATCTTGACAGGATTTGCATAATTATTCCTCCCCATTAAAGTGGAAATGAAACCTTATAATAACTTAGGTATAACAACGTTCAAGAGCTTTCAGAGCCTCTTAAATTTGTGTCAGACATTTTTTATTTAAAAGAATAGTTTGTGAGATATTTAGCTTGATATATTTGTCAATCTATGCATGTTAGGTCGTGCTGATCATCAGGGAGTGGCAGATGGGAAGTATAGAAGTATACTGTTTGTATCTGGCAAGAAGGAAAGAAAGTTGGTAAGGAGAGCACTGTGGAATGTTAGTATCTGGCTGGCAGGGAGTTGCAGGTGGAGGGAGAGCCATGTGGAATGTTAGTATCTGGCTGACAGAGAGTGACAAATAAGGAGAGCACTGTGGAATGTTAGTATCTGGATAGCAGGAGTGACAGATGGGATTGAGAGCACTGTGGAATGTTAGCATCTAATTGGAAGGGAGCGGCAGGTGTTAGAAAGTGCAGTGTGAAAAGTTAGAATCAGGCACACAGGGGGTGACAGATGGGAACGAGAGCACCACAAATGTTAATATCTGGTCTTCATGGAGTAACAGGTGAGAGGGAAAGCAGTGTGCGAATATAGCATCTGGTTGGCAGGAGTTGACAAGCGGAAGGGACTGCAGTGTGGAAAGTTAGTATCTTGCTGGCAGGAAGAGAATGATGTGGGGGAAAGCAGTGTGGAATGTTAGTATCTGGCCCACAGGGAGTGGTAGGTGGGAGGTAGAGCAGTGTGGAATGTTAGCACCTGACTGGCATGGAGTGACCGGTAGGAGGGAGGGCAGTGTGGCATATTAGTATCTGGCAGGCTGGGAGGGACAGTTGCAAGAGAGTGCAGTGGGGATTGCTAAATCTGGCAGGCAAGGAGTGACAGGTTTGAAGGAGAGCACTGTGGAATGTTAGTATCTGGACCACAAGGATTAACAGTTGGGACGCAAATCAGTGTGATATATTAGTATCTGTTTAACTGGGAATGAAAGGTGGGATGAGGAAGAGCAGTACAGAATGTTAGTATCTGAATGGCAGGGAGAGACAGATGAGAGGGAAATCAGTGTGGAATGTTAGTATCTGGATGACAGGGAGAGAAAGTTGGAAAGGAGAACAGTGTGGAATGTTAGTATGTGGCTGACAGAGGATAAGAAAATGTGGACAGGAGAGCAGGAATGTTAGTATCTAGCTCACAGAAAGTAGCAAGTGGGAGAACAGTGTGGAATGTTTGTAGTATCTAGCCAGAGGCGAGTAGGAGGGAGAGCAGTGCAGAATGTTGGTAACTGGCCCTCAGGGAGTAGCAGGTGGGAGAACAGTGTGGAATGTTAGTAGTATCTGACCAGCAGGAAGATGCAGGTGATAACCGGCCCTCAGGGAGTAGCAAATAGAAAGGAGAGCAGTGTGGGATGTGGCATGCCAGCCAGTACTGCCTCGTTTACATAAACTGCCAAAATAAATAAAACTAAATATATTATAAGTAGTTTTAAAGCCCGTGTACACTGACCAACACTGGCAGAGCTGTAGTCACGCGCAGTACTGACTGCCCGAACGCGCCGCTGTTGATACGGAGCAGGGCACTCCGAATTCAGACCGTAGTCCTCTTTGCACCTTCATGGGACCAAGAAGATACGCAGAGAGGACTATGGTCTGAATTCGTAGGGCCCCGCTCTGTATCAGCCACGGCGCGGGCAGTCTGTACTGTACATGGTTTGCAAGCACACTCTGTAGACCTTTCCAATGAAGTAATTCTTTTGCAATAACGCGATTTCGGCTCTGCTGCAGAGCCTCCTCATGTCGGCCGACACGGATCTCCTGCTGTCAGCTTTACAGCTGACAGGAGAAGGGGAGGGAGGGGGGAATTTCAATGCCTATATCTCAAACCATAGTGGTTTGAAAGATAGGGTTTGTGCCATTAAGCTTATTTTTTTGTCCTCTACAAAACTATAACAAGTTTTTATGGGACATTACTAACACTTTAACCCTTTGATAGCCAGAGAGGTGTCTTATGCAATGCGTTGGATACCTCTCTGTCACTCAAAGCATTAAAACTCCAACAAATGATCTCAGGAAATCCCACAGAATGAAATATGATGGAGTAGCATGAGATGTGGGGCCCTATAGGTTCAGAGGAGGGCTTATTGGGGTGGAAGAAGGAATACTCCCATTGATCATTGCCCCAAGCACCAGTGCCTGTGCATCATGGTATGCACTGCAGCGTATAATCACTGTAGTGCATAACGGAGCATACACTGTGCCATTGTTAACCCTCCGAATGCCAGCGAGGTATCCAACACATAGCAAGGCAATGAGAGAGAGTGCAGTGTGGAATGCTAATACCTGGCATGCAAGGAGTGACAGGTTGGAAGGACAGCATTGTGGAGAGCAATGGATAATTACCTCCCTGGCAATCAAAGGGTTAAGACTTTATTTCCAGCAAGCCTTATTCCAGTGGTACTCACAGAAACACGTATACTGCTTCCCCAGCCTTGTTCCACTGATAAAGACAAAAGCACACACACTGCTTACCTATCTTCGTGTTTGGAACAGGTAGCCAGCAAAGACAATGGGCTACTCTAACTCTGAATCCTGAACTGGCTCCTAGTATTACTATTGACTGTTCTGACCTTGGAGAGGTCATGACAGAAGCTGTTTTAGGATGTTTGGGACACCACTAGCAGCTGTTTCTAAGATATGTCCCCCCAACTCCTAAGATATCAGGGGCACCTTTGTACGAAGGTGAAGAGTAGTCTCCCCTTTCGAATAGGGTGACTACGTGTCCCTGATTGTCAGGCACAGTCCCTGGTTTGAAATATGTATCCCATGTCCCTGGCAGCCTCCTTCAGGGACAATACAAAGTCCCTGAATTTAGATTCCAGAGCACAGAGTTCTAATCACTAGGAGAACTACCCATTGTCTACTGTGACAGGAAGTGATGCCTCTGCTGGGCTACAAGGAAATGGCTTCCAGACAGAGCTCTAAACACTAGAGAGAGAACTGAGCCTTGATCCTGAAATCAAACAGAAGCTGCAGTACAATTTAGTTGCTGTGTAATGGTAGTCTAAGGCTTTGGGCGTGATGCAGCCTACAACAGGCATCACAATTTTTCTTGTAGCCTGCAACAGGCATCACTTTCTGTCACAGCAGTTAATGATCAGTTCTCCCTCTAGTGTTTAGAACTCTGTGGTGCACCTGAGACACAGAGGTTTGCTCACTGATGTCCAGTGATGTATAATGACCCCTCCCACATAGCTGCACTAGAGCTGGAGAGAAGTACTCTCGTCACCACAGTGTCCCTGAATGGCAGAATGGAAATGTGGTCACCCTACTTTAGAACAAGTGTGGACAGAACAGGGTAAATACCAGCTTATCATGTGATCACATGGTATACACAAACCATACCTCCTAGCGTTTCAAATGGCCAAATAGGGACATATCTGTTGGAGGTGTGTGGCTGTTGGGTGGGGAATTGCCGAGTATGTTTAGGTTATTTCAAGACCTATTGTTACCTCTTTGTGTAACTAAATAAATAATTTAGAATCAGACCAAAGTATTTAATTTACACAAACTAATTTATAAACATATGTGCTGGATACACCCTTATATACAGCACACAGTCTGGCCTCCTAAACAGAGAGAGACCAGGGTGGGAAAGAGGGATTTGGGTCTCAGAGGGAACTGCCCTGACACTTGGGAGGTATGTAAATGGCAACAAGATTTGCATCTTTAAATATTAGACCTGGGACTTGAGCCCACACTCCAGTACCAAGCCATGTCCCTGCACGCGCCCTTGGAAAAAGTGACCATGAATTAGAGAACGTGGATTATGGAAAATGATCTACATTTTGTTTTTAGGTATGGATGTGTGTATGCGTGTTATGTGTCTGTGTGTCTGCGTGTGTTACAGAGGCGTAACTAGAAGCCACCGGGCCCTGGTTCAAATTTGCCATGGCCCCACCACCACGTTGACCCCACTGTCCACCTCCATGAATGTGCCCCCACTGTCCACCTCCAAGTATGCCAAATATGCTCCCCCATTGTCCATCTCTGAGTATGTGCCCCCACTGTCCACCTCCAAGTATGTGCCCCCACTGTCCGTTTCTGAGTATGTGCCCCCACTGTCCATCTCCGAGTATGTGCCCCCACTGTCCATCTACGAGTATGTGCCCCCACTGTCCATCTCCGAGTATGTGCCCCACTGTCCATCTACGAGTATGTGCCCCCACTGTCCATCTCCGAGTATGTGCCTCCGCTGTCAATCTCCGAGTATGTGCCCCCACTGTCCACCTCCAAGTATGTGCCCCCACTGTCCACCTCCAGTCCTCCACGTACGTGCCCCCACTGTCCACCTCCTACCTGGCTCAGGAGGAGGGGGCCTCATCATCCCTGGTGGTCCAATGGCATGACAGGAGAGGGTTGTGCCGCCTTCTGCACAGACCTCTCTATATGAAGCTCCCGCGCGGTCCCCCAGTAATGCAGAGTGTCATCTCCTAGCGCTCTACAGTACTAGATGGCCAGGGAAGACAAGGAAGCTGCTCACAGCTTGCCTGTGGGGACATCAGTGTGATCTTCCCACCAGCAAAGCTTTTTTAATGCTGGCAGTTGTGGTGATAGCAGGGGGCGGCCACTATTGTTATGCCTCTGGTGTGTTAGTGTGTGTCTGTGTATGTTTGGAGTTGGGGGAGGGGGATCTTTTAGAGCCCGTATCTAGTTCCCCAATTCCAAATGTAGCAAGGGGATTAATATTAGGGGTATCCTATCAAAATTTCACCCTCAATTTGGTGACCAACCGATCTGTGCATTAAATATGTCACCAGGTTGAAAATGGTGACATAATAATCTCGCCCACATGACAAGGGCAACGTGCCTAAGAAAGCTGGGAAAAGACAAATGAGCTAATAAGCTTTACATGCAATTTGCAGCGCCGCAAGTGTGACTGTTTTGGCCCATTGGCGTGATTGTAGGGGCTGTGATGGCGGCAGTCAAAGGGTTAATTGATGGAATGGCACTGCTACGTTCTCCCTATACTAATCCCACATTTTCTGTAACTTGGCATCAGTGTAGGGAGAATGTAGCATTGCCATTCCATCCATTAAGTCATGCTTGCTGCTCTGCAAACTGCACGTAAAGCTTATTCACTCATTCAGCTTTTCCGTGCTTTCTTAGGCATGTCACCCTTGTCATGCGGGCGAGATTCATATGTCGCCATTTTCAGCCTGGCATCATATTTAATGTGCCCCTGGGTTGGTCACCAAATTGAAGGTGACATTTTGATAGCGAACCAATATTAGGTACCAGTGGATCACGATGCATCGGAGCCCTCTCTAGTATTCAAGGAGTTAAAATCCCCATTTAACCCTTTGAGCACCAGAGGGGTACAGAACGCATTGCAAAGCAATGCGTTCCGTACCCTTCTGGTGCTCAAAGGATTAAATTAACAGGAATGTTGCCAGTATTTATTCGTCCCAAATTCACTACATCTCTTTTCAGTACGTCAGTCTCAGTGTTCCTTTATTCCTCTGAATGTCAGACGAGTCTCCAAACACATTGTAAAGCAATGCAACGGTACATCCATGGAATCCAAGGGGTTCATTTAGAATGTTATAACCCATTCTGTGATTCATCCCCCCATTAAAACTACAGAACATGTTGACATTTTACAAACACTTATAACAAAATTATTTGGTCTAATTATTTAGCATTGACAAGTAGATATTTTTCAGTATGACTTTGGTTTGTGTTAGTCAGATCTGCGGGTATGTGTGATGATGTTAAAATAACAATAAAGGAGCCAGGAATTTGTATAAATAAAATCTTTAAACATTTACTCATGTACAAAATTAATTTCTTTCTCCGTTAAACGGGAACTTTACCACCCACCATCCTTCACAATACATTGGTGACATCTCTAGCATCCTAGGGGTTAAAGAAGAAGTAATTCACATCCTAATATTAACACCCCACTTACCGTATAATGAACAGAAAATCCTAATGACCACTATGAGTTTTGCCCTTGTACCTTTTTTTCAAGAGATAACAACTTCTATCAGTTTGGGGTGTTATGTTATATCCATGGAGGTGGACATGACAATTGCTGGCAGGACCACAACACACAATCTTACTCCTTAAAGGGCCAGAGAGCTGTGCAAGCATTGCTTCACAATGCGTTGCACACCCCCACTAGTCATTAAATGGTTAAGTAGGATCATGCTCTTTGCCTCCATGGACATAACATTCAGATCTGATAGAAGATATTATCTCTTGAAAAAAGGCACAACAGCAACATTTGTAGGAGCCATTGGGATTTAACACTTTGAGTGCTAGAGGGGGAACGCAATGCGTGTGTGCCCCTCTGGCACTCATTGGGTTAAATAGGTGGTTATAATTAGGAGATATTACTTCTCTTTTAATATATGATGGATATGGCATACTGGGGAGGTGGGGTCGCTCCATCTGCTGTCACTGGTTTAGGGAATCATCAAAGACTGTGCTTAAGGTATGGGCCTCAGTAGAAAAGGCTATTGATGGGACTACCCTTTGATTTCTTCCTCCTGGGGATTCAGAAAACCCTATTTCTCCCAGTTCCATATGATCCGTTTCTGTGTCTGTTCAGTCTTGCTGGGGAGAACCCCTTGGAAATACCACCACTCTTTGGCTGACTCTTTTAAATGCTACTGTTGACTGCAGATCCTCTAGCCTGTCTCTCTGGAGGTCTGCCGTCCGTTTTTGGACATAGAACACAAACCAGGGGCATCAACAAAAATTTTTCAGGGGGAGCAAAGACATAATATGACCCTCAGGCCAGCCTACCTAGCACCTATGTTTATATGGAAGGGTAAAGTACCCCCTCTGGATGCACATGGATGTCACCCTATAGTCTCACACTCTTTAATAGACATCTCTGCGTGGTGGGATGTGTGGAGTAAATACCTAGCATCATTGCACTCCAGTGAAGGCTGATCTCCATTTGGGGTGTTTTGTTGTATCCAGCTTGTGTATGTTATGTATCCTATAACTGTTTATCAATAAAAATAATAATAAAAAAAATAAATTCTCTTTGTATTGGTTCTCCAAAGTTTATCTTTAAATAGTGCTGGATAACCACATGATTCTTTGTTGAGGACAACAGGATTCCACATTCCTTTCCCCAATGTGTTCTCCAGAATCCTTCAGTAGGAGTTTGGGTAAAGAATAATGGTCTATGATATGCAGGGTTAATTGAATATTAAGTTTGACCCAGCAATCCACCAATATTTTTTTCATGGAGGCTATTAGCATTTTCTGTTCAGTTTAAGCTAAGTATGAGTTATTATTAGGTGGAGTTGGAATCCTTTAAAATCAATGGAATTTTTAGAATTTTTATTTGCCACCTTTGGTACATTAAGTTTTTTTCCAGTTCTTAGTCCAGCACCTTCAGTACGATTAATGTGTTGGAGATTTCTCTAGCTTCCACTGGGTTAAAGTCTGCGTATGCACTTGCTGAATCAATGCCCATTACGTCTGGTAGGAATCCTACTGCCCTCTGAGATTCTCTGTCTCCCACATCCAAGACATTGAAAGTAGACCATGAAGGTGTTTATTGGTACAAGCCTCCATCAATGACTGCACAGACTGTCGGTCAGACTTGAACGGGCCCCTTGCCATATCTTTCATCTCCAAGCTCCTGGCATCGTCTTCATTCATGACATACAGATGCCCAGCCACAAGGTGAGCTGGCCTGACAGATGGTTTATGGAATGTCTGTCTTTGTTGACAAAGGAGCTCAGATTTGGAAGATCTTAAATAGAACACCTTGCGCATTGTGCGGATATTCAGTCTCCGCTTTATACTGAGCTTCAGTCTGAACAGTGACTTTTTAATAAGTTCAGGGTCACAATGAATTCTTATCCCCTTGAGAACCAAACATTTTTGCAATATATTGTGCACCTTCTGGTCCTCAAGGGTTTAAAGGGCAACTGTTGTGTGGATACTGCCCTATCAGCAAGTCTTTTCTTTGGGAACAGAAATGTTGATTGTGCCAGGACTACACTGTGAGTCTCATCAGATCAGCAAGAGAGATGATTGGGGAGCAGAAAAGATTGTCAATACTTCTTCACTTATTCCACGATAGACTTTGAATTGTGAGTTTAACAATTAAAAGTCACTCCAAATGTGTCAAGATGCGAGCTCCATCTCAAGCACTCACTGACATACCAACAGTCTACATACTTAGATTTACTAGAAGGCTTAAAGGTCTACCATGAATGTCAGTGAAATTACCTAAATCTGATTGCTGAGTGCTGCTCCAGGCTCTCATTCCCCTTCTCTGCATGCTCCACTCCGCCCTGTCATTCTGCACTCAGAGAAGGGGAGAGAGCCCGGAGCAGCGCTCAGATTCAGGTCATTTCATTGACATTCACGGCAGAACTTTTCAGCCTCCTAGTAAATCTAGAAAGTAAGTTAAGTATGGAGACTGTAGGTATGATAGTGAGTGCTTGAGATGGAGCTCACATCTTGCCACATTTGAAGAGAAGTTTAATTTGGTGACATGAGACGCTCTTGATACAGGGGGCAAGATTCTCATGTTGCCCTTTTCATCATGGTGACTTCATTATTGCTCTTTTATGTCACTCGCTGTTTTGCGTGCAACATTTTCAAATGATACCCTTCCGGGAGAGGAGGGCAGTTTTATGACCATGCCAAATGGCTGACAGGAGTCGTTGTGGCACAGTTCAGCCCTATATGAGCACACTTAGTAAAACATGATAATTGCCTTTTAAACGATGTCATAGTTTGACGATATTACATTTACCTCATCAATCAGCCCCACCGAAGCATCTGCATATATATTTTATCTTTCAACCATTTGACAGAGAGGATACTTCTCAGGCAATCAAAGATTTAAAAGCTGCTAAATACTAGTAGATGCCCACGTTGGTAGCCATGGAACTACACAAACTGCCCCCAGCTATGTCCCACTGCACTGATAGCAGTAGAACACCCAGCCTTGTCCCATTGTAGCCCTAGAACCACACATACTGACTCCCTGACTTATCCAACTGCACTGGTAGCCATAAAACTAAACATGCTAACTCCTACCCTTGTATCATGGTAGCCCTAGATCCACACATACTGACTCCCTGCTTTGTCCCACTGCACTGGGAGCTATAGAACTACACATACTGACTCCTTGCCTTGTACAATGGTAGCCCTATATCCACACATACCGACTATCTACCTTGTCCCACTTCACTGGTAATCACAGAACTACACATACTGACTCCCAGCCTTGTACCATTGTAGCCCTTAAACCGCACATACTGTCTCCTAGCCTTGTCTCATAGCACTGGAAACCACAGACTTACACATACTGACTCCCAGCCTTGTACCATGATAGCCCTAGAACCACACATACTGACTCCTAGCCTTGTCTTATTGCACTGGTAGCCATAGAACTACACATACTGCTCCACCTTTGTACCATGGTAGCCCTAGCCTGACTCCCAGCCTTGTCCCATTGCAGTATTAGCCACAGAACCACACACATACTGACTCCTAGCCTTGTCCCACTGCAATGGTAGCCATAGAACCACACATGCTGACTCCCAGCTTGTCCCACTGTTCTGGTAGCCATAGAACCACACATATTGACTCCCTGCCTTGTACAACGGTAGCCATAGAACCACATATAGGGACCTCTAGCCTTGCCCATGTAGCCAAAGAACCAAAAGTACTTCCAGCCTTGTCCTACTGCACTGGTATAGCCAAAACCACACATACCAAATCTAAACCCACCGTCAAAGGAGCTGGTAAAGTTCCCACGAGAAATTTCTTGGAATTAGGGAAAAGGCAGGAATTTTAGGTGGTAAATTGCTGGTTTTCTGCCAAAATTCACATGGGAAAAACTGGGGGGGCCACATGTTTGACATGCTTGCCCTAGTGTATATTTTTCCATTAAAGCAATAGTAATAATTCCCAATAAGCGTCACTCCGATTAATCTACATAGTTCTTAGTCCATGTAGAGCCATGCATCAATACTATCAGATTTTGAGTAATTGAATTATAAAATATCCCCCTCCCACCCCTTTTACCCACATCAGACTGTCTCTCATGCCAGTCCGGATGGAGCTCAGCGAGGGTCAATCTGTTGTAACCATAAGGAAAATCCTGCCCTGCTTCGTCAGGGGGGAGCAGGGTTTTCCTTATACTTCCTGCATGAAGATTGTCCCTCACTGTGAGTTGTCCAGTTCCAGGACTGGATTCTTCATCTGAAGGGAGGCAGCTAAGGGTAGGTAAAAGGGGCAGGAGGGCAATACTTTATAATTATATTACTCAAGAACTACAAATTAGATAGTATTGATACACAGCTCTACTTGGACTACAAACTCAGCAGATTAACAGGAGAGCTGCTTCTTGGGATATATTACTATCCCTTTAAAACAGTTTACTGGTCCCATAAAACCAGTTTGGAAACAAACTTTCCAACTCAGAGGTGAACAGCGGTTCTCTCCAAATCCCTAGATAGTCCTTTTAAATCTCTCTTATCAGCAAATGAAAGCACTTAGACTCTCCAATAATCTTATCTTTAGAATCTGTGCAGCAACTTAATGCTACATTGCAAAGAACTGGAAGTGTTCTCCACCGGCACTAAATTACGTTCTGAACTATGGGGAAGATTTAGAAAATTCTGAGTTATGAAAAATGTTGCGTACAAGTGGCATAAAATGGAAGGTGGGAATTTAAAAAGAAGCTTACGCCAGTTTTAGAGGCCTTAAAGGGGATCTATCAACCCTTTACAACTTTGCCTAAATTGTTTTGTTATATATTGTATATAATGAAAAGTGTATGAATTATGAAAAGTGCTGGTCAATTGACCATAAACTTCCATAGGATGGTGTAGCAACAGCGCCACCATAAAATTTCAGGTCAGCGAGATACTTCACCTAAAATATTGAAGTTTGACCTGCTATAACTTTTGAATAAAACACCTCTCAACAGTGGGACCATCCATGTTAGACTCTGAAGGATAAACCTTACAATATAAATGTTACTATCTCTTTAATATTGCCATATTTATAACAATGTCCGTTACCTTTTATAAATAAGACCTGACATTATCGCCCGTTTCCATTACTTTTCTTTAAATAAATGCTAAAACTGTTTTTTATAAATACCCTACTATGGGCTTTATGTATAAAAATTCAGTAGTAAAAATTCTGGAGCAAACCAATCGCACCATAGAGGTCAGATAACATGTTTATTTGATGTAAACGGAACGGTCAACCCTTTGGATTCTAGAGAGATCTCCAACACATTGCGAGGCAATGCGTTGCCTCTCCAGCATTCAAGGGGTTAAATACCCCAATTTAAGCTTAAATCTACGGAATTTTTATGTTTCCCCTATGGTGCAGTTGGTTCGCCCCAGAATCGCGCTCTTCCACTTTTAAACATAAGGCCCTAAGAACTTTATTTAGGAAGATAAAGTGACACAATTTCGGCATAAACCAACCACATCATAAGGGACAAATGAAAATGATCATTGATGTAAATGGGGTCTTTAACCCTTCGATTGATAGAAAAGTCTCCTAAGCAGTCTTTCATTCCTCCCCTATGGTGCTGTTAGTTTGCTCCAGAACTACATCTCTTTAGTTTACTGAATACAACCCTAAGGGCCAAATGCAGGAAGTTAAAGCGGAACTAGCACCTAAAACCAAAGTTTTACCATGCGTTTTAATGTTTAAACCGATATTAGTGCTGTGTGTGTTCTTCAAGTTGCCTGGTAGTGGAGATATTTGCTCTGCAAAATCGGGCATTTCCACGTTCTACTGTACTCTGTACCATCTCAGGACTTCCCAGCTGCCCCAGGGAGCACGTTCACCCTGCCCTTCGAAGCTGGATTTCTGTGATATAGCGTTACCTTTATGGTTTGAGAGATAAAATGTTTAAAGTTCCCCCTCCCTCCCCTTTCCCTGATGTCAGCATGTAGCTGACAGCAGGAGATCCTGGTCCGGGGACTGTCAGGTGGCTCTTCAGCAGAGTCAAGATACCAAAATTGGAACAGTCTACAAAGTGTGCCTGGTTTGCAAGCACACTTTGTAGACCGTTCCAATGAAGTAGTTCTTTTTAGATTTCAGTATCACGGCTCTGCTGAAGAACCGCTTTGAGTCAGCTGACTCGAATCTCCTGCTGTCAGCTTTATAGCTGACAGCAGGGAGAGGGGAACTTTAAAACATTCTATCTCTCAAATCAAAAAAGGTTTGAGAGATAGGACTTGCACCGATCTATTTATTTTTGCATTATCTACAATATTACTTCTTATTCTTTTAAGACATTACTATCCCTTTAAACCTCAAGTGGATAAAAATAATTACTTCCTGACCCCAAGTAGCAATCATAGATTTCCATGGATCAACATCCTATCTGCTTTGAAACCAACTGTCATAACTCTCAATATTGTACTGAACTAAAGGGATCCATTACTTTTGAAAAAATCAAATACAGCATCTGCAAGTACAGTATTCTGAAGCAAATAATTCCTTAATTTTACTGGCCTTGCTGTAAAAAAAACCCTACCATTGTTTAGTCAAATGCATCTTTCCTCTAATCTTAATGGATGATCTTTTGTTTTTTGCTCAGCTCTTTGAGTAAATAGTTCCTTAGAGAGATCTTTGTATTGCCCTCAAATACATTTATATATGTTTATGTCTTTCTATGTATATTCCCTATTGTGCAACTCTGTAGAATAAGTGCTAGATAAATAAAGAATAAAAATAATAATAATATATGGGGCTTAGAAGAAGCATAAACTTTTTTTTATGAAAACCTAAATGCTGTAGATGTTTTCCTGTTATGTAAAACAAGGACACTCTCACTGCTGTCAGTTGTTTTATTCAAACATTATAACCATTGAAATTGTCAGAAAGTGAGTGGCAGTGTAACTACTTCCTGAATGTTCAAACTGAAAGGAAGTGACTCAGCAGTTTATATCACATTCCATGGAGAACAGTTTGTCAGTGATTCACCTCTTCCACAGAAAGCAACGGAATAACTGAAATCTGACCCATAGAGGGCACCAATAATGTAAAACAAAGAGTTCAAACTGTAATAACTCTTGAAATGTGCATCGCTCAGAAGTGGGACTACCCTTGTTTTACTCAGCAGGAAAAGCTCTTCTTCCTGAAAAAAAAGTTTACTACTCCTTTAACTCTTTCAGGAATGGGCTACTCACATTTGCTCCACTTAGAGGGAGCACTGATTGGAAAAACAACAGAAAATGTCAAGAATGCTTCCAAAGCAACATACCTGGGAACACTCCATATCTGCCCCAGAAACTCAGCTTTTCTCATTTAATTACATAAGTAACATAGTAAATTGGGTTGTAAAAAGACAGAAGTCCATAAAGTCCAACCTTTGCCTCATAACCCAGAGAAATGAGAATTATAAAAGCTTTCCTGGTGCCAAATAATTTAGTCTTTATCTGAACTTCCTGCTTTGTAGAACCCTGTATGTTCCCTCTCAAAAGTAATGTATCTGATCTTCTCTTAAATGTATCCATTCTATCTGCATCTCTATCAAAGGAATTCCACAATTTAGCAGACCTTACTGTAAAAAAACCCGTTCCTCTGCTGAAGTTTAAACCTCCTTTCCTCTAATTTCAAGGGGCAGTCCCTAGTTAATTACTGGACACAGAGGGTGTTTCTCTGGGTTAGTGAGATCTGTAGTAACCTGCTCACTTTCCCACCCATTCTGCCTGCTCCCTGTTCCACCCACTTTGGGGACAAACCCAGCCTTCCGTCATCCCAATCCCACCCACTCCTTTTAAGCTCCACCCCATCGTGATATAAAGAGTGTCATTTGGATACTCCTATCGTCAGCCCTACTCGTCACACAACGGGCTGCTGCCAGGAAAGTTCCCAGCCTTTAGTAAATGACCCCATTTAACGTCATATTTCGTTACAATGAACCATCTAATTAATGATACACACTTTATATTATGTGCATATATTTTCTTTTATACTGAGGCTGGAACAATTCTGAGACAGACCAAATACAGCAAAGGGAGATAAATAAACATTCATATTTATTTAAATGGGACTTTTAACTCATTGAATGCTAAGCAATGCTTTGGACATCTGCATAGCATTTAACGGGATTGTAATAATATGTAAAAACATATGTATTGTAGCATTTATCCACCTACGTAACACAACGCTGCTCCCACTGCTGAAAGGTGTTTTATTCAAAAGTTATTACAGCTCAAAGTTGTATTTTTTAGGTATAATATCACAGTGGCCTGAAATTGTACAGTGGTGCTGTTGTTAAACCATCCTATGGAGATTTATGGTCAACTGACCAGATCTGTACGTAGGATGGCGTAACAACAGCACCAGTGTACAATTTCAGGCCACTGTGATATTACACCTAAAAAATACAAGTTTGAGCTGTAATAACTTTTGAATAAAATACCCCTCAGCAGTGGGAGTACCTGTTTTTTACTCAGGGGGATAAACCCTACAATATGTATTTTTTACATTTTAAGTATTACTATCCCTTTAAGGGGGTAAAAGTCCCATTTCAATCAATGGACATTTTGGAAATCTTTTTTTGTCCCCAATGATGCAGTTGGTTTGCCCCAAAATCTTTAAAACTAAGATATACATTAAGTACATTTCACATTAAGTACATTTCACACTATTATTTACCTGTGATTTTAAAATGCGATGAAAGGAGCAGAACCCCTTTTTTATTATGAAATATATGTCATAGGGCTTTTATAGTGTTATAGTGGGTACTCCAACTGTGGGGAGATTATTAATTTGAAAGCCATTATTGCTCAAACTTTTTTTTTTTTTTTTTTTTTTCAAACTGCCAGCATCAGCACCAACTAGTGTCCAAAATTCTTTTTTTTTTTTAAACGCACATTATGAAAGCGTTTGAGTCATAGACTGTTGCTTTCCATAGAAATCGATAGGATTAGCACCGTCTGATGACCAGAATAAAAAAATTACAGTTTATTATAAAAAATAAAATCTCCCTAATATACTGTTCCTTAGAGACGTGTATAATATTATGTCTAGTAGAAGTCATAGACAAGTTTTTAACCCCTTAACCCTTTGAGTGCCAAAGTGATACGCAACGCAACTCAAAGGGTTAACGACCCATGACGGTCCAGGACCGTCATGAGTTGTTATACCCTTAAGTACCCATGACGGTCCTGGACCATCATGAGTTGTTATACGCTTAAGGACCCATAACGGTCCTGGACCGTCATGGAATTCCAGGCTCCCCGCTCGGCTGCATGCTGTTCGGGGAGTCTTGAATTGCACATTGTTCGGGGAATCTTGAATCGGATCACACCAAAAAAAAGAAAGATGGTCCCTGGTCCTTAAGTGACCGCAAAGTACATGCGCGGCCGGTCCTTAAGGATTTAATGTAGATTTCAAAATATCTAAACATGTTTGGGGTCTTTGAATTGAATTCTGTTACCTAGCAAATGGAATCCTCTTGCTATTTGTTTTGTGATAACCCTTAAGCAGGAGAAAAACTTTGTTTCTCCAGCTGTTGGGGACTACAATTCCCATCATCCCCTGTCTCCAACAGCTGGAGTGCCAATAGTTGGGAACCCCTGCTCTAAAACAAATCCAGGCACCTGCAAACGGCATGCCCCCCTTCTTCACATTTGGCAAGCCGAACTCCCAGTCATAACTGTTACCTCATCCTTCAATGTAATCTTGTTGATGTCTTCAACAAACAAAATCTTGCCCAAATCCACTTCTTGTCCTGGCAGCCTGCCGATCGCCCTTTATCTTTAAATCGTTCTTTTGTAATAAAGGAACTTTCATGTTTCTCTTCCCGTAATGGACATGATCTCCTCCTTTCTTACCAAGACTTTTCTAAACAGTAGAATTATGTCCCAATCTTGATTTTCCTGTATCATATGACTCAGTATTTCCAAAATGATGAGCTCTTTTATATTTGGAAGTATTTGTATGACAGGATGCTTCCTGGCATGCATTGTGTGCCCTCCTTTGACCCAAATAGGCATTATTTGCAGAACAGCAGTCCTCCAGGCTATCCAATCACACCAAATTGGACAATAGCTCAAATCTGTTTCCCCAAAACACTGTTTAAGACGCTTTTCTTAAATGGTAAGTATCACCTGTCAATCATTTTTTTCCAAAGCACTTTACCTGTCCTAAGATGCCCTGAAGCACTGTTGTTGTATACCACTGTGTGTGTCTTTCAGAGGCAGCTAGGATTTTAACTGGATATTCTGCAGTAAGAGGAGAAATCCATGTTGCCCCAACTCTTTGCATCACGGATCAGTGAAGAAAGAGTGTCTCACTGGAGAAGGATTAGGGTGCCCACATTTGCCCAATTTCCCAGGACAGTCCTGGATTTTAAATGTGTGTTCTATGTCCCGGGCAGCCCCCTTCTGGTACAATACAAAGTCCCGGAATGAAGACTTCAGGGCATGGAGTTCTAAAGACTAGAAGGAGAACCGCCTATTGTGACACAAAGTAATGACTCTCCTGGGTACAAAAAACGGTCTCCAGACAGAGTTCTAAACACTAGAGAGACAGAACTGGGCCTTGATCCTGATATCAATCAGCAACTGCAGTGCAATTATGTTATAGTGTAATGTTAGTTTAATGCTTTGGGTGTGATGTACATTATCTTGTAGCCCACCACAGGCAGCCAATGGGCAGTTCTCCCTCTAGTGTTTAGAACTCTGTGTTGCGCTGGAGAGAGAGAGCAGGTTACACACTGATATCTAGTGATGTACAGTGACTCCTCCCACAGAGCTGCACTAAAGCCAAGGACAAAGTACTTGACTGCTCTCATCTCCACAGTGTCCCTGAATGGCAGAATGGAAATGTGGTCACCCTAAGAAGGACTGGCTCAGTTGGTTAACTGAAGGAACAGTCACCCCTATTTTTTTAAGTTACATATCCTACTAGTACATAATATGTAAAGTCAAATAGCCTAATAATATTATTATTATTACTTGTTTATTTTTTTAATTTTGACCTACTTTTTTAGACTTTAATATTAATCTTCAGGATTCTCATCTGGTCAGAAAAGCAGTGATAGTGGACCAATGTACCACTGTGCCTGCTAAGGAAAAGACTGAGGGGAGGGAATGTAACAACTTATCTGCCTCCAGTCCCAGGGCACACATGGGGTTAATACATATTTACTAGCAGCAGCACCTGGGATCTCAACATTATCAACCCCTACCCATAACTACCCTTGCTTTCAGTTCCTATCAGGCTTTCTTTTCTTGATTATTCTCCTAGTCCCTGGTTGCAGGGACTGGTAAAGGAGCACTCCTTTACGTGCCCTCCATATGGCCCTCCTGCCCTGCCCCAGCAAACATGTGACCTTCATGTCACATAAGTATGTTAAACTTTGTTTCCCCTCCTACCTCAATATATACGTGTGCTACTCCTGCCCAATAAATATGTGGTCCTCTTTGTGTTCTGAAGAAAGGACTGGAGTTACAACCCAGGAACCACTAGGCAAGGCACTCTAAGTTCCCTTAGTTCCACCCTTGGCCACACCCCCTGTTCCTAACATGGCCCCACCCCCAGACCCATCCACTATTTCCTGGCACAGAAAATACCCTTGGCCTATAACAAGCAAAGCCAAAAAAGGCTTTAGCCCCTTGGTTGCTGTAGAGATCTCCATTGCAATGCGAAGCAATGCATTGGAGGTTGCTCTAGCATCCGAAGGGTTAAATAATAACTTTGGCCTCACACTTCTCCCTGGTTACCAGTGGTGCTCCAGTCCTGTAGCTATGTCATTCTCATCTGACAGACTGGGTGCATGAATATGATATCATCATAGTGTTCAGGCACCCAGTTACCACGGACAAGTTACAGGAGTACAGGAGCACCTCCTACTACCAGCAACTCTGGTGAACAGGAGCATAACGTCCCCTCCAGTTACCAGCATCACTCCACCCAGTCTGTCAGATGAGCATGGTGATGGGCAAAGCAGCAGAACCCCAGAGCTTCTCTAGTTACCAGAGGCAAGTGTGAGGCACAATTATACATTTAGTTCTGCTGGGGGAACATGTGAGTTCCTCCTGCACACACTGAGAGGCACAGGTTTAGTGGAGCACGAAGAGCGCCCTCTTCCTCTATGTGTAGGGCGGATTTCCCAATAGGCAGAGTAGGAAACTTTTGAAGAGTGTTTCAACTGTGCTGGCCACATCCACATCCTGAATTGTCGGTGTGGCCAGAGCAATCTCAATGTCCCTGTGCCAGCTTTATACCCCTTTACAAGCTATTATTTAATCACTTGAATGCTAGAGAGATCTCTAATGCTTCGCAATGCGTTGGCGATCTCTCTAGCAACCAAGGGGTTAAAGCCTTTTTTTGGCTTTGCTTGTTATAGGCCAAGGGTATTTTCTGTGCCAGGAAATAGTGGATGGGTCTGGGGGTGGGGCCATGGGTGGATCTACGGACTCTCAGGGGTGCCTGTCTTGTAAATCTGGCCCTGTCTACGTGCAGTGTGACCAGTTGGGATCCTGAATATTTGGGACAGGCACATACCGTGCCATATGACACCAATGTTTCAAGGCAGTGGGACTGTATTGGAGGCTTTCAATATGATGGATCCCGCAGATTGACACAAATAATTAAGTTTGCCAAAAAAGCTGTACAGTTAAGAGCAAGCTTAGAGAGGGAGTCTGACCTATTGCTTTGTTTGGTCCTAGACTTGCAGCTCAGTCAGCCCCCATATTAATCAGGCACTGTTTATTGTCTGGTACACCAGTGTCTGCTTTAGGTTCCTCTGTCTTCACTTGCAGGCTTCAAATGTCCATCAGTGGCTTTCTATGCCCTTGATAGGCAACATCTCCAAATTTCCAATTGGTTCCTCAACACTGAATAATACTAGCTGCATGCAGAGGCAACTGCTGCCGACTTCCAATATTTACTAAGACAAAGGTTCTTTAGCTCCTCTAGCAAATCAGTGTTTCACTGTCGTCCAATACAGGTCACTGGTACTCTGGGAGGCGATCCGCCCCTTTAATAGGCAGGAACAATTATAAAATGACTGCAGTGGGCGGAGCCTCCCCTCCTACTTAAGCTGCCTTCAGGCCAGAGCCACTAGATTGATTTGTTCCTGTGTGCTGTGCACACCAGGTGGAGAACATCTTTGCATTCATCTTAGTGTTTTGTTATTTTTATTCAAATATGGAATACCACCATTAGGAGGGTGACCATGGCTGTGAATTGCCCTCCTTAAAGTGGCTGGTGCAGCTTCCAGGGATTTTCTGTGGACCTTATGCCCTGAAGAGGGAACAGCTTGAGTCAAGCAGCTTCCCTGCTGAGGAATTTACCTCTGGTCTATTCCCACTTTATCATGGTCACCTGAAGACAGAAGTCCTGCAGAAAGGTGAGCCACCCCTTGAGTGCTGAAGGTCCACTTGTCCCCACAGTGTCCCTTTGATGGGCTTGTATTTGGGAGTTGCATTGCATTCCAGCACTCATAGGGTGTTTTTATTTGCATTTATCATGTTTATGCAATTTCTGTGGTATTCTCTGGGTTATGGAGCTTTGGGTATAATTTTATTTATGTTTCTCGTGTTTTGAGTTACTGTTTAGCACTTTTTAAAGTTTAGTGGGACTTTATTAAAATTTAGTGTTCCGCGCCTTTAAGCGCGCCTTTTCCCGCTTAGACGCCATTGCTCCTTTACTCTCTATGGGATTTCACAGTGTGGGACATATCTCTGCAACCGCTTGTCACAGCAACTTCAGAGATGGCTCATTTTACTTCTAAGCTCCTGCTCTATCATCCGGTGTATGTTTACAGGGTGTGGGGAGTTCAGGGGGGCTTCGGGCACTGTTTGGGGTACTTCTGAGAGAAAACTACATTTCCCATGAGCGCCCGGTTCGCGCTCGTTTCTGATTGGCTGACCTGACGGCCGCCATTTTGTGGTGTTCTTTCTCAGCGAGTATACTACGCAGGGACCGAGCCTTCTCTCCTCTCAGCAGATTGACCCTTCGCTGGCCAGATAAGTCCGTTTTTAGGCATTTCTGGGGTGAAACTTTAATCTTTCACACTTTTACTGGGTGATATTGTTTAGTGGTGTATATTGACGCTGTGAGCATGTCTACTCCACTGGAGCCAGGGGCGAGACCCAAGACTAAAGAGGCTGGGGTGTCTGTTCCCCCCATTGCGCTTTGCTTCTCTTGTCACTCTGGGCTGCCTAGAGATTGTTCTGGTGATTTATGCCCTAAATGCACTGATTGTCATGATAGCAACCCTGGGCTTCCCAGCCATGCTATTGAGCCAACTTGGGTGAAAGAGTTTAAAGCTGCCACTAGGGATCTCAGATCCACACTCCAACTCTTTCCCTCTCAGGTACAGGGGGCTCTCCAGGCAGACCCCCTCTACTATCAGGACTTCCCTGCCTAAGCCACAGGGGGCTCCTGATGTGTCTGATTCTTCTGAAGAAGAACTTTTACTGGATTCTGATGCTGAGGAAGGCACTGTTATTGAGTCTAACAGGTCCATTGGGGACCCTTATGAATGTGACCCTGAGGTTTCTGCTGAGGGTCTGATTAGAGCTGTGTTAACTGCGCTCAACCTTCCTCTGACTCAGGAATCTACTCATGATCCAACTGACGTTTTCCAAAAACCATCTAAGGCGGTTGTATGTTTTCCAACTAACCCTACCCTTGCCCGTCTAGTCTCTGAGGCGTGGAGGAATCCTGACAAATCCTCCTCAGTGTCTAAAAAGTTTGCCAAACTTTACCCTTTTCCTGAGACTGAACTGGCAAAATGGGTTCATCCTCCGAAGGTGGATGCTCCTGTTTCCAGGCTGTCCAAATCTACTGCTTTAGCTGTCTCTGATGCCTCTGCCCTGCAGGATTGGACGGACAAAAAGCTAGAACTTTCTCTTAAGTCTATTTTTGTCTCCATTGGCACTGCCATGCGTCCAACCTTTGCAGTGGCGTGGGTTAATAGAGCTATTGCGGCCTGGACTGAACGACTGACTGAGGCAGTCCGCCAGGATGCACCGGTATCTGAGCAGTTGCAGCTACTTGCTAACATTACTGAAGCACAAAATTATGTTGCTGATGCTGCCTTTGATGCTGTGCGCATGATGGCGAGGGCCTCCACTTCTTCTGTGGTGGCCAGACGTGCCCTTTGGCTGAAAATTTGGTCTGCTGATACAGCCTCTAAGAAAGCCTTGCTTTCCTTACCCTTTCAGGGGAACTTGCTATTTGGTTCTGAACTTAAGGAAATGATCAGCGAGGCTACTGGTGGTAACAGTACTCTTCTACCCTCAGTCTTCAAGAAGAAGTTTCCAGCCAAACGCAATTGGTCCTTTCGTTCCTTTCAGACTCAGACACGCTCCACGTCCCAGACGGGTCCGTCCTCTGCGCGCTCCTCCTCCAAGCCCAAGCAGTCCTGGAAGCCCAAAGTTGCCCCCAAGGCCAAAACCTCCAAGACTGCTTCGGCATGACTCACCGAACCCGGATCCGCATCCGGCAGTGGGTGGACGTCTCCGCATCTTTCGCCGGACTTGGGAGGAGTCAGTGGCGGACCCATGGGTCATTCAGGTGGTATCAGAAGGGATACAGGATCCCTTTCTCTTCCCTTCCTCCTTTTCGGTTCCATTTTACTCGTCCTTCTCAGGAACCTACAAAAAGAAGTCTGTTCGACGACGCTATTCAGGATCTCTTGGACAAGGAGGTCCTGGAGTTGGTTCCTCCAGAGGACACAGGTTCAGGATTTTATTCCAACCTGTTCGTGGTGGCCAAAAAGGACGGAGGTGCTCGTCCCATTTTGGATCTCAAAGATCTCAATTCCTATGTTGTGAGTTCCCACTTCCGCCAGGAGTCCCTGCGCTCTGTGATTGCAGCAATGTCTCCAGGGGAGTTCCTTGCCTCCCTGGACCTACCTTCAGGATGCTTACCTTCACATCCCTATTCATCCAGAGAGCAGGCGGTATCTCAGGATTGCCTGCCACAGGGGACACTTTCAGTTTTCAGCTCTTCCCTTTGGGCTGACTTTGGTGTGACAGAACTGTGGTGACTATGGGAGCTTAGCCATAGTTGATTCCAGTACATTGCTGGAGTGCAGAGATAGTGGGGGGGTTGGGCTTTGATTCCACTATACTCCAGGCCTGTGCTAAGGAATGTTAATTGATTCCTGCTGTGCTTCCTTGACCAATCAGAGGCGGTTATTGATGAGCCAGTTAAGAATGTAGGATTTCAATTCCTAATCTGCATTCTTATCCTGATAAGGATGCTGGTGGCTGATTGGTCAAGCATAGAAACACTGTCCCAAGTATTCATTTGCATGCTGATCTAGATAAGAGTCTCTGTAGTGTATATAACCTGTGTGTTTGATTCAATAAAAGAGAGTTCTTCCCTTCATCAAGTCTCGGCTGATGTTTGGGAACAGGAGGGTCAGTTTACTATTGGATTGTTATTCTGAGGGGAGAAAGGAACTATAAAAGAGGTATCCAGCTTATGATACAAGGCATCACGTTACAACTGGTGGCAAGCGGCGGGATTCGGCTTATCCCAAGGAACTGAAACTGAGACCAGCATCCAGGGGGAGATATAGCCTCTGGCTTGACCCCGGTCTCAGCAACGCAGAGAGCAGTGGATGAAACAGCAGCAAAACTGAGACTAGCATCCAGGGGGAGATATAGCCGCTGGCTTGACCCCGGTCTCAGCAACCGAAACTGAGACCAGAATCCAGGGGGAGATATAGCCGCTGGCTTGACCCCGGTCTCGGCAACAAAGCGGGCAGTGGATGGCGCAGTGCTACGACCGGCTGAAACGTAGCACTCTAAAAGACTTGCTGGAAGCAAGGGGACGAGTGGCAAGTAACAAGCCAAAATCCGTTTTGATAACAGAACTGATGGAATCGGACCAAGCCAGCACCGCATCCCCCGCAAGCATGGAGGAGACCGAGTTCCAGAAAGATGTAAAATGGCGAATTGCACTACTGGGACCAAATCCGGCACCAGAATTGGTCGTTCAAATCATGGCTCAAGCTACAGAGGCGCTCAAATTCCGGGCCTCGGGGCATGTGGGGGAGACAGCATCCGTTACCGGTTCAATAATCGGGAACCGTCGGAAGCTACCCTATGCAGCATTTAAAGCATTAGTGGATGGGGAGGATGACATTGACGATTTTTTGGAGGACTTTGAAAGGCAATGTGGCATCCAAGGACTAGAGCCTAAGGACTGGCCCTCCATGTTCAGTGGCAAACTCAGCGGTCGAGCCGCTGCCGCTTTCCGGGCTATACCCCAGCATGACCTAGCCTGTTATGAAAGAGTAAAGGAAGCCTTGCTAGCCCGCTACGCCGTAACCCCAGAAGCTTACCGCAGGAAATTGAGGGGGATGCGGAAAGGAGCTAAAGATTCACATGTGGAGTGGGTTTATCGGATGCACCGGGCTGCCTCCAACTGGTTGAAAGGGTGCCAAGCAAAAACCTTGGAAGATGTTCTGCAAATATTGTTGCTGGAACAATTTTTTGACATGGCAGCGACAGAGGTGAAAGAGTGGGTAAGGGATAGAAAACCCATGACAGTGGAAGAGGCTGCCAGGCTGGCGGATGAATTTATGGATGGCAGAAGACCAGAACCAGCTGCACTCAAAGTGCCTTTTATTCCAAGACCAATAAACCAGACCACATCAGGGAGTACGCAGTCTAGAGCAGTGCCCCAGGGGCCGGGACCCAGCCGGACGGTCAACCGCAGGCCGACAGGAGTGACTTGCTTCAACTGCAACCAAGTAGGACACTACCAGAGTAACTGTCCCAAACCTGCCCGAGGCACTGGAGCTAGAGGCGCTGTCCACTGTTTACAGCAGGATACCCTGCTGGGGGAAGAGGAGTTGGGGTTGGTGCTACATGAAGTAAATCCCTTGCAAGCAGCCAGGGATAACCGGGCACATCACCGACAACTTGTGCAAATTAACGGCCAGTCTGCTAGGGGTTTGCGAGACACTGGGGCTACCCTGACGTTGATTCAACCGCACCGAGTCAGGAATACAGACCGCACGGGGCGAACCGTGGCCGTCAGGGTGGCTGGGGGTGCTATCCACAAGTTGCCTACAGCCCGAGTGCACTTGGATTGGGGAGCAGATTCCCGCTATGTAGAGGTGGGAGTCATGCAGGAGCTACCAGCTGAGGTACTGCTGGGAAATGATTTGGGGGACCTGACGTCTCAGTTTGGTTCCTGCATCGAGGAAGCCGCTCACCCAGTGACCACCCGCTTACAAAGTCGAAGGACTGATCCCTCTCACAGTGAAGAACCACAGGTGAGAACACCATCCCCTAGCCAGACAATTCCAGTCCCTCTAGCCTGGGGTAACCCTGAGGACTTTAAGGGGGAACAGCTAGCAGACCCGACGTTAGAGGGGTACAGGAAGAGGGCAGACACTCCGAATGAGGGGGAAGGGGGTGAAGCCATTGAATGGCATCATGGATTACTCTACCGAGTATCCGGAGGAGAGGGGCCAGGTTTGGCACAGGTTCCCCGCCGGCAGTTAGTTGTTCCCCAAAAATACCGCAGGGAATTACTTCACCTCAGCCATGATATTCCCCTGGCAGGCCATTTAGGTTTACGGAAAACAGGTCATCGATTAACGCAAACGTTCTTCTGGCCTGGAATCTCCAAAGATGTACGAGAGTTTTGCAGGACCTGTGAGGTGTGTCAGAGAGTAGGGAAAAGGGGGGATCGGGCCCCGGCCAAACTGTGCTCGCTCCCTATAATTGAGGAACCATTCCATAGGGTAGCGGTAGATCTGGTAGGGCCCTTAAGTAAACCCAGCCCCTCCGGCAAAAAGTTCATCCTCACCATAGTAGACTATGCGACAAGGTACCCGGAGGCGGTGGCGCTAGCCAACACTAATGCAGAAACTGTGGCTGAGGCTCTAATGAAAGTATTCTCCCGAGTAGGGTTCCCTAGAGAGATTTTGTCAGACAGAGGAGCCCAATTCACAGCGGAGGTTACCCAGCAGCTTTGGCGCCTATGTGGAATAAAGCCACTGTTTAATTCCCCCTATCACCCACAAACAAATGGTCTCTGTGAACGTTTTAACGGCACGCTCAAGCAGATGATCAAGACCTTCACAGAAACCTATAAAAACTGGGAAAAGTTTTTACCCCATCTCCTATTTGCGTACCGAGAGGTACCCCAAGAATCCACCGGTTTTTCCCCCTTCGAATTGCTATATGGCCGGCGCGTCCGGGGCCCGCTAGACTTGATCAGGGAGCATTGGGAGGGAGATGTAGGAGCCGATGGGTTGCCTATTGTATCCTATGTCTTGGAGCTGAGGGACCGGCTGCAACAACTCACGGCATTCGTCCGGGAGAATTTGCAGGCGGCCCAAAGGCGGCAACAACATTGGTATGATCGAGGTGCCCGAGACCGAGTCTTCCAGATTGACCAAAAGGTGTTAGTCTTGAAGCCAACCCGGCAAGATAAACTCCAAGCTGCATGGCAGGGTCCCTACCGGGTAGTGGAACGAATCAGTGACACTACCTACGTGGTGGCCCGGTGCTCAGATGAAAGGGTCAAGCGGACTTTTCATGTGAATATGCTTAAGGAGTTCAGGGAGAGACCAGAGGAAGTGGCGGCCATATGTGCGCCAGCCACTGAGGACAGTGAGAATATGCCCCTCCCAGACTTATTGAGTAGTACCCCCAGCACACTACAGCAAGTGGTTTTAGGGGATAAACTCACAGAACCCCAGAAAACTCAGGTGACCCAGTTGCTACAGGAAAGAAGCGATATGCTGTCTGCCACACCGGGATATACAACCTTAACGGTCCACAAGGTGGAAACACCTGGTCAGGAACCCCTGCGGCAAAGACCCTATCGTATTCCTGAGGCAGTTAGGGACCACCTGAAGACAGAGCTAAGGGAAATGTTGGCCTTAGGGGTGATAGAACCGTCGCAGAGTCCGTGGGCTTCACCGGTAGTCCTGGTGCCGAAACGAGACGGCACCACACGCTTCTGCGTGGATTATCGTAAGCTCAACGACGGGACTACCACAGACGCTTACCCTATGCCCCGGGTAGACGAGCTCTTAGATAAGATTGCGGGAGGGAGCTATCTGTCCACACTGGACCTGTGCAAGGGGTATTGGCAGATCCCCCTGGACCAGGAGGCCATCCCAAAATCGGCCTTTGTCACCCCATTCGGCTTGTACCAGTTTAAGGTCATGCCATTTGGGATGAAAAATGCCCCCGCCACGTTTCAGCAGATGGCCGACCGACTCCTGGAGGGTCTGCAGGACTTTGCGTGTGCGTATCTGGATGACATAGCCATATTCAGTCGCACATGGGAAGATCACCTCGGGCACTTGTCTGCAGTGTTGGACCGGATTAGGGAAGCGGGACTGACCTTACGGGCTGACAAGTGTAACCTCGGCATGGCCGAGGTGCAGTACTTAGGACACCGGGTGGGTTCAGGGAAACAACGACCCGAGCCCGCCAAGGTAGAGGCCATAGCCAAGTGGCCCCAACCCCAAACCAAGACTCAAGTACTGGCATTTTTAGGGACGGCAGGGTACTATCGGAGGTTGTACCCGACTATAGTGCCATCGCCAAACCACTAACCGACTTAACCAAGAAACACCTCCCCAGACAAGTACGGTGGTCCCCAGACTGTGAGAAGGCTTTCGAGCAACTAAAGCAAGTGCTAAGCGCCGCTCCCATATTGGCTGCACCTGACTCATCTAAACGTTTCTTTGTACACAGATGCCTCAATGTTCAGGCTGGGAGCTGTTCTAAGCCAAGTGGGAGACGACAGTTGTAACGTGACGCCTTGTATCATAAGCTGGATACCTCTTTTATAGATCCTTTCTCCCCTCAGAATAACAATCCAATAGTAAACTGACCCTCCTGTTCCCAAACATCAGCCGAGACTTGATGAAGGGAAGAACTCTCTTTTATTGAATCAAACACACAGGTTATATACACTACAGAGACTCTTATCTAGATCAGCATGCAAATGAATACTTGGGACAGTGTTTCTATGCTTGACCAATCAGCCACCAGCATCCTTATCAGGATAAGAATGCAGATTAGGAATTGAAATCCTACATTCTTAACTGGCTCATCAATAACCGCCTCTGATTGGTCAAGGAAGCACAGCAGGAATCAATTAACATTCCTTAGCACAGGCCTGGAGTATAGTGGAATCAAAGCCCAACCCCCCCACTATCTCTGCACTCCAGCAATGTACTGGAATCAACTATGGCTAAGCTCCCATAGTCACCACAGTTCTGTCACATCCGGCCCCTCAGGTCTTTGATCGAGAAGGTGTCAGGGTGACCCCCTACATGGGCGATCTCCTGAAAGCCTCCTCAGCGGAGCTTCTCCAACGACAACTGCAGCTGTGTATTCACACTCTGAACCGTCACGGCTGGATCCTGAATCTGGACAAGTCAGACTTGGTCCCATCTCAGAGGCTCGTTTTTCTGGGTCTCCTGTTCGACACTTTCCAATGCATGGTGTTTCTACCGGAGGAAGTGGCTCATCAGATAGCCATTCAATTGGCTGGGATCCTGGAGCTGGACAGAGTTCCAGTGCCGAAGTTGACGTCTCTGGTGGGGAAGTTCATTTCCACGATCGAAGCGGTACCATTTGCCATGGCTCACTCCAGGGAACTTCAGAGGTTTGTGATCCAGACGTGCAAGAATCATCCAGATCATCAGCATCTGTCAGTCTCTCTACCTCCTCATGTGGAATCGAGTCTGCACTGGTGGTTGGATCTCTCTCATCTCCTGAAAGGGAGATCCTTTCAGGTTCCCTGTTGGACCACGGTTACAACGGATGCCAGCATCCGGGGATGGGGTGCTGTGTTGGGTCGTTTCAGTGCTCAGGGGAAATGGGGACTGGAGGAATCTCTTCTCTCCATCAATGTTCTGGAACTGCGTGCCATCCGGCTTGCCCTGAGACACTGGGAGTCTCAGCTGGAAGGTTGTCCAGTCAGAGTGGAGTCCGACAACGCCATCGCAGTGGCCTACATCAACAGGCAAGGCGGCACAAGAAGTTGCACCGCCTGGTTGGAGGTCAAGGATATTTTATCTTGGGCAGAAGATCACGTGCCTGTCATTTCAGCAGTTCACATTCCAGACGTAGACAACGTCATGGCAGACTTTCTCAGTCGTCACACAGTCGACAGCGGAGAATGGGCTCTTCATCCAGAGGTGTTTCTCCTACTCACCCAGAGGTGGGGGGTGCCTGTAGTGGACCTGATGGCTACCAGACACAACAGGAAGGTGCCGGTGTTTTGCTCCCAGTGGAGGGACCCTCTTGCTCTAGCAGTGGATGCCTTGTCAATCCCCTGGGATTTTCCTCTGGCTTACATCTTCCCTCCTCTTCCTCTATTGATCAGAGTCATCCAGAAGTTGAAGCAGGAGCGTTGTCCTGTCATCCTGATCGCTACAAACTGGCCTCGCCAGTCCTGGTTTCCGGAGTTGATGGCCATGTCAGTGGCGGAACCGTTTCCACTTCCTGCCCGTCCGGATCTACTTCTTCAAGGATATCTGTGGAAGGAGGATGTTCAGCATCTCCATTTGATGGCATGGCGGTTGAATCCTCGATTCTAGAGAAGAAAGGATTTTCTCCTTCAGTGGTGTCGACGATGCTCAGTGCTTGTAAGCCTGTGTCCTCCAAGATCTATCATCGTATCTGGGCCACCTTTGTGGCTTGGTGTACTGATCGGAAGGTGTCCCTGGACTTTCATCTTCCCACTGTCCTGGCTTTTTTGCAGGACGGTGTTGAAAAAGGGCTCAGTCTGAGTTCCCTCAGAGTCCAGACTTCTGCTTTGTCTGTGTTTTTCCAGGAAAGGATTGCTATCCTTCCTGATGTGAAAGTTTTCTTCCAAGGTGTGACTCATGTTCGGCCTGCCTTTAAGAGTCCTGCTCCCCAGTGGGACCTCAATTTGGTACTGGGAGTTCTCCAGCGACCCCCGTTTGAATCCTTGGCTTCCATTCCATTACATCTCTTGACTTGGAAGATGGCCTTCCTTTTGGCTATTGTTTCAGTTCGCCGGGTAGCAGAGTTACATGCTCTGTCTTGTAAACCTCCTTACCTGGTGTTCCACAAGGATAAGGCTGTGCTTCGCACTACCAAGGAATTCTTACCCAAGGTTGTGTCCGAGTTTCACATCAATCAGGAGATTGTGGTTCCCTCTTTCTGCCCTAATCCTTCATCTGACAAGGAACAAGATCTCCATTTGTTGGATGTGGTGCGTTGCCTCAAGTTTTATGTTCATCGCACCGAGTCTATCAGGAAGTCTGACGCTCTATTCGTCATTCCTGAGGGGCCTAGGGCAGGGAGACCGGCTTCCAAAGTTACTATTGCCTCTTGGATTAAGGCTACTATTCGTGAAGCCTATAAGTTGCGGAATAAGCATGTTCCCTTCCGGGTGACTGCCCATTCCACCAGATCTATTGGGGCCTCTTGGGCCTACAAGAATCAGGCATCTGCTGATCAACTGTGCAGAGCGGCCACTTGGTCCTCTGTGCACACATTTTCAAAGCACTATCGAGTTGATGTACTGGCCTCGGCTGATGGCAGTTTTGGGAGGAAGGTCCTGGAGGCAGTTTTGCCTGTCTAGACCTTCTACTCTGTGGTCCTTAGTGCTTCTTTACTGTTGAGCCCGGTTGGCTCTGGTTCTGTGTGCTGTGTTAGTTCAGGGGTTGTTTTCCCCTGGTTGGTGTCCGTTGACACTTACATTCTGGGCTATGTAATTAACTGATTCATAGCAGTTCTAGTGACTTGGGCCTTGCGCCTGGTCCTTGCCTTACTTCCCGCCTCTGGGTCAGCTCAATGTTTGTACATCCCAGAGTACCAGTGACCTGTATTGGACGACAGTGAAAATAGGATTTTAGTCTTACCTGTTAAATCCTTTTCACTTAGTCCATACAGGTCACTGGTCTCCTACCCTGTCAAGGGACCATGCTTGGCTCTCCTGTGGCATTCAGTGGGAGACCTTTTGGGGCATGCTCACAGGAGTCTTCCTTCTTGCTTACCTATGGTCAGTTTTAGTGTCTCAAATCAATCTAGTGGCTCTGGCCTGAAGGCAGCTTAAGTAGGAGGGGAGGCTCCGCCCACTGCAGTCATTTGCATAATTATTCCTGCCTATTAAAGGGGCGGATCGCCTCCCAGAGTACCAGTGACCTGTATGGACTAAGTGAAAAGGATTTAACAGGTAAGACTAAAATCCTAATTTCATCTTGGTACAACATGCCATCATAAGGCTGCTGAAATGTTGATTTTGTAATAAATACATTTTATATCAAGACTGCAATAAGTCTAGAATCTTTGCCTTGCCATACATAGAAAGACAAATGTGGGGCTATTCTATTGTAAACCCTCTACACCATAGGTATCAAATAAAAAATCCCATAGATTTTAATGGGGGATTTGGACCTCTTGAATGCTAGAGAGATAGAATAGAATAGAATTTTACAGCAGATAAGAACCATTCAGTCCATGTAGTCGCCCATTTTCCTACTGTAAAACCTCAAACCTTATTTGGTCTTTGGTCTTATCTTATATTCTGGACAGCCTTATGTCTATCCCAATGCATGCTTAAATTCTGTCACTGTATTAACTTCTACCACTTCTGCTGGTAGGCTATTCCACTTATCTACTATCCTCTCAGTAAAGTAAAACTTTCTTACATTACATCTAAACCTGTGACTTCTAGTTTTAGTCTATGGCCTCTTGTCTTTACATTTTTACTTCTTTGAAATGTACTTCCCTCTTGCACTTTGTTGAGTCCCTTCATGTATTTATTTGAATGTTTCTATCATACCCCCCTCTTCTCTCATCCAAGCTATACATGTTCAGATCCTTTAGTCTATCCTGATATCTCTTTTCCTGTAAATCAGTCACCATTTTAGTAGCCCTTCTCTGAATTTTCTCTAGAGTATATATATCCTTCTGGAGATGGGGTCTTCAGTACTGTACACAATACTCTAGGCGAGGTCTAATTAGAGATCTGTAGAGTGGCATGACCACTTCCCTTTTTCTGCTACTAATGCCCCTAGCTATACAACCCAGCAACCTGCTTGCATTCCCTGCCAATTTCTTACATTGCCTGCCTAACTTTATGTCATCAGAAATAATTACTCCCAAATCCCTTTACTCTGCTGTCTCTGACTACATAATACCCTTAATACAAAATGTTTCATATGGATATGCATTTATTGTACACATATCAACATTAAACTGCAGCTGACACACTTTTGTCCATTCTTCTAATTTTCCTTAATCATTTGTCATTTGGCTTATTCCCCCTGGAATGTCTTCCCTATTGCAGATCTTTGTATCATGTGCAAAAAGGCATACCTCACCTTTAAGACCTTTTGCAATATCACTAATAAAAATGTTAAAAAGAATGGGTCCCAGTACAGATCCCCGAGGTACCCCACTAGTAACGCTCCCTTTGTCTGAATATTCTCCATTGACTACCACCCTCTGCCTCCTGTCACTCAGCCATTGCCTTATTTATCTATTTTTACATCTGGACTCAAACACTGCAATTTATTAATGAGTCTTCTATGAGGGACAGTGGCAAATGCTTTACTTCAATCTAGATAAGCTATATCTACAATTGACCTATGGTCTATTATTTTAGTTACCCAGTCAAAAAAATCTATGAGGTTAGTTTGACAAGATTTCCCTGCTTTAAACCCATGCTGTTTGGGATCTTGCAAGCCATTTAAATTCAGATATGTAGCAATTGTTTCTTTTAACATAGTCCCCATTAATTTTCCCACTACTGATGTAAGACTTCCTGGTCTGTAGTTACCAGACTCTTCACTGCTACCTTTTTAGGGAAGCAGTACTACATTTGCTACCTTACAATCTTCTGGAACTACTCGTGTCGATAGTGACTGACTGAATAATTCTGTTAAAGGGTTTGCCAGAACATTCTTAAGTTCTTTTAATAAGTCTGTGTGTATCCCATCTGGTCCCATCAATTTGTCTGTTTTTATCTTAGAGAGTTGAAGTAGAACTTCTTCCTCTGTAAACATGCATGCTTCCCATCTCCAAGCTACTGTTTAGGAATGAGTTGGAAACCTCTCTTGCATTCAGGGAGTTAAATCATGGGGATTTGTTATTTATCCTCTATGGTGAAGCTGATTTGCCACATAATTACTTTAATTCTTCTTCACACAGACACATACACAATATGTGTCCGAGGAAGGTATGTTACGCTGACTGAAACGTTGAAAGTAAATCATCTTTCATCTCTTTTTGAATATCTGTGATCACTTTTGTACTTCGGTCAACAATAAATCATTTCCATCCAGTTCTAGATTTACATCCCAGACTCCCCTAGGCAAGGCACACTAGGTGCCTTTAGCTCTGCCCATAACCTCACCCCCACCTTCACATGACCCCGCCTTCAATCCCATCCACTGTTTCCTAGCACAGAACATACTCTTGGCCGATAACAAGCAACAATGAAAAAATCTTTAACCCCTTGGTTGCTAGAGAGATCTCCAATGCCTTGCAGAGCAAGGCATTGGAGATATCTCTAGCATCCAAGGGATTAAATCATGAAATGTAAATGCGTATAAAACAGGTGCAAGGGACATTGATATTGCTCTGGCCACACCCACAGATCTGAGTATGGGTGTGGCCAACACAGCTGAGGCACCCCTCTAATATTTTGAGCTCTAGGCAGCTGCCCACTCTGCCTATTGTGAAATCCATCCTTGTTTCCATCTGTGATACATACCCCATAAACATCTGAATGCTCAGGATGTCTTGCATTGGAGACCTCTCCAGCATTCAAGAGGTTAAAGGGTGGGAAAAAGACAGCAAGATTTCTAACATTTTTGGTGGTTTTATAGAAAATTCCAGACAACATTGTTGCATATCCACCCTCACTATAAATGTCAAGGCGCCATCATTTCTATACTTGCACTTATCCCTTTATTAATATCTGTTAGGATTTGCTTTAAATCTAACTTTATATATAAACATATGCCAACAAATGGAAAAAAAGCAAATACCACCTAACATCTTATTCCCAAATATAGAAAAATGTATTAAATATAACAAACATTTAACCCCTTAAGGACCCATGACTGGACTGTCATGGGAAAACTTCCCTAAAGGACCAGTGACGGTCCTGGTACGTTATGGATTTCAGGGCTCCCCATGCAGCTGCACGCTTTTTTGGGGAGCCATGAATCCAATCACATAAAAAAATGCTCCATGGTCCTTAAGAGTAAGGCCGGTCCTTAAGGGATTAAAGAACAGTATATGGGTAACATTGTTATATGTCTAAGAAGAATCTCCCAACTAAAATACATATGTTAAAGGGGAAATTCCACCTGTAAGGAAAAAAAATCTTAAGTAACAGAGGAGGCACAACGCATTCCAAACCTAGGTTTTACCTAGTTATATAGTAAATTAGGCAATTCCACCTGTAAGGAAAAAAAAAAATCTTAAGTAAAAGGAGGCACAACACATTCCAAACCTAGGTTTTACCTAGGTATATAGTAAATTAGGCAATTCCACCTGTAAGGAAAAAAAAAAATTTAAGTATCAGGAGGCACAACACATTCCAAACCTAGGTTTTACCTAGTTATATGGTAAATTAGGTTGAAAAAGTACACAAGTCTATCAAGTTCAACCAGAGCCACAGTATAACCAAGTGAAAACAATACTATAAGGCTTTCTGACTTCTAAATTAATATTGCACAGTTTAACAGAACTTCCTGATTTACATACTAATACACATTATAACCCTGTATGTTCCCTTCTACTAGAAATGCATCTAACTTCTCTCAAATGTATCCATTGTATCTGCCATTACCACATGACTAGGCAAAGAATTCAAAAATGTAACAGACCTTACTGTAAAAAAAAACCTTCCTCTGCTGAAGCTGAAACCTCCTTTCCTCTAATCTCAAAGGCTGGCCCCTAGTTATTTAATCAGGCCTCAGAATAAAAAGCTCACCAGAGACATCCATCTATTGACCTCACGTATACTTATACACTGTAACAAGATCTCGTAGTCATCTTTTCTCTAAAGTAAACAAACCAAGTTTGTCTAGAGACGATCTTCATAGTTCAAGTCCTCCATTCCTGCTAATTTTGTTGCTCTTCGCTGTACTCCCTCCAGTTCTAGGATATCCTTTTTCAGAACTGGTGCACAAAACTGCACTGCATTTTCGAAGAGATGAGGTCTTACCAATAATTTGTAAGTGGCAAAATGATGTTATCCACTGTTGCTGCAATACCCCTTTTTATGCAAGACAGTAGTTTGTTTGCTTTTGCTACTGCTGTATGACACTGGTCACTGTTTCCAAGTGTGTAGTTTACAAGGATTCACAAGTCCCCTAAAATGATTCCATTAAGTTCATAAGTAGCACTGGGATTTTTTTTCCCTTAATACATAACTGTAGACTTCGAATTTCTTATTCCATTTGTTTGCCCAATCTGCCATTTTATGTAAATCCCTCTGTAGAAAACATACATCCTAATTTGAATTTATTATTCCCCTGCATAATTAAGTTATCGGCAAATACTGACATTTTGCTTTCTATACCTATTTCCAGGTCATTTATAAACATGTTGCACATCCATTTGATCCCTAAAGAGTTAATAAGTTTAGAATGGGAAGCTTGTGTTGGCAGCCTTATGTCGCCTCACAAACAAAAATAATGTATCTGAATTTCTCTGGGGTCCCCTAAATTAAAGCTGAACTTTCACTCTCTATAAAGTCTCCCTTCAATAATTAAGCAGGTAGGGACTAGCTTTTTTGTAGGAGAAATCCTTTATTGTAGAAGATCAGAAGCCAGGCATCAGTGCAGACATCTTGTCTGCGTGCCTGCGCTGTCAGTCCTGGTCACTATTGAGAAGCACTGCAGTGTGCCACATGGTATCCGGAAGGGACTGACGACACTGGCGCGCGCAGACTGCAGTAACCTGGCTGTCAGCCTACTACAATAAAGGATTTATTTATAATGGGCTACATTTCAGAGGTAATATATCTATTATAAAGCTAGTCGCTACCTGCTTAATTATTGCAGCGTGACTTTATAGCGGGTGAAAGTTCAGCTTAGCTAGTTTCCTATTCCATCCACCTTATTTCAATTAAACCTCCCTATCACATAGGCCTCATGATAGACTACTGTGAATCCAGCAAGAAGAAACCAAGATAAGCATGGAGTTGATTTCACATATTCTTTAATGCAGAAAGAGTTCTTGGGGCATTGGAGCATGTTCGAGAATCATACCCACCGCATTGATGACATTCTTGATACAGAGAAAGCACCCCACTGTACACACAACCCATTCCAATATCCTATTCAATATGCCCCCACTCATGAAATTCAATACAGGCAAGCTACATCCTAGGAGATATGACCCAGCAAATACAGGGATGGCTGTCAAGGGTTTGGAACCATTCAACAAGGGCCTTGAGGAGTATCTCCATTACACACTAGCTATCATATCTCCCCCTTCCCGATTGTGTCTCCCAGACAATCCCCTCAATCGTGATGCTCACAGATAGAGATGCACCGATACCGATTTTTTAAGACCGAGTACGAGTACCAATACTTTTTTCAAGTACTCACTGATACCAATTACTGATACCTTTTTTTTGCGGTCATTTGCCAGTTTTCTAAGTACTTATATGCTTTAGGTACTTGGAAAACTGGCAAATGACCGCAAAAAAAATTATTGGTAATTGGTATTGGTGAGTACTTGAAATATATATACACACACATACATACATACACACACCACCTCTTGACTCTTGATTTTCCCCTTTCTCCCACTCTTGATTCCCACCTTTTACTTCATTCTCCCCCTCTTGAGCCCCCTTCTATTGCCTTGGCTTTTTCTCTCCCTTTTGATCCCCCTTTCTCCCCCTCCTTCTCCTTGACTCACCCTTTTGCTTCTCTCTCCCTCCTGATCCCCTCTCCTTTTGTCTCCTGATCCTTCCTCCCTTTGCCTCTTTTTCTCCCTATTGACTCCACTGTCTGCCTCTTTGACCACCGCTGCCCCATTTTGCCTCCCTTACTCTCCTCTGCCGGGTGCTCGCTGTTCTCTCGCGAGCCCCGGCGGAGGTCAGTGTCGGAGCGTTGCCATGGTAACCCGCGGCAACGCTCCAACGCTGCAGGAGTGAGAGAGGCGACCGGGGAGCATTGTGAGCAGCTCCCCGGGCTCCCTCTCTGCAGCACCGACCCTGACACAGGGTATCGGTGCTGGCATCGGCCGCATTTGCGCGAGTACTTGTACTCGCGCAAATGCTAGTATCAGCACCGATACCAATACCAGTATCGGTATCGGTGCAACCCTACTCACAGATAATGTTCTTTCTGAGTACAAGCAGACTTCCTGCTGCACTGATCACAGGGCTTGAATCTGTACCTGGTTAGCTCAGTTTCTAGAACTGTCCCTGGTGCTGAACCTGAAGCCGGCATCTAAACAGAGAAATAAACAACTGGGGGTTATGCATCATATTTTCCAGTGTGATACACGCTTCAGTTCCTTTGTTATTCAGCTTGAAAGATCTTAGTGCACAGGCTCCATAGAATAACACAAGAAATACAGTTTATCACACTGGAGATGTTTTCTCCTCTTCATCACACCTTTGCTCATCTCAATCCTAGTGCATATGGTAGACTAAAGGATCATAATGGGTCCAACTAAGAAGACAGAAGAACTTGTGTGTATGGTAGACTAAATGATAATATTTTGTCCAACTAGGAAGAGAGAAGAATAATTTGTGAACATGATAGATTGAAGGAAAATAACAGGTGCAACTAAGAAGCGCAAAAAAGAATTGTTCTATATTGAAGACCAGTGGTAGGCAACCTTTGGCATTCCATCTTCTGTGGACACCAGCTGCCATCATCGCCAACCAGCTATTGGAGTGTCAAAGTTTTCCTACCTCTGTGGCAGACTGAAGAATCATAATGGTTCTCTCTATTTAGAAAAAAAGAGCTGATGATTATGGTAGACTCAAGGATAATAATGGGTCCAACTCTTTAGAGAGAAGGAGAGATGTGGTTATGGTAGAAGCCAATCTAGTATGAATTCAGTAAAGCACAAGAAGGAAGTATATTTTATGGACAAAGGAGAAAGAACAAGAGGTCAAGTCCTTAAGATGGATGTTGGCAGAGTTAAGAGAAATGTTAGAAAGAATTTCTGTACATAATGGGTGGTCAATCCACAAAATCAGGCTCACGACAAAATATAGTAGCCGCTTGTAATAGAATATATAGAATTCAATAACTTTTCTTGCTATTCTTTTTTTATTTTACATTTTTACAGTCCCAGGAAACTTTCTAAAGCTTTTTATCTCTATATCAATACATTAAAGGAAATTCTGCAGCATGTGACTCATCTTAGATCATCTAATATATTTATGTATGTGGCAAATCTTTATATCTCAGTGGAATGATAAAATTTTTCTCTCCTTCTGTAAGGAAGCAGATAATGCCTGTGTTTTTCCATATGTTCCTTTGGTTTGTGTCAGAATAGTTTACTTTTTAATCGTGAGGTATATTTATCCAGATAATGTAGCAGATTACAGCCCAACAAGTAATTATTTAACCACATTAAGGCAGAATTACAGTCTGGAAAGGTCATGATTATATTTCTTGCAATCAATCACAATAAAAGCCTTAAAGTTTCATGGCAGTGTTTTCATTTGTATATTGGGGGAAAAGAAGTCTAATTATGTATTGTAATTATAGTATACTATATCCATAGTAGCCTAGGAAGCCTGTTTGGGGAAGTTGCATATTCATCAACCTTTCAGAGACATTTATCTAAACGCATTGTAGCATGATCAAATGAGAAAAATTTAACCCTTTGAGTTCCAGAGAGGTATGCATCACATATAGTTGCAATGCATGTCCGGCACTCAGAGAGTTAAAGGGATAGTAATACTTTATTATATACTGGGATAGATAGTATAGAAAGGGAAGGTGATGTAGTTAATAACCAGGTGGGAGGATCTGGGGGCGGGGTTAGTACAGATGGTAGGGAGAAGCCTATAAGCCACATCAAAATTAAATCACAAATGGAACACAGCAGTGGCATAAATTGTATGCTTGCAAATGCCAGAAGTTTAACTGGTAAAATAGGGGAACTGGAGCTGGTAGCTGAAATTGAAAACTATGACTTGATAGGCATAACAGAAACATGGTGGGATGACACACATGATTGGTCAATCAATTTAGAGGGCTACATGTTATTTAGAAAAGATAGGTCAAGCAAAAGAGGTGGTGGGGTCTGTCTGTATATCAAACCAGCATTATTGCCTCAATTGCGGGAAGATATATGTGATGACAGTAGTGAACATGTGGAATCCCTGTGGGTTGAAATAGTCACTGGGGATAAAACTGCCCAGAAAATATTAGTGGGTATTTGTTATAAACCACCAAACATTGGTGACCTTGAAGAAACACAGCTATTAATGCAAATAGAAAAGGCTTCCCAAATAGGGAGAACTATAATTATGGGGGATTTTAATTATCCAGAAATAGACTGGAAAAATGGAACAGCTAACTCTGCTAAAAGCAGCAAGTTTCTGAACTTGTTGAATGACAATTTTTTGTCACAACTAGTGAAGACCTCAACCAGAGGGAATGCATGTCTGGATTTGGTAATAACTGACCATGAAGAACTTATCTCTAACATCCAAGTAAGGGAGCACTTGGGGAATAGTGACCATAACATGGTATCGTTTGAGATTAATTCAAAAAAACAAGTTGATATGAGTTCCACCAAAACACTGAATTTTAAAAAGGCCAACTTTAGCAGGTTTAATTCATCCCTTGGTCTCGTTGACTGGGATAAAATATTTTCAGGAAAAAGCACAGAAGGTAAGTGGAATGCCTTCAAAATAACATTGCAAAAATACACATATAAATTTATCCCTGTTGGAAACAAATACAAAAGAAGCAAATTGAAACCAATGTGGCTAACCAGTAAAGTAATTCATGAAATAAATAACAAGAAAGCGGCATTTAAACATTACAAAGCTGAGGGATCAGCAGAGGCATTTGCAGAATACAAAAATGTCAACAAAACCTGTAAAAAGGCTATTAAATTAGCTAGACTGGAGAATGAAAAAAATATTGCTAAGGAGAGCAAAAGCAACCCAAAAAAATTCTTTAAATACATTAATGGCAAAAAATTAAAGTCTGATAATGTTGGGTCCTTGTTAGCTGAAACGGGTGAGATGGTCAAAGGTGACAGAGAGAAGGCAGATATTTTAAATAATTTCTTTTCTTCTGTTTTTACCAAGGAAGACCCATTGGACAAGAATCTGCAAACTACTTTTACAGAACAGTCACAGCAAGCATGGGACTGGCTAACACAAGAAAAAGTGTTAAAACAATTGAATGGTGTCAAGGTAGACAAAGCTCCGGGGCCAGATGGTATACACCCACGGGTACTTAAAGAGCTAAGCCAGACCCTGGCCAGACCGATATATCTGATTTTCAGGGATTCTTTTATTTCTGGTATGGTGCCCATGGATTGGCGTAAAGCAGATGTGGTGCCCATATTTAAAAAGGGATCAAAGTCCCAGCCAGGAAATTACAGACCCGTAAGCTTGACATCTGTGGTAGGGAAGCTGTTTGAAAGGTTGCTAAGGGAATATATTCAAGAATTCTGCTGGAACAGGAATATCATTAGCAATAGCCAACATGGCTTTGTGAAAGATAGGTCTTGTCAAACGAACTTGATCGCATTTTATGAAAAAGTAAGTAATAATATAGATGAGGGAGCGGCGGTTGACGTGATCTATTTAGACTTTGCCAAGGCATTTGATACAGTTCCACACAAGAGGTTACTGTACAAATTGAATGAAATAGGACTAGGGGAAAATGTTTGTGAGTGGATTGGAAATTGGCTGAAAGTTAGAATGCAAAGAGTGGTAGTAAATGGCAAGTTCTCCAGTTGGATAAACGTGATAAGTGGAGTGCCTCAGGGATCTGTCCTGGGTCCTCTTCTTTTTAATTTGTTTATTAATGACCTCCCAGAGGGCATAGGAAGCCATGTATCAGTGTTTGCCGATGACACAAAATTAAGTAAGGTAATAAAGTCTGAACTGGATGTGTCTTCATTACAAGAGGACTTGGACAAATTGAGTAACTGGGCAGGCAAATGGCAAATGAGATTCAATATAGACAAGTGTAAAGTTATGCATTTTGGGTATAATAATAAAAATGCAACATATAGTTTAAATGGTGTTTCTCTGGGGAAATCTACTAATGAAAAGGATTTAGGAGTAATGGTAGACAATAGACTTTGCAGTAGCATGCAGTGCCAGCTGGCAGCTGCAAAGGCCAATAAGATATTGGCATGTATTAAAAGGGGTATTGACTCAAGGGAGGAAGATATAATTATGCCTCTTTACAGGTCCATGGTAAGACCCCACCTAGAATATGCTGTTCAATTCTGGGCGCCCTTTCTGAAGAAGGACATTATGGAACTAGAGAGAGTGCAGAGGAGGGCTACAAAACTAGTAAGGGGAATGGAATGTTTTAGTTATGAAGAGAGGCTAAAAAAGTTAAACTTGTACACACTAGAGAAACGGCGTCTTAGAGGGGATATGATCAGGGCCGGATTTGCCATAAGGCAGAGTAGGCATCTGCCTACAGGCGCACCCCACAGAGGGGCGCCTGTGACTGAAATAAAAAAAATAAATAAATATTTTTGTTCACAGCGCTGCACGCTGTGCACAGTAACAACACACCCACCACATGGTAAGGTCCGTGCCTTCTTCGGCTCAAACAGAAGGCACAGACCTGTAGCTGCTGCTGCTCCCTTGTCGGCTCTAATGCAGAGCGCTGGGAAATTAAATTATCTCCCAGCACTCTGCATTCCTAAAGAGACAGCGTGGGATAACAGCAGCTACAGAAGGAGGCACAGACATCCGCCGCTGGACCACCAGGGAGGTAGGAAATGTATACGAGAGGCAAAGTGGGGGCAATGTGAAGATGATGTGGGCAATGTGGAGCTGATGGCAAGGTGAGGGCAAGTTGGAGCTGATATAGTGGAGATGATGGGGGTAATGTGAGGGCAAGTTGGAGCTGATGAGGCAATGTGGAGATGATGGGGGCAAACTGGAGATGATGGGGCAATGTGGAGATGATGGGGGATAAGTTGGAGCTGATGGCAATATGGAGCTGATGCAGAATAAGTTGGAGCTGATGGCAATATGGAGCTGATGTGGAATAAGTTGGAGCTGATGGCAATATGGAGCTGATGGGGGGCAATGTGAGGGCTATATGGATATGGGGGGTAATGTGGAGATTTGGAGCATTGTGGAGGTGTCCAGTAGAGATGACAAATGGGGGGGGTGCTTCAGATTTTTGTGCCTACAGGCTCCTGAGATGTAAATCCGGCCCTGGATATGATAACACTATATAAATATGTTCAAGGCCCATATAAAGGGCTTTCAAAAGACCTGTTCATTAACAGAACAGTACACAGGACAAGGGGCCACCCGCTTAGACTTGAGGAAAGGAGATTTAGTCTACAACAGCGGAAGGGTTTCTTTACAGTAAGGACAATAAAGGTATGGAATGCACTTCCGGAGGAGGTGGTTCTATCAAATACATTAGATGCCTTTAAAAGGGGCCTGCATACTTATTTAAAAGAGCATAATATAGAGGGCTATGCACGTTAGTATTGGGTTTAATATTTAGTTAGGGCTTGTTGATCCAGGGAGAAATCTGATTGCCATTTGGAGTCAGATGCCTTCTTTTGGGTCAGCGATGGTAAACAGGAATAGGAAAAGGGTTGAACTGGATGGACGCAAGTCTTTTTTCAACCTAAATTACTATGTAACTATGTAACTATTGTAGATGTTTATAAAATAATTTAATATCTCCCAGGTTCATCTCACAGACCTTTATGGTTTGAGAGATAACCAAAGGCAAAGTTCCCCCCTCCCTCCCTCCCCCTTCCCTGAAGTCAGTGTTGTGCTGACTGCAGGGATATCCGGTCTGACTTTCATCATGCAGCTCTGCAGCTGAGCCGAGATACCGTTAGTGACAAAGAATTTTCACTGAAACGGTTTTCTACATGTGCTTGGTTTGTGCTTGGTATAGCACATGTAGAAGACCATTTCAGGGAAATAATTCTCTTTTACTAACTCAATCTCGGCTCAGCTGCAGAGCCGCCTGATGCAAATAAGACCAGATATCCCTGCAGTCAGTACAACGCTGACTTCAGGGAAAGCGGAGGGAGGGGGGAACTTTGCGTTCGGTTATCTCTCAAACCATAAAGGTCTGAGAGATGAACCTGGGGGCTATTAAATTATTTTGCAAATATGTGCAATATGGGGGATAGTAATAATAAAGTATTACTTTCCCTTTAAGAGACAGACAGACCAATAAAACAAAAAATACAAACAAACTCAGAGTTCTAGAACACCACAGCCTAAATGTTCACAATATACAGTATGACGTTCAGCAAATAACGAGGGTAGACTCCTCAAATACCTTAATTAAAAACAAAACAAAAGACAGAGCACAATTTCATATAAATTGCCCAGATGTGAACCTGTGTATTAGTAGAAAAAGTGTGGAGATGAGGCGCTCTACTGGCAAGGCTAACAATATCTAAAAAAATATTTAAAAATATAATATGAAGTGAAAATGTATAAACCACTATATTTTTATGTAGAATATCATCAATTACAAGATACCAGAAAAACTGTTCCAGGGATATACCATTAAGAAGCAGCTACAATCCCAAGACTGGTGTGTGTGGTCTAGAAACAACGCACATAAAAATATATATTTGGGAGAGCGCTATAGATTAGAGGAGCCAATGAAATATATTGTAAATACTTCTTAGTACACCCTATCCCCCCTAAATGAGCATATGGGATCAGAATTATAAATATACAATCTTTAATCATAAAAAATATAATACATCACTACCCACAACACCTACTTGTTTCATGCTGAGGATTTTTGTTGTATAGTTTGGCCAAAATATGTTTAATCTTGTCTCCCACAACAAGGCACACCATTTTAGACAAATCCAATCTAATCAATACCATATAAAATGGCCTGCAATCCGCTTTATACTGAAATCCCTTTACTGCTTATACTAACCTTCTCTTAGGGGAAACCTCAATGGGGACCTCAAAATCTGGGAAGGTGGACACACATGTCTTAATGTTTGGAAATTAAAGGGATAGTAATGGTTAATTTTAAGTTGATTTAATATTGCAGACATTAAAAAAAGATTAACATCAATGTAAGTCTTATCTCTCAAATCTTTATGGTTTGAGAGCTATAACTTGCTAAAGTTACATTTTCCTGGCTGTTTCACTCAAGGCTGCCATCTAGCTGACAGCTGCAGATTCCAGTCATTTGACCAGACAGAGGCTCTTCAGCAGAGCTGAAATCACGCTATTTCGAAATAAATACTTCATTGAAACGGTCTACAAAGTGTGCTTGCAAGCCAGGCACACTTTGTAGACGTTCCATATTAAGTATTTATCTTTAGATATCGTTATATTGGCGCTGCTGAAGAGCCACATCTGGTCAAGTGACCAGAATCTGTTTCTGACAGATTTACAGCTTGTCAAGCAGAAAGGGGAGGGACCAGAGAACTTTATTTTCCTATATCTCTCAAACCATAATGGTTTGCGAGATACGAATAAGTGCAAGTACTCTCTTTTAATTGTATATACCATATAGTTAATACTTTTTTTCTGACATTACTATCCCTTTAAATGTTTTCTCACTTGATGTTCAGTGGAAGATACTTCAGTTGCAAACTATTTGGGATTGCTTGTAGCTGCTTTTTTATTGTACTGTATACTTGACTTGGCTGTGGGTCCAAATGAGCAGCTCTTCACATAAACCACTTGATAGTTAAAAAAATGTTCTGGATATTTAAGGTGTAGAGAGCTTTAACATTCCTTGCAATACTGAAGTAAACCAACTTCATCCTAGGGGACAAAAAAGTCCCGGTGATTGGAATGGGGCTTTTATTTGCTTCTATGGTCCAGTTTGCTCTAGAACTGCTCCAATTATTTATAGTAACTGAGACCCAAAGGGGGTCAGTATACCAAACCGCCAATGGAACTACACTTGCATTATCCTCCAATGGCAGAGACTCCACTTCTCAGTTATGCACTACAGTGTATTGTTGCTTTACTGTATAGTGCTGGAAAGTCACTGCCTTCAGTAGTACTATAATGCCAGCAAGCTCCATACATTTGACCCATAGCATATGCAGGAAAGCAGCACAAAGTAACACAGTTTCATCTGTGCATGTTTAATACACGAGGTTATACAAGGTGTAGAGGATTGCAACTTCCAGAAATGCCCAGACCTCCGCTCTGCCTTCCACTTCACACAAGCAGCATGAAGGAGAGAATTTGCAACAATAAAGGATCAACATATTTGTTTTAGGAAAAAAAAACAAATAATAGGGTTTTTCCTGCTGAGTACAACAAGGGTAATTCCAATGGAGAGATGCATATTTACGGAGTTGTTGCAGTTTTAATTCTTGTTTCTTTTACATATTCTGTGCCCCCTAGTGGTCAGATTTCAATTAGTTATTTTGTTGCATTCTGTAGGATAGGTGAGTCACTGACAAAGTTTTCTCCATAGAATGCAATAGAAACTGTTGTGTCACTTCCTGCCAGTGTCAACCTTCATGAAGTAATCACACTGTCACACACACTTCCTGACAATATAAACTGACAGCGTTGAGAGTACCCTTGTTTTATGCAGCAGGAAACCTATAGGTTTTACAATAAAAAGTTTACTGTTCCTTTAATTAAATTAGAGATAGGCACTGGGCACAAGGTTACAAAATTTGATTCCAGAGCTTGCTTTTACATCAAATTGTTTTTGTGCATTGCCCTCAGTATGTCTTAGACTAAAGAGTAGACACTGTAGATCTCTATAAAGTGAAGCTCTCTTGCACAGATGTTAAAAAAATAGCGAGAAGCTGAAGAAAAAGACTTAGTGGGTGGCTGTTTCCTAATTTGCAAAGGTGAGTAACAAGCTGATCTTAGAAAAAAGCATGAATATTTGCAATAAACAGACTAACATGTCACATTTAGAGATCTTTACTTTTACTTTAGGAATAAACAAGAACAGTTCTAAAATTACTTGGTGGTGTAGGCGACATTGAAGGCAAGCAAACAGGAAAAATCACTAACCCCATAGATAATAGATATAAAGTATCTCTTCTCTGATGAAGTCGGTTAAATTGTGAAATGCGTCAGGAGGTAGGAGACTGGAAATTTCTCCCTGTGCATAACTATTTATACATGCATGTGTTTATGTATTCTCAAAATAAAATCTTCTCATATTGGCCTAGACTACATTGTAGTTGAAAAAGTTTTATCAGTGGTCTTGTCTAACAAATTCCTGTTGAAATGTATGGAGTAATTTGCTGTTAAAAGGTTATAAGGTCACTGAAACCTGGAATTTGACAGAAACATAAGACTCAATTGGTCCATCTCATCTGTCTTGTAAACTATCAATATAAAATGCTTGAATTTATTTATTCCTCATAATAGCATAGTAACATAGTAAATTAAGTTGAAAAAAAGACATTAACCAGAGACATGAGAATTATATAGCTTTCCTGCTGCCAGATAAATTAGTCTTTATCAGACCTTCCTGTTTTGATACCCAGTATAATCCTGTATGTTCCCTTTTGAAAGAAATGTATGTAATATTTTCTTAAAAGTATCCATTGTATCTACTATAACCACATCCCTGGGAAAGGAATTCCATAATTTAACAGACCTTATTGTAAATAACCCTTTCCTCTGCTGAAGTCGAAACCGCCAAATATCTAGCCCAAGTATTCTTAAAGTGATAGTAATGTTTCACAAAAACAGCAGCTCCAATTAATCTTCATAGTATTTGAGCCATAGAGAGTGTTATTTCATTACTGTGAGCGTTGTAGTTCAAGAGTAATTGAATGATAAAGTTTCCCCCTCCCGCCCCTTTTACCTACTGTAAGCCCCCCTCTCTTCAGATGTGCAATCCAGTCCAGAGACCAGACAGCTCACAGCAAGGGACAATCTTCTTACAGTGAGAACAATGAAAACCCTGCCCCCTTGACAGGTTTTTCAGGTTTTTCCCTTATCTTAATTGAAGATTGTCCCTCTCTGTAGTCTACCTGAACACTCCCTGCTGCTCTGAGCTACGCAGTATTACATCAGTAAAACAGGCGGGAGGGGATATTTTATCATTCAATTACTCTTGAACTACAACTGTGACAGAATTGAAATAACACTCTTCCAGGCCCAGATACTATGATGATTAATTAGCGCTGCTTTTATTATGAAACATTACTATTAGTTTAAATGAATTTACTGTTTTAGTCTCAATCACTTCTGTTGGATAGATATTCCATGTATCTACCACCCTTTCTGTAGCATAGTTGTTTATTACATTTCCAAATATTTTTCCACCCTCCAACATTGTCCATGTCTTCTTGTTCTAGTATAAACTTATTTCTGAAAAATTGGTCCCCTCAAGAACTTGATTAACCCTTTGAGTGTGCTGCAATGCGTTGGATACCTCTCTGGCACTCAAAAGGTTAAATCCCTTAAGGAGTAAGAAGAGGACCAGAGGGCTGCCCAACACTTTGTGAAACAATGCATTGCACACCCATCTGGTCCTTAAAGGGTTAATATATTTGACGGTTTCAATCATATCATCCTTCTCCTTTTCATCCTCCACGCTATACATATTAGGGTCCTATGATGTTTAGTGATGTGTTTTGTTTCTTAGACCATGTACCATTTTATCAGTCTGCATTAAAGGGATAGTACATTTTTCACAAAAACAGCAGCTTCAATTAATCTTCATAGTATTTGGGCCATGGAGAGTGCTATTTTAGTACGATGAGAGTTGTAGTTCAAGAGTAATTGAATGATAAAGTATCCCCTTCCCACACCTTTTACTGATGTAACACTGCTCACCTAAGAGCAGCAAGACTGTCTGGATGGATCGCAGAAAGGGACAATCTTCAGTGAGCATAAGGGAAAAAACTGTCAAGGGGGGCAGAGTTTTCATTGTTCTCACAGTAAGAAGATTGTCCTTTGCTATGACCTGTCTGGTCAAGGGACCAGATTCCACATCTGAGGGGATGTGACTTACACTAGGTAAAAGGGGTGGGAGGGGGATACTTTATCATTCAACTAGTATTGAAGGCCTGTTTACACAGGCCAAAGTGCCACCCAGCGGCCTTGGCTGCTGCCGCAGAGACAGGCGGTGGTCTGTTCGGAGCTCCCGGTTCTGAATCAGCCGTGCCTCTGACTGGAGGCTGGCGTGTTCGTCTCCACTGCGCATGACTAGTGCATTCGTCTCCACTGTGTATGACTACTGCATTCGTCTCCACTGTGTATGACTACTGCATTCGTCTCTACTGCGCATGACTACTGCATTCATCTCCACTGTGTATGACTACTGCATTCGTCTCCACTGTGTATGACTACTGCATTCATCTCCACTGTGTATGACTACTGCATTCATCTCCACTGTGTATGACTACTGCATTTGTCTCCACTGTGCATGACTACTGCATTCGTCTCCGCTGCGCATGACTACTACATTCGTCTCCACTGTGTATAACTACTGCATTCGTCTCCACTGAGCATGATTACTGCATTCGTCTCCACTGTGCATGACTACTGCATTCATCTCCACTGTGTATGACTACTGCATTCGTCTCCACTGTGCATGACTACTGCATTCGTCTCCACTGCGCATGACTACTGCATTCATCTCCACTGTGTATGACTACTGCATTCGTCTCCACTGTGCATGACTACTGCATTCGTCTCCACTGTGTATGACTACTGCATTCGTCTCCGCTGCGCATGACTACTGCATTCGTCTCCACTGTGTATGACTACTGCATTCGTCTCCACTGTGTATGACTACTGCATTCGTCTCCACTGCGCATGATTACTGCATTCGTCTCCACTGTGCATGATTACTGCATTCGTCTCCATGCAGTTACGCACACAGGGAGCGACGCATCCTACCACTTTATGTTATAGGATTACTCTTGAATTACAACTCTGACAGTACTGAAATAACACTCTACAAGGCCCAAATACTATGATGATTAATCTGAGCTGTTGTTTTTGTGAAACATTACTATCCCTTTAACTGGCTGTGATTATGCCATTACAGGGCGCCTCAACTGGGCTGTGAGCAATGGGCAAGTAGTACCAATATTATAATCCACATAGGGTGCTGCAGACCTCACCAGGTAATAGAACACAGTGAGAGAATGAGTATATTTTATTTAACCCTTTGAGGTCCAGAGGAATACATTCTCCTCTCTTGCACTTTTTTTTTTTTTTTGCTTTCACCCCCCTCTCTTTCCAGCATCTCCCTCTCTCCAGTTTTTTTCTACAGCTCTCTTTCCAGTTTATCCCTCTCCCTCTTCTTCCTCCACCTACTTTCCAGCTCTTCCACCCCTCCTCCCAGCCTCTCGTTCCATCTTCAGCCTCACCCCTTCCTCTCTCTTTCAGCTTCTTCCTCCCTCTTTCCAACTTCTTCCTCTGTTCCTCCTTCTTTTCAAGTCCACCTCTCTTTCCAGCTTCTTCGTCCTTCCCTTCCTCCCTCCTTCTTTCAATCTTCTCTCTGTCTCTTTCCAGCTTCTCTCATACTCCATCCCTCCCACCTTCTTTCCAGCTTCTTCATCCCCACTCTTTCAAGCCACTCTGTCCACGTTCCCCTCTTTCCTAGGCCTAGGGGAGCAGACTGGAAGTTGCCCACCACTGAGCAATGAGGATAGTGCTTTTTCCTTTTGTTTGCTATATGGATTCTAGTGTTCCTGGGATGTTCTCCTTACCATATTAACCAAGGAAACTGTAGAAGTGCTTCCTAATTACCTGGTCCTCATCTGGTTAATCATTCTAGTTTGATTAACCCCTGGAGTTCCAGAGGGGTGAGCAACACATTGCTTTTGCAATGCATTGCGCATCCCTCTGGCACTCAAATAGTTAAAGCTGTGGCATCCAGAGCAGAATGCTGGGCAGGCCAGGTTGATTAGCGTTGTGATCTTGTATGATGTGTACTGCTACAATCTGTTTCCTAACTGGATTGGTCCAGATGAGAGATACATTTTTGGTCCATGATAGGAGAGGTTTGGGTTATCAGCTGACAGTCTCTGAACTGGAAATCAATAATATTCCATGAAGCCCTTGATTCCAGAATAGCCAAATGTTTCCATCCATGGCTGGGTGTGGTTGATGGGAGTTCTAGTGTCCAACATCAGTGAATTCTTTGGTTTCCTACCCTTAGTCTAGAAAGTCCATGAAAATTCTGGAAAACATCAGCTTTTTGTTTTAGCAATCTCAGGGCTAAAGTTTAACCCTTTTGGTGTCAGAGTAGCATATCCCTCTGGCACTGAAAGGGTTAAAAGGCAAATGGAGAAATTCTGGGGTAAACTAGCTCATCATATCTGCTATTGATTTCAGGTGACCAAACCTGCCGATTAACGGAGAAGTAACACCTTCTAATAATACCTAATTATGGCCAGAAAACCATAATAGCCCCTATGAATTTCGATTATAGATCAGTGGTTCTTAACCCGTACCCTCAATGGCTACTAACAGGCCAGGATTTGAGAATTTCCTTGTAAGAGCACAGGTGAGTTAATCAATATGACTGAGCCTCTGATCAACACACTTGTGTTCTAGCAGGGAAATTCCTAAGTCCTGACCTGTTAGTGGCCACTGATGGAATGGGTTGAGAACCTCTGTTATAGATGTTATCTCTTGAACACAGGCAAAATTCATAGGCCCCATTAGGAGTCTCTCGATATATTGTAAGGTAAGTGATGGGTTAATTCAAGGCTGTACAAACAGCAGAGCAGGATGGGAGTGTGAGAGGAGACTCCTGATGTTCCCCTTGTGTGTCTGTACTGCATTGCACTGCTCGGTTTCCTGGCCTGTTTCATGCAATTCCCCATGAAACCGGTGTAATCATAGTTGGCAACACTCCGAGTTTACCCAGGAGACTCTGGTTTTGACACTGCATTACTGGGTCTTTGGGGCAGAGGCTGATTCTCCGGTTATGGGGAGTTTCTACTGAAACTCTGCCCAGTTCTGCTCTTTCCCATTCTGTTCCTCCTTCCCCAGACAATATTAACCACTTTTTTTATCCCTGTTAAGTCCCGCCCCCCACTCATGGTTAAGCCCCATCCCATTTGTGAAGCAAATCGCGTCATTTTTCTCCCCCCAGTGGAACCACAGGATTCCCCCCTGTGGACAACACATCCAAGTTTCCAGGTATGGCTGTAGTAGGCTTGAAAGTCACATAGATAAGGTCTATGGGGACTCTGCATTCAACCTAGGAATTTGGGGTTGAAAGGGGAACTGCCACCTCCATTAAAGTCGCCCTACAATACTTATTCAGTTGGCGACTAGCTTACTAATGATTATTTTACCTTTAAAAAGTGTCCACAAATAAATTTATGCTTAAGTTTCCGAGACTGAACGGCCAGGTTACTGCAGCCTGTGCACCTGTGCCGTCAGTCTCTTCCTGAACTGTCCAGGCCAGTGCTATGCCTGCGAAGAGGACTGACTGCGCAGACGCGCATTCAAGATGTCCGCTGTGATGCCTGGCTTCTGGTCTCGGAAACTTAAGCATAACTTTATTCGTGAGCACTTTTTAAAGGTACAATAATGATTAGTAAGCTAGTCGCCACCTGCATAAGTATTGCAGGGCGACTTTAGTGGAGGTGGTAGTTCCGCTTCATAGCCACAGACTTTCAGTTTGCATTCCATCCATCATTTCATTAGACCCTATGGAGAATTTCTGTCATTGACTGTAAAGCTCTCTAATCACTGAGATCAAATGGCATTCTATTGAGCTGTTATAACTTTTGAGTAAAGAATCTCACAGCACTGTGACTATCTTAGCAGGAAAATCCCTAAAATTCATATTTTTTCATAAACAAAATATTACTATTCATTTAACTCATGTACCCACACAGTCATTTCTAACATTTCTACCAGAATAGCATGCAGCACATAGGGGGTTTTGCACTAAGGTGTGATAAAGAGGTAACTTCTCCAGTGATATCACTTCTCTAGTTCCTATGTTATTCTATAGACAGGCCTGTCCAAGTTCAGTCCTCAAGGGCCACCAACAGACCAGGATGTAAGGATTTCCCTGATTAAGCACAGGTGAGTTAATGAATTGAATGAGCCACTGATTAACTTACCTGTGCTTAATTGGGAAATCCTTAAACCAGGCCTCTTGGTGGCCCTTGAGGACTGAACTTGGACAGCCTTGTACTAAGATCTCCAAAGTTGAAGAAGTCTTAGGGCATTGGCTCCATAGAATAACATAGGAATTGGAGAAGGGATATCACTGGAGAATTTATCTCCACTTTATCACCTCTTTATCACCCCTTAAGTCATCTGCCCCATTGCTTCACAATGTCTTACACACCCAACTAGTCCTTATAGGGTTAAAGAAAAAAACACCAACGAGCACAGACAGATTTGAACCATTAAATGATCCACCTGTTTTCATGCAAAACACGTGTAATTTACCAGCTAGGGTTAGGTAAGAGCTTGAGGATTTTACTTTGATCATGTGTCAGAATTGTTTTCACTGTTGCAAAATATTGGACAGTATCTCTTCTGATTTGGAAACAAGGAATATCCTGAAGCACCCACAGGAGAGGAGGCAGTAAACACCTCACAAGAAGGCAATAGTGACGAACCTATAATCTGAGGCTCTACAACCAGCAGATAGTAGAAACAGACCTCTGCACTGTGTTAATCCGTATCCTCCGGCACTGAAAAAGCCCAGGGACTGGGCTTCACCTGCAGAGGAGATACAAAGAGAGGAATGTAGGAACCAGCACTAACAAGATATATTTTAGCAAATGAATTGCACATTCAACTATGGAATAAATACATGTTTTGAGGACTTTCTCGTGTATAACATGATGGGGGGGTTTAAGAATCTAGCAGTGGAGTTTATTTTCTGCGTTAAGGATTTAACCACTTAAGGACCAGTGATCCTGGGGATAGTTTCCCCTTATGCTCCACATAGATGACATTCGTGTGCAGGCACCGTGCCTAATCACATGTGCCGGTGTGCCGAATGGGGGTCTGATAGTTTCCGCACCGGTTTTGGAGCTGTCAATTTCAGACCCCTCCTGCAGAAGTACTGTGAGAGACTGTAACATTTTATTACATCACAGAGAACACACCGTGCTGCAGGGATAGTGTAACATTGCATTACACCACACAGATCATTCAGTGCTCCAGAGACAGTGTAACATTTATTATATCGTACAGGGTATTCAGTGCTACACAGAGACTGTAACATTGTATTACATCATGCAGAGCATTAAGCACTGCAGAGAGATTGTAACATTGTATTACATCTCACACAAAGCATTCAGTGCTGCAGAGTCATTGTAACACTGCATTACATCACACAGAGCATTCAGTGCTGCAGGGAGAGTGTAACATATTACATCACCCAGAGTATTCAGTGCTGTAGAGACAATGTAACATTGTATTGCATCACACAGAGCATTCAGTGCTGCAGATAGACCGTAATATTGTACCATATCATACAGAGCATTCAGTGCTGCAGATGGACTGTAATATTGTACCATATCATACAGAGCATTCAGTGCTGCAGATGGACTGTAATAATGTATCACATAATACAGAGCATTCAGTGCTGCAGGGAGAGTGTAACATGTTACATCACCCAGAGTATTCAGTGCTGTAGAGACAATGTAACATTGTATTGCATCACACAGAGCATTCAGTGCTGCAGATGGACTGTAATAATGTATCACATAATACAGAGCATTCCGTGCTGCAGATAGACTGTAATATTGTATCACGTAATACAGAGCATTCAGTGCTGCATATAGACTGTAATATTGTATTGCATGAAACAGCATTCACTGCTGTAAAGAGACAGTAACATTATTTTATATCACACAGAGGATTCAGAGCTGCAGGCAGTCTCATGGTATACAGAGCATGCAGTGCTGCAAGGAGAAGGTAACATATTACTTCACCAAGAGTATTCAGTGCTGTAGAAAGACTATAGCATTGTATTACATCACACAGTGATTTCATTGCTTCAAAGACAATGTAACATTGTATTGCATCACACAGAGCATTCAGTGAGACAGATAGACTGTAACATTGTATTACATCACACAGAGCATTCAGTGTTGTGGGGAGACTGTAACATTGTATTACATCACACAGATCAGTAAGTGCTACAGGGAGAGTGTAACATTGTATTACATCACACAGAGCATTTAGTGCTACAGGGAGAGTGTAACATTGTATTACATCACACAGAGCATTCAGTGTTGTGGGGAGACTGTAACATTGTATTACATCACACAGATCAGTAAGTGCTACAGGGAGAGTGTAACATTGTATTACATCACACAGAGCATTTAGTGCTACAGGGAGAGTGTAACATTGTATTACATCCTGTTTTGATGGTTTATCATCCAGAAAATTTCATTGAAAACTGAGATTCAGGTAGCTCACTCTCTGTGACATAAAAGTGCAAAACAAAACAGGTTAAGATGAAAAAAAAAAGTACAGGCAATTTGACTGCACATTTTATGCACTTGCAGAATATTTAAAATAGAATAAAGGGTCACTACTCATTTAAGTGGATGATTTGTAGAGCAAAACATTAGGAAATAGACTTTACGCAGCCATAGTAACTTAATTCTATTGCCTGTTTTTAGCAAACTCATTTTACTGAATCTAAATCCCACTAGGATGTTCCTGTATACAGTGTTATGCTCTATTGCACCTGAGGACCTATGGCCTATCTGAGAACTCCATAGTTTAATGTGCCTTACATCAGCGTCTCTAAAACTGGATTCTGTGAAACCACAGTGTACCCTGAAACAGTGATGTAAATAGAAACTATTGGGTCCTGGTGCAAAAGCTGAGACTGGGCGCTTCTGCCTCCATGTTCTGCAACAGTTTGAATCATTTGGCAATACAAAGCCAAGGTAAATTCCATCAGTTATGACCAGTGAGGACTTGTCTGGCAATGCGCAGCTACAATATACACCTGTTGGGTTCCATTTTGAATTTTCCACCCACTTTGTTACTTGCTTTATTACTTGTCTTTCTATGCTTTCAGGACCTGCTGCCAGGTCCTGTCTTCCAGTGGTACAACCAGAAGTCCAGTTATACAATACGAGCAGGGCTGGATTTCCTAATAGGCTGAGTAGGCAACTGCCTAGTGCTCCAAATTTTGAGGGGCACCTCAGTTGTGCTGGCCACACCCACATTCTAAATTGTGGGTGTGGCCAGAGCAAACTCAGTGTCCCTGCGTCAGTTTTAGCACACTTTATTTAACCCCCTGTATGCTAGAGAGCTCAATGTGTTGGAGATCTCTCTAGCATCCAAGGGTTCTTTAACCCCTTAAGGACCAGTGGTCCTGGGGTGTGTGGTCCTTTAAAGCCCAGACAGCAAAATTTGATGTACCTGCACACGTGACTGATCACGTGTGCTGCATGCCGAACGGGGGACTGCTAGTGATCGCTGTGATCTTGGAGCGATCAATTTCAGCCCCCGCTACTACTCACAGCGCTCCCACAGGAGCTGGGAGTAGAAAATACATGACATGCCAGGACCGTCACTGGTCCTTAATGAAAAACAGCAGTGATGGCTCTGACTCATCACTGGGTGTTAAGGGGTTGATCTTTTCTTGGACTGGGGTCAGGGTCAAGTGGGGGTGTGGTAATGGGTGGAGCTAAGGGCATCTAGAGTGCCATGCCTAAGGGCACCTGGGATATAAATCAAGCCCTGAATATGAGTGCACGTTGGAAGACATAACCTGGCCCTGGAAGGTCCTGAAATGCCAGAGGGAAAACAAGCCACAGATTGGGTGGTCACTCCAGACACAGAGCAGAGGGGTGAGAGAAAGGAGGTGGGGGGTTGAAGAGGTGAAAGAGAGGAGGGGAAGGGGATAAGTAGCATACCTGCGAATGATTGATACCACAGAGCTTGGAATTGAATTAGATACATATTAGTGGTACCACAGAGCTTTCACTGAATTGAAGACATATTGGTGATACCACAGAGTTTACAATTGAAATGATGCTGTACAAGAAATACCACAGAGTTTACAATGGAAATGGAGCTACGCTAATGTTATAGCTCCATATCAGTTGTAAGCTCTGTGGTATCAATAGTAATGTATCTCCATTTCAGATTGTAAGATCTGTGGTGTCACTGGTAGTGTAGCTTCATTTCCATTGTAATTTCTGTGCTATCACTAGTAGTGTGTTTTCAGTTCAGTTGTAAGCATTGTGGTTTTAGTAGTAGTAGTGTAGCTTCATTTCAATTGTAAGCTCTCTGGTATCACTAGTAATGTAGCTTCATTTCATTTGTAAGTTCTGTGGTATCACTGCTAGTGTATGTTTATTTCAGTTGTAAGCTTTTGGTATCACTAGTAGTGAAGGTCCATTTGAATTGAAGTAATTAATAGTGGTAGGATTTTATGCCCAGATTAAGGTAAGAGGAAGTTTATTATTAGGAGGTGTTATTGGACCTCTAAAGGGCCCACCACATTCCTCTAACTTTGGCCAGAAAATCTTAATGACCCGTGTGAAGTTTCCCTTTTTCCTTAGGGGTGTACATGACAACTGCTGGTTTTTTTTGTTTTGTTTTGTTTTTTCAAACTGAAGAAAGAGTGCATGAGCCTATTAATCATTTAAAGGGATAGTAATACTTTGTTTTATCTTTATTTTATTTTGTAGGCATTAAAAAACATTAAGAACGATATAAGTCTTATCTCTCAAACCTTTATGTTTTGAGAGATATTCACAAGCAAAGTCAAGTCTACCATCTAGCTGTCAGATTTGGAATTCAGTCCGCAGATCAACCGGTGGCTCTTCAGCAGAGCCGAGATCGCGAGAGATAAGACTTATATCGTTCTTCGTGTTTTTTTAATGCCTACAAAATAAAATAAAGATAAAACAAAGTATTACTATACCTTTAAAGACCAAACATTGAGGAACTGCATTGCAAACCAATGCATTGCATACCCCTCTGGTTCTTAAAGCATAAAGATCACCATCCACAGGAAGCAGAGTTTGTGTTCTAGTGGTAATGCAAGCAACTGACATGTCTGCCTCCACGGACTTCACATCCAACGCTGATTGAACATGTTATATTTTAAACTAAGGGACAAGAGTAAAATTCATAGAGGACATAGTAAAGTAGGTGGATGGGGGTATTATTAGGAGGTGCTATTTCTTCTTTAAAAGGTGAACAATAACTCCTAATAATTAATTCTCTCTTTCCTTAATCTGGGCAAAAATTACTAATGCCACTATGAATCTTTCTGTATGTATTGATTTTCATTGGTATTCGATTTCCTGTGCACAAGGCAGATATAATTGTTTGTTGTAAAACTCAAAGATCCGAGACTCCTAACGGAGAAGGCTTCATAAGAATTCTTCAGTGGGAGGGGCTTGTGGTCCTGGAGTCCCACTGACTTCAGCATGCATTATGCCAAAGTACTAATTAAGCCTTTATAGTGGACCTGTTACCTACACAGCTTTTCGTCTCATTAAATGTATCTATTGAACCCCCTTTTATTGCCAGAGAGGTATCCAGAACATTGCAACACCATGCATTGGATACCTTTCTGGCACTCAAAGGGATAAATTGCCTTGTGCTTTTTGTTTTCAATCAGGTTAATAGAGATTTTTGGTTACATAGTTGGGGGAAAAATGACAAGTCTGCATTTAAAAATAATAAAGAATAGAGACCATCATAGAAGGGTATGTAACACATTGCTTTACAATCCTTTGAAACAGGAAAACACGTGCAGGTGTCTGAGAATTTACATTCCCATACCTGTGAACTCTCAGAATCTGCCCCAGAGACGCAGGTTTTTGCATTGAATTACCAGGTCTCCAGAGACAGAGGCTGATCCTCTGGTGGTGAGGAGTTTCCTATGAAACTCTACCCACTTCTGCTCCTTCCCACCATGTTCCTTCCACCCCCCCCCACTTCTCCTCCTTTCCAACCCTGGTCCTCCCACGTCCTGCCCACTTCTCCTCCTTTCCTCCTGTTCCTCCAACTTCTGCTAATTCCCACCCTGTTCCTCCCACTTCCTGCCCACTTCTCCTCCTGTTCCTCCCACATCCCACCCACTTCTGCTCCTTCCCACCATGTTCCTTCCATCCCCCCCACTTCTCCTCCTTTCCTCCTGTTCCTCCAACTTCTGCTAATTCCCACCTTGTTGCTCCCACTTCCTGCCCACTTCTCCTGCTTTCCTCCTGTTTCTCCAGCTTCTGCTAATTCCCACCCTGTTCCTCCCGCTTCCTGCTCCTTCCCACCCTGTTCCTCCTACTTCCTGCCCACTTCTTCTCCTTTCGTCCTGTTCCTCCAACTTCTGCTAATTCCCACCCTGTTCCTCCCACTTCCTGCCCACTTCTCCTTTCCTCCTGTTCCTTCCACTTCCCGCACACTTCTGCTCCTTCCCATCCTGTTCCTCCCACTTCCCACCCACTTCTGCTCCTTCCCACCCTGTTTCTCCCATCCCCCCCATTTCTCCTCATTTCCCTGTTCTGCCCTAAATTAATGGCAAAGTTAGTGAATGCCCCTAAATTAAAGGCAAAGTTAGCCAGAATATGAAAATGTGTGCTAATGCCTTTGCTGAATTAGGCGCACTCACACACCCTCTCAAAAAACGGCAGACATTTTCGCCACTTTTTGAATTCACAAGAAAATGTGCAAACATTCGCTAACTGTGAAAAAAAAAATTGCAATTCAGTAACATTTTGACGCTAATTGTTTTGCCATCAAAAGTACACTGTAAATAGTGATTGCAAACGTTTCTTGCATTCCATCCTTAGTGACTAAAATGTATCAAACAGCGCTATAATAATATATAGTTATATGTAATATGAATATTATCACAATTATTTTAATATCTTATAACCAGTGTCTTGACTAATACATAGATAAATAACAGAAAGTCTCAAGACAAAAATAATTAACACTAAAATATCTTGAACAATAACTTATAAGCCGTGTCCCAACTCATACACATATAAATCCCAACTGGGAAATAGGTGAAAGTTTATTTTTGTGTCAAAGAATTTTATTGAAGAGTCTTCATGTAATACAGAGCATGGTACACATATAGTAAGTGCAGACCAAATATAGACACAATGATACATAACAAGCAGGATACAAATAGGTTGGTATGTACTATTACACAATATTAAGATGTCAAGGATACCATTAGCATTCAAAGCATTCCCAATGCAAGAAGATTCACTTTTAGATGATGGAGATAGAAAAGTAGGAAGAAAGAAGAACAGTATAAATGCCCAAGAAAGTTTATTTTTAGGATGTGCAAAGTTTGCATAAAATAAGGAAGTGGACAAGTGTGTCCACCCTTCCTCCTTCTGACTCAGACAGGTGTGCACTTAGGGTAGAACAATGTATATTCGTCCTCAGCTGTGTCCCTCTCTTTCATAAGCAGTCAAGATACCAAACAGAACTCTGACACTTTGGTGGACAATCTTCTATTTTCATCATGAATCTGGGACTGAAATAATCAAGGCATTACGTGAACATTTTTGCCACATTGAGAATGCGTTGGTAGACCAGAGTGACACAGTGCGAGAGATATAAACTGACACAGGGACACAAACACACTGACAGTGACACACAGATGTCGCCTGGGTTGCAAAACACGTGGGGTGTTGGCGTCAGAGCTGCTTTTAGCAAGAGGTCCTGTCAACTTACTGCCTCGAGTCCCTCTCAGCCTTCCAAAACCTAATGGCATTAATGTGTGCTAATGTCTGACCTTTTCTGTGACAGATTTGGATGGTGTGATTGTCACACTCACTGACTTGACTAATGTCCATCTTAATCTGCTGATGAATATATTCTAAATACTATTGATTAACCTACTTTCTTTGATCTCCTTTGGAACTCATCCTAGGCCCTTTGTGAATATCTTATAATATTGGAAATTTATGGAGGTTTCTGCAATAAGAGAAGCAGAACAACTAATAGGTGACATCACAAAAATGTCATGACATCGCAGCAGTGATATAAAATGGCAGTGCACTCCGACATCATAGGAATGGATTGATAGCACAGCGATTTTATTAATTATATATTATAGCCAGGGCTCAAAATTTCCACTAGCCAATGGCGAGTGAAAATGTAGCCCTGGCGAGTAGAAATTCAGCCCTGGTGGGTATGTTATGGCTTGCAGTGGCGAGTAGCCTTTCAGGACTGGCTAGTAGCAAAGGACGTCAACCTTTAAGCCCTGATTATAGCAATACTGAATCCACTCTAATATAGGAAAGGACAACCTGTATCCTTCCATTTGATATTGACATACAACTTCCTTCATCCTCAACCGGCCAGTGTTCTTCTGAGGATGATATGAGATCTAGATCTAGTCTGACAATGGCTGGAGGGCATCAGGTTGCTCACCTCTCTTCTGACATCTCTGTACTCTTAAAGGAACAAAAATTCTTCCTACTAAATAAACCCCTTCTTAGCTTAATCTGGACTGGACCCGCACTCTGACTTCTACTGAATGATTCTAGAGAAATCCTGTAAGATGAATCATGCAAGCCTCAGTGGACATTATTACCTTTGGAGAACCAATCTGCACAGAACTGATTGATAAAGAATCACTATGATGTTATGTCCTTATTAAAGTAAATGGGAGGTTTTATTAGGAAGTGTGAGGCCCCCTTTAATTTCCAGCCCCTGCAGCAGTGAGGGAAGCAGACACCATGCCCGTGAGTCAGAAAATGTATTGTAATGCATAATTCAAAAGTATTTGAACGTAAAAACCTGGCCACAGGAGATTAAACTCTAATGATCATACATACAAAGACAAACAGGGATCAGTTATATAGCAAACCAGATGACACTACAGGAAATAAGAATCTCCATTGATCTAATTGGGACATCGAATGTTGCAGAGGTTTCCACACTACTGAGTCTGATACACTTAGTAGAACTCGAGTCATTCTAGAGCAAACCAACGGCATCATAGCGGACAAATAAGATGTCTAAAATTCCCATTAATTTAAATTGGGCTTTTAACCCTTTGAGTGGCAGAGGGGTATGCAATGAATTACAAAATAAATAAATAACATACTCTGGGGCTTTTTCTACTGTGTAAAATAAGGGAGATGCTTGATTCCAATATTTTAACAGCTCAAACCTGCTTAATTTTGTTTAATCATTGCAAATTGGTGCCCTGAAGGCAATTTTCTTCTTGCTCTCTGTACCAGAGATTGTGTGTTAGACTAAAGTTTTCCCTATAAAGTGAGAGCAACACCATCAACTAGAGTTTATTATATGTCTGTAGATAGACAGATAGATAGACAGACAGACAGACAGAGATATATAGACAGACAGAGATATAGATAGATAGAGTGATATATACAATAGATATCTCTCTCTCTCTATATATATGTATATGTAGTACGCACTCAAGTACGCACCTCCCAACAGTGGGACCACCATAGTTTTACTCTGTAGGTAACTCTCTTTCCCACCTTGGTGTCATAAAGTAGGTGGGGTTTGACTGCGGTGGGAGGGATTGGCAGGTGAGTATGTGGGAGGAGAGTTGGAAGAACAGGCAGAACAGTGACAGGAACTGGCAATGAAGTGGGCGGAGTTACATTGGAATCAGGCTCTATCCCCAGTGACCTGGTAATTTAGTATAAAACCAGAGTCCTTGGGTCAGACAAGAAGAGTTCCCAGATATTCAGAGAGGCAAGAAATGTATTGATTTGCAATACGTTGCTCACACTTCTGGCACTCAAATGGTTAAACTGATGAAATTTAGTTTTCTGTTTCATAGCTGAGATGGTTTTCATAAAATGATTTGCTCTTGGCAGCAATATTCTGTTTGATTTGCTTGTGTTTAGTGTATTTATCATCCATTGCCGGTGAGGTACAATGGGGAAAGGTCTGAAAAAAAAACGAGAAAAAAACCTACTGTGTTTAAAGGGACAGTAATGTTTCATAATAAAACAGCTCCAATTAATCGTCATAGTATCTGGGCCTTGGAGAGTGTTATTTCAATACTGTCAGAGTTATAGTTCAAGAGTAATTGAATGATAAAGTATCCCCCTCCAGCCCCTTTTACCTAGTGTAACACTGCAAGTGCAAGAGAGAAGAATGTATTCCTCTGGACCTCAAAGGGTTAAATAAAATATACTCATACTCTCACTGTGTTCTATTACCTGGTGAGGTCTGCAGCACCCTATGTGGATTATAATATTGGTACTACTTGCCCATTGATCACAGCCCAGTTGAGGCGCCCTGTAATGGCATAATCACAGCACATTATTGCCAGTTAAAGAGATAGTAATGTTTCACAAAAACAACAGCTCAGATTAATCATCATAGTATTTGGGCCTTGGAGAGTGTTATTTCAGTACTGTCAGAGTTGTAATTCAAGAGTAATCCTATAACATAAAGTGGTAGAATGCGTCGCTCCCTGTGTGCGTAACTGCATGGAGACGAATGCAGTAGTCATGCGCAGTGGAGATGAATGCAGTAGTCATGCGCAGTGGAGATGAATGCAGTAGTCATGCACAGTGGAGACGAATGCAGTAGTCATGCACAGTGGAGATGAATGCAGTAGTCATGCGCAGTGGAGACGAATGCAGTAGTCATGCACAGTGGAGACGAATGCAGTAGTCATGCACAGTGGAGACGAATGCAGTAGTCATACACAGTGGAGACGAATGCAGTAGTCATGCGCAGTGGAGATGAATGCAGTAGTCATACACAGTGGAGACGAATGCAGTAGTCATGCACAGTGGAGATGAATGTAGTAGTCATGCTCAGTGGAGATGAATGCAGTAGTCATGCGCAGTGGAGATGAATGCAGTAGTCATGCACAGTGGAGACGAATGCAGTAGTCATGCACAGTGGAGATGAATGTAGTAGTCATGCGCAGTGGAGATGAATGCAGTAGTCATGCGCAGTGGAGATGAATGCAGTAGTCATGCACAGTGGAGACGAATGCAGTAGTCATGCGCAGTGGAGATGAATGCAGTAGTCATGCACAGTGGAGATGAATGCAGTAGTCATACACAGTGGAGATGAGTGCAGTAGTCATGCACAGTGGAGACGAATGCAGTAGTCATACACAGTGGAGATGAATGCAGTAGTCATACACAGTGGAGATGAATGCAGTAGTCATGCACAGTGGAGACGAATGCAGTAGTCATGCACAGTGGAGACGAATGCAGTAGTCATGCGCAGTGGAGACGAATGCAGTAGTCATGCACAGTGGAGACGAATGCAGTAGTCATGCACAGTGGAGACGAATGCAGTAGTCATGCACAGTGGAGATGAATGCAGTAGTCATGCACAGTGGAGACGAATGCAGTAGTCATACACAGTGGAGATGAATGCAGTAGTCATGCGCAGTGGAGACGAATGCAGTAGTCATGCGCAGTGGAGATGAATGCAGTGGTCATGCACAGTGGAGACGAACACGTCAGCCTCCAGTCAGAGGCACGGCTGATTCAGAACCGGGAGCTCCGAACAGACCACCGCCTGTCTCTGCAGCAGCAGCCAAGGCCGCTGGGTGGCACTTTGGCCTGTGTACACAGGCCTTCAATACTAGTTGAATGATAAAATATCCCCCTCCCACCCCTTTTACCTAGAGTAGGTCACATCCCCTCAGATGTGGAATTTGGTCCATAGACCAGAGAGCTCACAGCAAGGGACAATCTTCTTACTGTGAGAACAATGAAAACCCTGCCCCCCTTGACAGGTTTTTCCCTTATGCTAATTGAAGATTGCCCCTCTTTGTGATCCACCTGGACATCACCTTTCTGTTTTGAGGTGAGCAGTGTTACCTCAGTAAAAGGGACAGGAGGGGGATACTTTATCAATTACTCTTGAACTACAACTCTGACAGTATTGAAATAACACTCTCCATGCCCTGGAGAACTGCTTTTATTTTGAAACATTACTATCCCTTTAAATCAAGGGGCAGTACATACAAGGCACATGGTTACCTTTATCCCCTAGTATGCTAGCAGTGTCTCCAACACATTGTTTCAGAACACTTTGGAAAGCCACTGCCACCCATGGGGTTAATGAAAAGTAACAATACAATTCAAAGAAAAATAATTAATTATGGTATTTCAGTGTTACTCTGTAGAACATGAAATGTAATAATGTATGTAAAATGGGAAAAGTGGATTTAGTGCTAGCATCCTATAAAATAATAACAGGGCTCAAAATACAGCATTGAAAATATACTATGAAATATATAACAACTCACCTCAACTATGAGGGGATGAGCGATGAAGCACTCAGCATACCTCCTAAGTGTCCCTCAATAGGAGATATTAGGGGTACATACCTCCCATGTGTCCCTAAATAGGAGATATTATGGACCTCCCATGTGTCCCTCAATAGGAGATATTAAGAGTCCATGCCTCCCATGTGTGTCTCAAAAAAAGATATTAGGGATCCGTACCTCCCAAGTGTACCTCAACAGGAGGTATTAGGGCTCCGTACCACCCATGTGTTCCTCAATAGAAGATATTAGGGGTCCATACCTCCCAAGTGTACCTCAACAGGAGGTATTAGGGCTCCGTACCACCCATGTGTTCCTCAATAGGAGATATTAGGGCTGTGCATCTCCCATGTGTCCCTCAGTAGGAGATATCAGGGATCCATACCTCCCATGTGTCCCTCAGTAGGAGATATTAGAGGTCCATACTTCCCAATTGTCCCTCAAAAGGAGATATTAGGGCTCCATACCTCCCATGTGTCCCTCAATTGGAGATATTAGGGCTCCATACCTCTCAAATGTTCCTCAATAAGATATATTAGAGCTGCATACCTCCTGTGTGTCCCACAACAGGAAATATTACGGCCCCATACCTCCCAAGTATTCCTCAATAGGAGATATTAGGGTTCCATACCTCCCATGTGTCCCTCAATAGGAGATATTAGGGATCCATACCTCCCATGTGTGTCTGAATAGGAGATATTAGGGGTCCATTCCTCCCACGTCTCCCTCTTTAGGAGATGTTAGGGGTCCATTCCTACCAAGTGTCCCTCTTTAGGAGATAGTAGGGGTCTGTGCCTCCCAAGTGTCCCTCTTTAGGAGCTATGAGGGGTCCATTCCTCCCAAGTGTCCCTCTTTAGTAGATAGTAGGGGTCATTCCTCCCAAGTGCCCCTCTTTAGGAGATATTAGGGGTTCATTCCTCCCAAGTGTACCTCTTTAGGAGATAGTAGGGGTCCATTCCTCCCAAGTGTCCCTCTTTAGAAGATAGTAGGGGTCTATATCTCCCAAGTGTCCCTCAATAGGAGATATTAGGTCTCCATACCTACCAAGTGTCCCACAACAGAATATGTTAGGGTCCCATACCTTCCAAGTGTTCCTAAATAGGAGATATTAGGGCTCCACACCTCCCAAGTGACCCTCAATAGGAGATATTAGGGATTCATACCTCCCAAGTGTCCTTCAGTAGGATTATTAAGGGTCCATACCTCCCAAGTCTCCCTCTTTAGGAGGTCAATCCCTACTTCAGGGATTTGGGTCTCAAAGAGGGCTGTCCCTCCTAAATTCAATCTTCAAGGGCCACCAACAGGACAGGATTTAAGGATTTCGCTGATTAAGAGCAGATGAGTTAATTAGTGGTTTATCTGTTTTGATTTGCCCGTCTGTGATTATTCCAACAGGGTACATCCTTAACAACTTATGGACCAGAGAGGTACGCAATGCATTGCACACCCCTCTGGTCCTTAAAGGGTTAAATACCGGACTAATGGTAGCTCTTGAGGACCAGACTTGGACTCCGCCGGGCTATAACAAGTTTAGTTTGTTTTAAAGAGAATTAAAATATGCCTGTATATATATATTGTACTAGCCGTTTTCTGTAAATATTTTTTTGAGAAATCAGCCTTTATGTTTTGGTGGCACTTTGTGGAACTTTATGCTAATTCCCCTCACAGTATTTTAATTAGCTCTGTTCAAGACCAGACATATCGTGGCTCTGCCTAGATTCATTTATATCACAGTATCTGGTAACAGTAGCAAACTACTGAAACTAATTAGCATAAAGGCTAATTTCTCAAAAATTATTATATTACAAATAAATGGCTAGTACAACTTACAGTCTTAAAATGAACTAAGCCTTTCTTAGGGGGTCATGTCCACTTCATTGCTTATTAGTTAATCACTGCTACACTCACATCAGTCAGTAACGCCATTATAAACTTTCAGTCATCAGTGCGGATGTCCTCCCTGGGCTTCATTACCAGAATTAATCCTGGGAGCTCTGGAGAGGCAGCTGATGATTCTTATTGGCTACTCTGAAGCCACACCCACTTGGACATTCATTAGCAATGAGGTTTCCATTAGCATATTCAGCTCTTTCAGAAAGTGGAACAAGAAGCATGGCTGGACTTGTAGAAAAAAACAGTCAAGAGGGTGCCCAATAGTGCCTGTAATCCAAACATCAATATATAGTAATGGGTTATTAGACTCACAGGGTCAGTAGTTATTTGAGGGTTTATACCAACAAACAACCAAACACGCTTGCAGAGATATTAGCCTGTCTCTGCTCAGGTATCCCAGTTTGTGGAAGCAGTCTAAAGGAGTGCTGTAGTCTTCAGTCCAAATTTTTTTATTGTACAAAAATAGAAATACTGACATATTTTGTTGCTTTTTTATACAATAAAAAATTTTGGACTGAATAATACAGCACTCCTTTAGACTCCTTTCACAAACTGGGATACCTGAGCAGAAAACAGGTATATATTGGGTGCCCTCTTCTCAGTTTTTTTCTATGTTTTTTTTTCTATGCACAGTACAGCACAGTGCACAGTACAAAGTATCAGGTCCACTTTTCAGTGTATCAGGTGTCCTGTATAAAGTATGAAATGCTAATTACAAAGTATTAGGTACACTCTACAACATATCAGGTGATCTGCACAAAATAGCATATTATCTGTGCAAAGTATTAGGTGCTTTTCACAAAGTATCAGGTGCTCTGTACAAAATAGAGGGTGTCTTGTACAAATTATCAGGTGCTCTGTACAAAGTACCTGGTACTCTTTTCAAAGTATTAGGTGTCAGATACAAAGTATGAGGTACTCTGTACAAAGTATTAGGTACACTGTATCGCATATCAGGTGATCTGTACAAAGTACTAGGTGCACTACACAAAGTATCAGGTGTTTTGTACAAAGTATTAGGTGCACTACACAAAGTATCAGGTGTTCTGTACAAAGTATTAGGTGTACTACACAAAGTATCAGGTGTTCTGTACAAAGTATTAGGCACTCTGCAAAGTTTTAGGTGCCATGTACTCGTACATAGTATGGCGTGCTCCTTAATGTAGTACACAGTGTTAGGTGATCTGTAGTATACACAGTATACAAGGTATTAGGTGCTCTGTAGGGTATCTGTAGTGTACATAGTATTTAATGCTCTGTAGTTTGCACAGTAGTGGGTGCGTCGTAGTGTACACAATATCTGGTTCATTGTAGCATCCACAGTATTGGGTGCTCTGTAGTGTACACAGTATTGGATGCTCTGCAGTGTACACAGTAATGGGTGCTCGGTAGTGTACACAGTATCAGATGCTTTGTGGTGTATACAGTATTAGGGGCTCTTCAGTGTACACGGTATGAAATGCTTTTTAGTGTACACAGTATCATGTGCTTTGTAGTGTACACAGTATTACGTGCTATAGTGTGTTCTGTGTTCTGAGATGTACACATTATAAGGTTCTGTGTAGTATACATAGTATTGGGTGCTCTGTAGTGTATACAGTATCAGGTGCTCTGTATTGTACTAATTTTGGGTGTTCTGCCGTGTATACAGTAACATGTGCTCTGTAGTGTACTCAGAATCAGGTGTTATTTATTATACACAATAACAGGTTCTCTGTAGTGTACACAGTATCAGGTGCTATTTAGTGTACACAGTATCAGGTTTTATGTAGTATACACGCTATCAGGTGGTTTGTAATGTACACAATAACAGGTGGTTTGTGGTATACACAGTATCAGGTGGTTTGTAATGTACACAATACCAAGTGGTTTGTAGTATACACAGTGTCAGATGGTTTGTAATGTACACAGTATCAGGTGGTTTGTAGTGTACACAGTACCAAGTGGTTTGTAATGTGCACAGTACCAAGTGGTTGTAGTGTACATAGTATCAGGTAGTTTGTAGTGTACACAGTATTAGATGTTCTATAGAGTACTTTGTCGTGGGTGCTCTGTAATGTACACAGTATCAGGTGCTGTTTAAATTACACAGTACTGGGTGCTCTGTAGTGTACACAGTATTAGGCTCTCTATAGTGTACACAGTATTGGGTGCTTTGTAATGTACTCAGTATCAGGGGCTTTGTAGCTTACATAGTACCAGGTGCTGTGCACAGTACTGGTGCTCTCTAGTGTGCACAGTGTCAGGGGCTGCTTAGTGTACACAGTATTGTGAGCCCTGTAATGCACACAGTTTTAGGTGTTCTGTATTGTACACATGATCAGATGCTTTGAAGTGTTCATAGTATTTTCTGCTCTGCAGTGTACACAGTGCCAGGTGCAATGCAGTGTACACAGTATTGGGTGCTCTGTAGTGTACTATCAGGGGCTTTGTAGTGTACAGATTATCAGGTGCTCTACAGTGTACACAGTACTGGGTGCTCTTTAGGATGCATAGTATTAGGTGTCCTGTAGTGTTCACAGTATCAGATGCTGTAGTGTGCACATTATCTGGTGCTTTGCAGTGCTTACATTACCGAGTGCTCTGTAGTGTACACAGTATGAGGTGCTCTGTAGTATACACAATATTGAGTGTTCTGTAGTGTACTCAGTATGAGGTGCTCTGTAGTATACACAATATCAAGTGTTCTGTAGTGTACACTGTATCAGGTGTTTTGCAGTATACACAGTATTGGGTGCTCTGTAGTATACACAGTACCAGGTGCTATTCAGTGTACACAGTATTGGGTGCCCTGTAGTGTACAGAGTATCAGGTGTTCTGTAGTGTACGCATTAACAGATGCTCTGAAGTGTACACAGTATTTTGTGCTCATTATTGTGCATAGTATTGGGTGTTCTTTAGTGTTCACAGGATCAGATGTTGTAGTGTATACAATATCAGGTGTTTTGGAGTGTTTACAGTATTGGGTGCTCTGTAGTGTACACACTATCATGTGCTCTGTAGTGTACATAATAACTGGATGTTCTGCAGTGTATTCATTATCAGGTGTTCTGTAGTGTACACAGTATCAGGTGCTCTGTAGTGTACACATTATTAGGTGTTCTGTAGTGTACACAGTATCAGGTGCTCTGTAGTGTACACAGTATCAGGTATTCTGTAGTGTACACCTTATTAGGTGTTCTGTAGTGTACACATTATCAGGTGCTCTGTAGTGTACAAAGTACCAGGTATTCTGTAGTGTACACAGTATTAGGTGTTCTGTAGTGTACACAGTATAAGGTATTCTGTAGTGTATATATTATTAGGTGTTCTGTAGTGTACACCGTATCAGGTATTCTGTAGTGTAGTGTACACATTATTAGGTGTTCTGTAGTGTACACTGTATCAGGTATTCTGTAGTGTAGTGTACACATTATTAGGTGTTCTGTAGTGTACACAGTATCAGGTGTTCTGTAGTGTATATATTATTAGGTGTTCTGTAGTGTACACAGTATCAGGTATTCTGTAGTGTAGTGTACACATTATTAGGTGTTCTGTAGTGTACACAGTATCAGGTGCTCTGTAGTATACACAGTATCAGGTGTTCTGTAGTGTACACAGTATCAGGTGCTCTGTAGTGTACACAGTATCAGGTGTTCTGTAGTGTACACAGTATCAGGTGTTCTGTAGTGTACACAGTATCAGGTGTTCTGTAGTGTACGCAGTATCAGGTGCCCTGTAGTGTACACAGTATCAGGTATTCTGTAGTGTACACATTATTAGGTGTTCTGTAGCGTACACAGTATCAGGTGTTCTGTAGTGTACACATTATGAGGTGTTCTGTAGTGTACACATTATTAGGTGTTCTGTAGCGTACACAGTATCAGGTGTTCTGTAGTGTACACAGTATTAGGTGTTCTGTAGTGTACACAGTATCAGGTGTTCTGTAGTATACACAGTATCAGGTATTCTGTAGTGTACACAGTATTAGGTGTTCTGTAGTGTACACAGTATCAGGTGCTCTGTAGTGTACACAGTATCAGGTATTCTGTAGCGTACACAGTATTAGGCGTTCTGTAGTATACACAGTATCAGGTGCTCTGTAGTGTACACAGTATGAGGTATTCTGTAGCGTACACAGTATTAGGCGTTCTGTAGTGTACACAGTATCAGGTGCTCTGTAGTGTACACGGTATCAGGTATTCTGTAGTGTACACAGTATCAGGTGCTCTGTAGTGTACACGGTATCAGGTATTCTGTAGTGTACACAGCATTAGGCGTTCTGTAGTGTAGACAGTATCAGGTGCTCTGTAGTGTACACAGTATCAGGTGCTCTGTAGTGTACATAGTATCAGGTGCTCTGTAGTATACACAGTATCAGGTGCTCTGTAGTGTACACAGTATCAGGTATTCTGTAGCGTACACAGTATTAGGCGTTCTGTAGTGTACACAGTATTAGGCGTTCTGTAGTGTACACAGTATCAGGTGCTCTGTAGTGTACACAGTATCAGGTATTCTGTAGCTTACACAGTATTAGGCGTTCTGTAGTATACACAGTATCAGGTGCTCTGTAGTGTACACAGTATGAGGTATTCTGTAGCGTGCACAGTATTAGGCGTTCTGTAGTGTACACAGTATCAGGTGCTCTGTAGTGTACACGGTATCAGGTATTCTGTAGCGTACACAGTATTAGGCGTTCTGTAGTGTACATAGTATCAGGTGCTCTGTAGTATACACAGTATCAGGTGCTCTGTAGTGTACACAGTATCAGGTATTCTGTAGCGTACACAGTATTAGGCGTTCTGTTGTATACACAGTATCAGGTGTTCTGTAGTGTACACATTATTAGGTGTTCTGTAGTGTACACAGTATTAGGCGTTCTGTAGTGTACACAGTATCAGGTGCTCTGTAGTGTACACGGTATCAGGTATTCTGTAGTGTACACAGTATCAGGTGCTCTGTAGTGTACACGGTATCAGGTATTCTGTAGCGTACACAGCATTAGGCGTTCTGTAGTGTAGACAGTATCAGGTGCTCTGTAGTGTACACAGTATCAGGTGCTCTGTAGTGTACATAGTATCAGGTGCTCTGTAGTATACACAGTATCAGGTGCTCTGTAGTGTACACAGTATCAGGTATTCTGTAGTGTACACAGTATTAGGCGTTCTGTAGTGTACACAGTATCAGGTGCTCTGTAGTGTACACAGTATCAGGTATTCTGTAGCTTACACAGTATTAGGCGTTCTGTAGTATACACAGTATCAGGTGCTCTGTAGTGTACACAGTATGAGGTATTCTGTAGCGTGCACAGTATTAGGCGTTCTGTAGTGTACACAGTATCAGGTGCTCTGTAGTGTACACGGTATCAGGTATTCTGTAGCGTACACAGTATTAGGCGTTCTGTAGTGTACATAGTATCAGGTGCTCTGTAGTATACACAGTATCAGGTGCTCTGTAGTGTACACAGTATCAGGTATTCTGTAGCGTACACAGTATTAGGCGTTCTGTAGTATACACAGTATCAGGTGTTCTGTAGTGTACACAGTATCAGGTGCTCTGTAGTGTACACGGTATCAGGTATTCTGTAGTGTACACAGTATCAGGTGCTCTGTAGTGTACACGGTATCAGGTATTCTGTAGCGTACACAGCATTAGGCGTTCTGTAGTGTAGACAGTATCAGGTGCTCTGTAGTGTACACAGTATCAGGTGCTCTGTAGTATACACAGTATCAGGTGTTCTGTAGTGTACACAGTATCAGGTATTCTGTAGCGTACACAGTATTAGGCGTTCTGTAGTGTACACTGTATCAGGTATTCTGTAGTGTACACAGTATCAGGTATTCTGTAGTGTACACAGTATCAGGTGCTCTGTAGTGTACACAGTATTAGGTGTTCTGTAGTGTACACAGTATCAGGTATTCTGTAGTGTACACTGTATCAGGTATTCTGTAGTGTACACATTATTAGGTGTTCTGTAGTGTACACTGTATCAGGTATTCTGTAGTGTACACAGTATCAGGTATTCTGTAGCGTACACAGTATTAGGCGTTCTGTAGTGTACACGGTATCAGGTATTCTGTAGTGTACACAGTATCAGGTATTCTGTAGTGTACACAGTATCAGGTGCTCTGTAGTGTACACAGTATCAGGTGCTCTGTAGTGTACACAGTATCAGGTGTTCTGTAGTGTACACAGTATCAGGTGCTCTGTAGTGTACACAGTATCAGGTATTCTGTAGCGTACACAGTATTAGGCGTTCTGTAGTGTACACGGTATCAGGTATTCTGTAGTGTACACAGTATCAGGTATTCTGTAGTGTACACTGTATCAGGTATTCTGCAGCGTACACAGTATCAGGTGCTCTGTAGTATACACAGTATCAGGTGCTCTGTAGCGTACACAGTATCAGGTATTCTGTAGTGTACACAGTATCAGGTGTTCTGTAGTGTACACAGTATCAGGTATTCTGTAGCGTACACAGTATCAGGTATTCTGTAGTGTACACAGTATCAGGTATTCTGTAGTGTACACAGTATCAGGTGTTTTGTAGTGTACACGGTATCAGGTATTCTGTAGTGTACACAGTATCAGGTATTCTGTAGTGTACACAGTATCAAGTGCTCTGTAGTGTACACGGTATCAGGTATTCTGTAGTGGACACAGTACCAGGTGTTCTGTAGTGTACGCAGTATCAGGTGCCCTGTAGTGTACACAGTATCAGGTGTTCTGTAGTGTACACATTATTAGGTGTTCTGTAGCGTACACTGTATCAGGTGTTCTGTAGTGTACACATTATGAGGTGTTATGTAGTGTACACATTATTAGGTGTTCTGTAGTGTACACAGTATCAGGTGTTCTGTAGTGTACACAGTATTAGGTGTTCTGTAGTGTACACAGTATCAGGTGTTCTGTAGTATACACAGTATCAGGTATTCTGTAGTGTACACAGTATTAGGTGTTCTGTAGTGTACACAGTATCAGGTGCTCTGTAGTGTACACAGTATCAGGTATTCTGTAGCGTACACAGTATTAGGCGTTCTGTAGTGTACACAGTATCAGGTGCTCTGTAGTGTACACAGTTTCAGGTGTTCTGTAGTGTACACAGTATCAGGTGTTCTGTAGTATACACAGTATCAGGTGTTCTGTAGTATACACAGTATCAGGTATTCTGTAGTGTACACAGTATTAGGTGTTCTGTAGTGTACACAGTATCAGGTATTTTGTAGCGTACACAGTATTAGGCGTTCTGTAGTGTACACAGTATCAGGTGCTCTGTAGTGTACACAGTATCAGGTATTCTGTAGTGTACACAGTATCAAGTGCTCTGTAGTGTACACAGTATCAATGTCTTTGCAGTGTACCAGTATTGGTTGCTCTTTAGCATGCACAGAATTATGTAGTTGTGGGTGCCCGTACAGCACTGGGTACTTTATACACAGTGAGCTTTATGTACTAAGTAACCTGAAGCAATTCTGGGGCAAACCAATTGGACCATAGGGGATATAAAACATATTGACTGAGATAAACTTATTATTTTGCTCACTGAATTCTAAAGACATCTCAAATGCATTACAATGCATTAGAGTTGCATGTAGTTTTTAAGAGGCTAAAAGCCCTATTTAAATGAATGTTAACATGAGGGATGTTTATTGGTACAGCTGGTTTGCTCCAGAATTGAGCAAGTTCTTACTATATCAGCCTCAGTTCTTGTATTCTGCACACTGTGTTGTGTGCTCTGTGCAACGGATTTGGTGTTCTATGTAATGTATTGGGTGATGTGAACACAGAATTGGGCTTTCTGTACACAGTAGGGGAGCACTCTGTACACAGTAGGGGAGCACTCTGTACACAGTAGGGGAGCACTCTGTATACAGTAGGGGAGCACTCTGTACACAGTAGGGGAGCACTCTGTACACAGTAGGGGAGCACTCTGTATACAGTAGGGGAGCACACTGTACACTGTAGGGGAGCACTCTGTACACAGTAGGGGAGCACTCTGTATACAGTAGGGGAGCACACTGTACACAGTAGGGGAGCACTCTGTACACAGTAGGGGAGCACACTGTACACAGTAGGGGAGCACTCTGTACACAGTAGGGGAGCACACTGTACACAGTAGGGGAGCACTCTGTACACAGTAGGGGAGCACTCTGTACACAGTAGGGGAGTACTCTGTACACAGTAGGGGAGCACACTGTACACAGTAGGGGAGCACTCTGTACACAGTAGGGGAGTACTCTGTACACAGTAGGGGAGCACTCTGTACACAGTAGGGAAGCACACTGTACACAGTAGGGGAGCACTCTGTACACAGTAGGGGAGCACACTGTACACAGTAGGGGAGCACACTGCACACAGTAGGGGAGCACTCTGTACACAGTAGGGGAGCACTCTGTACACAGTAGGGGAACACTCTGTACACAGTAGGGGAGCACTCTGTACACAGTAGGGGAGCACTCTGTACACAGTAGGGGAGCACTCTGTACACAGAATTGTGCTCTCTGTACACAGTAGGGGAGCACACTGTATACAGTAGGGGAGCACTCTGTACACAGTAGGGGAGTACTCTGTACACAGTAGGGGAGCACTCTGTACACAGTAGGGGAGCACACTGTACACAGTAGGGGAGCACACTGTACACAGTAGGGGAGCACTCTGTACACAGTAGGGGAGCACACTGTACACAGTAGGGGAGCACTCTGTACACAGTAGGGGAGCACTCTGTACACAGTAGGGGAGCACTCTGTACACAGTAGGGGAGCACACTGTACACAGTAGGGGAGCACTCTGTACACAGTAGGGGAGTACTCTGTACACAGTAGGGGAGCACTCTGTACACAGTAGGGGAGCACTCTGTACACAGTAGGGGAGCACTCTGTACACAGTAGGGGAGCACTCTGTACACAGTAGGGGAGCACTCTGTACACAGAATTGTGCTCTCTGTACACAGTAGGGGAGCACACTGTACACAGTAGGGGAGCACTCTGTACACAGTAGGGGAGCACTCTGTACACAGTAGGGGAGCACTCTGTACACAGTAGGGGAGCACTCTGTACACAGTAGGGGAGCACACTGTACACAGTAGGGGAGCACACTGTACACAGTAGGGGAGCACACTGTACACAGTAGGGGAGCACTCTGTACACAGTAGGGGAGCACACTGTACACAGTAGGGGAGCACTCTGTACACAGTAGGGGAGTACTCTGTACACAGTAGGGGAGTACTCTGTACACAGTAGGGGAGCACTCTGTACACAGTAGGGGAGCACTCTGTACACAGAATTGTGCTCTCTGTACACAGTAGGGGAGCACACTGTACACAGTAGGGGAGCACTCTGTACACAGTAGGGGAGCACACTGTACACAGTAGGGGAGCACTCTGTACACAGAATTGTGCTCTCTGTACACAGTAGGGGAGCACTCTGTACACAGTAGGGGAGCACTCTGTACACAGTAGGGGAGCACACTGTACACAGTAGGGGAGCACACTGTACACAGTAGGGGAGCACTCTGTACACAGTAGGGGAGCACACTGTACACAGTAGGGGAGCACTCTGTACACAGAATTGTGCTCTCTGTACACAGTAGGGGAGCACTCTGTACACAGTAGGGGAGCACTCTGTACACAGTAGGGGAGCACACTGTACACAGTAGGGGAGCACTCTGTACACAGTAGGGGAGCACTCTGTACACAGTAGGGGAGCACACTGTACACAGTAGGGGAGCACTCTGTACACAGTAGGGGAGCACTCTGTACACAGTAGGGGAGCACACTGTACACAGTAGGGGAGCACTCTGTACACAGTAGGGGAGAACTCTGTACACAGTAGGGGAGTACTCTGTACACAGTAGGGGAGCACACTGTACACAGTAGGGGAGCACTCTGTACACAGTAGGGGAGAACTCTGTACACAGTAGGGGAGCACACTGTACACAGTAGGGGAGCACACTGTACACAGTAGGGGAGCACTCTGTACACAGTAGGTGAGCACTCTGTACACAGTAGGGGAGCACTCTGTACACAGTAGGGGAGCACTCTGTACACAGTAGGTGAGCACTCTGTACACAGTAGGGGAGCACTCTGTACACAGTAGGGGAGCACTCTGTACACAGTAGGTGAGCACTCTGTACACAGTAGGGGAGTACTCTGTACACAGTAGGGGAGTACTCTGTACACAGTAGGGGAGCACTCTGTACACAGTAGGGGAGCACTCTGTACACAGTAGGGGAGCACACTGTACACAGTAGGGGAGCACTCTGTACACAGTAGGGGAGTACTCTGTACACAGTAGGGGAGCACACTGTACACAGTAGGGGAGCACTCTGTACACAGTAGGGGAGCACACTGTACACAGTAGGGGAGCACTCTGTACACAGAATTGTGCTCTCTGTACACAGTAGGGGAGCACTCTGTACACAGTAGGGGAGCACACTGTACACAGTAGGGGAGCACACTGTACACAGTAGGGGAGCACTCTGTACACAGTAGGGGAGCACACTGTACACAGTAGGGGAGCACTCTGTACACAGTAGGGGAGCACACTGTACACAGTAGGGGAGCACTCTGTACACAGTAGGGGAGCACACTGTACACAGTAGGGGAGCACTCTGTACACAGTAGGGGAGCACTCTGTACACAGTAGGGGAGCACACTGTACACAGTAGGGGAGCACACTGTACACAGTAGGGGAGCACTCTGTACACAGTAGGGGAGCACTCTGTACACAGTAGGGGAGCACACTGTACACAGTAGGGGAGCACTCTGTACACAGTAGGGGAGCACTCTGTACACAGTAGGGGAGCACACTGTACACAGTAGGGGAGCACTCTGTACACAGTAGGGGAGCACTCTGTACACAGTAGGGGAGCACTCTGTACACAGTAGGGGAGCACACTGTACACAGTAGGGGAGCACTCTGTACACAGTAGGGGAACACTCTGTACACAGTAGGGGAGCACACTGTACACAGTAGGGGAGCACTCTGTACACAGTAGGGGAGCACTCTGTACACAGTAGGGGAGCACTCTGTATACAGTAGGGGAGCACTCTGTACACAGTAGGGGAGCACACTGTACACTGTAGGGGAGCACTCTGTACACAGTAGGGGAGCACTCTGTATACAGTAGGGGAGCACACTGTACACAGTAGGGGAGCACTCTGTACACAGTAGGGGAGCACACTGTACACAGTAGGGGAGCACTCTGTACACAGTAGGGGAGCACACTGTACACAGTAGGGGAGCACTCTGTACACAGTAGGGGAGTACTCTGTACACAGTAGGGGAGCACACTGTACACAGTAGGGGAGCACTCTGTACACAGTAGGGGAGCACTCTGTACACAGTAGGGGAGCACTCTGTACACAGTAGGGAAGCACACTGTACACAGTAGGGGAGCACTCTGTACACAGTAGGGGAGCACTCTGTACACAGTAGGGGAGCACACTGTACACAGTAGGGGAGCACACTGTACACAGTAGGGGAGCACTCTGTACTCAGTAGGGGAGCACTCTGTACACAGTAGGGGAGCACTCTGTACACAGTAGGGGAGCACTCTGTACACAGTAGGGGAGCACTCTGTACACAGTAGGGGAGCACTCTGTACACAGTAGGGGAGCACTCTGTACACAGAATTGTGCTCTCTGTACACAGTAGGGGAGCACACTGTATACAGTAGGGGAGCACTCTGTACACAGTAGGGGAGTACTCTGTACACAGTAGGGGAGCACTCTGTACACAGTAGGGGAGCACACTGTACACAGTAGGGGAGCACACTGTACACAGTAGGGGAGCACTCTGTACACAGTAGGGGAGCACACTGTACACAGTAGGGGAGCACTCTGTACACAGTAGGGGAGCACTCTGTACACAGTAGGGGAGCACTCTGTACACAGTAGGGGAGCACACTGTACACAGTAGGGGAGCACTCTGTACACAGTAGGGGAGTACTCTGTACACAGTAGGGGAGCACTCTGTACACAGTAGGGGAGCACTCTGTACACAGTAGGGGAGCACTCTGTACACAGTAGGGGAGCACTCTGTACACAGAATTGTGCTCTCTGTACACAGTAGGGGAGCACACTGTACACAGTAGGGGAGCACTCTGTACACAGTAGGGGAGCACTCTGTACACAGTAGGGGAGCACTCTGTACACAGTAGGGGAGCACTCTGTACACAGTAGGGGAGCACTCTGTACACAGTAGGGGAGCACACTGTACACAGTAGGGGAGCACTCTGTACACAGTAGGGGAGTACTCTGTACACAGTAGGGGAGTACTCTGTACACAGTAGGGGAGCACTCTGTACACAGTAGGGGAGCACTCTGTACACAGTAGGGGAGCACTCTGTACACAGAATTGTGCTCTCTGTACACAGTAGGGGAGCACACTGTACACAGTAGGGGAGCACTCTGTACACAGTAGGGGAGCACACTGTACACAGTAGGGGAGCACTCTGTACACAGAATTGTGCTCTCTGTACACAGTAGGGGAGCACTCTGTACACAGTAGGGGAGCACTCTGTACACAGTAGGGGAGCACACTGTACACAGTAGGGGAGCACACTGTACACAGTAGGGGAGCACTCTGTACACAGTAGGGGAGCACACTGTACACAGTAGGGGAGCACTCTGTACACAGAATTGTGCTCTCTGTACACAGTAGGGGAGCACTCTGTACACAGTAGGGGAGCACTCTGTACACAGTAGGGGAGCACACTGTACACAGTAGGGGAGCACTCTGTACACAGTAGGGGAGCACTCTGTACACAGTAGGGGAGCACACTGTACACAGTAGGGGAGCACTCTGTACACAGTAGGGGAGCACTCTGTACACAGTAGGGGAGCACACTGTACACAGTAGGGGAGCACTCTGTACACAGTAGGGGAGAACTCTGTACACAGTAGGGGAGTACTCTGTACACAGTAGGGGAGCACACTGTACACAGTAGGGGAGCACTCTGTACACAGTAGGGGAGAACTCTGTACACAGTAGGGGAGCACACTGTACACAGTAGGGGAGCACACTGTACACAGTAGGGGAGCACTCTGTACACAGTTGGTGAGCACTCTGTACACAGTAGGGGAGCACTCTGTACACAGTAGGGGAGCACTCTGTACACAGTAGGTGAGCACTCTGTACACAGTAGGGGAGCACTCTGTACACAGTAGGGGAGCACTCTGTACACAGTAGGTGAGCACTCTGTACACAGTAGGGGAGTACTCTGTACACAGTAGGGGAGCACTCTGTACACAGTAGGGGAGCACTCTGTACACAGTAGGGGAGCACACTGTACACAGTAGGGGAGCACTCTGTACACAGTAGGGGAGTACTCTGTACACAGTAGGGGAGCACACTGTACACAGTAGGGGAGCACTCTGTACACAGTAGGGGAGCACACTGTACACAGTAGGGGAGCACTCTGTACACAGAATTGTGCTCTCTGTACACAGTAGGGGAGCACTCTGTACACAGTAGGGGAGCACACTGTACACAGTAGGGGAGCACACTGTACACAGTAGGGGAGCACTCTGTACACAGTAGGGGAGCACACTGTACACAGTAGGGGAGCACTCTGTACACAGTAGGGGAGCACACTGTACACAGTAGGGGAGCACTCTGTACACAGTAGGGGAGCACACTGTACACAGTAGGGGAGCACTCTGTACACAGTAGGGGAGCACTCTGTACACAGTAGGGGAGCACACTGTACACAGTAGGGGAGCACACTGTACACAGTAGGGGAGCACTCTGTACACAGTAGGGGAGCACTCTGTACACAGTAGGGGAGCACACTGTACACAGTAGGGGAGCACTCTGTACACAGTAGGGGAGCACTCTGTACACAGTAGGGGAGCACACTGTACACAGTAGGGGAGCACTCTGTACACAGTAGGGGAGCACTCTGTACACAGTAGGGGAGCACTCTGTACACAGTAGGGGAGCACTCTGTACACAGTAGGGGAGCACACTGTACACAGTAGGGGAGCACTCTGTACACAGTAGGGGAACACTCTGTACACAGTAGGGGAGCACACTGTACACAGTAGGGGAGCACTCTGTACACAGTAGGGAAGCACTCTGTACACAGTAGGGGAACACACTGTACACAGTAGGGGAACACACTGTACACAGTAGGGGAGCACTCTGTACACAGTAGGGGAGCACTCTGTACACAGTAGGGGAGCACTCTGTACACAGTAGGGGAGCACACTGTACACAGTAGGGGAGCACTCTGTACACAGTAGGGGAGAACTCTGTACACAGTAGGGGAGCACACTGTACACAGTAGGGGAGCACTCTGTACACAGTAGGGGAGCACACTGTACACAGTAGGGGAGCACTCTGTACACAGTAGGGGAGCACACTGTACACAGTAGGGGAGCACTCTGTACACAGTAGGGAAGCACACTGTACACAGTAGGGGAGCACTCTGTACACAGTAGGGGAGCACACTGTACACAGTAGGGGAGCACTCTGTACACAGTAGGGGAGCACACTGTACACAGTAGGGGAGCACTCTGTACACAGTAGGGGAGCATACTGTACACAGTAGGGGAGCACTCTGTACACAGTAGGGGAACACTCTGTACACAGTAGGGGAGCACACTGTACACAGTAGGGGAACACTCTGTACACAGTAGGGGAGCACTCTGTACACAGTAGGGGAGCACTCTGTACACAGTAGGGGAGCACACTGTACACAGTCGGGGAGCACTCTGTACACAGTAGGGGAGCACTCTGTACACAGTAGGGGAGCACACTGTACACAGTAGGGGAGCACTCTGTACACAGTAGGGGAGCACTCTGTACACAGTAGGGGAACACACTGTACACAGTAGGGGAGCACACTGTACACAGTAGGGAAGCACACTGTACACAGTAGGGGAGCACACTGTACACAGTAGGGAAGCACTCTGTACACAGTAGGGGAGCACACTGTACACAGTAGGGGAGCACTCTGTACACAGTAGGGGAGCACTCTGTACACAGTAGGGGAGCACTCTGTACACAGTAGGGGAGCACTCTGTACACAGTAGGGGAGCACTCTGTACACAGTAGGGGAACACACTGTACACAGTAGGGGAGCACTCTGTACACAGTAGGGGAGCACACTGTACACAGTAGGGGAACACACTGTACACAGTAGGGGAGCACTCTGTACACAGTAGGGGAGCACACTGTACACAGTAGGGGAACACACTGTACACAGTAGGGGAGCACTCTGTACACAGTAGGGGAGCACTCTGTACACAGTAGGGGAGCACTCTGTACACAGTAGGGGAGCACACTGTACACAGTAGGGGAGCACACTGTACACAGTAGGGGAGCACTCTGTACACAGTAGGGGAGCACACTGTACACAGTAGGGGAGCACTCTGTACACAGTAGGGGAGCACTCTGTACACAGTAGGGGAGCACACTGTACACAGTAGGGGAGCACACTGTACACAGTAGGGGAGCACTCTGTACACAGTAGGGGAGCACTCTGTACACAGTAGGGGAGCACACTGTACACAGTAGGGGAGCACACTGTACACAGTAGGGGAACACTCTGTACACAGTAGGGGAGCACACTGTACACAGTAGGGGAGCACACTGTACACAGTAGGGGAACACTCTGTACACAGTAGGGGAGCACTCTGTACACAGTAGGGGAGCACTCTGTACACAGTAGGGGAACACACTGTACACAGTAGGGGAACACACTGTACACAGTAGGGGAGCACTCTGTACACAGTAGGGGAACACACTGTACACAGTAGGGGAGCACTCTGTACACAGTAGGGGAGCACTCTGTACACAGTAGGGGAGCACACTGTACACAGTAGGGGAGCACACTGTACACAGTAGGGGAGCACTCTGTACACAGTAGGGGAGCACTCTGTACACAGTAGGGGAGCACACTGTACACAGTAGGGGAGCACTCTGTACACAGTAGGGGAGCACACTGTACACAGTAGGGGAGCACACTGTACACAGTAGGGGAGCACTCTGTACACAGTAGGGGAGCACACTGTACACAGTAGGGGAACACTCTGTACACAGCAGGGGAGCACACTGTACACAGTAGGGGAGCACTCTGTACACAGTAGGGGAACACACTGTACACAGTAGGGGAGCACTCTGTACACAGTAGGGGAGCACACTGTACACAGTAGGGGAACACACTGTACACAGTAGGGGAGCACTCTGTACACAGTAGGGGAGCACACTGTACACAGTAGGGGAGCACTCTGTACACAGTAGGGGAGCACTCTGTACACAGTAGGGGAGCACACTGTACACAGTAGGGGAGCACTCTGTACACAGTAGGGGAGCACACTGTACACAGTAGGGGAGCACACTGTACACAGTAGGGGAGCACTCTGTACACAGTAGGGGAGCACTCTGTACACAGTAGGGGAGTACTCTGTACACAGTAGGGAAGCACACTGTACACAGTAGGGGAGCACACTGTACACAGTAGGGGAACACTCTGTACACAGTAGGGGAGCACTCTGTACACAGTAGGGGAGCACTCTGTACACAGTAGGGGAGCACACTGTACACAGTAGGGGAGCACTCTGTACACAGTAGGGGAGCACACTGTACACAGTAGGGGAGCACACTGTACACAGTAGGGGAGCACTCTGTACACAGTAGGGGAGCACTCTGTACACAGTAGGGGAGCACACTGTACACAGTAGGGGAGCACTCTGTACACAGTAGGGGAGCACACTGTACACAGTAGGGGAGCACTCTGTACACAGTAGGGGAGTACTCTGTACACAGTAGGGGAGCACTCTGTACACAGTAGGGGAGCACTCTGTACACAGTAGGTGAGCACTCTGTACACAGTAGGGGAGCACACTGTACACAGTAGGGGAGCACTCTGTACACAGTAGGGGAGCACTCTGTACACAGTAGGGGAGCACACTGTACACAGTAGGGGAGCACTCTGTACACAGTAGGGGAGCACTCTGTACACAGTAGGGGAACACTCTGTACACAGTAGGGGAGCACACTGTACACAGTAGGGGAGCACACTGTACACAGTAGGGGAGCACTCTGTACACAGTAGGGGAGCACACTGTACACAGTAGGGGAGCACTCTGTACACAGTAGGGGAGCACACTGTACACAGTAGGGGAGCACACTGTACACAGTAGGGGAGTACTCTGTACACAGTAGGGGAGCACTCTGTACACAGTAGGGGAGCACACTGTACACAGTAGGGGAGCACTCTGTACACAGTAGGGGAGCACTCTGTACACAGTAGGGGAGCACACTGTACACAGTAGGGGAGCACTCTGTACACAGTAGGGGAGTACTCTGTACACAGTAGGGGAGCACTCTGTACACAGTAGGGGAGCACACTGTACACAGTAGGGGAGCACTCTGTACACAGTAGGGGAGTACTCTGTATACAGTAGGGGAGCACACTGTACACAGTAGGGGAGCACTCTGTACACAGTAGGGGAGCACACTGTACACAGTAGGGGAGCACTCTGTACACAGTAGGGGAGCACACTGTACACAGTAGGGGAGTACTCTGTACACAGTAGGGGAGCACACTGTACACAGTAGGGGAGCACTCTGTACACAGTAGGGGAGCACACTGTACACAGTAGGGGAGCACTCTGTACACAGTAGGGGAGCACACTGTACACAGTAGGGGAGCACACTGTACACAGTAGGGGAGTACTCTGTACACAGTAGGGGAGCACACTGTACACAGTAGGGGAGCACACTGTACACAGTAGGGGAGCACTCTGTACACAGTAGGGGAGTACTCTGTACACAGTAGGGGAGCACTCTGTACACAGTAGGGGAGCACACTGTATACAGTAGGGGAGCACTCTGTACACAGTAGGGGAGCACACTGTACACAGTAGGGGAGCACTCTGTACACAGTAGGGGAGCACTCTGTATACAGTAGGGGAGCACTCTGTACACAGTAGGGGAGCACTCTGTACACAGTAGGGGAGCACTCTGTACACAGTAGGGGAGCACACTGTACACAGTAGGGGAGCACACTGTACACAGTAGGGGAGCACTCTGTACACAGTAGGGGAGCACACTGTACACAGTAGGGGAGCACTCTGTACACAGTAGGGGAGCACTCTGTACACAGTAGGGGAGTACTCTGTACACAGTAGGGGAGCACTCTGTACACAGTAGGGGAGCACACTGTACACAGTAGGGGAACACTCTGTACACAGTAGGGGAGCACTCTGTACACAGTAGGGGAGCACTCTGTACACAGTAGGGGAGCACTCTGTACACAGTAGGGGAGCACACTGTACACAGTAGGGGAGCACTCTGTACACAGTAGGGGAGCACTCTGTACACAGTAGGGGAGCACTCTGTACACAGTAGGGGAGCACTCTGTACACAGAATTGTGCTCTCTGTACACAGTAGGGGAGCACACTGTACACAGTAGGGGAGCACTCTGTACACAGTAGGGGAGCACACTGTACACAGTAGGGGAGCACACTGTACACAGTAGGGGAGCACTCTGTACACAGTAGGGGAGCACACTGTACACAGTAGGGGAGCACTCTGTACACAGTAGGGGAGTACTCTGTACACAGTAGGGGAGCACTCTGTATACAGTAGGGGAGCACTCTGTACACAGTAGGGGAGCACTCTGTACACAGTAGGGGAGTACTCTGTACACAGTAGGGGAGCACTCTGTACACAGTAGGGGAGCACTCTGTACACAGTAGGGGAGCACACTGTACACAGTAGGGGAGCACACTGTACACAGTAGGGGAGCACTCTGTACACAGTAGGGGAGCACACTGTACACAGTAGGGGAGCACTCTGTATACAGTAGGGGAGCACTCTGTACACAGTAGGGGAGCATTCTGTACACAGTAGGGGAGCACTCTGTACACAGTAGGGGAGCACACTGTACACAGTAGGGGAGCACTCGCACTCTGTACACAGTAGGGGAGCACTCTGTACACAGTAGGGGAGCACTCTGTACACAGTAGGGGAGCACACTGTACACAGTAGGGGAGCACACTGTACACAGTAGGGGAGCACTCTGTACACAGTAGGGGAGCACACTGTACACAGTAGGGGAGCACTCTGTACACAGTAGGGGAGTACTCTGTACACAGTAGGGGAGCACTCTGTATACAGTAGGGGAGCACTCTGTACACAGTAGGGGAGCACTCTGTACACAGTAGGGGAGCACACTGTACACAGTAGGGGAGCACTCTGTACACAGTAGGGAGCACTCTGTACACAGTAGGGGAGCACACTGTACACAGTAGGGGAGCACTCGCACTCTGTACACAGTAGGGGAGCACTCTGTACACAGTAGGGGAGCACACTGTACACAGTAGGGGAGCACTCTGTACACAGTAGGGGAGCACTCTGTACACAGTAGGGGAGCACTCTGTACACAGTAGGGGAGCACTCTGTACACAGTAGGGGAGCACTCTGTACACAGAATCGGGTGCTATGTACACAGTAGGGGAGCACTCTGTACACAGTAGGGGAGCACACTGTACACAGTAGGGGAGCACTCTGTACACAGTAGGGGAGCACTCTGTACACAGTAGGGGAGCACTCTGTACACAGTAGGGGAGCACTCTGTACACAGAATCGGGTGCTATGTACACAGTACTGGGGCTCTTTGTACACAGTGTTCGCTGTTCTGTGTACAACGGACTGGGTACCATATAATTCTGTGTAGTTTAAGCTGCAGTGTCTAGGGGAACTGTTCTACATGTATTATTGAGGCAATTTTTATACTGTTTATAAGAGTCCTGCATTCTGTACTGGGGTGCTATGTACACATTATTGGGGTGCTCAGTACATAGTATTGGGGGGGCTATCTCCTACACAGCCTCCCAGCACGGCCCCCGGCTCCCTCCCGTCTGCACATTCACAGAAAGGCTGCTTGTTCTACTCCTGGCTTTTTCCATTTTCTGGCTCTGCCTGGAATCACTTCTGAGGAATTTCTCTCTCTTGGGCTGAGAACGAGTTTTTCTGGGAGCTACGAGTGTTTGTGCTGTGTCCGGATGTGCAAATCTCTGGACCACCGGGCAGGGAAAGAGATGAAGTGGGGAGAGACCCAACACAGTGACATGAGAGGGAGAGAGAGGGCAGAGAGGGGACAGAACAGTGTAAGATGGAGAAGGGGGGCTTAGATCAACTTGCAGCTCAACAGCTGTCATTGGACTACAATTCCCATCATACTCAGCCAGCCAATGACTGGATAAGGATGATGGGAGATGTAGTCCGGCAACAGCTGCTGGAATGGCTGAGGATGATGGGAGTTGTCCAACAACAACTGGAAAGCCACTGTTGCTTAGCATTCATACCTGGGAACTTTCAAGATGAGCTGACCATGAGATATTTGAGATATTAACCCTTAATGCTTCCTGTAATGTAGATTTTCTGCAATGTGTACCTGTTTGTAACCCACAGGTGCTCTGTTCGGTCTGTAAGGAACCTTTAACATACTATAATTTTGAGATCTCCCTGCCTAAACACAAGCAAGGCAAGCAGCACCTCATCCTCTGTCTTTCTGATACAAATGGTACCAATTTGAAAACATTTAATTGGGACAAATCATAGAGTAGGTAACACCGAACTCTCTCACCCTGAGAATTTCGCCCTTCACCCTGAGGTTTGGGTCAAAACCCTGATAGTTCCCAGGGGTATCCTATCAAAATGTTGCCCTCAATTTGGTGACCAACCCAGACGCACATTAAATATGTTGCCAGGTGGAAAATTGCAACATAAGAATCTAGCCCGCATGACAAGGGCGACATGCCTGAGGAAGAAAGAGGGAAAAGTCTACTAATCTGAGCTGAATGTGCGAATAAGCTTTACATGCGGTAGAAGCACAGGAGCAAGCGTGACTTTTTTTTTAGGAGATCAGTAGCTGTGGGGGGAGGGCATCAGGAGTGATCCTGGTGCCCCACCATGAGGTCTTATTTAAAAAAAACACAATAATAATTAAAAAACAAAAATAAACATAATAAATGGGTTTATATACAAGAGAGGAATATTAACAAAATGCAAGTTGTGTTTAACAAATTTACCATACCAAGGAAAATCACAGTAGATGGACAAGAAATTGAAAAAGTGTACAAACATGTTTACCTTGGACCAGAAATGTCAACAAATGCAAACACCATGATTGGAATTGAGCGAGGAATAAAAGTGGGATGGGAAACATTTGAGAAACTTAGTAGTATTGTCTTTAAAGGGATAGTAATGTTTCATAATAAAATCAGCTCTAATTAATCATCATAGTATTTGGACTTTGGAGAGTGTTATTTCAATTTTGTCAGAGTTGTAGTTCAAGAGTAATTCAATGACAAAGTATCTCCCTCCCGCCACTTTTACTGATGTAACACTGCTCAACCAGAGCAGAAGGGAGGTGCCCAGGTAGACTGCAGAGAGGGACAATCTTCAATTAAGATAAGGGAAAAACCTGAAAAACTTGTCAAGGGGGGCAGGGATTTCATTGTTCTCATAGGAAGAAGATTATCCCCTTCTGTTATCTGTCTGGTCTGTGGACTACATTCCACATCTGAGAAGAGATGGCTTACACTAGGTAAAAGGGGTGGGGAGGGGAAACTTTGCCTGTGAATATCTCTCAAACCATAAAGGTTTGAGAGATTAGACTTATATAATTCTTCATGTTTTTTTAATGCCTACAAAATAAAATAAAGTTAAAACGAAGTATTACTATCCCTTTAAGACAAATTTACTACTCTGTCTCGAGAGAAAGGTTTCTGACCAATGTGTCCCCCCAGTTCCTAAGTATGGTTGTGAAACATGGACACTGAATGCCAAAATCATACAAAAAAAAGAAATATGGAACATCAAATTCTGAACATAAAAAAAGACTGAAAAATGTGTGCATAGATTTCTCAGCAAAGGTTTATGACATAATTGAAAAAAGTAAAGTTCCTAAAATGGAAATGGGCAGCTCACATAGTAAGAAGACATGATGGTAGATGGACCAAACAAATTTTGGAATGGAAAAATATATGAAAAAAAATGCATAGATACACTCAGGTCTTCAAAAGCATTGTAAAATTGTATATATTTATAAGCTTCCTCAGGTTAATAATGTAACTGAAATGTTGTTCAAATAAAAAATAACATTTCTTTACCTGATGACGTAAGCCTTTCCTTTCACTGTATAGCCGTGCGCCGTATGGTGCATAAGACACTCCCACAGGGCTTGTGCGTGAAACCTCCGTCCTCCCCCTGAATCCTACGTCAGTCCCTTCTATGGCATGTGACCTGGCGCGCTCCTTGAATCGTGCGCATCCAGGTCATGCCAGAGATGTGTGAGCGCGCGTCAGTATCACATGAAAAGAGAAAAAAAAAAAGCAGTCTCACAAGCGGTGAGTGACAGGGCGCTGGGAGAGCTTGAGCATGCTCTGTGTCACTGTGAATGAAAGATGGCGCCGATCGCCCTGGATGAGCTGGTACATTAGCAGGTACAGTTACACAGATTATGTTAAGAGATATGGAATTATACATGTTGTATTGAAATAAATATACCTAATAGATTCAGCCTATACAATCTTTTTGGTGCGTGAAAGTTCCGCTTTAATTCTAAACTCCCTGAGTATCATGTTAACCAAAATTCCAGAAGATGTATACCGTACTTTAGAAAATATCCACACTTTTATTTCTGTGTAAGGTGAAAGTGACAATGCCCTGATACTGTACAGAGCTTCATTAGCTTCCTGAGGCAGTTGTTCAATGTATTGGTAGATGGGAATCCCATAGATTTAGGCTTTATGATCACCCTGAAAAGGCTTATCAATCGCTGATTCTCTCTTTTTTTGTCAAGCTGTTACTCTCATTCCTCGCTTTTCCTGGGATGGCTTGTAAATTTACTTTAAAGGAATAGTAATACTTTGTTTTATCTTTATTTTATTTTGTAGGCATTAAAAAAACACGAAGAACGATATAAGTCTTATCTCTCAAACCTTTATGGTTTGAGAGATAGTCACAAGCAAAGTTTCCCCTCCCGCCCCTTTTACCTAGTGTAAGCCATCTCTTCTCAGATGTGGAATGCAATCCATAGACCAGACAGATAACAGCAGGGGACAATCTTCTTCCTATGAGAACAATGAAAGCCCTGCCCTCTTGACACATTTTTCAGGTTTTTCCCTCATCTTAATTGAAGATTCTCCCTATCTGCAATCTACCTGGGCACCTCCCTTCTGCTCTGGCTGAGCAGTGTTACATCAGTAAAAGGGGCGGGAGGGGGATACTTTGTCATTGAATTACTCTTGAACTATATTCTCCAAAGTCCAAATACTATGATGATTAATTAGAGCTGCTTTTATTATGAAACATTACTATCCCTTTAATATTTTCGTTCTCTTCTTTTCTGCATTTCTGAAGGTGGTTTCCTTGTGAAGGTCTGGATAATGGGTCACTATTTTGTCAACTGGGCAAGGAAGGGTTCTCTCCTCAGTAGGAATGGCCTCCAGGTCTCTTTTTCTAATTCAAAGGTTGAGGTATCTTGGTTCGTGCATAGTGGTATGAAGTGGGGTATGAAGTGAGTTAGGTCCCAATGTGTTGGTCCTTCATCTCAAGGTTAATGACCTGGGGGGTTGCGTTATGTCGAATTTGAGTGGGAAGATTAAAGCGAATATGGAGCGGTTAGTGATTTTATTCCCTTCCTGGATCCTAGTCTAGTCAGAAATGATCCCCAGATGGGTTTGGGTGTGTTCTAAGAACCCAAGGGCATTGGCCAAGTATAGAATTTGCCTTAACCAGCAAACTGCAAAATTGTGCTCGGTGGTGTATCTGTTCATCAGTATATAGATATGCATCTGCCGAGGAATGACGCTGTTCATCCCAATGAGCTGGGCTTAGATTTTTTTTTTTAATCTGGAGATTATAGGTGGTGTTGAGCAGGCTAAAGCTTCTTTCTGGGAGAGGGACTGACTGCTTGAGGTATCATCAGATGGACCTATGGCGGTTTGTCCTTGCCTTGTTAGAATGGGTTTGGTAAAAGTGGTATCTAAGGTTGTTAGTTGCTTATTCCTTAGGAAGATGGAAGTGTGCCACCTGGAACTAGGTTGTGGGTGTTTACTTATCCACAGAACCCAAGTGGACTAGTCCAGTGTGGTAATTAAGTTGTCATTTGTTGGGAATTTAACTAAGTTTTGCAAGTGCCCAATCTATTGGCTATGCGTGTTTACTGGTTGATTAAGTTATATTATTCGGCAAGGATTTTTTCAAAACTTTTTGTTTTGTTTACAATAAACCTATGGCCTGTTTTTCATCCAAACTTTGTGTGTGGTCTTTATTTTACACCTGTACATATGACATGTTTCATGTAAGAGCAAGTTGTATGGAAGCATTAAGAAGCATTAATATTTCTTTAACAAAGAAAAAGAGAAGCGATAAAAGAGAGTGCAGCGAGACAGACGGGAAAGGGTGGGTAGTATGAGAGGGAAACAGAGGGTGATGAAAGAATGATCTGGACTAAGGAGAATGTTGGGTGACATCAAGAGGAAACAAGAAGCAGGACACAGGGAGGGAGTGCGATGACAGAGAGGAGACAGAGCTTCATTGGAGAGGGCGGAGTGTGGAATGAAGAGAAAAAGTGTAGGGTAAGGGAGGGAGTTAAAAGGTGGGTGACAAAGATCCTGGAATAATTGAAAATGGGGTTAAACCAAGGATAGGGAACTTGTGGCTCTCCTGCTGTGATTGGACTGCAACTCTCATCATCGTCGGTCATATGAGAATGATGGGAGTTGTAGTTTGGTAACAAGTGGAGAGCCACAGGTTGCTTGGAACTTACATTAAATGGCTGCTGCACTTGCTGCTGTATTAATTGGATTTGCCCCTCCCTCATTCTCTAGAAAAAGATAAATTGTTAATTATGCACCAAGTAGCACCAATAGGTTAACAACACGCTGACACCTTTCAGGTGCTTCAACCCATTAATATATTGATATATGGGCAGCCTCCTTCTGCCTGTCACGGTTTCATCTCAAGGAAGGAGGAATGGACTTCTCTTTCCAAAACACCCACACCCACTCAGCTATGGAGGAGCCATTTCCATATTTTCTGGTCCCTTACTATGTGTGTCACTTATGAATTAGGCCGTGTTCTCAGTGGTGAGTTGAATGTGTTGCAGTGCAGTTCAAATCGACAAGTTTGCTTATCTGCATTGGGGTGTGGCAGAGGTGTGACATGAGTTGCCCACACAGGCTTCTACCATATAAAATAGTCTGACTCCCACGTGGACAGTCATTCATTGGATGTTGCGATGCACAACGTCCAGTTCACTAATGTAAACAGATCTGCATCAATTCCCACCTTGCAGATGCTTGGCTGCACTTTCCTGTGTTCAGTACAGCAAGCTGCACTCTTGTGAAATTCACTATTATTATCTGCTCCACCGTGAGCAGACACATTAGGGCCAATGTGTTCAGATCACTGGTGATTAGCGCAGGTTTACAAAATGCTGTGTTAGAATGTGCCCTATGGCACATCCATCCACCTCTGAGTATATCCAATCAACACTGTGCTTCAGCCTTTTGCAGACTAGTCCCCAGCTGAGCACCTGTAGCTCTTACTTTGTGTATCTAATTAACTATTCCCAGATGTGGACACCTTATTCCCAGATTCCTAGAAGGAACAGCTGCAGCTCCCTGACAAGGACCAAGAAGGCTGATATATAAACCAGAGGTAAACTGCTTCTCTTGTTTAGTGGATAAGTGAGTGTCATTTTGTGGTTGGACTGTAATTTCTGGGCAGGATCCGTTTCTTCTATGCATATGGAAACTGAGAGCTAAAAGAGATTTCACCCTGGGTAGGAAAAGTTCATATAGAGTATGTTAAAGTATTTGGCAGCCTTATCTTCAGCTTGAGCATTTCTGCGTGTATGCAAATATACCCCTGGGCATGGTCTTCAGAAGAGTTATAGTGGAATCCGGACATAGACCCCCCTACTCTCATGTGCCTAGAGAAGACAGCTGTACCTCACTGACAAAGCCCATGAAGGGCAAAATATATACCTGAGGTTAGCTGCCTATCCAAATCAGAGTAAAAATGCCTGGCACTTAACAGCAGGATTACCATTTTGTGCCAGATCAGTGTTATGTGCTAGAGGATATTTCTTCTTTGTGTAAATCACCTTTGAACTCAAAGAGATTGTACCCTTGGTGGAAAAGTTCCTACAGAGCATGCTCTGGTATTTTGCAGGCTTCCCCCTAGTTAAGCATAGCTGACCCTTTACCTTTCTAACTGGTCTACCTAAGGGTTATAGGAGAGTCCATATGTGAATCCCTTCATCTCTGGTGCCTAGAGAAAACAGCTGCACCTCACTGACAAGGCCCAAGAAGGTCAAAACCATAAATCTGGGGTGTGCTACATGTCTTGTGCAGAAGGGAATTCCCTGACACATAGTGGGTGGGTTGTCAGTTCTGGGCAAGACCAGCATGATGTATTTCAGGATATTTCTTCTTTGGACATGGCAAATGTGAGCTAAAAGAGAATGCACTCTGGATAGGACAAGTTACTACAGAACATGCCCCAGTATTTTGCTGATCCCTAGTGAAGCAAATCTGACCCTCCTTTACCTGAGGGTTATAGGGGTCTACCTGAGGGTTATAGGGGAATCCAGGTGTGATCCTCTTCTTATAATATATCTAGAGAGAACAGATGCATCTCGCTAACGAGGCCCAAGAGGATCAAAAACAAATCTGGGGTATCTTGGTTTTCTCAATCAGAAGGGCTTTCCTTGGCACTTTGTGTTTAGACTGTCATTTCTGGGCAAGACCAGTATGATGCGATTCAGAATATTTCTTCTCTAGATATGGCAACTGTAAAATACACCCTGGGTAGGATTCGTTCATACATCCCAAGTGCCCCACTTTAGGAGGGACAGTCCTTGAGACCCAAATCCCTCAGTCCCTCTTTCCCACCCTGATGTCCCTGTGTTTAGGAGATCAGATGGTGTGGTGTGTATAGAAGTGTATCACCCTGTTGTCCCTGTGTTTAGGAGATCAGATGGTGTGGTGTGTATAGAAGTGTATCACCCTGGTGTCCCTGTGTTTAGGAGATCAGACTGTGTGGTGTGTATAGAAGTGTATCACCCTGGTGTCTCTGTGTTTAGGAGATCAGACTGTGTGGTGTATATATAAGTGTATCACCCTGGTGTCCATGTGTTTAGGAGATCAGATGGTGTGGTGTGTATAGAAGTGTATCACCCTGGTGTCCCTGTGTTTAGGAGATCAGACTGTGTGGTGTGTATATAAATGTATCACCCTGGTGTCCCTGTGTTTAGGAGATCAGATGGTGTGGTGTGTATAGAAGTGTATCACCCTGGTGTCCATGTGTTTAAGAGATCAGACTGTGCGGTGTGTATAGAAGTGTATCACACTGGTGTCCCTGTGTTTAGGAGATCAGACTGTGTGGTGTGTATAGAAGTGTATCACCCTGGTGTCCCTGTGTTTAGGAGAACAGACCGTGTGGTGTGTATATAAGTGTATCACCCTGGTGTCCCTGTGTTTAGGAGATCAGACTGTGTGGTGTGTATAGAAGTGTATCACCCTGGTGTCCCTGTGTTTAGGAGATCAGACTGTGTGGTGTGTATAGAAGTGTATCACCCCAGTGTCCCTGTGTTTAGGAGATCAGATTGTGTGGTGTGTATATAAGTGTATCACCCTGGTCTCCCTGTGTTTAGGAGATCAGACTGTGTGGTGTGTATATAAGTGTATCACCCCGGTGCCCCTGTGTTTAGGAAATCAGACTGCGTGGTGTGTATATAAGTGTATCACCCTGGTGTCCCTGTGTTTAGGAGGTCAGACTGCGTGGTGTGTATAGAAGTGTATCACCCCGGTGTCCCTGTGTTTAGGAGGTCAGACTGCGTGGTGTGTATATAAGTGTATCACCCTGGTGTCCCTGTGTTTAGGAGATCAGACTGTGCGGTGTGTATTTAAGTGTATCACCCTGGTGTCCCTGTGTTTAGGAGATCAGACTGTGTGGTGTGTATATAAGTGTATCACTCTGGTGTCCCTGTGTTTAGGAGATCAGACTGTGTGGTATGTATAGAAACGTATCACCCTGGTGTCCCTGTGTTTAGGAGATCACACTGTGTGGTGTGTATATAAGTGTATCACCCTGGTGTCCCTGTGTTTAGGAGATCAGACTGTGTGGTGTGTGTATATAAGTGTATCACCCTGGTGTCCCTGTGTTTAGGAGATCAGATGGTGTGGTGTGTATAGAAGTGTATCACCCTGGTGTCCATGTGTTTAGGAGATCAGACTGTGTGGTGTGTATAGAAGTGTATCACACTGGTGTCCCTGTGTTTAGGAGATCAGACTGTGTGGTGTGTATATAAGTGTATCACCCTGGTGTCCATGTGTTTAGGAGATCAGATGGTGTGGTGTGTATAGAAGTGTATCACCCTGGTGTCCCTGTGTTTAGGAGATCAGACTGTGTGGTGTGTATATAAATGTATCACCCTGGTGTCCCTGTGTTTAGGAGATCAGATGGTGTGGTGTGTATAGAAGTGTATCACCCTGGTGTCCATGTGTTTAAGAGATCAGACTGTGTGGTGTGTATAGAAGTGTATCACACTGGTGTCCCTGTGTTTAGGAGATCAGACTGTGTGGTGTGTATAGAAGTGTATCACCCTGGTGTCCCTGTGTTTAGGAGATCAGACCGTGTGGTGTGTATATAAGTGTATCACCCTGGTGTCCCTGTGTTTAGGAGATCAGACTGTGTGGTGTGTATAGAAGTGTATCACCCTGGTGTCCCTGTGTTTAGGAGATCAGACTGTGTGGTGTGTATAGAAGTGTATCACCCCAGTGTCCCTGTGTTTAGGAGATCAGATTGTGTGGTGTGTATATAAGTGTATCACCCTGGTCTCCCTGTGTTTAGGAGATCAGACTGTGTGGTGTGTATATAAGTGTATCACCCCGGTGTCCCTGTGTTTAGGAGATCAGACTGCGTGGTGTGTATATAAGTGTATCACCCTGGTGTCCCTGTGTTTAGGAGATCAGACTGTGCGGTGTGTATTTAAGTGTATCACCCTGGTGTCCCTGTGTTTAGGAGATCAGACTGTGTGGTGTGTATATAAGTGTATCACTCTGGTGTCCCTGTGTTTAGGAGATCAGACTGCGTGGTGTGTATATAAGTGTATCACCCTGGTGTCCCTGTGTTTAGGAGATCAGATGGTGTGGTGTGTATAGAAGTGTATCACCCTGGTGTCTCTGTGTTTAGGAGATCAGACTGTGTGGTGTGTATATAAGTGTATCACCCTGGTGTCCATGTGTTTAGGAGATCAGATGGTGTGGTGTGTATAGAAGTGTATCACCCTGGTGTCCCTGTGTTTAGGAGATCAGACTGTGTGGTGTGTATATAAATGTATCACCCTGGTGTCCCTGTGTTTAGGAGATCAGATGGTGTGGTGTGTATAGAAGTGTATCACCCTGGTGTCCATGTGTTTAAGAGATCAGACTGTGCGGTGTGTATAGAAGTGTATCACCCTGGTGTCCCTGTGTTTAGGAGATCAGACCGTATGGTGTGTATATAAGTGTATCACCCTGGTGTCCCTGTGTTTAGGAGAACAGACTGTGTGGTGTGTATAGAAGTGTATCACCCTGGTGTCCCTGTGTTTAGGAGATCAGATTGTGTGGTGTGTATATAAGTGTATCACCCTGGTCTCCCTGTGTTTAGGAGATCAGACTGTGTGGTGTGTATATAAGTGTATCACCCCGGTGTCCCTGTGTTTAGGAGATCAGACTGCGTGGTGTGTATATAAGTGTATCACCCTAGTGTCCCTGTGTTTAGGAGATCAGACTGTGCGGTGTGTATTTAAGTGTATCACCCTGGTGTCCCTGTGTTTAGGAGATCAGACTGTGTGGTGTGTATATAAGTGTATCACTCTGGTGTCCCTGTGTTTAGGAGATCAGACTGCGTGGTGTGTATATAAGTGTATCACCCTGGTGTCCCTGTGTTTAGGAGATCAGACTGTGCGGTGTGTATGTAAGTGTATCACCCTGGTGTCCCTGTGTTTAGGAGATCAGACTGTGTGGTGTGTATATAAGTGTATCACTCTGGTGTCCCTGTGTTTAGGAGATCAGACTGTGTGGTGTGTATAGAAACGTATCACCCTGGTGTCCCTGTGTTTAGGAGATCACACTGTGTGGTGTGTATATAAGTGTATCACCCTGGTGTCCCTGTGTTTAGGAGATCAGACTGTGTGGTGTGTGTATATAAGTGTATCACCCTGGTGTCCCTGTGTTTAGGAGATCAGATGGTGTGGTGTGTATAGAAGTGTATCACCCTGGTGTCCATGTGTTTAGGAGATCAGACTGTGTGGTGTGTATAGAAGTGTATCACCCTGGTGTCTCTGTGTTTAGGAGATCAGACTGTGTGGTGTGTATATAAGTGTATCACCCTGGTGTCCATGTGTTTAGGAGATCAGATGGTGTGGTGTGTATAGAAGTGTATCACCCTGGTGTCCCTGTGTTTAGGAGATCAGACTGTGTGGTGTGTATATAAATGTATCACCATGGTGTCCCTGTGTTTAGGAGATCAGATGGTGTGGTGTGTATAGAAGTGTATCACCCTGGTGTCCATGTGTTTAAGAGATCAGACTGTGTGGTGTGTATAGAAGTGTATCACACTGGTGTCCCTGTGTTTAGGAGATCAGACTGTGTGTTGTGTATAGAAGTGTATCACCCTGGTGTCCCTGTGTTTAGGAGATCAGACCGTGTGGTGTGTATATAAGTGTATCACCCTGGTGTCCCTGTGTTTAGGAGATCAGACTGTGTGGTGTGTATAGAAGTGTATCACCCTGGTGTCCCTGTGTTTAGGAGATCAGACTGTGTGGTGTGTATAGAAGTGTATCACCCCAGTGTCCCTGTGTTTAGGAGATCAGATTGTGTGGTGTGTATATAAGTGTATCACCCTGGTCTCCCTGTGTTTAGGAGATCACACTGTGTGGTGTGTATATAAGTGTATCACCCTGGTGTCCCTGTGTTTAGGAGATCAGACTGTGTGGTGTGTATATAAGTGTATCACCCTGGTGTCCCTGTGTTTAGGAGATCAGACTGTGTGGTGTGTGTATATAAGTGTATCACCCTGGTGTCCCTGTGTTTAGGAGATCAGATGGTGTGGTGTGTATAGAAGTGTATCACCCTGGTGTCCATGTGTTTAAGAGATCAGACTGTGCGGTGTGTATAGAAGTGTATCACCCTGGTGTCCCTGTGTTTAGGAGATCAGACTGTGTGGTGTGTATATAAGTGTATCACCCCGGTGTCCCTGTGTTTAGGAGATCAGACTGTGTGGTGTGTATATAAGTGTATCACCATGGTGTCCCTGTGTTTAGGAGATCAGACTGTGTGATGTGTATAGAAGTGTATCACCCCCGGTGTCCCTGTGTTTAGGAGATCAGACTGTGTGGTGTGTATAGAAGTGTATCACCCTGGTGTTCCTGTGTTTAGGAGATCAGACTGTGTGGTGTGTATAGAAGTGTATCACCCTGGTGTCCCTGTGTTTAGGAGATCAGACTGTGTGGTGTGTATAGAAGTGTATCACCCTGGTGTCCCTGTGTTTAGGAGATCAGACTGTGTGGTGTGTATATAAGTGTATCACCCCGGTGTCCCTGTGTTTAGGAGATCAGACTGTGTGGTGTGTATATAAGTGTATCACCATGGTGTCCCTGTGTTTAGGAGATCAGACTGTGTGATGTGTATAGAAGTGTATCACCCCCGGTGTCCCTGTGTTTAGGAGATCAGACTGTGTGGTGTGTATATAAGTGTATCACCCTGGTGTTCCTGTGTTTAGGAGATCAGACTGTGTGGTGTGTATAGAAGTGTATCACCCTGATGTCCCTGTGTTTAAGAGATCAGACTGTGTGGTGTGTATAGAAGTGTATCACCCTGGTGTCCCTGTGTTTAGGAGATCAGACTGTGTGGAGTGTATAGAAGTGTATCACCCCAGTGTCACTGTGTTTAGGAGATCAGACTGTGTGGTGTGTGTATATAAGTATTTCACCCTGGTGTCCCTGTGTTTAGGAGATCAGACTGTGTGGTGTATATAAGTGTATCACCCTGGTGTCCCTGTGTTTAGGAGATCAGACTGTGTGGTGTGTATATAAGTGTATCACTCTGGTGTCCCTGTGTTTAGGAGATCAGACTGTGTGGTGTGTATAGAAACGTATCACCCTGGTGTCCCTGTGTTTAGGAGATCACACTGTGTGGTGTGTATATAAGTGTATCACCCTGGTGTCCCTGTGTTTAGGAGATCAGACTGTGTGGTGTGTATATAAGTGTATCACCCTGGTGTCCCTGTGTTTAGGAGATCAGACTGTGTGGTGTGTGTATATAAGTGTATCACCCTGGTGTCCCTGTGTTTAGGAGATCAGACTGTGTGGTGTGTATAGAAGTGTATCACCCTGGTGTCCCTGTGTTTAGGAGGTCAGACTGTGTGGTGTGTATATAAGTGTATCTCCCTGGTGTCCCTGTGTTTAGGAGGTCAGACTGTGTGGTGTGTATAGAAGTGTATCACCCCGGTGTCCCTATGTTTAGAAGATCAGATTGTGTGGTGTGTATATAAGTGTATCACCCTGGTCTCCCTGTGTTTAGGAGATCAGACTGTGTGGTGTGTATATAAGTGTATCACCCCGGTGTCCCTGTGTTTAGGAGATCAGACTGCGTGGTGTGTATATAAGTGTATCACCCTGGTGTCCCTGTGTTTAGGAGATCAGACTGTGCGGTGTGTATTTAAGTGTATCACCCTGGTGTCCCTGTGTTTAGGAGATCAGACTGTGTGGTGTGTATATAAGTGTATCACTCTGGTGTCCCTGTGTTTAGGAGATCAGACTGCGTGGTGTGTATATAAGTGTATCACCCTGGTGTCCCTGTGTTTAGGAGATCAGACTGTGCGGTGTGTATGTAAGTGTATCACCCTGGTGTCCCTGTGTCTAGGAGATCAGACTGTGTGGTGTGTATATAAGTGTATCACTCTGGTGTCCCTGTGTTTAGGAGATCAGACTGTGTGGTGTGTATAGAAACGTATCACCCTGGTGTCCCTGTGTTTAGGAGATCACACTGTGTGGTGTGTATATAAGTGTATCACCCTGGTGTCCCTGTGTTTAGGAGATCAGACTGTGTGGTGTGTATATAAGTGTATCACCCTGGTGTCCCTGTGTTTAGGAGATCAGACTGTGTGGTGTGTGTATATAAGTGTATCACCCTGGTGTCCCTGTGTTTAGGAGATCAGATGGTGTGGTGTGTATAGAAGTGTATCACCCTGGTGTCCCTGTGTTTAGGAGATCAGACTGTGTGGAGTGTATAGAAGTGTATCACCCCAGTGTCCCTGTGTTTAGGAGATCAGACTGTGTGGTGTGTGTATATAAGTGTTTCACCCTGGTGTCCCTGTGTTTAGGAGATCAGACTGTGTGATGTGTATATAAGTGTATCACCCTGGTGTCCCTGTGTTTAGGACATCAGACTGTGTGATTTGTATAGAAGTGTATCACCCTGGTGTCCCTGTGTTTAGGAGATCAGACTATGTGGTGTGTATATAAGTGTATCACCCTGGTGTCCCTGTGTTTAGGAGATCAGACTGTGTGATGTGTATATAAGTGTATCACCCTGGTGTCCCTGTGTTTAGGACATCAGACTGTGTGATTTGTATAGAAGTGTATCACCCTGGTGTCCCTGTGTTTAGGAGATCAGACTGTGTGGTGTGTATATAAGTGTATCACCCCGGTGTCCCTGTGTTTAGGAGATCAGACTGTGTGGTGTGTATATAAGTGTATCACCATGGTGTCCCTGTGTTTAGGAGATCAGACTGTGTGATGTGTATAGAAGTGTATCACCCCCGGTGTCCCTGTGTTTAGGAGATCAGACTGTGTGGTGTGTATATAAGTGTATCACCCTGATGTCCCTGTGTTTAGGAGATCAGACTGTGTGGTGTGTATAGAAGTGTATCACCCTGGTGTCCCTGTGTTTAGGAGATCAGACTGTGTGGAGTGTATAGAAGTGTATCACCCCAGTGTCCCTGTGTTTAGGAGATCAGACTGTGTGGTGTGTGTATATAAGTGTTTCACCCTGGTGTCCCTGTGTTTAGGAGATCAGACTGTGTGATGTGTATATAAGTGTATCACCCTGGTGTCCCTGTGTTTAGGACATCAGACTGTGTGATTTGTATAGAAGTGTATCACCCTGGTGTCCCTGTGTTTAGGAGATCAGACTGTGTGGTGTGTATATAAGTGTATCACCCTGGTGTCCCTGTGTTTAGGAGATCAGACTGTGTGATGTGTATATAAGTGTATCACCCTGGTGTCCCTGTGTTTAGGACATCAGACTGTGTGATTTGTATAGAAGTGTATCACCCTGGTGTCCCTGTGTTTAGGAGATCAGACTGTGTGGTGTGTATATAAGTGGATCACATTGCTCCACAGCAATACATCTCACATTAATGTTAGTTTAATATTCAGTATATGTGTTTATAAATTATTCTGTGTAAAAAAAATACTTTTGTCTTACTCCGAATCATTTATTAAGTTACACAGAGAGGTGTCAATAAGTCATGAAGAAGGACTGGGGATAGTCCATAACCAAAAACGACACGGACACCAAATTCTTTTTGGGTATGAACAGACGGTTTATTAAAACCAAACATCTTAAAATTACATTTCTCACTTAAAACCTTTTTGTTTAACTCCTGTTTAACATCAAATTTCTTTATGGTTACACCTGTAAAACAATCATAACCCCTCCTATGCATGGCCAATTTAACCGGGCTCATGCTTAACACTTGTCTTTCCCATCACTCATCACCAGTCTTTTTTAAACCAATTACCCCAGTTGGGCCATTCCACACTCGGCTCCAACGGGTAACGTCACCTCCCGCGACAAAGTCCGGGGCCACTTTTCCATTGTTTTCTCCCCTTACGGAAGCATCATCCTTTCTTTTCTCCCATCTAAAACTTAATTATCCCAATAACATCCAATTCTCCCGCATCCCCGCAGCCTACAGGGAGGGTGGGCGGGTGCTTCCTTCCTGCCTCTGTCCCTCACCTATACTGCCCTAACTTCCTTCCTGCGCTAGTCCCCTAACTTTTACCCCTCCCCCTAACCTACCTCATTTCCTACCCTTCCCCTTCTTCATGTCCCCCCTTCCTTATTGTCCGGGGGGTTTCTTGAAGAAGGACTGGGGATAGTCCATAACCAAAAACGACACGGACACCAAATTCTTTTTGGGTATGAACAGACGGTTTATTAAAACCAAACATCTTAAAATTACATTTCTCACTTAAAACCTTTTTGTTTAACTCCTGTTTAACATCAAATTTCTTCATGGTTACACCTGTAAAACAATCATAACCCCTCCTATGCATGGCCAATTTAACCGGGCTCATGCTTAACACTTGTCTTTCCCATCACTCATCACCAATCTTTTTTAAACCAATTACCCCAGTTGGGCCATTCCACACTCGGCTCCAACGGGTAACGTCACCTCCCGCGACAAAGTCCGGGGCCACTTTTCCATTGTTTTCTCCCCTTACGGAAGCATCATCCTTTCTTTTCTCCCATCTAAAACTTAATTATCCCAATAACATCCAATTCTCCCGCCATAAGGGCCAATGCCTAACCCCTTAGGCCCTGGCCCTCCCCCCCCCCCAATCATGGCCACCGCCTGTTCAATACCCTCCAACAACCCTAAATTGAAAAAATCAAGACCCAGGCCATTTGGGTGAACACCGTCCCCCCGAAACAGCCGGTCCGCCTCCCCCTCGAACACCCTGTGACGCACAGCCACACCCCCCAGCTGTAGAACATATTTTGTAATCTTCCTATTGAGCTTAATCCTACTCTTATCCAGGGCGATTGGATCCCTTGCTTGCGCCCACACCCTACGGGCTACCGTCTCCGACCACACTACCACCAAATCCGGAAAAAGCGCAAGCAAACGATGCAAATCCCTTTTAATCCGTTCCCCAAGACTCCAAACCGGGAACGAACCCAAATCGTTACCCCCCAAATGTATAACCAAAATTCTCGGACCCCCACCCTGACACTTAGCAAACTGAACTACATCCTGCAACAACTGCACCCATCGCATCCCCCGACATCCAAACCACGATACCTCCACCAAAGAAGGGTCCAAACCCAACTGAAGGCCATTCCTACGAAGAGACGCCCGTTTCCTCGCCCAATACACGTAGGAATGCCCGATGATCCACACCTTCACCGGAGGAATACCTAGAAAAAGCAAAAACACATGAGCCCCGACCCCCAGCAACCCATAGGACCCACCAACGGCAGGCACAAGCAACTGTAACACCCAAAGGGGGTATAAACATAGTATTTTTTTTTTTTTTTTTTTTTTTTTTTTTTAAATATACAAAACAGCCACACCACACAAAAGCCCGCCCAATGAAACCAACCCCTTCCCAACCTACACAGAAAGGTCCCTCCCCGGCCGAACATATAACCGGAACCGGTCCGATTCCCACCTCCCAATGCGGCGTACAGCCTCGTCCGGCAAACCCAGTCGGGACGCCTCAGTGGCCGCCCCTATGCGGAAGGAGTGTCCTCCAAACTCCGCCACCGGAACCCCCAGGCGCTCCAAACAACCACGGAAAACCGCCACAAATTGATATCGCGTCAAAGGCAAGCCGGTGGCATGAATCAGAAGGGGACCCCCCGCTCCCGGACTCACTGCCAAAAAGTCCCGCAGCAGCGACACCGGACACACATTGGAAGAAGGAATAGCAAATAACGTCACCCACCTCCCCCTACCCAGCATGTCCGTCTTGGACCTCCGGATCCGAAAACGGACTTCCCCCTCACCCAGCAAAACATCCTCCCGCCCCACCCCGCCGGGGGCAGCCCTGCTCCGACTCACCAATTCTCCTATCCTCATTGCACCAAAGAAAGCCCAGCTGAATGCCACACGGAACAAACGCCGCTCGTAATCCAACGGGCAAATCAACGGAAGAACCCCCATCAACTGGCACAACAAGGAAAGGGAAACCGGCCGCCGAGCGTCCGGAACCCGCACACCCCGGCGCAT